>OZ030006.1:64216131-64816131 GCA_964023405.1 Apodemus agrarius | reverse complement strand
CTAGAATTAGGAGTTCCAAACTCACTCTGTGCTACAGAGCAAGTTCAAGCTCAGGCTTGGTCTCAAAACAAAAAAAACAAAAAAAAAGAGTCACCATTTTCCTCTGGACTCCCTGACAAAAGTATCCCAACCCACCTCACATCACTCTTCCATCCCAACTCCACCCTGAGGCCACCACTGTCATGACTAACTTATCTCTCTGCCTCATACTCCTCCACTGTCTGCATCTGGATTAAAGAATGATATTTTAAGCTGGGCGTGGTGGCACACGCCTGTAATCCCAGCACTTGGGAGGCAGAGGCAGGTGGGATTTCTGAGTTCGAGGCCAGCCTGGTCTACAGAGTGAGTTCCAGGACAGCCAGGACTACACAGAGAAACCCTGTCTCGAAAAACAAAACAAAACAAAAAAAACAAAAAAACAAAAAAAAAAAAAAAAAAAAGAAAAGAAAGAAAGAAAAAAGAAAAAAGAATGATATTTTAAAATTCATTAGGGGGCCAGGAAGCTGGCGCTGTAAGTAAAGGCACTCGCCTCCATGCCTGACTAGCACGGGATCTGCATGATGGACATAACTTTGGTTTTTTAAGTAAAAGTTTGGAGCTGGAAAGATGGCTCAGTGGTTAAAAGCACCGGCTACTCTTCCAGAGGACCTGAGTTCCATCCCCAGCCCCGGTATGGGAGCCACACCCAGCAGTAATTCGTGTTCCAGGTTACCTAATGCCCTTTTCCGGCTTTCTGGGTACCAGACAAACTTTTAAAAAATAAAACATTTTAGTAAATTGAAAAGTGTGCAAATTTAAAAATACACTTAAGATGGTATACTTGCCTGGCATAATGGCCTGTGGCCTAGTACTTAAACAGTTGAGGCAGGAGGATTAATGTGAGTTTGAGGTCACCCTGGCCTCTAAATAAATTTTAAGTCAATCAATCTAAGATATACAGAATGAAGCTATCTCAACTTAATCTCAGTTTGAACACACACACACATATATATTTTGGCAGATATTGTAATAAAGAAATCCTTTTAAGAGAAGAGAACTCAGCCGGGCGGTGGTGGCGCACGCCTGTAATCCCAGCACTTGGGAGACAGAGGCAGGCGGATTTCTGAGTTCGAGGCCAGCCTGGTCTACAAAGTGAGTTCCAGGACAGCCAGGACTACACGAGAAACCCTGTCTCAAAAAACAAAAAAACAAAAAAAAAAAAAAACAAAAAAAAAAAAGAAGAGAGAGAGAGAACGAACTCAAATGAGCCCCCTGCCCACAGATTAAAGTCCTGGCTCCCTGGGACATTCTGCACAATACACTTCCCATCTCCCACTGCGTCACGCCCTTGGCACAGGCTGTTGTCTCTAGACAAGTCCCACCATTTGTCTTGCCATGGCTGGCACAGCCTCCACACCCTGGCTGACATGGAGCTACTTCCTGAACAAAACTCTGGGTCCAAACAAGGCCTCCTCCAGCTACTCTCCGGGCACTGGCCCGGGATGCCGTGTGCTTCTTCCCCGCTAGTTTACCCAGTGGACACTGGAGTCAGGTCTGTCTAACACTTAACTCAGCACTTAGCATACAGCAAGTACTACCATGCAGCACCATGGTCTAAACTGTGTGCTTGCAGCTCCTGCCACAGCACACTGAATGCACATCACAGAGCAAGGACTCAGCACAAGCTGGGACTCACAGAGGCACTGGGGAGGGCTCCACTCAGCTGATGGTCTCAACCTGCTGCTCTCTGCTTGGCTGGCCCTTGCACTTTCCCTTAGACACCTGTGTACTGAGCCGCAGCACCCAGGCAGCACCCCTGCTCACCATCTTCAAAAGCATGTTGATCCCCAGCTGTGCGATCCTCCTCTTCAGATCCGTGGGAATCCCTGCCTGCTGGTAGCTGGACACTGGAACGCTCTCCTTAAAGACAGCAGGGAGAGAGCTCTATCCGGAGGGCTGCCCCGCCTCCTCCCCGGCAGGCCATGCATCTGTGTTGTCTGCCTATTTGTTATTCACACATGGGTTTTAATCTATTTATATTTCCTTCATATACTTCTCAGAAGAAATGCTCAAGGGTTGGCAGCCACCAACTCTGCTAGTTAGTACGAGGAAAGAGATGTGTGAGGCCCTGGGAAGACGACAGGAGCAGGTGTGACAGCCAGGAGCTGGGCCTGGTGATGCAAGGCCCCTGTAGCCCCAGCCCCTGGGAGTGGGAGGCGGAGGCGGAAGCAGGGAGAACAGGAGTTTAAGATCACTGTTGGCTACATAGAAAATTTGAGGCCAAACTGGGATATGACTCAAAACTAAATAAAACAAAAAAAATAATAATCCAACAGAGACATGAGCTGGGGCGAAATCAGGGACAGGGAAAGGCAGTGAGAAGAGCAGGCCACTAGCAGATCAAGTTTGCTCAGTTGTCAAGACAACCCACTGAGATGGAGCAGAACAGAACAGCCCAGAGAGTCTGAGAACAGGCCCAGAGTCACAGCTAGGAAACATGTCCCTGGACATCACATTACTATTTACTAATAAGACGGTCCAGAGCACAACTAAGGTAAATGCACTTTCTCTGGGTCAAATGTGTTTTCAAATGTGTCACTTAGTCCTGACACAGCACCATGAGGTCATCAGCTAAGAAGACAGCAGAGCAGGCTTTCAAGCTGAGCCTTCGGTCTGAGGCTACCTGCAGCCCTGGGACCAGCTCGCCCCCCACTCCCTCGCCTGCTCCGCCCAGGCTTTGCACTAACAGTAGATTGTTTTTTTGCAGTGTTGATAATGAACCTTGTACATGCAGGACAAACCCTCTACCACTCCCAACCTCCTCCCAGTTTTACCGACAAGAACCACATCTTCTCTCCAGCCTGAAGCCTCTGTGGGAACGGCCAGTTATGAGTAAGCAGAGGCAGGTTCTTACTTCATATGTTTCCACCAGTATATCCCTAGTGATGAGGGGGTGCAGCGGGGTGGGGAACTTCACAGATGTCATGTCCTGGAAGTTGTGCTGAAAGTGTTCTAGATTCTGAGCTTCATAGCGCAGGTCGGTCTGCAGGGACGGTGGGGAAAGATGAGAGTTAGTATAAACACCAGGACTTGTGAGACGCCAGGAGGACCAGGCTGGCTTCCTTCTACACCAGCCTCCCTGGCCCCTACAGAATACCAGGAATCTCAGAGAACACACACCAGCCAGCTCAAAGCGGCCACAAAAGGCGCTAATGTCCACTGTGCACATGAACTCCTCGGATAGGATTTGGGTCCCCTTCACACCAGCCAAAGGACGCCCTGCCCCATTCCCAAGATCTGACCTCATTGCCCTCTTTAGTGGCCCAGTGCCCACTACTCTATCCCTGTTCCTCTCTCCTTCCATGATGATCAATGTGCTAGAGCCACTTCCACAGGGGATGGCCCTGCCCTCCACCTACTGGAACAACTGCTACAGCTGAACGCCCAGCCCCATTTTTATCTTACTAACCTTCCCAACTTTTCTCCTAATCCGCTGGACCACATCCATGCCATATGAATGATGTTATCCACATTCCTTTTTTTTTTTTTTTAGGTTTCTCGAGACAGGGTTTCTCTGTGTAGCCCTGGCTGACCTAGAACTCACTCTGTAGACCAGGCTGGCCTGGAACTCAGAAATCCACCTGCCTCTGCCTCCCAAGTTCTGGGACTACAGGCGTGCACCACCACCACTCGGCTCTAATATCCACATTCTTTAAAGATCTCTTCTTTAATTTGTTTTATGTGTATAAGTATTTTGTATGCATTATGTGTATGTGTACCACATGTACGCCTGCTGCGTGGGACTGGAGATACAGAATGTTGTGTGAGCCACCGTGTACTTGCAGGTAGTCGTCCGCAAGAGTGCACTGAGCCATCTCTCCAGCCCTAATCTTTTTTAAAGATTAAAGGCGTGCGCCACCACCGCCGCCCAGCTTCCAGCCCTGATCTTTAGAATGACATTCAGGTGGGTGAAGATTTGGCTCCTGTTCCTCTCTAGATCCTCCTCCTTTGGTGACCCCCACCTTGCTCTACCATTCCAAATTCCAGCCTCACTCAAGTCTTACAGAGTGCTGGACCCCAGAACAGCCTGGCCTGACACTCCTCAGTCCTGAGCGTTTGTAATAACTATGGCACGACTACACACAAGTGAACAGACAACTCCCACATGCATGCCTAGCCTGCCGTGGCTGGGGCTGTTGGGGGTCGGAGCTAGCAGAAAGGCTGGTTGAAGACAAACGGTAGGATATAGAGATGAGAGTTCCAGCGAGGGACCCTGGCGGGGTTCAGGCTTTTAATGGGAGCTGAAGCTCAGATGGGAGGTGAAGCCAAGAGTCGAAATAAAGAGAGTATGGCTAGGCTAGAAGCTACTTTCTCTGTAATCTCTTTATTAAACCCGCTACACTCCAGGACAGAAACCCAGCTCTCTCCCCTGGTCTGACTACCGTACCACCCCTCCACAGACACCTCCCATTCCCCCCAAAACCCTATGTTCAAATCCTAGCTTCCAAGAATATGGTATAACCAATTAGAACTTTGCACAGAGTGACTGTGTCTTGAGTAGAGCTCTGTATGTCCTTATACGAGAGGCCTGGGACGCTAGCCCCTTCTACCATGTGAAGACAGCCATGAAGCAGAATCCCTCTGGCCCAGGCTTGGTCTTCAGAACTATAGGCAAAAATTCCCTGTTGTGCTATTTATTCCAACAGCCCAAATATTTTCTTCATTGTATTGTTCAGATACTTTACTGTCCATTTCTGGTTTTTGAATCAGGACCTGGAACTCATTTGTATGAGGCTGGACTTGAATTCACAGACATCTGCCGCCTCTGCCTTCTGAGTGCTGGGACTGTAGGCCTGAGCATACAGGTACCCAAATACTTTCTAAACATTACAATAAGTGCCCAGAAGCTGAAAAGGATTGAAGGCTCTAAATGAAGTCTTAGTACACAGCTTCTGAAACCCTACCCATACCTAAGCCAGCCAGCAGGGAGCCTGATGCTCATCTGAAGGCCCGGATACCTCCAACATAGTTTCCCAAGTCCGGCTACTGATACAAGTGCCCCCCAAAGGTTTCCAAGGGAAAGGAGCTCCTTGTCTACTCAACTAGCTCTGAAAACAAAGAAGAGTCTTCCTGTCTTGGAGGTCATCCCCTGAAGGTGGCAGAGTTAGCATGATCCATTTAGTTTTACTTTGCCTGCAGGCACAAAGGGAGACTGCCTTTCCCAGGGTCTCTGGGAGATCTGCTTGGTAGACTGGAAGGAAGAGGTGTTTCTCACTCCCTGGCCTACCCATAAAACCTCTTACATCTTCCACGTCATCTCCATCCCAAGCTGACTATATTGGAGGTGGTAAGAGGGGATGGTAAGAGCAGTTTTACTCTGCATCAGACCTGTATTCTATATTGCAAAAAGAAATCTATATGTCCCTGCTATTGATAGATTAACAAGTGCATGATATTAAGAGATGCTGTGCTCTCTCTACCGTTGTTCAGATGCCGTGGAGAGGTGCACGGTTGGTAACTGGGCACTAATAGACTTGGTGTTTCTAGACCTGCCCAAGCCTAGATATCCAGAGAATGAGGGGAAAGTGCAAGGCCGAGAGGCACAGGCCTCAAAACGGGCTGGCCAGAGGGCAGAGACTGAGCTCCAGATAGATGACTCTTTCCCGCTCGCAAGCCACCCCACAGAGCCTGCTAACTGAAGAAAATATGCAAGGCAGGTCTTTTTTTTTTTTTTAAAGAATGTTAAATCTATTATCTTTTCAAACCAAAATTGTAATTTATTTTCTCTAAATAAAGCACAATTTAAAGATTCTAGGCCAGTAAAATGGCTCACTGGGTAAAAACACTTGGTGCCACAGGAGTCCCAGGCTCAAGGACCCACACTGTGGAAGGGGAGAACTGTATATAACTCAAAGGTGTCCTTTAATTATATACACATGCGCAACCACGCCTACCCACCACCACACAGCCACACCAAAGTAAAATGTCACGGTTCAACGTTTGTATCTACTCATTGGCCTTTGTGGTGGCAGGCAGCACAGCACAGGCTGTTTTCCCTGTTGTAATGGCAGTGCCAATCTTGCAAAGAAAATGGGTCCTAATCCTACTTCAAAGTAGAGCTCCCGTCTTCCCTCAGGCTACCTGAATATTAGCAAGAAATAGCCTAGCTGCATGGCGCTGGTGAACTGGGCTATTTCTTGGCTCCCCCGCTAGCGTGACCCACCTTGACTAACAGATCATGTTCTGCATGGCCTCCTGGGAAATCACCTACTCACTCGCTCGCCATTCACCTGGGTTATAAGCAACGGCTAAGGGCGAGAACTCTGCTGGGTGCTATTTACAGCTGAGAGGATTCACCTGCTGGACCATGAGCTTCTCAAATTCCTCCACGATTCCAGGCAAGCTAAGCCATTTGACTCCCGGAACAAGCCCCAGGGCTTTGCTGCCAATCTTCATCAGCAGTAAATCCATGTGCACCTGAGAGAGCAAGCCTGGGTGTAACACCTGCCAGAAAGAACCAGGAGACAAGAGGGCATCAGGAGGAAGCACCCTGCCTAGCCAGCATGGGCTCCCGCCTTCAAAACCAAAGTGCTTCTCACCCAATACCCATGATGCTCTTATGGGGGGTCCCTCCCTCCCAGAACTAGCAAAACCCAAGTCTCGCCACCCCCCCCCCTTCTTCAGGCTATTCACACCACTGCTCTCTGAAGTCAAGAAATGAAATCAGGGCCTATTGTGAAGGAATACACCTTGAATCCCAGCACTCAGGAGGCAGAGGCAGGCAGCTCTCTGTGGGTTTAAGGCCAGCCTGAAAGAAAAGGTCTACATGAAAGAAAAGAAAAGAGAAAGAAGAGAAGAGAAGAGAAGAGAAGAGAAGAGAAGAGAAGAGAAGAGAAAGAAAAGAGAAGAGAAAGAAAAGAGAAGAGAAAGAAAAGAGAGAAAGAAAGGAAAGAGAGAGAGAGAGGAAGGGAGGGAGGAAGGAAGGAAGGAAGAAGGGAGGGAGGGAGGAAAGAAAGAAAAAGAGAGAGAGAGAAAGAGAAAGAAAGAAAGGAAGGAAGGAAGTAGGGAGGGAGGGAAGGAAGGAAGAAAGAGAGAAAAAGAGAGAGAAAGAAAAGAAAGGAATAAAGAGAAGGAGAGATAGAAAGGGAGGGAGAGAAGGAAGGAGAAAGAAGAAAGTGACAGAGAAAGAGAGAAAGAAAAGAAAGAAAAGGAGACAGAAAGAAAGGAGAAAGAAAAAAGATAGAAAGAGAGAGAGAAAAAGAAAGAAAAGAGAGAGAGGAGAAGGAGGAGGAAAGAAAAGAAAAACAGAAAAGAACAAACTTGCGCCCAGAGGCCCAGGGTGCGGCAGTCCCTGCTGCTGGGGAGGGCAGTTCACACGGCAAGGCCTTCTCTACACTGAAGGCAGAACAAGGCCTCACCACAAACCTCGCCTGCCTTGCCCGCGAGAACTAAGTTCGACTGCCTCTTAGGTTCAATCCTCACTACAGAACAAAAGGAGAGAGGAATAGCTTGAATTTAACAGGTGCTGGCCGAGCTAACGAGAATAACGATGGAGTGCTGGAGAGATGGCTCGGGGTTAAGAGCCCTGGCTGCGCTTCCAGAGGTCGATTCCAGCACCCACATGGCGGCTCACAGCCATCTGGAATGGGGTCCGATGCCTTCTTCTGGTGTGTGTCTGAAGGCAGCTGCAGTGTACTCATATAAATAAAATAAATAAATCTTTAAAAATAAAAAGAAAGAGAGAAAAAGAAAAAAGAATAAAGGCGGAGCAGCCCTAATCCAAACTCAAAATGCAAAATTCAAGGACAAGTGAAAAATCCCAAACCTGACCTCAGGTGATGGAAGGCCATTACAGAGGTACACTAAAAATATTGCATGAAATGACTTGTAGTCTACATGTATAAGTTATGGAGTATGTGGGTAACATAAATGATTCCACATTTCATGTTTAGACTTGGGCCCTAACCCAGGCTATCTCATGGAAGATATAAATACACTACAATACAGAAACATATGAAATCCAAAACACTTCCATTCCCAAGCATTTTTGGAGAAGGAATACTGTCTTTGAACAGAAAGTAACGTGAGTCTCACTGGCGTCTGTTTCAATCTGGGACGGGCAGCTCGGCGGGCACTCGATTAGCACTGGGCAAGGTCGGTCGTGAGAGCACTTACTTTCACTGCCACTGGGATGAGGTGATTTGACTTAAGTGGATGGCCAGAAGCCTGAGATGCACCCACTTCTGACCTACCAAGGTCAGCTTTAGGGAGAAGCAGCTTTTCTAGAAATGCTTCGTCAGCAAGGTTTTCCGGAGGCTTCCAGGCTTTCACAAAGGGCTCTCTCTGCATCCCGACGGCCCTGGTTCCCGGGGCAGAGAGCTTCCCAAGTCTCCAGATTCTGTCTTTCTCCAGCAAGGAAACACTAGCAAATGCTTTGTACACTTGGGCCACACAACCTGAACCCACAGGTTCCCGGGTCTCGAAAACGAGAAGGCTGCCCCAATCCTCCCCAAATGCCTGCTGGAGTAAGTGTTCCGTCCTTGCCCAAGGGTGAGGGGTCACCTGGACGTGCAGCTTGGAAAACTGGGCACAGAAAGCCTCTGAAAAGAGATCGCGCCGGGTGCTGGCCCATTGGCCCAATTTGATATACGTTGGGCCTGAGGTCTCTGTAGCTTTGAAAAGCAGATGCAGCCAGAGGGTGGAGAGGCCAGGGGCCAGGTAGGTGAGAGGGTACAAGAGGAAGAGGGGGAAGAATTTCGCCAAGAGCACACCAGCGCGGAGCCCTAGGCGGAGACACAGTAAGACGCGGGCCAGAGGCCCTTCTTGGGCCACCTTCTCCACTAGCCCATTTTCCGCCAGGTCACTCCAGTGAGTCTTTCTCGGGCACAAGCTGCCAGGCGCCCCCTCTCCAACACTGCCATGGGCAGAGATGAATTTGGGCAAAGTACCTAGCAGAAACCAACATAGTCTGGCATTGCGAGAGCATCCCAGGGGTCTGGAAAGACCAAGTTCCTTTCTGAACTCAAAGCATCTTAAGTGTGACAAGTAGACTCTGACATACAAACGCCAGGGGGTCACCATCCTCTCCAGACTCCCGGGCCTAGGCTGCTTGCCCTCTACCTAAAGGGAAGCCATTGTGGAGACGCTCGGTGCCGAAGAGGAGGGGTGGGGTGAGTCGGTCCGCGCCCCGCAGCGCAGCTCGGGAAGGGGAAACGGGGACCTGAGCCGGGGACCACGGGCGACAAGCTGTCCAGCGCCAGGGCTCAGAGTGCCGGGAGTCGCCGAGCGCCAGGGATGGAGATGCGGACCCGCGTCCTAGAGCGGACGGCGAAGCCTCCGAGGGCCGCGGGAAGACCGGAGAGGGGCGCTCCGGTGGGCGCACGGTCCAGGCTCCCGGGGGGCAGCGGAGACGCCGACCCGACCGCTCCGGACCAGCACGGAGCCCCGAGTCACAGGCATGCAGAGAGCACTCCGCGTCCAGGCCAGCCAGGCTCCGGCTTCCGGTACCTGGGTCCGCCCTCTCTGCCCACGACACGCTCCTTAAAGGGGCCGCCGCGCTAACTTGGGCAAAAGCGCCTGGGCACAAGCCGGGCGTGGTGGCGCACGCCTGTAATCCCAGCTCTTGGGAGGCAGAGGCAGGTGGATTTCTGAGTTCGAGGCCAGCTTGGTCTACAGAGTGAGTTCCAGGACAGCCAGGACTACACAGAGAAACCCTGTCTCGGGGGAAAAAAAAAAAAAAAGCGCCTGGGCACACCGCGTCCCTGTGATAATTTAGAGCAAAACCCAGAAGCGAGCTCTGTAGCCCTCTTTTCCGCGTCTGCTTCTCCTCTTCACGGCCTCGTAGCTTAAATCCTAGGAATAATAAACTACATGGAATATTGCAGGTGGGTCCAAGGGAAGGTGAGATTTTCAGCTTCTGGCTTCTTGAGTCTTAGGCTGCACTGACTTAGCGGTGGTGTTTAGACCTTAGGGAATGGCTTATGCATTTAACTAATACTTATTGAGCCAAATCAGCCTTTCTTGAATTTTATCTAATATTTGATGAGTCATAATAATATGTGCAACACTAGATAGGTAACGATACTTTCCGTCAAGCCCGACGAAATTATTGAGTTCGATCCGTAGAACCTACATGAATGAAGGGTGTCACCAATTCTTTTAAGTCGTGTCCCCCACATACAAAATAAATGTGATAGAATAAAAATGTAGCAAGGGCCACAGAAGCAGTGAGGAGAAGATTGTACCATAAGGCAGGGCTACCTTGGAGAAGAAAGAAGTGTGTTAGGAGAGGGGCCAAATGAAAGCTCCCAAGTAGGAAAGACTTTTGACGTTCTGAGGAGTGTGTGTGTGTGTGTGTGTGTGTGTGTGTGTGTGTGCGCGCGCGCGCGCGCGCGCACGTAATCTTGAATAATCGAAGGCTGGTTGGACAGCCCTGGGCTTGTGGGGTTGTGGGGGAGGTGGAGTTGTAGGAAGTGATAGAGCATGGGAACTGAGCCTACACAGCAAAGGAAGGGCTTGCAATTTCTTCTCAGCACTCCGGGACTTAGAAGGCTGCCTGCCCTGGAGCACCACAGTCCCTGCTACCTATCAACAGCTTTTGTTCCTGTTTGGAAAGAAATTTGCACAAAAGTCTGGCCAAGGGTAGATTTAAAGGCATCCCAGGTGAAAAGGATTATGGGAAAAAGAAACAAGGACAAGGCCCAGGGCTGCTATCACTGTACCTGTCACTCAACATCAAGATACACCCCCAGGCCATCCAGAAGGCTCAGAAGATAATAGTAATTTCCTCAAAGGCAGGATCAGGGCCACTAATAGGAATAGCAGAGTGGCCAATGGCTCTTCCTGTATGGTCAACAGCAACCCAGTTCCTAACTCTAAAAATTGGGGTACACCGTTTGGGCTTCCCAAGGCAGACATAATGCCTTACACTGCTTTGAAATGTGATCAGAGCCAGGCAGTGGTGGCACACGCCTGTAATCCCAGCACTTGGGAGGCAGAGACAGGCAGATTTCTGAGTTCAAGGCCAGCCTGGTCTACAGAGTGAGTTCCAGGACAGCCAGAACTACACAGAGAGAAACCCTGTCTCGAAACACACACACACACACACACACACACACACACACAAAAGAGCACTGGTTGCTCTTGCAAAGGCTCTGGGTTCAGTTCTCAGCACCCACATAGGGTTTACAGCCATTCCTAATGTACCAGTTCCAGGGGGAATCTGTGCTCAGACCCACATACAGGCAAAACACTCACACATAATATAAAATAAATAAATCTGTCTAATAAGAATTTTTAGAGAGGCTGGAGAGATGGCTCAGTGGTTAAGAGCACTGACTGCTCTCCTGAAGGTCCTAAGTTCAAATCCCAGCATGGTGTCTCACCACCATCCATAATGAGATCTAACACTCTTTTCTGGAGCGTCTGAAGACAGCTACAGTGTACTTACATATAATAAATAAATTAATTAAAAAATCTTTAAAGAAAAGCAATGTGTCGAGGCACTAATTCCCAAGCGTCCCCTTTCTCCTGACTCATCTGCCTGTTCTGTCCCAAAGTTGTTCACGAAAGACTTGAATAGTTCTGAGTACATCATGTGAAGCCATGGCAGCTTCTAGTGTGACCCCAGGCAAGTTTTTCTAGATCTTAATTTCTCCACAAAGGACACAGGAGGGTTGTCCAGCTAAAATTAGACACGCTCCCCTAAAGCAGTGCTCTCCTCCTTCCTAACTGCCTAGCGCTGGTCTTCCTAGTTCTCGGGACCCCAGCTCTCAGGAGGGAGAGGCAAGTAGAGTTCAAGGCCAGCCTGGTCTATGTCGGGAGCTCCAGGCCAGTCAAGGATACAAGGTAAGACCCTCTCTCAAAAAGGGACCAGGATTCCTGGAGAGATAACTCAGCAGCTAAGAGGACCCAAGATTCCTTCCTAGTGCCCAAGTGGCTGCTAACAACTGTGTGTCACTCCAGTTCCACAGGGTCCGTCCCCCTCTTCTGACCTCTGTGCATGTCTGATACACAGACATACATGCAGGCAGCACACCCATATTTTACATAAAGTAAAATAATAGTTTAAAATAGAAGTAGCTCATTTGAAAGAGCTGGTCCTACCCCTCGCCTGGGCAGTGTGGGAGAGCTGGCCAGGAGGGCAGGAGAGCAGGAGCTGGCCCAGCCTCGACAGCAGTGGCACTGGGGTGAGCTGGCACTGCCCTTTGCATGGTATGGTGCTTGGAATATGCCTCGCCCAGGGGGGTGGCACTATTAGAAGGTGTGGCCCTGTTGGAGTAGGTGTGACTTTGTTGGAGTAGGTGTGTCACTGTGAGTGTGGGCTTTAAGAGCCTCATCCTAGCTGCCTGGAACCCAGTCTTCTCCTTGCAGCCTTCAGATAACAATGTAGAACTCTCAGCTCCTCCTGCACCATGCCTGCCTGGATGCTGCCATGTTCCCGCCTTGATGATAATGGACTGAACCTCTGAACCTGTAAGCCAGCCCCAACTGGAAATCAGTCTGGCGGTTCCTCAGAAAACTGGGCACAACACTTCTGGAGGACCCTGCTATACCACCCCTGGGCATATATCCAGAGGATTCCCCAGCATGTAATAAGGACACATGCTCCACTATGTTCATAGCAGCCCTATTTATAATAGCCAGAAGCTGGAAAGAACCCAGATGTCCCTCAGTGGAGGAATGGATACAAAAAATATGGTATATATACACAATGGAGTACTATTCAGCCATTAGAAACAATGAATTCATGAAATTCTTAGACAAATGGATGGAGCTGGAGAACATCATCCTAAGTGAGGTAACCCAGTCTCAAAAGAACACACATGGCATGCACTCACTAATAAGTGGATATTAGCCTAGAAACTTGGAATACCCAAGACACAATCCACATATCAAATGATGTCCAAGAAGAAGGAAGGAGAGGCCACTGGTTCTGGAAAGGTTCAGTGCAGCAGTGTAGGGGAATACCAGATACTAGAACAGGGAAGTGGGAAGGGGTAGATGGGGGAACAGGGGGAGGGAAGAGGGCTTATGGGACTTCCGGTGAATGGGGTGCCAGGAAAGGGGAAATCGTTTGAAATATAAATAAAGAATATATCGAATAAAAAAAAAAAAAGACTTGCCTTGGTCATGGTGTCTCTTCACAGCAGTAAAACCCCAACTGAGACTCATGGACAGTGCTGGAGAGCTGTCAGGCTAACCAAGTCAGCTACCACCCAGGCCGAGAGCAAGGCTTTGAGTTGGCCCACCCCAACATCTACCTCATCTATGAACTGCTGGAATGTGTCCTCCAGAACCAAGGCTGCAGGATCTCCAGGACACAGGCAACAACAGGATATCTGAGAGAAGCCTCAGTGAGTGTTGAGTATGCTGTGCTGAAGCAAGAGGCCTTGGACTAGACCAATAACTCGCTGTAATGAACATTTGCAAGAAAAGCTTTTTGATCTGGGCAGTGGTGGCGAACACCTTTAATCCCAGCACTTGGGAGGCAGAGGCAGGTGGATTTCTGAGTTCGAGGCCTGCCTGGTCTACAGAGTGAGTTCCAGGACAGCCAGGGCTATCCAGAGAAACCCTGTCTGGAAAAAACCAGAAAGAAAGAAAGAAAGAAAGAAAGAAAGAAAGAAAGAAGGAAGGAAGGAAGGAAGGAAGGAAGGAAGGAAGGAAGGAAGGAAGGAAGAAAGAAACAAGTTTTTTGGGCAAAAGGGTGCACTGTGTGACACACCGTGGCCTACTGCAGTACCCAGGATGAGATGTCTGTTAGTTTGTTTTCTTTTAGCAAGAAGATTGCAAGGGCAGGGGGTTGAATATGGGGGGAAGAAATAAGTAGGCTTAGGGGTCACGGTGTGAAATTCACAAAGGATCAATAAAAAGTAAGAAAGAAGCAGCAGCCAGCTGGATGCATGGGATATGCGGATCTCCACAGTTAGCAAACCACATCATTTGTATCATCTAAATAAAGGCAGAAGCAATTCTGCTTCTCCTTCATGGCACACGGGCATGGAAGAAGGGTTGTGAGAAATCTCAGCTGTTCCCTGTCTTAGTTAGCAGTATTATCACCATTGCTGTTATTTTGAGACAAAACTTTACTCCATAGGCCAGGCTGGTCTGGATCTCACAATCGAGCAAGCTGGCCTCAGACATCAGCTCTCCTAGGGCCTGACTTAGAGTTAGTTGCAAGGCATCATGCTAAGCAGGAATCTGTTCTTGGGATGTGATTGACTAGCTGTTTGAGTTCCAGCCTTGACTTCTGTCCAGTGATGGGATGGAACCTAGCATATAAACCAAATTAGTCGGGCGTGGTAACACATGCCTTTGATCCCAGTGCTTGGGAGGCAGAGGCAAATGGATCTCTGTGAGTTCAGGGCCAGCCTGGTCTACGTAGTTTTGGGGACAGCCAGAGCTCCACAATGAGAAAAAGAAAATGGATTACTTCACAAAGCAAAGTAATCCATTCCTCTCCTACTTTGTCTATCAGGATGTCTTATCACAGCAACAGAAATGAATCGACACCCCTTCCTTCGCCACCACCCCCAGCAACACCTGGGCCCAGCACACCTCCAAACACCTGTCCCCACCAACATTTGCTCCACTTGAATATAAGTTTCTGCCCACGATGGTGGCCAGCTTCCTTTCTACAGACAAGCCTGAGCAAACAGCCCATTTGTCCTTGTCTGCGTAGCCTCTGTTGACTTCCAGATTCATCTCAACAGCAAATGAAGTCTCCAGTTCTCGGAAGCTTCCCTGCTGGTGTAGTTCACATTACTTCCACTAGGTGTCACTACTCACTTTGAAGTGCAACCAAGCTTCCCCTAGTGTTCCAGGCCTGCCTAGTAAGGAAAAACAAGAGATGTTAAGTCTCTCCAGACGTCTCTTTGCATAGGACCCTATCGTTTTAGCACCTCCTATGTAACACATTTACAAGAAAGATATGAGGCAGGGCACATACGGTGCTCAGAAGAAGGACGTGGAAGCTCCTGTTCTTATTTTATGCATATGGGTATTTTGCTTGCACGCATATCTGTTTATTGCACGCATGCCTTGGGACCCCTGAGACTGGCGTTACAGATGATCCTGACTGCCATGTGGGTGCTTGGAATAGAGCCAGGGTCCTCTGGAAGAGCAGCCGGTGTTTCTAACTGTTCTCCAGCCCTAATTTCTGTAATTTCGACATTCTGAGCAGGATGATTCTCCGTGCAGAGGGGCTGGTGCAGGAGGGGTGTCCTATAACTGGAACATATTTAGCTGGATCTCTGACCTCTTCACACACAATGTCAGGCACGGCCCTAGTCCTGCAGGTCCCTTTGGGCTGCATTAACAAAGTACTGTAACTCACAGCCTGTAAACTGCAAACCTGCATTGACCTCCAAAACGGTCAATGAGAAGCTAAAATCCTCTTTTCCCATCTCTTCTGTTTCCACGAGGTCAAGGTAATTACCTGACAAAGAAAAGCTTGAGGTCAGAGCCGGATCCTGCTCCAAGTCCTCTGTGATACACACGGCCGCAGTTTGCCCCGCAGACGGTTGGAGTGTGGAGGAAAAATCTTGGTCGTGGATGGAGCTGCGGTGAGCAGAGCACTCGCTTGGTGTGTGTGTGATTATTCTTCAGCGTCACTTAGACATCTGTGTATGTTTAAATATGTATAACATTTATACATTAATATATTATATTAAATAATATAATTAATATACATAGAAAATTTCCAGCCATCCCCATATACCCATATGCACAGCCAGGGTGGAGGGAAAGAAGGTCAGAGCTCTGAAGAGAGATGGAGAAAGCCATTGTCAACCACGCCCTGCATGCAGTGTTTCCTTCATAGCCCTCCTCAGGGAGGACTGGCTCGGTGACCTCTCCCTTTTTCTCTGCTCATCGCTGGAGCTGAAGTCATTCTTTGCATCAGTTTCTCCCACTCCGGTTCGGCCTTCGGATTTTGCTCAAGCCCTCTGCCAGCCCTACCCAGATCCTAGACCTGTGTGAACACTGCCGGGATGGACAGCCTCCCCCCACCACCACCACCTAGGAAGTATGGGTGTGCCTATCTCTTGAGATCCCTCCAGCTCAGATACGCTACACCCAGTAGTTCTGCTGCCCGGGAGACCCGTGACTTACCCGTTCTGAAAACATGACCAGGTTGAACTTGGTGACTTGTGGCTGCACCCAGGACTGAGGCAAGAGGATTGCTATGAGTTTCAGGCCAGCCTGGGCTACAGAGTGATTCCTGGTCTCAAAAACAAAGCAAAGGCTAGAAAAATGGCTCCGTACTTCAGAGCGTTTGCTGCTCTTTCAGAGGACCGAGTCTGGTTCCCAGCGCCTGTGTCTGCTGGATTCCAACTGCCTGTAACTGCAACTCCACCCTTCAGCCCCCATGGGTACCTGCAGGCGTGTGCACACACCAATAAATAAGCAGTATTAAAACAAAACAAAACCCATCAATGATAAAAAGCCTGGCCAGGCCGGCCGTGGTGGCGCATGCCTGTTATCCCAGCACTTGGGAGGCAGAGGCAGGTAGATTTCTGAGTTTGAGGCCAACCTGGTCTACAGAGTGAGTTCCAGGACAGCCAGGGCTACACAGAGAAACCCTGTCTCGAAAAACAAAAAAAAAACAAAAAAACAAAAAAACAAAAACAAAAACAAAAAAAGCCTGGCCAGTAGCCATGACTTTCAAGCTGTAATGGAATTATCCTTAATAAGGTGGCTGGCCACCTAATCTGTAGCTGGCCATCTCCTCTAGTAAATGAGAAGCTGGTGTGGGACCCACCTTCTAGGCCAGCATTTGTACCACCTGACACCTGCTGAAGAGAAACGCAGAATGGGAGTGAGACTGGTGGCGACATTGTGCTGCAGCTGGAGTTCTTCCCAAGGACCCTTGAACACCAGCTTCGCAGGGACCTCAGAAGAGCGAAGGGTTGACTCACGGTACCAGCTAGCCTGACATCTTGTGTGTCCTGGGCTCACAGTGGGCATGAAGAGCCATGCTGTCGCTCATTCACAGACGAGTCCACTTTCTCAAAGGCCCAAATCACTTGGGGGAGGGGGGAGAGGTAGCTGTAGGGGGAGGCAGAGGCAGAGTCTCTTTATTAGGTAGCTCTGGTTGTTCTAGAAGCCAATATGGAGACCAGGTTGGCTTTGAACTCACAGGTCCACCTGTCTCTGCCTCTCCAGTGCTGAGATTAAAGGCGCCACTATGCCTTTACTCTTGTTCCTCAGTCTTGTTCTTCTTGGTAGTGTTCAATTGGATCTCCAAAAGAACCAGAGAAGGAAGTCACACAAGAGGATGCAGGTCCCCGTCTGACATGCAGACATGCACCGCTCCAGCTACATACACCATAGGATGGCTAGGAATAGCTAGAAACCAGACTGTAAACTTACATTACACAAGCTGGGCTGTGGTGACACGCGCCTTTAATCCCAGCATTTGGCAGGCGGAGGCAGGAGGCTCTCTAAGTTAGAAGTCAGCTTGGTCTACAGAGCAAGTTCCAGGGCAGCCAGGGATACACAGAGAAACCCAAATTCCAAAAAGAAAAATTAAAATTAAAAAAACACAAGAAGAAGAAGAGGAGGAGGAGGAGGAGGAGGAGGAGGAGGAGGAGGAGGAGGAGGAGGAGAAAAGGGCTGGAGAGATGACTCAGCAGTTAAGAGCACTGGCTGCTCTTCCAGAGGTCCTGAGTTCAAATCCCAGCAACCACATGGTGGCTCACAACCATCTATAATGGGATCTGATCCCCTCTTCTGGTGTGTCTGAAGACAGTGACAGTGTACTCATATACATAAAATAAATACATCTTTTTTTATAAATAAATATTTAAAAAAACAAAAAACATTAAAGGTGGTTTTGTGTGTTTATGTGGAGGGAGAGAGAGAGAGAGAGAGAGAGAGAGAGAGAGAGAGAGAGAGTTCTACATGTGACTGGCACAAGACCATGGTCTAGGTCCTGGACTCATTAAAAAAAAAAAAATCAAAAGGACAGCTGAGCTGGGCGGCAGTGGTGGTGCACGCCTTTAATCCCAGCACTTGGGAGGCAGAGGCAGGTGGATCTCTGAGTTTGAGGCCAGCCTGGTCTACAGAGTGAGTTCCAGGACAGCCAGGGCTACACAGAGAAACCCTGTCTTGAAAAACACCAAAAAAAAAAAAAAAAAAAAAAAAAAAAAGGCCGCTGAGCTGCAGCACTGCCCTCTCTGCTTCCCGACTGCCCAGCGCAGTGTGACCAGCCACTACAAGCATCTGTTTCTGCCCCTCCATGATGGACCAGACCTCAAAAGACGCATCAGAGTTTTCTCTGAGGGAGGCAGCCAGGCGGTTGTGATGGGGCCTAAGTGAGCTTACATGTCCCCAGGTAAGGCGTCCCTAGGAATTGGACTCTCCATGAAACACTGTACTAGGAGCGACAGGGACCACCCCAAGAGCCCTACTGGACTAATATTCAGTTAAATCTACACGTGCATTTCTCCTGGGCTTGAGTTGGTCTGTTGAGCCTGGGACTCTTGTAGCCCAGGCCGTCTTCCAACTCCCCGTGTAAATTCTGAGCATGATTCTGAACTCCTTCCCAATCTTAGAATTCCCAGCTCTGGCCAGGTGGTGGTGGTTGCATGCCTTTAATCCTAGCACTTGGGAGGTAGAGGCAGGTGTTTGAGGCCAGCCTGGGCTACAAAGTGAGTTCGGGGACAGCCAGGCCTGTGACACAAAGAAACCCTGTCATAAACAAACAAACAAACAAACAAACAAACATAGGAATCCCCACTTTTGATCAAAATTTTGAGTAAATTAGTTTTTTCATATATATGTATACATATACATACATACATACATGAATGTATACATACATTCTTTTTCTCTGAATGCAGAAAAATTTTCTGTTTGGTTGATTGGTTGGTTGATTTTTAGTGTTTTGAAGACAGGGTTTCTCTCTCTCTCTTTTTTTTTTTTTTTTTTTTTTTTTTTTTGGTTTTTTGAGACAGGGTTTCTCGGTGTAGTTCTGGCTGTCCTGGAACTCACTCTGTAGACCAGGCTGGCCTCAAACTCAGAAATCCGCCTGCCTCTGCCTCCCAAGTGCTGGGATTACAGGTGTGCACCACCATGCCCGGCTGAAGACAGGGTTTCTCTTGACTGGCTGTCCTTGGAACAAGGATAGCCTTGGAACTTACTTTGTAGATGGGGCTGTCCTGGAACAGAGAAACCTGCCTGCCTCTGCCTTCCGAGTGCTGGGTTAAGGGCATGTACCACCACTCCACCTTTTTCCCCCCCAGATATTCTGCTAACCACCCCAATGAGGGAGACAGAGCCAAGGATAGACCTGACCATGGGACAAGGACAGACCAGAGGAGGTCCGAGGAGAAAGAAGCAGGTTCCTAAGGAAGACTAGAAAAGGGCTCTCCGGGATGACCCCGCCTCCACGGGCTCTAAGTCCAGTGGGGATGCGTGGTCTCCAGATGAGAAAGCTTTGATCAAGACTGTGTCAACCCGAGACATATACTTTTCCCAGCCTCCCCCACCCCCGCCCACCTATCTCCCCTCTAGGTCCCTCCTTTGTTCGACCTTATCCAATAGATAGATCTGTGTTCCTTCTCTTCCCACTAGCATTCAAGAGAATAGTTAACCAAAGGCCTCCTTCATCATTGACTCCGTGTATACCTGGCAGACAAGTGTCAATGAGTCAAAATAAAGATCCTGCCGAGCCGGGCGGTGGTGGCGCACGCCTGTAATCCCAGCACTCTGGGAGGCAGAGGCAGGCGGATTTCTGAGTTCGAGGCCAGCCTGGTCTACAGAGCGAGTTCCAGGCAGCCAGGGCTATACAGAGAAACCCTGTCTCGAAAAACAAAACAAAACAAACAAACAAACAAAAAAAAAAATAAAGATCCTGCCAAGAGCCCAAAAGGAGCCAGCAGATCCTGGTATAACCAAAGGAGGAAACCCGACGTGCAAGTCGTGGCACTACCTGTACTATCCACAAGGGGGAACCATAGCAAAGACTTGGATAGGATGCTGATAAAGAGAGCTAGAAAAGTAGGCGGTGCCGGGCGGAACCGCTCTCCCAGGCAGTCTGGTGTGAAAGAAAACTTGGGTTCAGCAGACAGGCAGGCCTAGGCTCATGTGCTCTCTGATAAGATTCATGACAAGACAGGGGAACCGTGTCTTAGAACAAATAAGTTACTCAGGAAAAAGTTAGCATCTGAAAAAATTATTGCTAGAAAAGAGAAAATTTGAGGGCCTTGTCCGAAGGTTCCTTCTTCCCATGATAGCCAGCTTCTCAGTAATGCTAGCCGCTTAGGTCCCTGGGAGGCTTCCTCGAATCTCCCCCTGGCCTGGCGTGGGTGAGGCAAAGCTTTTGGCTGCTTATCAGTCTTTGATAGAAAGCTCTTCTGGGAGAAAAGTAAACCTCCCTGTTTATCTCCAGCCTGACACGCCCTATACTCTGGAGGAAAAGACAAAGGGGAGAAAATGGGAAAACTAAACTAAAAGAACTAGAGACATGGAGCAGTGGTTAAAGGGACTTGAGCAACTGTGAGGACCCGAGTTTGGATCCCAGCACCCACAAAAGAAGCTGGGTGTGTTCTTGAATGAGCCTATAACCCCAGCCCTGGGTGGAGAAGGCAGACAGGAGCTTGTTGGATGGCATTCTAGGCCAAACAACAACAAAACAAAGACAAAAGGCGAACTTCCAGTTCAAGGAAAGACCCTGCCTCAAAGGAAAAAGGTGGAGAGTGACTGAAGGAACCCAAGCCTGCCCCTAGCCTTTCACATACCCACACACACACCTCTCTCTCCCTATTTCTCTCTCATAGATGCACATGCACACACACACACACACACACACACACACTCACTCACTCACACACACACACACAAAGAGAGACAGAGAGACAGAGACAGAGACAGAGGATAACAGGAGACCCAATTGGAGTTCTCACTTGGGTCAGGCACAACAGGAAACCCTCTTCTCCATTATCTGATGTCACCCTCACCAACACAGCTACATTGTTACAAGTGTTTCTATTTCCATTTTATCCCTGAAAATACCCGACTCAAAGACCAAGCAACCTGTGCTGGGGCTGGGGCTGGGGCTGGGGCTGGGGCTGGGGCTGGGGCTGGGGCTGGGGCTGGGGCTGGGGCTGGGGCTGGGGCTGGGGCTGGGGCTGGCTGTCTAGCCCAGAGCCTATGCTCCTCAGTAGGACGCGGAGGGAAGAGGGGGAAGGTGATAGCAGGTGATGTACCGAGAACGCAGAAGGAAAAGCTTGCAAGGAGTCAGCTCTGGCCTCTTGTCTCATCCTTACCTTTTCTATCTTGAACCAGATGATACAGTCTGCCCTTCACAACTGTGGATTCTGTATCTGGGTGCTCTAAAGTCTTAGATTCAACCACTGGTTCGTGGAAAATATCCTGAGATATACATACAACTGTAAATGTGTGGTAGGGGTTCCTGGGAGATGTATGTAGCTCAGACTGGCTCTGAATTCATGATCCTCCTGCCTCAGTCTACCAAATGCTGGGATCAGAGATGGATACCATCATGCAAGGCACACACACACACACACACACACACACACATTTTTCTTGTCCTAGTACCTGGGAAGGGGAGGTGAAGGATCAGAGTCCTCAGCTACACAGAAAATTGGGGGGAGGGGCAGGGAAATGAGACACAGTTTCCAAAAACATATATAATTATACAGCACATTGGATTATATAGAAGTAATTAGCCAGGCGTGGTGGCACATGCCTATAATCCCAGCACTTGGGAGGCAGAGGCAGGCGGATTTCTGAGTTCGAGGCCAGCCTGGTCTACAGAGTGAGTTCCAGGACAGCCAGGACTACACAGAGAAACCCTGTCTCGAAAAAACAAAAACAAAAACAAAAACAAAAACAAAACAAAACAAAAGTAATTCATCTAGAGATGAGTTAAAGAGCGTGGAAGAATTCATGTAGGATATATGCAAATGCAAAACCTTTTTTTTAAATGAATTTGGAGCATCCAAACATTTCCGCATTTCTGGTATCAGGGAGATGGCGAAGTCCACTCCCTGAAGGTACAGAAAGCTGACTTTACACCCACCCTACCTCTCACTTTCCAACCTGGAGAGAGGCTGAGAGCAGACAGGGAGAGTGAGGGGCTGTGCTTTGAGTATCCCCAGTTCACCCTCGTGTGGGGGCAGTGTGGGGGGGTGCAGGGGGAGGGAGGCACGGGAGGGAGGGCGTGCTCCCTGAGAGACTCACCAGGGTTTGGGTGGGACCAAAAGTACCAACATCTGAGACAACTGGGCACAAGCCAGCACAGGCCACACAGAGAGCGTGTGCAGAGGACAATGAGTGGATCTGGGTTGCGGCGACAGAGCCATAGGATGACAGAGCTACGGAAGGAAGTGAGGAGACTCCGATGGGAGGGGCCCAGCAACACTCGGCAAACTCTGACCCACAGGGCAGGCGCAGATGGAGTTTCTAAGAAAACTACACTTCCTAAGCTAGAGCCCAGAATTCTATGATAACATTGTGGCCTGGGACTTGTCAAAGGACGAGTCCCCGGCGTGTGTGTGTGTGTGTGTGTGTGTGTGTGTGCTTTGTCATGTCCACTGAAGTTGAGACTGGGCATCTGGACTCTCAAAGGCTCCTGGGCTCTTTTGTGCCTTGGGCAGGGGGAGACAGCCAGCTGGGCTCTTGGCCCAGTTCCCCTTGAACTTTGCCAGTTTGCTGCTGTGGAGTACCCTGTGGCCCTGCGAGGAATTAACTCCCGGGCCTTTGATCTTTATTTAGAAAGGGGGAACTTAGAAAGATGCAAACAAAGCGATACTTTGGATGCTAACACTTAAAAAAAAAAAAGAAAGAAAGAAAGAAAGAAAGAAAGAAAGAGAGAAAGCTTACTCTTGGCAAATGTCTGTTCTGAAAAGTCTACAGTGCTTCATTGAAATGGGTGTGGCATGAAGAATTTAGGAAGGCCTCAAGGATCTCCTGCGATGAGCAAAGCCCTCAGCTATGAAGGACATGCAACTTTGTTCGGCCCGGGACTTTAAGTCCCGGTTCCCTGGCGTCTGAAGTCCACTCCATTACCATGCCTGACCCCTGCACATAGACTAGAGACCCCCTGCCTCAGTCTCCGGAGTGCTGAGATTACAGACATGCCTAGCCGGGCCTTCCTCTATTTTTCTTCTGAGGACCCACTTTGTGAAGTTGTAAGAAGTCTAGGTCTGCACCTACCCCACCCCCAACTGCCCACCCCAACCTAAGCGTTAGGCCACTAGGCTACTCCAGAAACAGGTCAACTCTTGAAGGTCCTAATAGCCGGGAAGGAGACGGGCTGGCACCTACCCACAGGGCAGATAAATTGCCAGCGTCAGGCCTGAGCACTGACCATCTGGTGTTCCTCTGCTTGGACCTCTTTGTCTTTACCATAATATTCAAATTCTGCCCAGGCCGCTTGAATCCCTCCAGGCCTACCAGCAACCCTTATTCCCTCTCACATCTTAAGGGTTCCCCAAACACCACTCCCCCACAGTCTCCAGTCATGCTCTGCCCCCTTCCCAGGCTGTCTTTTCTGCCCTGTTTCTCCACCTTCTATAACCGAAGCCACAGAGAATGCCCCAGCCTGGGTTGGCTCCCTTGGGGGGTGGGGGGCAACAGTATTTTCAAGTGGACTCCAATTTGACAATCCTACTGTCTTAAAACTTGGGTGTGTGCTTTGACTGTGCCCTGTGTAAGTGGGACCAGTGTGCAGTAGAAAGCCAGTTCTCTGATCACTTTTCCTGACCAGGGCTTGGGACCCAATCTGTACCCTTCTGTAGGGAGGTGGGCCCCTGGATCCTGATGGCCGGGCTGTCTCCTGAGATGCTTGGGGGCAAATATGGACCCTTGCGTCCTAATAGCTTGTCTCATGACTGTGAGTTGTTGCTTGTGGGCAAACGTGGGCCAGTGGGTCTCGAAGGCCTATCTCATGACTGTCAACTGCTTGGGGGCAAATGTGGAGCCCAATTCTGCCCAAGGCGTCCACCCTAACTGCCAAGAAACAAAGCTAAGGCAGGGAGTGTGGCTACGGTCTGTGCTGTCTAAATCTGGTCTTCGGGCCCCTGGCTATGCGCATCTCGAGAATGGACCTCGGCCGGGGTGGAGGAGAACCCGTGCGGCGATCTTCAGCACAGAAGAGGTTAAGCCACCGTCTCCCCCACCCCCCGAAAGGCGAGGGGGCGAGTGAGTGCGGCAGAAGGTCCTGTTTACCGTGGCTCCCCCTCGGCGGCGGGCCCTGGGAGAGTGGTTGCTGTGGCAACCGGCCGGGCGCCCGCCAGCTGCGGATTAGCTCACTGGAGCCGCGGGATGGGTCGGGAGGAGGGGGCGCGCGTCACCGCAGACGGTCGCAGCGCAGCCCAAGGCGGAGGAAGGGGCCGCGCGCGCGGGAGGCCGGAGGGGACGCAGCGCGCCTCCGAGGCCGGAGGCGGCGGGGACCGGACGGGAGCGCGCGCGGCGGGGACCCGAGGGGCTCGCGGCGGCCGGGGGGAGGCCGCGCGGACAAAGGCGCGGAGGGCAGCGGGCCATGGCGCCCCAGGCCCCCGCCGCCCCTGCCCCGGGCGACCGCGAGTTGCGCCCCAGAACCTGCGGAGCCGCCGCCCGTGGAGAGGTAGGGCCGGGCGCCGGAGTGCGGGGCGAGCTCGGGGGAGACCCCGGAGGGAGAGTACGCGCGGGGGCGACGAGGAGACTGTGCAGGCGGGAGCCGGGGCTCGTCGCAGGCGGCGCTGGGGACACTTCAGCGGGGCCCTGGGGACCCGCGCAAGGAGCGATCCACAGCTCTTCCCCGAGTCCGGCTAACTTCAGGGCCGAAGAAACTTGCAGAAACTGGGCAGAGCCGGGCCCTGCGCTGTGCCGGAGCTTCCGGGCGCCTGTGAGTGACTACGCGAGTGTGAGACCGAGTGTGTACGCTGGGGTGGGGGAGTCCAGACGGCTCTAGTGAAGATTTGCCGTGTTGGAAAGTGGGGTACGTTGAAGTTTACTTCTCCCACTTGCCCCCCAAGGATGGAGTTGGGAATAGATGGAGCCCAGGGTAAGTCTCTTAACGACACAGGACAGCCTTGTGTAGGAGAGTCTCAGTGATATGGAGTCAGACTACTGAGCCAGAGTAGGGAGCACCGCGCCTGGAGTCCTGGAGTGAGGGGCAGAGACAGGAAGCTCAGGAGTGCCTTCCTTGGCCCTAGATTGGAACTAGGAAAGGATCGGGACCCTGATTTAACCAGTCTGCAGAGGAAGGATCAGGCTGACTTCTGGCCCAGTGCTCTGATGGCTTTCAGGGTTGTGACTTCAGCTCCCCAAAAGACAGGTAATTGTGGGGTGTGGTTATAGTGTTATAATAGGCACTTTACAGTAATTTGTTATGAAACACTTGCACCTGCTGTGGTTATTATAGAAAAGCCTTTCTCCTTCAGTATCAACTCCTGAAGAGTTGAATAGATTGTTTAGGGGATGGCCGACATAGGAGAGAAGTGGAGATTTTGAGAGGAAGCCGAGGACAAACAGAAACAGACCGTTGTTTATTTATTTGAGACAGGGTCTCAGTATGTGACCCAGGCTGGCCTCATACTTACAGTCCTCCTTTCTGCCTTAACTCTCTAAAGTCAGGATTGCTGGTAGGCACAGTCAGGCTCAGTTCAGGCACTTGTTTGTTTGACACAGGGTCTCGGGTAGCTTAGACAGGCCTTGAACTTGATATTGAATTTTTTAAAAAAAAAATTAATAGATCATTATGAGTTTTCCTGAATGTATGTCTGCACACCTTGTTCGTGCAGTGCCCACCCTCTAGGACTAAAGTTAGTTACACACAGTTGTGAGCTGCTATGTGAGTGCTAGGAATCGAATCCAGGTCCTCTGGAAGGGCAGCCTATGCTCTGAACGGATGCGCCATCTCTCCAGCCCCTGCGTCTGCCTCCAAAACACCAGAATTACCGCAGCGCAGCGTGGCACAAACCTTCCTGAGACGTTAGGAATCAAACCTAGGGCGTCCTCCACCCCGTAAGCTCTCTCCAGCTCTGAGACTATTTTTTTTCAATTAAAATAATTTTATTGCATTTTTATTTATTGTGTATGTGCTGCCAGTCATGGACGCAGATCGGAAGACGATTTGTAGGAGTCAGATCTGCCCTCCCACCATGTGGGTGGTCAGGATCGAACTCCCAGGACACCAGGCTTGGCAGCAAACGTGCTGAGCCCGATTGCCTTTCCTCGGAGACTGTAAGGTACGGTAACGAGGAAACTGGCAGAGAGGTTTGTGTCTGGGTGTTCATTCTGGAAGACTGCACCTGCCCGGATGTTACTTCACTCATACCAACGGGTCTGTGTGCTGGCGACTGGGGACACGTTCGTTTAGAAGCTACCAGAAGCTGCCATTCTAGTCTGGCCTGGCTGTTTACGCTGGGTGCTGTAGGTAGAGGCAGGAGGATTCAGAGAGGATGCCTGTGGAGGCCCTGGCAGTCACTCCACCTCAAAGTGCAGGGAAGGTGGTCTGGAGCAGAGGAGACAGCAGATGTAAAGTCACGGAAAGGGGAGAGAGGCAGGCCTGGGGGAGAAACCGTGTGTCTGCACCGTGGAGTCAGAGTCAGAGCCTCTACCTCTCTCCCTGGCACCTCCCTTGTGCATACATCCGTCTGTCTGTCTGTCTGTCTGTCTGTCTGTCTGTCTGTCTATCTCAGCAAGGTAAGGCAAGGTGGAATGTGGAAGGAGGAGTTTCTCAAAGTAGGAATGCCGGGCCAGCTTTGTGTGTTAGAGAGCTCACTCTGGCCTTGAGGCCCAGTGAGACCCAGGCTTTGCAGCCCGTTGCCATGGCAGTGGCGAGGCAGGAGAGCCCGATGGAGTCTGCAGGTCAAGAAGCAGGCAAGGGTGATGGGCGTGGGCGCAGGATGAGGTGACTTAGACTAAAACCAACCCCGGGGATGTTCAGTGGGAGAGGCCAGAAGAGGGGGACACGTTGAACGGCCTGCGCGGAGCAGATTACGGCACTTGGACAGTGAACTTGGCTTCCAGTTTCCTGGCAGCTTAGGAACAAACAAAAACGCGCTGGATTGCATAGCTCTGGACGGGGGACAACAGAAAGCGTACAAATGAACTTTCTGAACAAATTTTTTCCTGGAATTGAACTCAACTGGGAGTTCATCAGAGGAACTTCATGTAAAGAGTAGAGAGTGGCAGGGGGGTGGAAATAAAGTCTTCATACGTAAACAAAATGACAAACAGATGAGAGAGAGGGAAAAATAAAACATCTTCATTGTCAGTGTTATGAAAGATGGGGCGATCAGCTCCACGGAGCAGTCCCCCTCCACCATCTACCTCAGGCCTAGGGGAACAGTCTGGGTTTGGTGAGGGTGAAGTGTCAGCTGGGGTGTGGCCTTGGGAGCTGCATTTCGGTTTCCTTCCTGATTGACAAGGCCCAGATCCTTCTGCCCTCCGGCCCTGATTCTGGGTCTGAATCTAAACGGAGGTCCCCACCATGGGGGTGTTGTTTGTACAAGGTGAGGTTTCAGAAAGAATGAGCTGCGAAGTCCCGCATGCTGTGCACTGCACAAGGCGAGTGGAGTGACCGTCCTGCTGATGTCCGCGAGGCTGGCAGCCTACAGAATCCATGGCCGCGGCCTTGCTAATGAGCTCTGGATGCTTCTTGACGGGCCTCACATTGTTGCCACTGAGGAAGTGTGGGGCTCTGCTCTCCCCTCCAAGTTTCTTCTCTCTCTCTTCCTCTCATCTATTTGAAGCTTTCATGTATATGGATGTTTGCCTGCATGTGTGTCCAGGCACGCGTGTGCCTGACAGTCATAGAGGACGGAGAAGGGGTTTGGATCCCCTGAAACTGGAGTTACAGATGATTGTGAACTGCCGTGTGGGTGCTGGGGATCAAACCAGAGTCCTCTGGAAGAGCAGCCGGTGCGCTTAACTGCTGAGCCATCTCTCCAGCACACCGCACCCCATTAAGTTTCTTTGCGTCTTTGATTATGAGACAGTGTTCCTTTTTTTTCTTCTTTCTTAATTAATTTATTATTTTTTCTTAATTAATTTATTTTATGTACACTGTAGCTGTCTTCAGACACACCAGAAAAGAGCATCAGATCCCATTACAGCTGGTTGTGACCCACCATGTGGTTGCTGGGATTTGAACTCAGGACCTTCAGGAGTGCAGTCAGTATTCTTTTTTTTTTTTTTTTTTTTTTTCTGAGACAGGGTTTCTCTGTATAGCCTTGGCTGTCCTGGAACTCACTCTGTAGACCAGGCTGGCCTCGAACTCAGAAATCCGCCTGCCTCTGCCTCTGCCTCCCAGAGTGCTGGGATTACAGGCATGCGCCACCACCGGCTGAGCAGTCAGTATTCTTAACCACTGGGCAATCTCACCAGCCCAAGACAGTGTTTCGCCACGTACATTGGCTTTACTCCTGCGCTCCTTTGGCCTCAGCCTTCTGTATTGGTGATTTTTCTATTGCTCTGATAAACCTCCATGACCATGCCAACACACAGAAGAGTGTATGTGGAGCGAATGGTTCCAATGGGTTAGAGTCCAATGCAGCAAACCAGAGGTAGCAAGTAGCATGTGGCTGTCGGCTGGAGAGCCACAAGGCGGGAAGCCCTGCTCAGAACGGTGTGAGACTGTTGGAACCGCCAAGCCCGCCTTCCATGGTTTACAGTAAAGCCATACTTCCTAATTCTCTCCACCAGCCAGGGACTCTTTATTCAAACGCCCAAGACTTGTGGGGGACATATTTGAACCCCACAGTCCTCCGAGGGCCGAGTTACAAGTGTGTTCCTCCATGCCTGTCTCAAATCCCTTAGTATTTTAAACTTGTCCTACACCTTAGAATGTATATGTAAATGCCAAAGAGGGACACTTTGGGGGAGGTGGGGTTGTTTTGTGGTACCAAAGTCAAATGTGGGGATTCATAGGTACATGAGATAAGCATCCTACCACTAAGCTATAACCCTAGGCCCTGTATGATCTGGGCCGGAGCCACAGCTTTGTCTTTCCGCGGCCCCTTCATGAGGTGCAGTCCTTCACAGACCTCCCCTAATTGTGCTCAGTTTGAAAAACCAAGTAATGGGGTTTTCCCCTCGCCTCAGGGCAGGGTGGGGTGAGTCACCCTTGCAGCAAGCTTAGGGAAGAGGCTCCCTGCCCTCAAGCTCCAGGACACGGGAGGGCATAAAGCTGGGGGTGGGGTCAGGCTGGAGCCCCGTGACTGTGACTGTGGCTACGGCTGAGACAGTGACTAGCTACTCTTTCTGTGGAGGGGCTCTTTGTCGGATACTGGACAGACTAGTTCAATGTCGAATTCATTTCCTTTTGTGTTTGCTTTCTTATAATTTATGCTTTAATTTCTTTCACTTTTATGCCTAGATGTTTATATGTAAGCTAAGAAAACTTGTGTTCACTATAAACCTTTCAGAGCCGAGCAGATTTAATCACAGTGCTCTGGAGATAGAGACAGGTGGATCCCTATGAGTTTGAGGCCAGCCTGGTCTACAGAGTGAATTCCGGGATAGCTAGGGCTACGCTGAGAAACCCTGTCTCAAAAAACAAAGCAAAACAAGAATGTTTCAGCAACATATAAGGAGACTATGATGAAACCGTATTCCCTACGCGCCCTCCAGCCGCAAAGAAGGTTGTTTTGTATATAAAACAAATTCCCCTAGATCCTTTCTTCATTTCTTTCTTTACTAGGAATTGAACCCAAGGCCTTGCGTATTGTAGGCATTCACTCTGCCAGCAAGCTATATCTCAACCTTGTTTTAACTTAAAGCTTCATTTTGTCTTTAATTATGTGCATGTGCGTGCAGGTGCCCATGGAGGCAAGAGGCGTCGGATTCCTCTATAGCTCGGATTACAGGTGGTTGGGAGCTGCTTGACATGGGTGCTGGGAATTGAACTCAGGTCCTCTGCAAGAGTAATATATGCTCTTAACCCCTGAGCCATCTGTCCAACTTCTGTTTGTTTGTATTACATTGAGAGAGGGAGGGAGAGAGAGAGAGAGAGAGAGAGAGAGAGAGAGAGAGAGAGAGAGGAGGAGGAGGAGGAGGAGGAGGAGGAGGAGGAGGAGGAGGAAGAAGAAGAAGAAGAAGAAGAAGAAGAAGAAGAAGAAGAAGAAGAAGAAGAAGAAGAAGAAGAAAAGAGGAGAGAGGAGAGAGAGATTGAGTTTGAGGGTGCACATCTATATACACACATGTATATAAACACATGTATATATGAGCACCACAGAGCTTGTGGAAGTCAGGAGACATTTTGGGTGATTCAGTCTTTTCCTTCTACCAGGTGGGTCCCTGGGATCAAACTCAGGTCATCAGGCCTGCATCAGGTGCCATTATCTGCAGAACCATCTCATCAGTACCATATCTAATTTTTTTTTTTTTTTTTTTTGGTTTTTCGAGACAGGGTTTCTCTGTATAGTCCTGGCTGTCCTGGAACTCACTCTGTAGACCAGGCTGGCCTCGAACTCAGAAATCCTCCTGCCTCTGCCTCCCAAGTGCTGGGATTACAGGCGTGCGCCACCACGCCCGGCTATATCTAATTTTTTTAACACCACCCCAACTACCACCACCCACTCCCCACAAAAGCTCCAGTCTATAATCCTGAGTGGCCTGGAAGTTTCTGTGTAGACCAGGCTGTCCTCAAACTAAAAGAGTCCTCCTTCCTCTGCTTTCAGAGTGCTGGAAAGGCTTCGGTCATCTTCCTGGGCGCCTTCTGTTTTCAAACCGACATCACTAAAGTGCCCAGGCTGACCTTGAGCTCACTTCTAGCCTGAGCAGGCCTAACCTTTGATCTCACTGCCCTACGTACGATTACAAGCCTGTATCACCAAGACTCCTAGGTCTGTTTTCCTTTGCATATATGTGTATGGTGTGTGTGTGTGTGTGTGTGTGTGTGTGTGTATGTGTGTGTAAGTGGAAATATTTCCATAACATAGTATCACAATATAACAACATTTTATGAAAATAATTCCACCTAACAGCCTTCTTTTTAACAGCTGCCTGTGGTGCCTCTGTTTAAATTAACATTTGCGCAAACTATCAATTATGGTTCAATTTTAGTTACTGAAAATGATGTTGCCACAAGTCCTGGGTCTAATATTTCTGTCAGCTAAATTCTTAAATGTGGAATTGCTGGCTTAAAGAGGATGTCAAAGTCCAAGCACTTACTGCACAGCGTTTGTGCCCAGTCGCTCCTGTGAGAATGAAGTTCTGACAGTCCTTTTAAAAATTATATCTTACCCATCGTCTTCCTTCACTTGACCCACACCAGCTCCACGCTGAATTCATCATGAATTTTTATTTAAGTTTATATGAAATCAAAGTTTGTGGTATATCACATTCAGAAGCAATTTGTTATTTTGAGGCTTTTTAAGTATAAAAAGAGAGCATGTTAAAGTTTCTAAGGAACTGGGACGGATTGTTAGCTAACCAATTGCTTCAGTTTTGTCTCTTGCTGTCGGTTTCACATGAATCAGTTCAGGACGTATGGTAGCACACGCCTAGATGCTGAGGCAGGAGGATTGTGAATTCCAGGACATCCTGACCTACATAGCAAGAACCTCTATAGAAAACGAAAACAAAACAATAACAAAAAATGTGTCACATGGTTCCTCCCTTTTCTCCCTTGCACTTGTTTATTTGTTTGTTTGTTTACTTTTGTGTTTATTTTCTTTTACTTTTGTAGCTACTTGGCTAGCTTCCCACTCAGTATGTAGTTGAATATTATTTCAGAACTTCGTGCGTGCTGCCTAGTAAAGGTTCTACCAGCTGACCCGCCCGCGTTTCTCTCCGACTCTCGTTCTCAGAAGATGCGATGAGAGTCAGGGGGTTCAAATGTGACTCAACAGGCGTTCTCTGCAAACCCATACTGGGTGACAGATGACTTGGGTACAAGCTAGACCGGGTCTTCAGGTGCGGCTGGGGGTGCTGTCTGTCTAGCATGCCTAAGGTATTACCCTGCAGATAAGGGGGTGGTCACAAACTGGGGGCAGATGGAAGGTAAAATTGGGGAGCAAGGCATGATAGTACATGCCTTAATCCCGGTCCCTGCACGGTGGGGAGGAGAGTCAGGAGCAGCTAGATCTCTGTGACTTTGAGGCCAGACCAGGTTACCTAGTAAATTGCAGGCTACTTAGTGAGACTCTGTCTTGGAAAAAAAGAAAGAAGGTAGGTAAGTAGGAACATAGGGCCAGGCATGTGGCACAGTTGGTAGAGTACTTGCTAGCACTGAGGAAGCCCTGGGTTCCCTCCTCCAGACTCACCGGTGCCCCACCACCACCACCATCACCACATAAAGCTTACCAGGTTGTAGCCAGGCATGGTGCATGTGCTGTACACCTTTAATCCTAGCACTCGGGAGGCAGAGACAGGCAGATCTCATGAATAGATTGATTGAGTGATATAGTGAGTTCCAGGATAGCCAGAGCTACATAGAAAGACCCTGTCTCAAATAAATAAATAAATAAATAAATAAATAAGTGCTAAGGGGGCTGGCTCAGCTGTTAAGAACTGGAATTCTGACCCCATCACCTACATGGGGCAGCTCACAAATGCCTATACCTCCAAGTGGTCGGGCACCTGTGTCTGGCCTCCATGGGCACCCAAATACACATTTGCATATATATGTGTGCATACAGACCCACCCACACATGCACATACAAATAAAGTAATCTCTTTAAATATCATCATTAAAGGGGAATATCTTTTCTTGTCCTTTTTTGAGGGACTCACTATATAGCACTCGGCTGGCCTGACACTCACTTTGTAGACCAGGCTGGGTTCAAACTCTTGGAGAAGCCCCTGCCTTGGCCTCGCCAGTCCCAGGGTTAAAGGAACTTTACACATCCAGCTGGTTTCTTTTTGAAGAGAAGACAGGGTCTTGTCGTGTTGCTAAGGCTGGCCTCACACTTGTGATCCTTCTGTCCCTGCTTCTTGCCTGGCAGGGACGCTTGTGTGTGCCCCTGTGCTCAGCCTAAGTACATGAGCTTTTCACAGAACAGGCAGACTGGGCAGTCCTGTAGGCTGAGCAGAATAATTTGGACTTTTCTAGCCCTCCAGAGTTAGAGCCTGGCCCCAGAAGGGGAGGGAGCAAGGCGGATGGTGAGTTTGTGAGTGAACTGGTTTTTTCTGGTCTGAGTCAGAGGAGGTGGCTACTGCGCCTGCCCCTCCCAGCTCACCCCGGGGCAAACCCCATTACAACAGCCCTCCTTAGGGCTACCAAGGGCTGTTAATGCAGTGACAAGGGAGTGCGCGCTCATTTGGTCCCTGGGCAGGTGTGAGATGGTCAGCTTGAGACTCAGGACCCACATCCCTTACAGGGTGAGGGAGGGCAGCCATTTTCCATAGGCTTGGCCAGAGATGGGGGCTGCATCCCTAGGGACAGAGGAGTCCTCTACTTCACCTTTAGGCTACAGGTAACATTAGTCCAGCCTTGGCATGGAGTGGTGGCCGGCTAACTAGAAAGTTGTTGGAGTTTTTTGTTTGTTTGGGTTTTGTTTTGTTTTGTTTGGGTTTTGTTTTGTTTTGTTTTCTGGCATCCTTTGGTGGCTGTCACCCTTCCCATCTGGCCCATGTCATCCTTTGTGTTTGCAGCAATCACAGGCTCCCAGGACATCAAAGAGGTCGCAGTGATCTCTGTTTACCTCCCAGCTGACCGAAGCCTCTAACATGATGGGAAAGTGGCAGAGAGGGGACAGGGCTGTCTAAAGGCTCTCAGAATAACCAAGCCTTGTTCCCAGCTGCATGGGCAAGACCAGGAGAGCCTCTTACTCCCAAACACAGTACAGCCTGGACGTCTGGCCTAGGCCTGACTAAGGAGACTGAGGTTGCCTCCAGCTACAAACACATAGAGCGAGGAAAGGCCCAGGGTGACAGGCTATTGGAGGGAAAGAGAAAGCAGCTTTCAAGATGAGGGGAGACACTTTGCAAATGGAAGGGTCCAGAGACAAATCTCCAGGTTTCTTCCTCCGGCCCCTAGAGCCCTGAAACTTGCTTTTGCCTCTAATCATCATCTATAAGTACGGGGGCGGGGGGGGCAGTTCCCCATTACGGTTGCTGATCCCTTTCTGGAACCCAGGTCAGAGTTGGTAGGAAGTTTGCGTAGACTGATGCCTCTGTGCTAACTGCCAGAGCATTGAAGTACTGCTGTGCCAGTATGTGCCTAGTCTCCTAGGATTGTGTAGAATGGCCATTACAGCGTCAACCAGAAGGCAGGTCTGACTGGCTGGTGCCCGTGTCCTGCCTTCATTATATATGTATGCATGTATGTATGCATGTATGCGTGCAGATATGCTGCTTCCTCGACATGGATGAGGCACCGCACTGGTTGCCCATAGCTCTCTGCCCCTCTCCTTACTGTTGTGCAGATGACGGAGGGACTGCCCTCGTGTGCAAGGGGACCTGAGAGGATGGCTTTGTGGGGCGCTTTCCTCTTCCTTCTTTCTGTTCCAGATGCCAGGGATCAAACTCTGATCTTCTCTGTCTTCTCTCCAACTTCCTAGCTTGCAAGTCTTGCTCTTTCCAGATAGCAGAGCCCATCTGTGACGGCTCCTGAGGCCGATTTCTCTGAGGCTGACTCTTGCTTTATTGCTTCAGGGATCATACTCAGGTCTCTGTGATCCTCGCACTCAGAAACAGAATGTGAGATTTTCCATCATGTCAGGCAGCTGTATGCTTTCTGTTGCTAATAACACAGTACCGGAGGCCGAGCGCGTTATAAGAAAAGAGGGTTTTATTAGCTTGGTTCTGGCCCAAGGTCAACAGCATCAGGCAATGTCCTTTCTGTCAGAATCCTAAAATGATTCCCGACATCATATGGTTGAGTCAGGGAGCTGGGGATACCTACCCAAGCTGGCTTTTAAATTTACAAGCTGTTTAATAAGAGGTTTTTGTTTTCCATTTTGTGGTTCTGGGGTTTGCGCCCACGGCCTCAAGCCTGCTGAGCAGGCACCATACCACTGTGTCTCCAGGGGAAACTGGCTCCTATAGTAGATCCACTTTTTAGATAGCTCAGTGTCTCAACCTGCTAATTGTGTGACTGGATTAATTCATTCCTGAGGCCAGAGGCCTAGTCACCAGAGGGTTTCCTCAGGTCTCACCTTAGTATCTCAGAGTGGAGGCTAAACTTCACAACAGGCTTCAAATCGTATGGCAAGTCTCATCTAAGAAACTGTTAAGTTCTGCTTTCTGTGAAGGCGGCTGTGCCTCTTAACATTGCCCATGTGGTATTACAGTGTTTACTGTCCTCCTGGATCCCTTAGCATTGCCCATGTGGTGCTACAGTGTTCACTGCCCTCCTGGATCCCTTAGCATTGCCCATGTGGTGTTACAGTGTTCACTGTCCTCCTGGATCCCTTAACATTGCCCATGTGGAGTTACAGTGTTCACTGTCCTCCTGGATCCCTTAGCATTGCCCATGTGGTGTTACAGTGTTCACTGTCCTCCTGGATCCCTTAGCATTGCCCATGTGGTGTTACAGTGTTCACTGTCCTCCTGAATTCCTTAGCATTGCCCATGTGGTGTTACAGTGTTCACTGTCCTCCTGGATCCCTTAGCATTGCCTATTCAGTGTTACAGTGTTGACTGCCCTACTGGATCCCTTAGCATTGCCCATGTGGTGTTACAGTGTTCACTGTCCTCCTGGATCCCTTAGCATTGGATCCCTTAGCATTGCCCATGTGGTGTTACAGTGTTCACTGTCCTCCTGGATCCCTTAGCATTGCCCATGTGGTGCTACAGTGTTCACTGTCCTCCTGGATCCCTTAGCATTGCCCATGTGGTGCTACAGTGTTCACTGTCCTCCTGGATCCCTTAGCATTGCCCATGTGGTGTTACAGTGTTCACTGTCCTCCTGGATCCCTTAGCATTGCCCATGTGGTGTTACAGTGTTCACTGTCCTCCTGGATCCCTTAGCATTGCCCATGTGGTGTTACAGTGTTCACTGTCCTCCTGGATTCCTTAGCATTGCCCATGTGGTGCTACAGTGTTCACTGTCCTCCTGGATCCCTTAGCATTGCCCATGTGGTGTTACAGTGTTCACTGTCCTCCTGAAGTCCTTAGCATTGCCCATGTGGTGTTACAGTGTTCACTGTCCTCCTGGATCCCTTAGCATTGCCCATGTGGTGCTACAGTGTTCACTGCCCTCCTGGATCCCTTAGCATTGCCCATGTGGTGCTACAGTGTTCACTGTCCTCCTGGATCCCTTAGCATTGCCCATGTGGTGTTACAGTGTTCACTGTCCTCCTGGATTCCTTAGCATTGCCCATGTGGTGCTACAGTGTTCACTGTCCTCCTGGATCCCTTAGCATTGCCCATGTGGTGTTACAGTGTTCACTGCCCTCCTGGATCCCTTAGCATTGCCTATTCAGTGTTACAGTGTTGACTGCCCTACTGAATTCTTATACCTTTTGTTTCATATTTACTGTTGTAATGATAAATTCAGCACTTAGGCAGAGTCACTGTGAATTTTGTTTAATGTATCTCTCACATTTCCTGGGCCTGGGATATGTCTTGTCTGTCTGTTTGTTTTTAAGACAGGATTTCTCCATGTAGTCCTGGCTGTTCTGGAACTCCCTTTGTAGATAAGACTGGCCTCAAAATCAGCCCCCCCCCCTTTCTTCTAGAGTGCTGGGATTAAAGGCTGCACTACCACACCTGGCTTCCAGCCCGTCTTTTTGTCTAGAATAGTAGCAGTTCTGTATTGCCGTTATTGCCTGGCACCGTGTCTCTTCTCTCCAGCTCAGGGCAGAGACTAATTCTTATACTGGTGTGTTCCAGACAGTACCAATACTGTGTTCTGCTTGGTGATTGAGGTTATTGGTCAGTTTCAAATCCATTCATGCTGCCTCAGATTAGCTAAGAGAAATTGTAGGAGAAAGACCATTTTCATATTTCAAAATTTAGCTAGTGAAGAAGAACATACTCACAGGCATTGCGAAACTTTAGAGTACAAAAACACCAGGCCAAGATAGTAAACAGACAGACCAGGGCCTTAGCCCACAAGAAACTGACAAATAGCTCTGGCTGGGAAGGTCAGGACGGACAGCAGACTCGGTGACCCCTGGCGAACAGAGGCCGAGGGTCAGCATGTCCCGGGTGTCTTGCTTCTACTGCAGGAGAAAGGGGCTCAGCTCCTTAAGTAACCCAAGCTAACTTCCTCAGATAATGTTGCCACTGTGGCCATTTGCTTGAGAGTTTGCTGATGGGAGTGTGAGTGTGAGTGTGAGGGCAGGAGGGTGGGTTTTCCGGTGCTGGGGATTTAACCCACTCCATTGCTGAGCTATACTCCCAGCCTGGTCTGAGAGAGTGTTTTAGGTTCCATAGAATTTGGGAACAATCAGCCCTCTAACTGAGGCGAGTGCACGGTCCTTATCAATTCAGGACCCTGCGCCATCAATATCAGTATCACTTGCCAGGGTGAGGCGCCTTTTAAATTCTCAGCAGACATTTGTTGAGCGCTTCTCCGAGAACGCGCCTGAGTGTCCCACAGGTGCAGCCTCAGGTCAGCCTCGCCAAGGCCTTGCAAAGTTGCTGGTAAAACCAAGAGGCCTGGGCACAGGGAAGAGCTCGCCAGAAGGCCCGCGGCTCTCTGGTTCGTTGGAATCAAGCCTGGGGTCCAGAACCATCCAAAATCCTCTGCTTTTATTCCCTGATAGGCCATGTCTCCCACCCCTTTCCCAGAATCTTGGGAGCAGCCAGGGGAGCAGCCTGACTAGGCTCTCTTGTGCCGGCCCTGTGGACAGCATGGAAGGTGACGTCTTCCTCGAAGACTGCTGTCTTTTGTCCACATGTGCTGGCTGTGGGCCAAGCCTGGAAACTCTCTGCTCATGGAAAGAAAGAACAGAAGCCAGAAAAAAAAAAAAAAAAAAGAAAGAAAGAAAGAAAGGAAAAAAAAGGGTGGGAAGGAGGCCGAGGGGGAGGAAAGGAAGAGCGGGACAGGAAGGAGAGGGAGGGGGGCAGCACAGCTGGAGCGGGGGCGGCTGCCAGGCAGCAAGTGACTGTGACCTCCAGGTGCACTCCGCTCAAGCTTGGTGGTGTGGTGTGAACATCCAGCCCTCAGAGGCACGCCTCGGTGCTCTCTGGGTTTCCACAGCCCTGGACGGATGAGCAGGGCGGCCCTTCCTCCTCTTTGTGTTATGTGCAGTGAGGTCAGGTTAAGGCAAACATCAGGAAAGCCTGCGGAGAGTGAGAAATTCCAAACGGCAGTGTATGGCGTCCTCTGGAAGTGTAGGCGACTGCCCAGGCATGCCTCTGCACCAGGGCATGGCTGGTGGACGTGGGGGGAGGGCGCTGACGGTGGGCTGCTTTGAATGCATTCCGCTGAGTGGAAGACTGTCCCCCATTCCCGGATGTCTGCAGTCCTGAGTCTGACCACCTGTGTTCAGTCAGGCATGGGCGAGGTTCATCCCTCCAGATGTCTGCAAAGGGGGCAGCAGTAGGTTCTGTGTGAGGACGGAAGGAAAGCCAGATGTGGTGGTGCGGGCCTGTAATCCCAGCACCTGAGAGGTGGAGTCAGTAGGGTCTGGGGCTTGAAGTCATCCAAGCCTACATAGAGTGTTCATGATTGACCTAGATCACACAGACCAAAAACTGAACCAGGGCCAGGAAGATGGCCACCCGCTTAAACAGCTCTCAGTGCATCTCGCCTAGAAAACAGTAAGTGCTCAAAGGGTGTGGTGGGTCATACCTTTAATGCTAGCATTAAAGACATAGGCATGTGGGTCTCTCTGACTTCCAGGCCAGCCTGGTCTACATAGAGACTTCCAGGCCAGCCAAGGCTACATAGTGAGAGTCCATCCCTCCCTTCCCTGAAACAAAACAATACAATACAATAACAACAACAAAAACCAAATAGTAAGCCCTCAATAGTTCTCGGTAACTGTTCATTATTGCAGCGTTAACATGGGAAGCCTCAGGTAAAAACACATAAATGACATTTGACACTAACTGTAAAGGAGCAAACTGAGGGCTGGAGAGGTGGCTCAGCGGTTGAGAACACCGAATGCTCTTCCAGGGGTCCTGAGTTCAATTCCCAGCAACCACACGGTGGCTCACAACCATCTGTAATGGGATCTTCTGGTGTGTGTATGAAGACAGCAACAGTGTACTCATCTAAATAAAAATAATCATAATAAAAACAACAAGCAAGTTGTAAGTTCATAGTTGCCATAAAAAGGGAGGAGAGAGAAGAGGAGCTTTGCCAAGCTTGTTGGAACCTGCCTTCCTGCCTGTCACCCTGTCATGTGGAAGACATGTCTGTGATGAGGGCTTTTATAATCTCGTGCTAGACTGGGGCGCTAGAAAGCACAGGAGGTGCGTAGCAGCAGAGCAAGAGAGGAAACAAAAGCAGGAGGGCCTGCGGGATAAAACTCAGGTATAACTTCAACAATAGAACATTCTAGCCATGGCTATATGTGAACATTTCAGCTGGTGGGGAAAAAGTTGATCACAAGAGTTGGTCAAATGGAGAGGCCTCTGGCTGTGAGGGTGCCATGGCCCCTGTGCAGTCCCCACTGGGTTCCTGTGACTCTGCCTCTGTCACCAGTCTCTCCTGGGTCCTTCGAACTCTCGGTTCCCGTTCTGATTCCATATCTACTTGTCTCTCCTACTGTCCCACTCTCTGCCACTAGTTCATCTCTTGAAACCTGCTAACACCGGATCTAAGTCCAAATGCTTATTTATATTTTCTACAAAAATAAAAGGAAGAACATTCAGTAGGAACTCTTTGTTTAGGTAAAGGGCATTTTTTTATTTTATTTTGAAACAGAGTCACAATGCCGCCCAGAATAGGGTTGATACAAAGTCATAGTGTAAAGCCGGGCGGTGGTGGCGCACGCCTGTAATCCCAGCACTTGGGAGGCAGAGGCAGGCGGATTTCTGAGTTCGAGGCCAGCCTGGTCTACAGAGTGAGTTCCAGGACAGCCAGGGCTATACAGAGAAACCCTGTCTCAAAAAAACAAAAAAACAAAAAACAAACAAAACAAAGTCATAGTGTAGCCCAGGCTAGGGGTTTGGGTTATATATGTCTGAGGATGATGACTGTGAAGTGCTGAGATTACAAATGTGTGCAATCAACCCTGCTTATTGTTTACTTATCTATCTTTCCATCCATCCATCCATCCATCCATCCATCCATCCATCTATCTATCTATCTATCTATTTTGCTACTGAAATATTTATACATTCTGTTACTTAGCTATACTTCTAACTTTTAGGTGTGTATGTTTTCTTAAAGATGTGGTGACTGAACCTGGGGCCTTCTACGTTGCCCAGGCTGGTTTTAAACTTTGCGTTCTCTTCCTTCTTCCGTCTCTGAGTAGCTGGGATTAGAGGCTGCTCTGCCAGGCCTAGCTTGATGGTCTCTGTCTGTCTGTCTGATTCAATATCCTAATAACAAAGACCATTGACTTGTTTTTCAAGATCGGATTTCTCTATGTAGCCTAGGCTGTACTAGAACCTACTCTGTATCCCAGGCTGTACTGGAACTTGTTCTGTAGATCTATCTGGCTGGCCGTGAACTCAGAAATCCTCCTGCCTCCAAATGCTATGATCAAAAGCCTGCACCATGTATCACCACTTCCTGGCTAGACTATTACTTCTTTAAAATAAAACAACAAAAAATAAAACAGCCAGATGGTGGTGTTGACCACCTTTAGTCCCAGCATACAGCACACGGCAGCATAGCAAGACACTGTCTTTTCTTTAAGAAGTCAGCCGGGGGGCTGGAGAGATGGCTCAGAGGTTAGGAACACTGACTGCTCTCCTGAAGTTTCCTGAGTTCAGATCCCAGCAACCACATGGTGGCTCATAACCATCCGTAATGAGATCTGACACCCTCTTCTGGTGTGTCTGAAGACAGCTACAGTGTATTTACATATAATAATAAATAAATCTTTTTTTAAAAAGTCAGCCATGTGGGAGTGACACATTTCTTTAACCCCTTTACTTGGGAGGCAGAGGCAGGAGGATCTTCTGAGTTCAAGACCAGCCTCGTCTATAGAGCAAGTCCCAGGGCAGTCAAGGCTACACACAGAAACCCTGTCTCAGAACCCCCCCCCAAAAAAAGCCCAACAAAAACAAGCACCCCCTTCATTGTATTTTATGTATTATTCTTTCTATCATCTATCACCTATCATCTATCTATCTGTCTATCGTCTATCTATCTGTCTATCATCTATCTATCTATCTGTCTATCTATCATCTATCTATCTATCTGTCTATCTTGGTGCGTGACCATCGGCCACCGCACATGTGTGGAGGTCAGAGGACAGCAGCAGGGATGGGTCTCATTTCACCATGTGGGTTCTGGGTATTCTCTGTCCACCACGTGGGTCCCAGTGATTGAACTCAGACGTGAAAGCCTTTCACTGGCTGAGCAGCTCCTCAGCCCAGAGCAGCACTTCCTCAAATAAAATTCACTAACTTCAGAGCTTCCTGATAATTCAGAAAAACAAACAATAACAACTTTGGAGAAGAGAGAGAAGAGGTCAGGGAATACAGCTCGGTTGGTAGAAAGTTGGCCCACCACATTTGCAGCCCTGGGTTTGATCTTCAGTACCATCTAAACCACTCGTGGTGGCGGCAGTGGCATTGGTGGTGGTGGTGGCATTGGTGGTGATGGTGGCATTGGTGGTGATGGTGGTGGTGGCGGCAGCGACGCATGCCTGTAATACAAGCACTTGGAGGTGGAGGCCGATGAGAAGTTCAGGTTCGGCCTTGGCTGCAAGGTGACTTCCAATGCCAGCCTATGATACAGGAAACCTTGTGAGCAGAGGACAGAGAGCATGTATGTATGGGGTGGGGTGGGGAAGGGAGAGAGAGAGAGAGAACGCTTCGACAAGTACATACAACTCATGAGGAAACCCACATTCCCCTGAGCAGCGCTGTACAGAAACAGAGTCGTCTGGAGAAAGGACTCGGGAGGAGGCGGGCGGGCGTGGATGGATGGTGGCGGTAGCCTTGGGTTCTGCAGGGTCTGTTCCTGCCTTTCTCAGCTCTGCAGAGAAGGCTGGGGAGCGCCGGGGCCGGTGTTGTCATTTCCAGAGCTGACTTCCTGTCCCTCCCCGCCATGTGTGAGCTTGGGAGCACCTCCCTGATGGGCTTTTCTAGCTCGTTTGTGCCCCGCCCCCTTCCTCTTTGAATCTCCTCTCTAGAGCACAGTCATCTACAGGCTGGGTTCCCAGTGACCCCTGGGTCCCGAGGAGAGAGCTGCTGAGGCCAGCAGGGGGATGTGGCAGGCTGGGTCAGCCAGTGTAGGCGTCACTCCCAACAGGGTCCTGGGAGAAGGGGCTCGGCACTTCCTGGAACCAAGTGACTCCATAAATAGACGGGTGGGAAAAGGGGGAGATCGGGCATCCTCTCCGCCCCTCCCCCAGCCCAGCTTGGGCTCCTGCTCCTGACGCAGTGGCCTCTCATGAGTGTTCTCATTCACGTGTGTCCCTGGCAGCCTCCGGTGGGGGTGGGGGCGGGATGTGCAGTCTGCTGTCTCACGTAATATAGGTCCGAAAGCAAGAAAGAACTGAACAAGCCCGGAGAGGCTATTATTTGGTCCTTTATCCACGGTGGCCACTCATTAGTTATCTCAGGAAACACTAGTTGTTTGTTTTGTTTTTAGTGAGTGCTGGTGGTTTTGCAATGCAAAGAAATTATACACACTTTCTATTATGGTGACCTCGTCTACTTCATCTGGGGCTCAGCATACCCTTCCGTCTAGCACTTAATACCTTCCCGAGTCTTCAGAGAAGCTTAGGTCTTGTGGCCATTTGCCCTACCGAGACGACAACAGACATTCCTGGGACCTCCAGCGTTATGAGGAATCAACCTCACCAAGGAAAAGGGACTTCCTGAAAGCAGTTTTCTGAGTTTGGGTTGAAATCTATTAGATCACGCCCAATATGATCTGCAGGCTGGAGGCAAGGGGATGGGACTTAGGTTTCATTAGTCGCTGTCTCAGTTAGGGTTTTACTGCGGGGAACAGACACCATGACCAAGGCAAGCCTTATAAAGGACAACATTTAGCTGGGACTAGCTTACAGGTTCAGAGGTTCAGTCCATAATCATCAAGGCAGGAGCATGGCAGCATCCAGGCAGGCCTGGTGCAGGAGGAGCTGCGGGTTCTACATCTTTATCTGAAAGGCTGCTAGAATACTGGCTCCCAAGCAGTTAGGATGAGGGGACTTAAAGCCCATGCCCACAGTGACACGCCTACTCCAGTATGGCCACACCTTCTAATAGTGCCACTCCTGGGCCGAGCATATATAAACCATCACAGTAGCCACGGAGAGCTCAGCTTCCACTAATGGACCACACGAATGCAGATTCCCGTTCAACACTCTCTCTCTCCCCTTCCCTTTCCCTTTGGAAAATAGGTGTGTATTTATTAAAATAGGTGCGTAGAGATCCTTTGTGTTGTTTAAACAAAGATGATGATATCTCATCGAACCTGTGGACAGGAGTGCAGGCTTCCCAAATAGGGTTGGAACTGGGGGTGCAGTCCCCTGCCTCCTTCATTCTTTCCCGCCACTGGGCTCTGTGTTCCTTAGCCCACAGGGAGGAAAACAACTGCTTTACAGCAACTGTTTCCTGTTCCACACACACAGAAATTGACCCAACTTCCCTAAAGTGGAATCTGATTGGCCAAACACAAGTGGTCCCTTAGAACCAATTAGCCCTGATCTGTTATAGGATGGGGACAGTAAGTCTCTGGTTTAAATATGGCTGCCAGTGGTTGAAGGCAGGGATGGGGGTGGGGTGGGGTGTGGGGAGGTATGGGGGGGTAGGGGGATGGGATGAGAGGGTGGGGGGAAGAATTGTAAAAGGTGATTCCCTGCAAGGTAAGCTGGCCCCTTTGTGAGTGGTTGCTTTAAGCATAGCATTTTAATGCGCTTGGCCTTTGTGCTTCTTAGATCCTAGTCCTAAAGTCCACTCGGTGAATACTTTGACATAAGCAGAAATCAAGGATTTGGGGAAAGATACAGCTATCCTAAGGCTTAGTGCTACATACTGTTCACCTACTTCAAGACTCTTTTGTAAATTGAAATGGACTTCCTGTTGTGATCAGTTCACTGCTGGGGTTGGATAAAACTTGCCATCTGCCTTCCAAGCAGGGGGGGAAATAACTTTTTTGAGATGTCATTCACATAGAAGAAAAAAATCATCATTTAATAGGTGTACAATTTGATTTTTTTATTTGTTTATATTCAGTTGTTATACTATCAAAATTTGAGGACAATTTTTCACTGTGAAAGAAACCCAGAAAAAGAAGCCCGTGTCCCTCGCGGCCCTCAGTCACCCAGCATCCCGAAGCTCCGAGTGAACTCTCAGCCGCTTTGTCTGCGTGCAGTGGCCTACTGGGGACATTTCAAATAAATGAAATTATGCAATATGTGGGCTTTTAAAAAAAAAAAAGTCTTGCCGGGCTGTGGTGGCGCACGCCTGTAATCCCAGCACTTGGGAGGCAGAGGCAGGCGGATTTCTGAGTTCGAGGCCAGCCTGGTCTACAGAGTGAGTTCCAGGACAGCCAGAGCTACACAGAGAAACCCTGTCTCGAAAAAACCAAAAAAAAAAAAAAAAAAAGTCTTAAAGTTATTATTTTATTTAATGTATGAGTGTATATGCGGTGCGGGTAGGTGCCTGCGGGGTGCAGGAGTCCTGGATCCCTCTGGAGCTGCAGTAACAAGTAGTTATGAGTCAGCAGACATGAGTGCTGAGTCAGCAGACATGAGTGCTGAGTCAGCAGATATGAGTGGTGGGACCCAAACTCACGTTCTTTGCAAGAGCAGCACATGCTCCTGTCTATTGACCCAAACAGCCAGATCTCACTCCGGACTCAGATTCATTTTATTGTAAATTGTGTGTGTCTGTGTTTCTGTGTGTGGGTGTGTTCTCGTGAGCACAGGTGCCCACAGAGGCCAGGGGCATCCATCTCCCGGTGTTGGAATTAGGTAGCTGTTAGCCATCCTATCTAGGTGCTGGTACCAAACTCGAGGGTCCTCTGCAAAAAGAGTAGTAGCCTGTGTCTGCACTGCAGTCCTTTTTTATGGCTCAATAATATTTCATTATATGGATTATTTAGCCATTCATTGACTGATGGTTATTTGGAATTATTTGTTCAATGTTTCTGGCCATTATGTACAATGCCCCTCTGAACATTTCTGTAGAATGTATATATATTCTATATGTTTTTCAGGGCAAGTGTTACTTCTGTTACTAATTATGTTTGTGCTTTAGAGCAATGCCTAGCAGACTGTAACTGTTCACTTCCTCGCCCTGACCATCCCAGAAGGTTATGAATGAAAGTTATTTCCTGCTTGTTGCCCTGAGAAGCAGGTCAAGCTGCTGCAAACAGCCTGACCCTGTGGGGTTTCTGAGGTTACTATCTCCGTCGGGGCCTGGCAGAGCCTTCTCGAATCAAGTCTTGGAGAGGTGATGATCCCGAGTAATTCTTATCTCAGGTGTGTAGGCAACAGATCAAGGCTTGAAAGGTGAAAAGGTGAAATGTGGGATTTGGGCTAGAGAGCTCCGCCTGGACTCCCCGTTGTTTTACTTAAGCACGGTGATAAAGGGCAAGCCTCTGACCCTTGACCTCATTTTTAAAGCGAGGCCAGTGGCTAATGGATGGGCATCCAGTTCTTCAGAGGCCGCTGTGACCCCCAGGCTCCAGCTGTGCTGTGGAACTAGTGCTTGTCTGCTGCTGCTGCTGCTGCTGCTGCTGCTGCTGCTGGGTTTCTGGCTGAGAAAGACCAGAAGGCTCACAGCCATCCGTAATGAGACCCGATGCCCCCTTCTGGGGTGTCTGGAGACGGCTACAGTGTACATATGTCTCCCCTAGCAAAGGCATGAAGAGCGAGTGGAGAACCATGCCTGGCTTGTTACATGGCGCTGGGGTCCAAGCTCAGGGCCTCGTGGCTGCTCTGAACAGAGCCTCTTTCCTGCCCCAGATGGGAGTCCTCTAAAACACAGTTTACTTTATAATATACCAGTAAGCAGATATATTGTTCAACATTTGAGTTGTTTTTAGTTTTCCAGTATTATAAATAATAGCTATGAGTGTCATATATACTTTTTTTTCTGTCTTCAGAGTTATCTCTTAGGATAAATTCCCGAAGTATAGAATTACACAGTTATAGAACTAAAAAAAAAAAAAAAAAAAAAAAAAAAGGCAGCCCCATTAAAAACATAGTCCTTTCCCCTGCTCCATTTTAAAAAGTATTTGTTATTATTTTTGGTATGTGAGTGCCAATCCGTGTGTGTGTGTGTGTGTGTGTGTGTGTGTGTGTGTGTGTGTTGAGGCCTGTATGGGAGCCCCAGGCCCAGAGCCCTCCTGGAGCTGGGGTTAGGCTGGCTGTGGACTACTCAGCATGGGTTCTGGGACCTGACGTGAGCCGAGTCACCCTCCAGCCCATTCTCATCCCCCCACCCTGAGACAAGGTCTAAAACTCACACCTCCTCCTGCCTCTACCTCCCGACCGCTGAGATTAAAGACCCACCATGCTCCCCCCAGACCCCCAACGCTCTTAATGAACAAGTGATGTAAAACTCTGTGGAACAAAAAGGGTATAAATGCCGGGCGTGGTGGCGCACCCCTGTAATCCCAGCACTTGGGAGGCAGAGGCAGGCGGATTTCTGAGTTCGAGGCCAGCCTGGTCTACAGAGTGAGTTCCAGGACAGCCAGGACTATACAGAGAAACCCTGTCTCAAAAAAGGGGGGGGGTATAAACGACGAGGTTAACAGTAATAATTAGTGAAATAGGGAACACGGTAATAGTGCAATAAAACAGGACGGCGTAATAATGGTAATGAGGATACGGGAACTAACGCGCTCTCTCTAATACCTTGCCCTGCTCCCACACTCGCCCTTCTTGTGATGAACAAGGATGCAGGGCCTGTGTCATGAGATGAGCTGAGGTCTTCGCCTCAGACACACTTGCAGACATGTATGTGGGCCTGCGTGGTAACGGCTTGCACACGAGCACCGTGTTATCATGACTGACGATGTCACCGATGTCACTGTAACAGGTATGTCTACTCTGTGACAAGGCCTATACCTCGGGACCAAGGAGCGATTCCTATCTGGTGGGATCGAATAGGACATTGTGAGATTTCCCCCACGGTACTCAGAATAGCATGCATGGAAAATGTGCAAATGAGCTGGGTGTGGGTGGCACATGCCCGTAGGATGCTGAGGCAGGCAGTGTGTGTGTGTGTGTGTGTGTGTGTGTGTGTGTGTGTGAGTCCAGCCTGGTCTACATAAAGTATTCCAGGACAGCCAGAGCTACAGAGTGAGACTGTGACTCAGACAAAAACAAAGAAAACAAAACAAACAAACAAATAAAAACCGAAAGGAACAAAACAAAAAATTGCAGATCCTTCCTCTTTTGCCTATCAGTTTTCAGGTAGTATTAAAGTATGGCACCTGACCACAGGTAACTGACACTGTGGGTGAGGGAGGAGCCAAGGATGTAGCCTTGACACCCTGTCACCTGCTTGCGTTTGGAGCGTAGCCGCAATGCTGCTTCCGTCACCTGTGAGTTATGAATTTAAGCAAGTGGCTGAATTCCCGGAGATCCATTTTCTCATCAGATAAATGGCAGAGCGTTGATTTCTGCAGAAATAAGCAATGAAACATAATTCCTGTCATAGCTGAGAACAGAGAAAGCAAGGATGATTTAAATACTTAGGAGTTTAAAGAAAAGTTAGAACCTGACTCTTAACAGTTTGGGAACCTATGCTGCACAAAAGAAACGAAAGGAAGTGTACTTTTTATTTTTAAATTTTATGTGCATTTTTTTCCCAAAACAGGGTTTCTCTGTGTAGCCCTGGCCATCCTGGAACTCACTCTGTAGTCCAGGCTGGCCTCGAACTCAGAAATCTGCCTGCCTCTTCCTTCCAAGTTCTGGGATTAAAGCCGTGCACCACCACTGCCCGGCTTATGTGCATTTTATTTCTGTGTATGGGTGTTTTGTCTGCATGTATGTCTGTATACCACATGTGTACCTGGTGGCCTTGGAAATCACGAGAGAGCACAGGTCCAGTTGCAGACAGTTACAGACAGCTGTGAGCCGCCATGTGGGTGCTGGGAATCAAATCCTGGTCCTCTGGAAGAGCAGCTGGTACCCCTCACCCTGACCCATCGCTCCAGCTCTGTCCCACTTTTTATTTAAATACAAATAAATAAGTAAACCAGAAGGAGTGAGCTCAGGGTGGACTGAGCTCATGCTTGATACATGTTAGTCCTGACTTCAGTTTCCAACACACACAAAAGAGAAGCCCAAATTAAGACTGTGAAGTCGGGCTGGAGAGATGGCTCAGTGGGTAAGAGCACCGACTGCTCTTCTGAAGGGCATGAGTTCAAATCCCAGCACCCACATGGTGGCTCACAACCATCTGTAAAGAGATCTGACACCCTCTTCTGGTGAACAGCTACAGTGTACTTACATATAATAAATAAATCTTTAAACAACAACAACAAAAAAAGACTGTGAAGTCTTCACTCTATTTCACAGCGCATACTTTGTGAGCTCTACTGTTTATATGGGATCTTCTATAACCCAGGTAGCCTCCGAGCCATTATTAGATAGCTGAGAAAATCCTCCATCTCCAGATTCTTCTGTCTCCACCTCTTGACTTCTGGAATCATGAAGTGTGTCACCAGCGTCCTGCTCTTTAACTTCTACTTTAGTGCTTATGACAGACACACACTGGCTTTGTCAGAGCCAGCACTAGTGCTTGGGGACACTGAGGGGGACTGGCACCGTAAACCTTCCTCACCCTGTAACTTGTGTTCCTGTTCACGGAGCCCATGGAAGTACAAATGTGCGTTCTAATGCTCTCAGAAGGCAACAGGGAAACAGCGCCACGTGAGGTCTAGTGCTCGCTCAGGCTGGGCTAGCCACAGGTTCCCAGAGGCACGGATACAGCAGCCTGACAGCAGCCTGACGGGTATCAGGAAAATACCCATCAGATGGCTAAGAACGTATTACCACTGAGTATTCAAGGCCACACGCGGTCTCAGGGCAACTCAGCTTCTACTCCAGACCTGAAAGGAGCCCTGGTATTGAAGCCAGGGTGGGGAACTGCGGGCCTCCATTTCTATAGCAAATCCCTGAGGGAATTAGGAGAAAAGGCTTGCCTTGCTTCAAAATAAACCATATTAAGACGTTACAGTCCAAGATCGATGGGCATGGCGGCATGTAGCTACAATTGTTGCACCAGGCAGGCTGAGGCAGGAGGATAGAAGCTTGAGAGAAGCTTTTCCTGTCTCAGAAACAAAGCAAGGGTTGGCGTGTTGACCTGAATTCCAACTCCAAACCCCCTTAGAGGAAAGAAAGGACCAACTCCCCAAAGATGGTCTCTGACATCCACATAAATGCTGTGCTACACACAATAAATAAATAAAAATTTTAAATGTGTACATGAAGCTGGGCAGTGGTGACACCTTTAATCCCAGCACTCGGTATGTGAGTTCAAGACCAGCCTGGTCTACAAAGCGAGTACAGGACAGCTAGGGCTCTGTTACAGGAAAAAACATGTCCTGAACCCCCACCCCCCTCCCCAAATCATAACCCTGTCTGGAAAAAAAATAGAAAGAAAAGAAAATACTAATAAATAGTAAGTGTAATCTGCAACAGCTTAGCACTAACCACTGAGCCATTGGTCCAGCCCGAGTATGACCATCTTAAAAAAATCAGTTATATAACTGCTATGCTGCAGATCAGGAGATACATCTGTTTCCCTGCCTGGATTCCTTAGTTATAGCTTTTTGTCTTTTTTTTCTTTTTTCTTTTTTCTTCAGAGCTGAGGACCGAACCCAGGGCCTTGTGCTTGCTAGGCAAGTACTCTACCACTGAGCTAAATCCCCAAGCCCTTTAGGTATAGTTTTGATTTACCTTAATGAGCGCTTTGCCTGTGCATATGTGTGTGCACCATGCATGTCTGCTATCCACACGCTGACAACTGGAACTGGAGTTACAGATGGTTTGTCCGCAGACTTGCGGGTGCTGAGAATGGAGATGGGACCTCTGGAAGAGCAGCCAGTGCTCTCCTGCTGAGCCATCTCTCAGCTCCAGGAGACATTTCAGATCCACCTGTAACTCCAGCTTCTGGGAATCTGATGCCTCTGGCCTCTGGGCACTTACACTCACACCCATACAGACCTGTACACATGCACATGATTAAAACTAAAATACCTTTCAAAAGCAGCACGAATATGCTTGTTGAGATTCCAAACCATCCTATTTAAGTCATGAGGGGATAATTAATGCCCAAGTAGACATGCCTCCCTGCTCCCTGGGGACAGAGGAGAGGCAGAGGTCAGCTTGGGGTGATTCCACAGGCAATGTCCGGGTCCTGGAGGCTCCCCTCCCCTTGAGGTGCCAGGCTGCAGGCCCCCCTTCTTATTGGGATAAACTACTTTCTGTTTTAAATTCTCTAGCCTTTGCCAGAGAGGCGTTGTTTTCCTAATTAATGACTTGACTTGTAGTCCAGGCCCCTTGCAAATAGAAAAAAAATGGTGTGAGTTTTAACTGGACTGTAAACCTTGGGAGTAGGGGTGGGGTATGCTTAAAGGAACTGGAAAAAAAAAATAATGCTTTTTAAATAAACGCAGCAGTGGCCTTGAGAGGTGGCGGGGCAGCTCAGAGCACTTACAGGAGACCAGTTTGGTTCCCAGCCCACGTCAGAGCTACAGTCCAGTTCTAGAGGAGCCAGCCAGCCAGCCAGCGCCCTCTTCTTACCTCGGTAGGCTCCGAGCACGCATGCAACACAGACTTACGTACTAGCAAAACACTCATCCACATACAAGTAAATCCTTAAAAACATAATATGACCTTTGTTCTTAGATACCATTTTAGGGCTGTTAAATTTTTTAATAGTTGGAGATGAGATGGTACACTCCTGTAATACCAGTGTGAGGCAGGAGAATTGCCATGAATTCTAAGACATCCTGACACACAGACATACACACACTTATGTATGCGTGTGTACCTCACACTCTGTTTCAGAAAACAAAAATAGTAATAATGAAGCCCATCTGGTTAATAGGAAGTTCTGCTTTTATAGAAAACAGTTGGTGAGGAAATGTGGTACTAATATTCCTTCATTATCCCTCTTGGTCAGCAGTCTGAATCACAAGGCCACATTGCCGGAGAAAAAAATGAGTTCTCAATTGTGTGAAAATCATCTAAATACTATTATTTATCATGCTAGGCTCCAGACCAGCCCCCAGACAGTTGATTTGGTGTATCACAGATGTCCCCAGGTTCACAGTGGACAGTTTGAAAATTTGAAAACTTGACTGTCTCCCAGACCTATAAAATGACGGTGAAGCTCACGTGTGCAAGCGCTCCCAAGCAAGGCTAGACTTGCCGTCTGGTTCTTTTCTTTTCTTCTCTTTTTCTTTTCTTTTCTTTTTCTTTTTTTTTAGGATTGATTTTTAGGAAGCAAGCCTGTTGATACATGCCTTTAATCCGGCACTTGGGAGGCAGAGGCAGGCAGATTTCTGAGTTCAAGGCTAGCCTGGTCTACAGAGTTCCAGGACAGCCAGGGCTACACAGAGAAACCCTGTCTCAAAAAAAAAAAAAAGAAAGAAAGAAAGAAAGAAAGAAAGAAAGAAAGAAAAGATTGATTATTCTTTACATGTATGTGTGAGTATATGCCATGTGTGCTGGTGGCAGCGCAGGTCAGAAGGGTGTGCCAGGCCCCACAGAGCTGAAGCTAGGTGGCTGCTAGCCTCCTCGTGTGGCTGCTGGGAGCTCAACTCAGGTCCTAGTTCAGTTCCTAAAATAAAAAGTGTTCTTAACCGCTGAGCCATCTCTCCAGCCTGGGTTTATATTATTTTATATATATGCATTTATTTGCGTATGTGTGTGTGTGTGTGTGTGTGTGTGTGTGTGTGTCTGTTTGTGTGATGGTGGTGGTGGTGGTGGGGTGTGTGTGTGTGTGTGTGTGTGTGTGTCTCGCATGTGTGCCACAGCATGTCTGTACAGGTCAGAGGACAAGCTGTATGAGTCCATTTTTCTTTCCATGGGAGCTCTGGTGACGAACTCTGATCGGCAGCAAGTATCTCTACCCACTGAGACATCTGGTTAACCTATTCTAATTATCGAGGGGAAAAACAACAACAGACAGAAGGAGAGCAGCCTGCTCCACACCGGTGTGAACTGAGACATCCTGGTGGCTGTTACCGAATGTGAAATGTGTGTGCTTTAACTCCCCACGTCCAGGCTCTGCTGCCCATCCCGATTTACTCTAGCAGTAGGACACCCACATTTACCATCTGCTGGTCTCAGGAGCCTGTGGTTTTTAGTAACTGGGAGTTATTACCTGACGGGCAGTGACTTCTCTTAGTGTCATGTGTTGAGGCCAGAGCTACTTGGGAGCATGCCCTGGAAGGACGTTGGTGGCTCTGCTCCATCTGGAAAAGGCTTTGCTTCCTCAGACAGTGGGGAAAGGGCCCCCCTGGGGGAGAGCTGCTGCAGGAGCTGGCTGTGGTCCAGGCGCTGCGCTGCCCCGGGGCGCTCCTCGGGGAAGGAGACCGTCTCACTTAACCTGGAGTCTGCTAGAGCATCCTGTGCACAGCTGGGCACAAGCCTAAAAGAGAGAGAGATGGAGAGCTGCCTGGCTCAGTGGAAGAAGATTGCGTGGTGGGTGTTTGGTCTGTGGAGCCAGAGTGCAGGCTCTAAGAGAGCAGGGGGATGGGCGGGGATCGGCTGAGCCTCCCTCCTCCCCGCCTCCCCTACCCCCGCCCCCGCCCCCACCCGTCCATCCCATGTGGCTCTCTGCCAGAAGAGGACAGAAAGGCAGTGTCTGTGGGCCCAGCCACATGGAGAGTCTCCAGAAGCTTCCGCCGTGTGAGAGTTGTGAGAGGGACAATGAGTTCCTTCCTGTCCCTGAAAGGCCTTTCAGGGTTCCCCTCCACTGTGGAATGGGCGGGCCTGAGCTCCTGGCTTCCTTGGAGAACTGGCTTCAGTTACACCACAGATTTAGTCCAGAGTATCTGGTGCTAGGATGCTGTAAAGTACCAGCTAGGCTATTACTATGGGCGAATCTGGACTCCAGCCCCCGCCCAGGCTCCAGCCCCGTCCCCAGGCTCCAGCCCCCGCGGCTTCGTCTGCCCCAGGCGTTGCTCAGTTTATGGGTGCCCCCTTGCCTTCTTCCTCTAGAAAGAATGTTTGTGCACATTTATTTATTTGTATGTGCATGCACACTGGTGAGAAGGACAGACTGGAGCTTGAACGCGGGTCATCGAGTTGGCAAGCACCGTTACCCCTGAGCCCTCTCACCAGACCGTTGTCTTCATCTTTATAAAGTGTGATCCACGAGTACTATATTTTTATCTATTTCATGTTTTAATTAAATTCACGTATTTGTTGTCTTAGTCACGGGTCTATTGCTGTAAAGAGACACCATGACCAAGGCAGCTCTTTTATAAAGGAAAAGGGTTTAACTGGGGCTTGCAGACAGTTTCAGAGGCTTTAGTCCACCGTGATCGTCGTGATGGAGAATGTGCTGGCACAACTGGCACTGGAACAGTAGCTGAGAGCTTTATCCAGAGACAGACAGGCAGACAGACAGACAGACAGACACTGACAGAGAGGCAGAGACTGACTGAGCCTGGCTTGCGCTTTTGAAACATCAAAGCCCACCCACCCCCCCACCCCCCAGCCACGCATCTCCTCTAACTGGGAACTAAGCAAGCAAATATGTGAGCCTGTGGGGCGGTTCTCACGCAGACCATCACATTTCTTTATTCCCGTCTCTTCTCCAGCCCGTTCCTCCTGGTACCTAAGATCTGAAAGCATGTCTCGGACCAGGCCCTTGATTTCTTTGAGGAAGCTGAATACCGGGACATTGAAGACCCTCAGTGTTACCTGGTGGGAGAAGTCTCGGAAGCCTGAGGAGCTCATGTGACCTCATCCACCTGGGGCAGGCTTTCTGAACGGTTCCTTCTTGCCGCCTCCCATTCCTGGGGAGGTAGAGCCACACACCCGCTTCCTTCTGAGGGAGGGGCCTGTACGCCTCACTGAGTGTTGATCCCTGTCCTCTAGGCTTCCTGGAGCCTCTCTGGGACCGTGTGCAGGCAGGCCACAGGCAGCCTCAGCCCAATTGGAACTCTGAACTACAGACTGGGTGCCTTCCCATGCGCCCTGGACATAGACGGGCAAGCCTCTCTGCCCTTCCGGTCTCCCAGAGAGTGTGGGAATTGGGGGGCTAGAGAGATGGCTCAGCGGGTAAGAGCACCAACTGCTCTTCCGAAGGTCATGAGTTCAAATCCCAGCACCCACATGGTGGCTCACAACCATCCGTAAAGAGATCTGACACCCTCTTTAGGTGTCTGAAGACAGCTACAGTGTACTTACATTATATATATATATATATATATATATGTGTGTGTGTGTGTGTGTGTATATATATATATATATACATATATATATATAATTTAAAAAAAGAGTGTGGGAACTGAGCGCCTGCCGCACCTCCTTCCTTTAGTGCTTACACCAGCCCCCTTTCCTTGATGAGGGGCTGTCACTCTCCTGAGCCTCCTGTCAGACATCTCCCTGAACTGCCTTCATTTGAGACTTGAGAGGTCTGGAGATTGCTGGGTGAGTGCGTGTCTTCCGGGCCAGGGCATATTGGCATATTTTTCTAGCTATGGAATCACGTTTTTTCACTTCTTTGAAAGTTTTGTAGCTGTAGCCGTCCACATAGTTGGCATTTCCTACCTTCGGCTAGCGTGGAGCCTTTTTCCTGATACTGTTCACATTCTGCTATCACTATAAGCTCATTACAACTCTGCAGCCCAGACGCTAGAAACAGGAACTGCAGACACCCACGGACATAAGACACATGGAGAAGACTCTCTGACTGTCCTGGGGACAATTAAAATCGTGTCATCATCCTGTACCCCTCTGGCTTGACCTTGGTAAATACAGGATGTTCTTCCAGCAAGCCACTGTTTCTTCCTCAAGGGTTGTTGAGTTGCTCCAGTTATTCGGGATATCAAATGAAAACTGTAATGGTCACACTTGGGATCAGTTGAGTGTCTTGGGATGGAGATACACACACACACACACACACACACACACATATTCATTTGTATTTTATTATATATTTATTACATATAGCTATATTATCTAAATTATATATTTATATATAAACACTTATTTATATTTAAATGTATTTATTATATTTAAAATATTTATATATTATATAAATATATAAATATATATTACATTTACATATAAGTATATGTATATATAATATATAATATATAAATAGCACTTTGATATATCTTCATTTATTACATGCATATGTATTAACAACCTCCCATATACCAGGCACAACTAACTAGACCAACATGGCTTCTGCACTCAGAAGGCTCCAGTCTACAGAAGAGAGCTAGCATTCCTACTTATCAAAGAAAAAAAAATGGAGGGCCAGGGACCTCGCTCAGTGGTAGAGCCCACCCAGCCTGCTCAAATCCCTGGGCTCAATCTCCATCCGTATTGAGAAGACAAATTAGCAAGGACTCAAACCCCAGTCTTTCTGACCCCAGAGCCCGTGCACGTATCCCCTGTCCCGAGCTGTGCAGGAGTGCATGTGACGGAGTGACGTCTGCTGTGTCGGCGGTGCCAGCAGCATCTCCAGCCTGGGTGGTCATGTTCTCCCCCGTCTGTCCGCTCCATCTTGCCATGAGAAAAGAAACTATGAGTTCTGCCATTTCCAGTTCTCAGGAAAATGGCAATGAATGGTGATTCTGCCTAAAATGTAAATTTATCTACTATCCTGAAGACAATAAAAAAATTTTTTTAAGGATTGAGAGGTGGCTCAGAGGTTGAGTTCTTTTATTTCATTTATTTATTTATTTATTTATTTATTTATTTGGTTTTTCGAGGCAGGGTTTCTCTGTGTAGCCCTGGCTGTCCTGGAACTCACTTTGTAGACCAGGCTGGCCTCGAACTCAGAGATCCACCTGCCTCTGCCTCCCAAGTGCTGGGATTAAAGGCGTGCGCCACCACCGCCGCCCGGCCAGAAGGTTGTTTTTTTTTTTTTTTTTGAGACAGGGTTTCTCTGTATATCTGGCTATCCTGGAACTCTGTAGACGAGACTGGCCTCAAACTCAGAAATCTGCCTGCCTCTGCCTCCCAGAGTGCTGGGATTACAGGCGTGCACCACCATCGCCCAGCTGGTTAAGAGTTCTTGATTTCCATTACCCACACAGCAGTTCACAATCATCTCTAACTCCAGAGCCAAGGGTATGGCACCCTCCTCTAGCCTCCAGGGACACCAGGCATACATGTGGTACACATACATATGTGCAGGCAAACACTCATGCATAAAGTACAAATTAAATACTATTTTTTCCTTTTATAAGCACTATTCTGAATCTAATCATTGTTTTCAAAAAGAAATTCTACTCTGATCACCGTGGAAAGTGTATTTGTGCTCTCACGAGTTTGAAATTTATACTGTGCAACCAAGAACAGCAGCATAATTTGTGTGCCCATGATGTAACTAAGGGAGAGGTCTTTATATAAACAACTCCTGGTCTTTGGAATGGAAAGTTATAGTAACAGGATCAATGAGCCGCTAATTATGCATGCCTGACTGTGAACCTTAGCTGGAGTTCCTCGGTCACTATACCGACTTATGTAAAATTTGGGAAATGTGCCCTGCTAGTTTCATGCCTGTTTACAGCGCCCACACATCTAGACCCCATGCACAGCGTAATATATGCTGTGCGAATGTTTTCTGTCTCTAAACCTATATTCTCATTCTCATTAACATTCAGGTGATAGCTTCAGTGTTGTGGTTGGCAATTTATATATAATCCATCTGCGTTCTGGCAACTCTCCCTGACTGGTCAAGAGCAGTAACTTACGAACCCATCTTGTGTTTCTATCTCTGTGTCTCCGGTACAGGGTCAAGGAAGACGTTGCACAGACTGGGGAAGTCCCTAGAAGGCAACAACTCAGGAGGCCCATTTCTTTGCAAAAGACTGGTCCAGCACAGTCCTTGGGAAGGAGTCCCTCGGGGAGCCCCCACAGCCTCATGCTGGAGACCAGAGTGGACATGCTCAGCTCCAACATGATCATCAGTGGCCCGGCTGCAGACCTCAGTGCTAAAGAAGCCAGCAGACCCTTGAAGAAGCAGCTTGGTAGCGTCCAGAACCCTGGGCCATCCGCCCGAGCCAGAGCCCAGCCCCAGGCCCTCAGCATAAAGGACAAGATATCCAAGTGGGAAGGCAAGAAGGAGCCACCCGCCTCCGATCCCGCCAGGCCAACAGATGGCCAAGAGGTCTACCCGCCATCCTGCAGGGTGGAGAGGAGAGGCAGTGAGCTCACCAGAACTAAGAACGGATTGAGGCTTGAAACAGAGAACTTGCAAAACGACAGCAGGGCAAGGACCGTGTGTCAGGACACAGAACGGTTGCCAGGCCCGAGGCAGGTAGACGGACAGCCAGAGCCCAGCCAGCACCGGGGTCGTGAGCTGAAACCCAGCGACCTACGCTTTCAAAGTGACCATCTCTCTGTGCTGAGGCAGGTCAAGAGACTAGAGAAGGCCTTGAAGGATGGCTCCGCCGGCTTGGACCCCCAGCTGCCGGGGACTTGTTACTCACCTCACTGTCTGCCTGACAAGACAGAGGAAGACCAACCCATTCCTGAAAGCCACGAGAGTGGGGGTGCCTTAGCAGCTGGCCGGAGAGCTCACCACTTGGAGGTCAGGGAGCCAGGCCCGGAGATTTCAGAGGAGAGGAAAGGCCAGGAGAGTGTGTACAGGGGCTCCAGGTGGCACCCCCCAAAGCCTTTCATCAATCCCGTCCCCAAGCCCCGCAGAACATTCAAGCATGCTGGAGAAGGGGACAAGGATGGCAGCCCGGGCATCAGCTTCAAGAAAGAGAAGAGAAACCTGCCTCCCCTGCCCTCTCTGCCTCCCCCTCCCCCACCGCTGCCTTCCTCCCCTCCTCCCACTTCTGTGAATAGAAGACTGTGGACCGGGAGGCAGAGGCCCAGTGCTGACCACAGGTAGGTGCTCACCAGACTCTGCTGCCGCCGCCTGTGTTCCGTGTAACTGTCTCTTCTCCACCTGACGCTCATGCTCACCAGAGGGCTCTTACGTAAGGTCAGCAAGGGCTCGTCCCGTGAGGCGGTCTGCTGGTCCACCTGGAGGGGAGGTAACTGCAGTGTTTTGCTTTTGTTCTCACAAAGGAATGTTTGCTTCTAAATATTTCCCTCTGGAGGCAGACGAGGTGGTACAAGCCTATATAGTCCCAGTTCTTGGGAGTTTGAGGAAGGAGGATCATAAATTCAAAGCCAGCCTGTTCAACATAGCAAGTTCCAGGCTAGCTTGGGCAACTTAGTGAGACCCTGTCTCAAGAAATTACATCCAGGGGTCATAAGCACTTGTAATTGTAACCAAAAGTTAAGTGAGGAAGTTTGTGAACCCAGCCACTTCCCAGCTTACTAACTCAGACCTTCCCTGGCTTACCTCTTTTTGACTGTCTGTCTGTCTGGGTGTGGCGGTCAGAGTTGACATCAGGTGTCTTCCTCAATTGTTTTATTTACTGAGGCAGAATCTTTTGTCTTTCACTGACCCAGCTTGGCCCAGGGATCCCATGTCTGTGCCTCCAAAGTGCGAGGATCACAGGTGGTCTTTGGTGCCTGCCTGCCTTTTTTGTGGGTTTCAAGAATCAAAACTCTGGTGCATCTTTCCCCCACCCACTCTGTTTACAATGTCTGTGTATGTAGCCTTGGCTGTCCTGTGTAGCCTGGCATTCTCTGTGTAGACCAGGGTGGCCTTGAACTCACAGATATCTCTGCCTGCTGATGCTGGGATTAAAGGTATGTGCCACCGCTCCCAGCTGGGTCTTTGTAGTGGTCCCTACAAACTCTTCAGCCAGCATAGAAACTAACATTGGGAGACAAGAAGGAAATTCGGTCCTGGTTCAAACTTCTAGAATCTGACACCAGGTAGTTTATTGTAGACATATTTGAGTACACCACAGTTCTGGAAAAAGGCTTCTTGGTAACAGTTTTCTCAATCCCATGTGCAGAGTAAAGTTTAAGGCACAATTGTATCAAAACTCTTTTGCAAACTGCATGTAGCCTCTACCATGAAGATAGGTTTAGAGCTTAAAAGTCTAGGATCTGTAACCCAATCACAAAAGAATACACATGAAATGCAATCACTGATAAGTAGATATTAATGAGCCCAAAAGCTCTGAATACTCAAGACACAATTAGCAAATCAAAAGATTCCCAAGAAGGAAGGAGAGGACCCTGGTCCTGAAAAGACCAAATCCAGTTTTGTAGGAGAGTATCAGAACAGAGAAATGGTGGTGGTGGTGGGGGGGAGGTGATTGGGGAATGGGTGGAGGGAAGAGGACTTATGGGACATATGGTGAGGGGGGAACTGGGAAAGGGGAAAGCCTTTGGAATGTAAACAAAGAATATAGGGGAAAAAAAAAGAAAAAATTTAGATTAAAAAAAAAGAGTCTAGGATCTGGTGTGGTCTCTTACCTAGGTAGCATAGAGGTCAACAGGCTATAAAGTACATGTGAAATCTGGGCTGTGTTGACTGAAAAACAAAGATAAAGATAAAGGCCTAGGTGCTGGAAAGATGGTTCAGTGGTTAAGAACACTGACTGCTGGGCTGGAGAGATGGCTCAGCGGTTAAGAGCACTGGCTACTCTTCTGAAGGTCCTGAGTTCAAATCCCAGCAACCACATGGTGGCTCACAACCATCCATAATGAGATCTGACGGCCTCTTCTGGGGTGTCTGAAGACACTACAGTGTACTCACATATAATAAAGAAATTAAAAAAAAGAAAACACCGTGATAAAAAACAAAAAAGAACACTGATTGCTCTTCCAAAAGTCCTGTGTTCAAATCCCAGCAACCACATGGTGGCTCACAACCATCTGTAACGAAACCTGATACCCTCTTCTGGAGTGTCTGAAGACAGCTACAGTGTACTCACATACAATAAAATAAATAAATCTTTAAAAAAAAAAAAAGATAAAGGTCTAGGAGGGAGAGTCTGAGATAAACATTTTGGAGGTTTTGGGTGACGGCTCGCGTACAGATAGCAAAGGTCACCTGGTATTATCAACATCCACTCCAGCCTTCTGGGTGGGAAACAGGCACACACACCCGTCCATTGAAGTGATAAGTGTGCTTTAACACTCCTGATTTCCCTAGTGGTTGTCTGTACAGGATATTGAGCCCTCTTCGGGTCTTACTCTCTAGACCAAGTTGTCATAGAACTCAGGCTGTATAGCTCAGACTGGCCTTGAACTTGTGGCTTCCCAAGAGCTGAGATTACAGTAAGCCACCATGTGTGACTTATTTTATTCCCTCATTTGCCTTCCAACTTTGGTTGGCATCTTCCTGGTGAGCTCTGGCCATCCATCCTCAATCTACCATTGCCAAGGCCTCCATCTCAGTAAATACAATAGCCAATTTTCTGTCACTTTCTTAGATGACATCCCTTAGTATTGGGACAACTGCTAATCACCCTGTAAGTGTACCTTTAAAGGCGTGCGCCACCACCGCCCCGGCAGGGCTCACATTTTAAAAATACAATCATAAGCAAGAAAACCTACTGGGAGTGGGCGAGGTCTTAAGCTCTCAAAGCCCTCCCCTGGTGACGTACTTCCTCCATCAAGGCCACACCCCCTAAGACCCCCAAACAGCCGCACCAACTAGGGACCGAGTGTCCGTCTGTCCGTGGCTATGGGAGACATTCCATACGTGTGGGGGAATAAGTCCCACTTTGCTTCCGGTTTGGTTTTTAGGTAATTTCAGTTTGCTAAGATTTGAAGATTTTTGTGTAGTGTTCCATAAATGAGGGAAATCTATACTTGGGTTGTATTTTGGTTCTTTTTTTTTTTTTTTTTTTTTTTTTTTTTTTTTTGAGACAATTTTTTATTATGTAGTGCACTGGAAAAACTAGGAATGTTGGTCATGCAGGGTTTTCTCCTCAATTGAGGAAGTGAATACCCAGAAGATTGGAGTGGATGTTGATCAATAACCAGGTGACTTTTGGTATCTGTAGGACCAGGCCTCACCCAAAACCCCCAGACTGTTTATCCCAGACTCTCCCTCCTAGACCTTTATCTTTAGCTTTGTTTCTCAGACAATAGAAGCCATCCTTAGGGGAGATTTCACATGTATTTTATAGTTTGGTGACCTCCATAAGCCAGATCCTAGACCCTTAAGTTATAGAACCTATCTTCATGGTAGACGCCAAATGCAGTTTGTAAAAGAGTTTTGATGCAGACGTGTTTTAAGTTTTACTGTGCACATGGGATTGGGAAAATTGTTACCAAGAAGCCTTTTTCCAGAATTGTGGTGTACTCAAATATTCTATAATAAACGACCTGGTGACAGACTCTAGAAGTTTGAAGCAGCACTTCTTAAGTCGTGCTGGACCTCACTTCGACCAGATCATTTTCCTGCTGACTTTGATGCTTGTCCGAACCCCTATAAATTAGTCCTAGCTAGCCTGGAACTCACTCTGCGGACCAGACTGATTTCAAACTCACAGAGATCTGCCTGCCTCTGCCTGAGCTCAGTGCTGGGATCCCGTGAGCCATTTTACCAGTCCAGTATATTTGTTTTGTTGTTGTTCATTTGCTTGTTTAAATTTGTTTAATTGAATAATTATGCACATGGTTGTTATGCCTGCATATATGTGTGTTTACTGCATGCATACCTGGTACTCATGGAAGCCAAAAGATGGTTTCAGATCTGCTGGAACTGGAGAACTTCAGGTTGTTACCTACCCTGGGGGTGCTGGAAATTAAAGTCGGATACGATGGAAGGAGCAGCCAGTTCTCCTAACCTGTGCCATCTCTCCAGCCTGCTGTCTGTTATTGTTGCTTTCAATTTAAGATTTATTTTTATTTGTATGTCTGTGTGTTTATACCCTATGATTATGTGCCTGTAGAGGTCAGAGAGGGTGTTAGATCCTTTGGAGCTGGAGATCCGGGTGGTTGTGAGCCACCTGATGAGATGCCCAGAATAGATCCTGGGTCCTCTGCAGGAGCAATTGCTCTGAACTGCTGGGCACCGAACCCAGAGCCTTGCGCATGTCACACTCTTGTTCCCCTGACCCACATGCCCCCAGCCTCCGTCTAAGCCCTTTCCCAGCCCAGTGCCAAAGCCTGACCGCCTTAATTCCAGCCTTGAGGGATATCCCCCCCCTCCTCCCTCCCCCCTCCCTAGGGCAGGTTGGTTCTGGAAACAGAGATCTTTTGTCTGTGTGTGTCATGGTTGGACAGGCTCTCTGATTGGTGAGCCACTGATCTCTTTATCTTTTTCCTCCTCGCTATAATCTGCTGCTTCTAGCCTTCTAGCATTTTCTTTCTAAGCAGCTAGAATTTCTTAGTCTCAATCCAACAATGAAATTTTTCTTGGCTAGTTTGAATATGAGCACATCAGCTGCATTTTAATAGTTTTTGACTCCAGGTTTCTCTCGTTTTGTTTAAAATACTACAGTGGAGGTGATGAAGGCAAGATGCTCACGTTCTACACTAAAAAAAAAAAAAAAAAAGGGCTGCTCTCTGTTGTTCCTATCTCATAGAGAAAGAAAAATGGCCCGCTCTTCCACTTGGCAGACGGCCTGCTCTCTCTGAGTCAGGAGACTACGCCAAGGCTGAAGAAAGAAATGAAGGATTCCGAGGCTCAAGGGTCTGGAATGACACAGCCAGGCTGGGGGCTGGACGGCTGAAGTCACTGTACTCTCACGGGCCAATCAGCAAACCCCAGCCACCACACCAGGGAATGCCAGTTCTTGGTTTGAGGAAACCGCCCATTCCCCCTCTCCCTGTCCTTCTTTTCCCTCCCCTCTTCCCTTACCTGCCCCCTTTCTTTTCTTCATTTCTCCAAAACCTCAGGAAATTAACTGCAAAGACGTGGGCCTCAGCCTAGCCCCTCACATGTCAGGAAATTCCAAAGATAAGCTTCCTATAGTAATGCGAGCTTGGCTATGTGTGTTTTACGGCAAACGTTTAATAACTCTGCCAGGAGCGCCTCGAGGCTGCCATGAAACAAAAATGATTTCTTTTTAAAGTATAAGCAATATCTTGAATTCACACCCAGACGCATGCTCCAAATACTTGAACTTGAATTCAGATTTTTACATTCGAGTTGCACCTTTGAATCTTTATAAAATCAAACACCTCTCCACTGACCGTGGTTTTTACTCTTCAGAAGATGGTTTTAGCATCTAACAGATTTGTCCTCAGACCTTAGGACCCGAGGAAACCATGCAGACTGCCCCGTGGAGGTGACACATGCATGCTGTCACTGAGTCTGTCACCCCGCCCTGGCTGGCATGCGGACAGCAGCCTGACTGCACAGGACCCCGAGCTGTCATCGATGCCGACAGCAGCCTGACTGCACAGGACCCCGAGCTGTCATTGATGCCGACAGCAGCCTGGCTGCACAGGACCCCGAGCTGTCATTGATGCCGACAGCAGCCTGGCTGCACAGGACCCCGAGCTGTCATCGATGCCGACAGCAGCCTGGCTGCACAGGACCCCGAGCTGTCATTGATGCCGACAGCAGCCTGGCTGCACAGGACCCCGAGCTGTCATTGATGCCGACAGCAGCCTGACTGCACAGGACCCCGAGCTGTCATCGATTTGCCAGTTAAAGTTAACGCTGGGGCCTTGCTGCGGTGTCCATGTCATTGTGAGATGGTCCTAGTCAACGTGGGTGCCAGCCTCTGTGTCTACAACACGGATTCATTTAAGAACTTCGGAGGAGTGCTGGAGAGATGGCTCAGTGGTTAAGAGCTCTTGCCTTCTCAGAGGACCCAAGTTCAGTTCCCAACTCCCATGTCTGGACTCACAACCACCTGTAACTCGAGCTCCAGGAGAGTCAGTGAACGCTCCTGGCCTCTGCAGGCTCTCTCTCTCTCTCTCTCTCTCTCTCTCTCTCTCTCTCTCACACACACACACACACACACACACATTCACACTCACACTCACACACACACACAGAGCAATATATTTTTTAAAAATTGCACTAGATCTATTTATTATATGTGTGAATATATATGTATGCATGTATGTGTATATATATACCATGTATGTGCTTGGTGCCCATGGAAGTCAGAAGAGGGCATTGGATCTCCTGGAATTGGAACTACAGATGTTGTGAACCACCATGTGGGTGCTGGGAATCAAACCTAAGTCATCTGCAAGAGCAACACACTCTCTTAACCATTGAGCCACTCCTCTAGCCCCAAATAAATCTTTTAAAAATAATGTATCAAACTAGGGTTGGTGGTGCATGCCTGTAATCGCAGCACTTGGGAAGCAGAGGCTGGTGATCTATGAGTTAGTAGCTGTCCCAGTCTACACAATGAATTTCAGGACAGCCAAGGGCTGTGTAGAGAACCCCCCCCCAAATGCCCAAAGGGCAGTGTTGGAGCACAGCTTTAATCCCAACAAGTCGGGGGCAGAGCAGGCAGATTTCTGAGTTCGAGGCCAGCCTGATCTACAGAGTGAATTCCAGTACAGCCAAGGCTACACAGAAAAGCCCTGTCTAAAAAAGAAAGAAAGAAAGAAAGGAAGAAAGAAAGAAAGAAAGAAAGAAAGAAAGAAAAGAAAAGAAAGAAAAAGAAAAAAGCCAAAAAACAACAAAATGAATGTCAGGAGTGAACTGTCTGAGGTTCAGAGCAAAACTGCCTTGAAAGCGTTAGAAAGCTTGGGTTAACAGGCATTTGTTTCACCAGTAGCAACGTTGGAAACAGAGAGGCCTTAGTTGCTGTTCTATATTCTAAGAGCCATAATGTGTCTTTTTTTTAAAGATTTATTTATTATTATATGTAAGTACTATAGCTGTCTTCAGACACACCAGAAGAGGCCATCAGATCTCATTACAGATGGTTTTGAGCCACCATGTGGTTGCTGGGATTTGAACTCAGGACCTTCAGAAGAGCAGTCAGGGTTCTTAACCACTGAGCAATCTCTTCAGCTTCATAATCGTGTCTTATTTTTCACTGAAGATGAGGACCTTTGGGCCTTGGGTTTTAAGTATAGGTCTTCTTGCTTTTGTGTCCAGCAATTTTAGAGTTTCAAGTCTTATACAAGGGTCTTCAATCAGATAGATCTTTTTTCTGCAGAGAAGAGATTCGGATGATCATTTTTCCTAGCACTGCTTGTTGAATAGGCAGGCTGTCTTTTCCAGTTTATGTGTTTGACACGTTGGTCTAGGACTAGGTGACTGTAACTATGTTTATTTCTGAGTCCCCCACTCTGCTCCACACGTTTATGCATTTGCATGTCTGAGGGTTTTGTTTGTTTTGATTTTGAGGGTTTGGGGACAGATCTTCCTATGCAGCCCTGGTCACTGTGTAGACCAGGCTAGTCTCAAACTCACGGAGATCTGCTTGCCTCTGCCTCCTGAGTGCTGGATTAAAGGTGTGCACCACCATATCAGGCTTCAAAGCAACTTTTCATAAATTTATTCATTCATAGCCAGGCACGGTGGTGCACACCATTTCTCCCTGAACACAGGAGGATTGCTGTGAGTTCAAGATCAGCCTGCTCTATAGAGTGAGACTCTGCTTCAAAAGTCAATCAATCAATCAATTAACTAATTAATAAATGCTCATTTACTTATTCGGCCAACTGTTTGCTATGAATAGATTTAGTGTTAGATGTGGGGCTTTATTAATGAGGAGACTGACAGAGCCACACCCTCGTGAGCACATAGGCTAGCAGTGGAGCACACACTGTGTGTGTGTGTGTGTGTGTGTGTGTGTGTGTGTGTGTGAGAGAGAGAGAGAGAGAGAGAGAGCGAGAGAGAGCGAGAGAGAGCGAGCGAGCGCCCTGGCTGCTAGCCTCAGTGTCACTGCTCTGAGGAAATGTAAGGTGCTGTAGAAATCCAGCCTGCCAGGGAAGGGCAGCCTTGAGAGGGGGAAGGTCGGATGCCCGCACGGGAGGAGGTGGCAGACAATCAATGAGACAGGAGGTGTAGGACGCGAGCTTTCTTTGTTCTGGAGGAACTAAAGGACAAGGGTGTGGCCAGAGTGGGGTAGGGGTCCCCAAGGATGAAAGAGGAGGCCTTTGGGGTCTAATGGAACCAGTTCTAGAGGAGCTCTGGAGATGAGAGGAACCGTGGGAAGCATTTGCCGGCTTGAAGGGAGCAGCCATCAGATTGGCATCTGCCAGGGTTCCCCTTGGTGTCCCAGTGGGTGTTGTGGTCACTACCCGTGATGTAATTACAGCGAGGACGCAAGACATGGTCAGTTGCTGGGAGGCAGGGGAGGTGGGAGACCACTGAGTTGGTGAGGTGTAGGTGGACAGGAAGGGCTTTGCAGTGTGCCTTGCAGCTCCCGGTGTACACATCTGCTTGGCCTTGGGGGGGGGGCGGCTTTGAGAGGAGCTTCGTTGGTGACATGCTAATTTTGAGGGTTTTGCCTGTTGTCTTCAGTTAGCATTTTGTTTTCAAGAATATGGAAAAGCCATTAGTAACCCTCACACACTATTTGGACATTGGTCATGATTTCTTTTTCTTTTTAATGTTTTTGAGGCAATTTCATGATGTATTCCAGGCTGGCCTCAAGATCCCCTGCCTCAGACTCCTAATAGGGATTAGACTCTCATAAGGGGAAATGTAGAAAAGAAAGGGACTAGAGAAGAAAAACCAGTCGAGGAAATTCACCAGGGGAGCTTGGGCTCAGGGTGTGGTGCATGCTGGAGATGTCTCCGCTGCTTGCCTAGCACCCGTGAGGACCTGGATTTAATCCCTAGCACCATCTAAAGCTTGATATGCACACTAGCAATCCCACATTTAGGAGGTGGAGGCAAGAGATCAGAAGTTAGAGGCCATCCTCAGCTACATAGTGAATTGGACCAAGCCTGGGCTATAAGGGAGGTCATCGAAACAGTGACGTCAGCATCTCTAAAACCAGCTGTCATGTGACCAGTGGAGGGCGTGTATGCCGCAGAACTTAGAGGAGGTCACGTCCTCCCTGGCTGTGATCCCCCTTGAGGCGGGGACTTCTCACCTTTGGCTCACCGGTTCTGAGCACAGTTAGACCCATGGAAGGCGGTTAGCACGGCCACGCATGGTGAGTGCCGTGAGCGCTGGCCATGCTTCGCTAAGGAGGCACCTGTCGGGTTGTGCCGCTGTGGACACCTGCTGTGCTCACCTGCGGAGAGTCCCTTTTTCTCCAGATGCTAAAACCTTTCTCAAGTTCAAACATGTTCATAGAGAATTAGCACACTGGATCAGACGTGCATGTGAGCGGATTTCTCTTCAGGGTATGTGATCTCCTACCTGTGTGAAGGCAGGGCTCTTCTCACCCAAGAGGAGAGCAGGGTGGATTTAAAGTGAGCCACATAGACCCTATCGAGCCATTATAGACCCTAATACAAGTCTATAGAGACAGTTCTGAGCTGCCTGGACAGGGGGCTTATCACGGTAAGAACCATGTTTGCCACATCCCCTTGACATAGCCATGATGGCTGTTAACAAGTATGACGGGATATGAACTTTTAATAATAAGGTGCAGTGTGCACTGGTGTTTCTGTTTGATAGGGGACCAGGAAGCCTTGTGGTTACAGAAGCAGAAGAATGCGGGTCAGCAGAAGTTACTGCAAGTACTGTCCATGCATGAGGGTCAGCCTGACCTCATGTAGCCCAAGGTCAGGTCGGGATCTAGCAAATATGTTTTTCTCATTTCATCTGGACTCAGAATAAGAGGACAGAAGTCCCTGCAAGCCGCCACTTGCACCTGTGATGCCAGCACAGGATAGTGATCAACCAGACCTTATAGTCATTGTAACTCTGCTTTCCTGTCACTTCTAGAAACTGTTCCTGTGAAGTTTGTGGTTCCTCCTTGCTCCTCTGTTTACAATGTTGCTTTCTAGATTTCACACATTGGTCACCAGAAAACCAGAACCTTAACACAGAGATGGAATTGCTATTAGGAAACCCTGTGGTGGCTTATATTACAAGTTAAGTCTTGCATTAGAGGCAGGAAGATCACCAGATCAGAGGACAGTCTGGGCTACATAGGGAGACCCTTTCTCAAAAGGCTAGGGACTGAGCCACACATGGTGACACACGCCTTTAATCCCAGCACTTGGGAGGCCACTTGGGAGGCAGAGGAAGGTGGATCTGTGTGTTTGAGGCCAGCCTGGTCTACAGAAGTGATTTCCAGGACAGCCAGGGCTACACAGAGAAACCCTGACTTGAAAAGCAAACAAACAAAGCCAGGAACTTGGGGTAAAGCCTAGCATGCACAAGGCTGTGCAGGGCGCATGGTGTGACTGCTCATTCCTGATTTTGTTTGAATTTCGTATTGCATTTAGGTGTTTGTGGGTGTGTGCGGGGGGGGGGGGGTGCTCAGGTCCCATGATGCGTGAGTGGAGGACGGCTGGCAGGAGTTGGTTCTCTCCTCCCAGGCCGTCATCCTAGGTGGCAAGTACCTTTGCCTGCAGAGCCATCTCATGGACCTGGCTTTTGGTTTTTGTCTTGTTTTGTTTTTGTTTGTTGTTATTGTTCATTTTGAGACAGAATCTATTGGCCAAACTGGTCTGAAACTTATTGTACCCTAAGTGGGTCACACACCATTGACAGTTCCCCTGCCTCGGAGTGCTGGAATTATAAACACGAAGCAGCATGCCCGGCTTTAATTTTTTTGGTTGTTGGTGTGTTTTGTTTGGTTTTATTGTATTGTATTGTACTTTGCGTTTTTATTTATTTATTTATTTATTTATTTGAGACAGGGTCTCATTATGTGGCTCTGGCTGCCTGAAATTCACTGTGTAGACCCAGCTAGTCTAGAACTCACATAGATCTGCCTCCTAAATGCTGGGTTTAAAGGCTTGTTCCGTAATGCCTATCGTTGACCAGGCTGATGCCACAGCCTCCAGCTCTAGCCTCCCGGCTGCAGGCCCTGCAGACATGCACCGCCTTGCCCATCTCCTAACCGCTTTAAAAGAAAGTTCGTGTTTCTAAAATGTAGTCTTTCCAAATTCTGTTCAGACTGCCGAGACCTTTCGCGTGTCAGGATTCAAGTGCAAGGCATGCCTCCTATTAACACCCTGCTCTCACAGATATGGGGGGTGGGGAATCGCAAAAGAGTTGAAGTATATCTGGAAAGTCCAGGGTGTCCAGCAGTGTCTGCTTGGATGGTGGTTAATCCTATCCCAACATAACCCACCATCATCCAAAGTAGTAGTCATGTTGCATGCAGTGTAGGAAAAGAGCAGGTACCATGAAGCATGCAAACCTCCTTAGCATGAAGCATGCAAACATCCTTAGCATGAAGCATGCAAACATCCTTAGCATGAAGCATGCAAACCTCCTTAGCTGTCAGTGCTCTGAGCCGCAGACGACACCTCCACCCCGTCCTCTGCCCTTAGAGGACTGTAAACCCCTGGGCTGGCAGAGCTCAGAGTCTGCGTCACAGCACATCATCATCCCAGAAAGCAATTAGTCTGCGTGACCCAGACCAGCCCTAAGACTAGGACCTCTGTCCTGCTTGGAGCCCCCAGTGGAGGCAGAAGAGGCCAATGGAGTGACAGCCCCTCCTTTGGGGATGGGCTTCTGCTGAAGTCGGGCATGGCCCTGACTTAAAGCTCTGCAGCCCTGGCCCAAAAGCTTCGGCGTCACCCCCTTTGCATCCCGACCCCTGCGATGTTCAGAACCAGCACAAATTGATTCAAATTCTCTTTTTGTTTCTTTCCACGGTGCACAACCCAGAAAGTCCTATGAGTTCGAGGACTTACTACAGTCTTCCTCTGAGAACAGCAGGGTGGACTGGTACGCACAGACCAAATTGGGACTCACACGCACTTTATCGGAGGAGAACGTCTATGAAGACATTCTAGGTAAGGGGTCAGAAAATCTAGAAGCAGAGCTGCTGCTCCAAGAGCGGGCAGGAAGGAAGGAGAAATGCCAGGCTGCTGTGGAGGAAATAATAAAAAACGAGAGCACTACTTGCTTCGTACAAATCACCTCAGGAAAAGACACCAAAAATGGTTGTGTATCCACAGATGGTAGACAACTTTTAACATATTAAATTCACTCATCATAACACTTTAACTGTTATAAATACATATGCTCAGAATCACTAGTAAAAACTTAATATAACCTTAAAAAACAAAAACTGAAAAAGAGCTGGTGAGAGGGAGAAGCCCACAGGTAATGAGATAGCAAAGATGGTTTGGGAGAATGGTAACCTGTAACCCAAACTGGCTTCTTTCTCTTTCTTCCAGGGTGGCTCTGTTCTCAGCAGGGCTTCTCACAGTCCCCAGGAAGCCTGCTCCCAGCTCCCTGGGACCCATGGCTTTCCTCTGTAGAACAGAGCCTTGGGGCCTGCAAGGCCCAGGAAATATCCCCAGTCACCCTGGCCAGACTACCTTATGTCCTATGTCCACTTTTAGAGCCAGAAGTGTGATTCGGTGGTATCCTTAGGCCTGGGCTGTCAGCCCTCCCTGAGCGCACCTCTGAGGCAGGGCCCAGGCCTGGCAGAGCAGCTAGCCCGGAAACTGGGAGTGGAGTTTATTTGATGCAGCTACAAGTGGGAAGATGGGGAGTTATCCCTTCAGTGAGAATCAGGATCTGCTGCCAGAGGAAGGGATGGTCAGCAAAACAGCACACATCCCGCAAGCACTCCCAGGAGGAGGCCAAGATGGTGGTCTAGTGCTCCCAGGGCTGGGGAGATGGTGCAGCAGTTAAGATGGCTGCTGTTCAGAGGACCCAGGTTCAGGTTCCAGCGCCCGTCTAGAGGCTCGGAATCATCTGTGACCCCAGGGCCAAGGGATTTGACGTCCCCTTCTGGCCCTCTCACATGTCAGCCATGCACGTAGTGCGGATGATATGTTCAAACAGAGCATCATTCACATAAGTCTTTTAAAAAGAGAAGAGGTAAAGCTCTAACACTCTGACCCACTTTGTCACTGGTCACAGATCCGCCAATGAAGGAAAATCCTTATGAAGATGTGGAGTTACATGGCCGCTGCCTGGGCAAGAAGTGTGTCTTGACTTTCCCTGGATCGCCCACCTCCTCCATCCCGGACACGTCCACCAAGGTACTAGCTTGGGCACGCTGCCTGGCTGCTCTCCTGACACCAGCCCTCTCAGAGCTCCCTAAATACCTCAGGGGTCTAGCTCGGGACCCTCTCCTAACTCAATAACTGAGAAGCAGTTCCTTCAAACTGCACAGCTCCCGATGAGTGTCCTGAGCCACGGCTGGACCACACCTGCAGTCCCAACCCTTGGAAGACAGAGGCAGGAGAACTGCTGCCCAAAGTTTAGGGCCAGCCTGGCAGACATAGTTCCAGGGCAGCCTAAGACTGTGAGATCCTGACTATAAATAAACAAACAAACAAGCAAATAGAAAAAGAAATGGAGAGATAAGAAAGAAAGGCGGAGTGTAGCGTGGATATGCACGGTTTGCTATCATCTGTACATTTTTAGAAGCATTTCCTCATTTGCCAGGTGTGGTGGAGCATGCCCTTCTTCCTAGCCTCCAGGGGCGGAGGCGGGTCGACCTTTGTGAGTCTGAGGGCTGCCACCTAGTCTACATAGCAAATCCCAGGCATCCAGAACTACACAGTGAGACCCTGGCTTAAAACATTGTTTTAAAGTACTTATTTATTTTTTTATTTTTGTGAATCCATTTATGTATATGTATGTGAATTTATTTATGTATATATATGTGAATTTATGTGCATCACATGTGTTCAGGAGCCCTAGAAGGCCACAAGGGGGGCATCAAATCCCCTGGAACCGGAGTAATAGGCAGTTGTGAACTGCTATGTGGGTGCTCAAAACTAAACCCGAGTCCTCTTAAGAGTTCTTAATCAGGGCTGAAGAGATGGCTCAGCGGTTAAAAGCACTGACTGCTCTTCCAGAGGTCCTGAGTTCAAATCCCGGCAACCACATGGTGACTCATAACCATCTGTAATGAGATCTGACACCCTCTTCTGGTGTGTCTGGAGTCAACTACAGCGTACTTACATGTAATAATATATAAATCTTTATGCTGGGCACCTTTAATCCTAGCACTTAGGAGGCAGAGGCAGGTGGATTTCTGAGTTCAAGACCAGTCTGGTCTACAGAGTGAGTTCCAGGACAGCCAGGGCTACACAGAGAAACCCTGTCTCGAAAACAACAACAACTAAACAAAACAAAACAAAAAAACTGAGCAGCCTCTTTAGACCCTATGAGCATTTTATAACTCAAAGAATATATGTACTTGTAAGCTCACATTTGCTTATACGTGTACAGAGTATTTCTGTGAGGGAAGCAGCTACCTCAGGTCTTAGGATGTCTGACCCAGAGGTCAAGACTCCAAGAGTGACTTCCCTCTTACAGAAGACCTTTGTGAACCTTTTAGATTTGTTGTTGAGGACAGTAAATAAAAGAAGACCAAATTTAAACTACCAGTGTCGCTCGATGTCCATCGTCAGGATTTGTTTCCAGCCTGAGAATGGCAGCCATGTTCCTGCGGTGTCCCAGGGTGGGCCAGCATGTGCTGGAAGGCGGGGTAGGGCTTCGCAGAACATGCTTTCTACACCTCGTGTCAGACAGGAGCACTGCCAGCCACAGACTTCTAGAAGAGTCAGGGGCATAACCTGTCATGACTGGAGAGGCCTACAGGCCCATGTTAGCTGTCTCAGTATTTTCCTGAATCAACTAGCTTTCACATGGAGAAGACTGTTGTCACGAGGTAGCCAATAATTAGCTGTTTCTACTTGCCTTGGAAATGTATTTGTGCTCCCATTGGAATATGGATGTGTCTGACATTTAGAACCTTCCATTCCTACAGAGGCTAGACTGAGGTAGACAGACACCGTGACCAAGGCAGCTCTTATAAGGACAACATTTTATTGGGGCTTACAGGTTCAGAGGTTCAGTCCGTTATCATCAAGGCAGGAGCATGGCAGCACTTAGGCAGGCATGGTGCAGGAGGAGCTGGGAGTTGTACATCTTCATCTGAAGGCTGCTAACAGAATACTGGCTTCCAGGCAGCTAGGATGAGGGTCTTATAGTTCATACCCACAGTGACACACCTCTTCCTAACAGTGCCCCTCCCTGGGCCAAGCATAACCATCCCAAGGGCTAAGGGTTCTGTCAGTGTCAGAATGCTCACAAGGCCCTGCTTCAGTGCCCAGTACTGGAGAAGAAACTGGGCATAATGGCTCACACCTACAATCCTAGCTTTTGGGAGGCTGAAACAGGAAGACCAGAAATTCAAGGGCAGCTTCATCTAGGTCATGAGTTCAGGATCAACTTGGAACACGAGTGACCCCCATCTCCAAATAAGAAAGGAAGGGAAGGAGGCTAGGGAAGCGGGGTGGGGCTATGGAGATAGCTCCGTCTATAAACGGTTGTCATTGCCAGCATGAGGGTCGAGTTCAGCCCCAGAACCCGTGTACAAAAAACAGGTCGAGGTATGTACGTGCAATCCTAGCACTGGAGCGGCTTATTTATTATCCATCTGAATTAAGAGTTATAGGTCGGGGCTGGAGAGATGGCTCAGCGGGTTCCAAAGGTCCTAGGTTCAAATTCCAGCAACCACATGGTGGCTCACAACCATCCGTAATGGGATCTGACACCTTCTTCTGGTGTGTCTGAAGACAGCTACAGTGTACTGACATATAATAAATAAGTGCCCTGGCTGTCCTGAAGCTCACTCTGTAGACCAGGCTGGTCTCGAACTCAGAAATCCACCTGCCTCTGCCTCCCAAGTGCTGGGATTAAAGGTATTCACCACCATTGTTCAGGTAAATAAGTCTTTTTTTTTTTTTTTAAGAGTTATAAGTTGGCTGGGCGTGGTGGTGCACGCCTGTAATCCCAGCACTTGGGAGGCAGAGGCAGGTGGATTTCTGAGTTCGAGGCCAGCCTGGTCTACAGAGTGAGTTCCAGGACAGCCAGGGCCACACAGAGAAACCCTGTCTCGAAAAACAAAACAAAAAAACAAACAAACAAAAAAGAGTTATAGGTCAGTGAGAGACTGTGTCAAAAAGGAAGGAAGGGAAGGAGAGAGAAGAGAAGAGAAGAGAAGAGAAGAGAAGAGAAGAGAAGAGAAGAGAAGAGAAGAGAAGAGAAGGGTGAAGGTAGGGAGAGAGAGAGAGAGAGAGAGAGAGAGAGAGAGAGAGAGAATAGGTGGGTGGCCCCTGGCTGCACACACTTGTACACATGTGCATGTGTACACCTACATGCATATACAGAAGAAAAAAAAAAGCAGCAGCCATACCGTTGTGCACCTCCCATCCTACCGAGGTCTTCGTTTTGTGCTCTTAGAAACTGTGAAAAACATCTGCCCTGAACAGGCAGAGCGGGCAGCCCCTCCCTCATACCAGACAGTGAAGGCTGCGTAGCTCTTCCTGTCCTTGCTAGGCTGGGCAAGCCTGGAGCCTGTGCCCGCACAGCAGCCAAACTGCAGTGGCAGTGAAGCCAGTCAAGATCCCTGTCCAGATGAGCTGGTCCTGGATAGCATTGTGCGCTGAGCCGCGCCCCCGACCCCTGACGCCGCGGGCTGTTAGGACCCGTGCGCCTTGGCGGGCCGTGCGCCATGGCGGGCCCCGGGCCTCCTGCTCATTTCTCTGCTCTCACATCTGGGCGTCTGCTCTGTGCCCCCGCTCTGAGGCACAGCTGCAGACTGTCGCTTCCTCCGTTTAGCTCCTCAGCCATTCACTGAGCATCTGCCACATCTGGGCTACATCTGGGACCTTAGAAGTAGTTGAGGCAGCCCCCGCCATGTTGACCTCCCCTACCAGCCTCAGAAAGCTCTACGCCATCTTCGGGATGTCCATTTAATTAACTCCTGTCTGGTCCCAGTGGAAAGGGAGGGAGAGCGGGACGGAGTGTCTTCAGAGAAGAGCCGCTGTGCAGCCTAGAGCAGATGCTGCGGTCTGTGAACCCCACGCAGTATTATATAACCATACCTACTACATACTGCAACACAAAGAGTGTTAAAACCCAAAAAAGAAATCGTGCATAGGGGCGTGGCTGGAGTGTGCTCGATGTCCTCATATATCTGGGTTGCGTGGGTGTATGCCTGTGTGTACTGAGCGTGTGTGTGTGTGTGTGTGTGTGTGCGCGCGCACGTGTGAAGGTCTGAAGCTGACCCTCGGTGTCTTCTTTGGTCATTCTCTGCTTTATTCAGGGAGTGAGCCTTACTGAGTCTACAGCTTTGCTACTCTGGCTAGCCAGCTTACCCAGGAAATCCCACCGCCTCCTGAGTGCTAGGTTATAGGTGTGCAGTCACATCTGCCCAGCTGTTTGCAAGTGCTGAGGGTCTAAACTCCAGTCTTCACACCTACAGAGCAAGCATTTTATCCAGGGAGCCACCTCCCCAGCCTCTTTTCATTTCTTTGTTTTGCAATGAGGGCTTGGGGAGGGGGTTCCTCACTCTGTAACCCTGGCTGGCCTCAAACTGTAATTTCCCTGCACCAGCTTCCTAAGTGTTGTAATTATACAAGTGTGTGCAAGTACAGTTGTCAAGGACTAATTTTTATGTTGGAGAGAAAGATGTTGCTAATCAAGACAGTCCGTTTCCTTTTTTTTTTTTTTTTTTTTTTTTTTGATTTGGTTTTTTTGAGACAGGGTTTCTCTGTCCTGGCTGTCCTGGAACTCACTCTGTAGACCAGGCTGGCCTCGAACTCAGAAATCCACCTGCCTCTGCCTCCCAAGTGCTGGGATTACAGGCGTGCACCACCAACGCCCGGCTCTTTTTTTTTTTTTTCTTTAAAAATATTGTGACACCCATTTAGTCAAAAAGGGTCAGTGATCTCTGCTCCAGGTCACACCATCCTCCCGCTGAGGAGGCTCAGAGCTTTTGCCACATCCTCCCTACCAAGATGTCACATGCTAGGACCCATCCTGCAACAACTCACAAGGCTTGACCAGGCAAGTCAGACCTCAGGCCGGGAAGGTCCTTGTCTGCCTCTCTCCTTCAGGCACTACAGACCTGTGAGTCCAGTGCCCGTGGGATTGGCGGCCACGGTCCGGTCCGTGGTGACAGCTGCTGGGAGGAGCCGTGGTAGGATTAGTCACTGTGTGTGTTGGCCTGTTGGTTCCCATCAACGGTAGAATCTGCTGGGTGACAGCCTGAAAACCCTCACCTTTAAGATGCTCCAGTGGCTTCCCACAGTCAGGGTCTGGCAAACTCCCGCCAGCTGCTGATTTTTATGAATGACGTGGTGTGAGATTTTTAATGAATGAAGTCCTATCCCTCTACTCAGCCCTTCGCACGGTCTGTGCTGTATATGGGCTTGGCCTGGTTAAGAAGCTGCAGCAGACAGGGCATGGCCCACACTGCCGTAGATACTGTCTGGCTTTGAGGAAGAACTTTGCTGCCTCCTACCAGTTCTACGGCTCACACCCCTGCTTTCAGAAGCTTCAGCACACAGACATCTTTACTATGGGACCATTTCCCCCAGGACTGCTAAGTACTTTTGGGTCTCACTCCTGCACCCTGCTCTCTTCCCTTTTATCAAACAAGAAGCTACCCAAAGCCACTCCTCCCCGAAACCCCCTAGACTGTTAGTTATTTGGGTGCTCTGTGAGGCTGCTGGATCCCTTCTCCCCAGCAGTGGCACCAGGGGATGCAGCCTGCACACAGCTTCTGCCAGGCTCCTAGGCATGCCATCCAGAGCTGAATACCATATTCTGGTTGCTTCTCTTCTCAGATCTTTTCATTGGTGAAAGATCCTGTAATCAAACTAGCCTGGTGTAAAACTTGAACAGAAGCAGAGGCCCACTGGTTGCCAGCAGTTACATAGACTTCAGTGTCCTCAAAGTATCAGGACATTTTCTTGGGCTTCCCTGCTGGTGGAAGTAGGCTGCTAAGAAGGCTGATTTCTATACCGAGGTGATAAAGATGCCCACACTGGCCACAGCGGGTCAGCACGCCACTGGCTTTCTGTGCTAAGCAATTCCATGGGAGAACCAACCACCACGGGGTAGATAGGAGTCTTTATTCCTGGAAAGTTTGAAAAAGAAAAAGCTCTGAAGTTGTAAATATATCCTACTTGGAACTAAGCAAGACAACGTAAGCCTGTTCCGTGAGCTCTTAAGACACGGTAGGTGCAGCTTTGTAAATTGATTGAGAAAGAAAGGCTCATTCATTAAATAGAATCAGGATAGATTAGCATGGAGGGAAATGATTTAGATTAGCAACCATAAAATACATTTCCAATGAAATAATTAATAAAATATGTTTAAAAGTAAACCAAGGAAATCCAGACCAAATAGAATTTGGTATTTATTAAACATTTAACAAGAAATAGAGGCCCCTCTCCTCCTCCTCCTCCTCCTCCTCCTCCTCCTCCTCCTCCTCCTCCTCCTCCTCCTTCCTCCTCCTTCATCGTCGTTGTTTTTGTTTTGTTTTGGTTTTTGGTTTTTCGAGACAGGGTTTCTCTGTGTAGTCCTGGCTGTCCTGGAACTCACTTTGTAGACCAGGCTGGCCTCAAACTCATAAATCTGCCTGCCTCTGCCTCCCCAGTGCCGGCATTACAGGCGTGCGCCACCACGCCCGGCCCTGTTTTTGGTTTTTTGGCTCTTCTTTTTCTAGTTTTGTTTTCTTTTTTTCACACATTTATTTGTATATGTGTGCACACACATGTACCACAAGCAAGCGTGTGGAGGTTAGAACGGCCTGTGTGAGCTGGTTCCCTCCGACCAGGTAAAGAACGAGGAAGCTGGAGGCCTGGAGTCGGCTCATTACATAAGCATGCGTCCTGCTCTTGCAGACGATTGGAGATTGGATCCTCTGGTTCCTAGTCCCCATATCAGGCTGCTCACGCTGGCCTATTAGTCCAGCTCCAAAGGAATTGATGTCCCTGGCCTCTGCACACACACACACACACACACACACACACACCAATATAGACTCACATGCACTCACACAATTTAAAAATAAGTCAAACACTGGAGGGGCAGGGCAAAAAAATAAGACAAGGCTAAAGGGGCTGGAGAGGTGCTGAGCGGTTAAGTGCTCTGGCTGCTCTCCCGTGAGACCCCAGCTGCCAGGTGTGAGTCCCAGCACCCACGTGGTGCTCCCCCACCCCCCCCCACCCCCACGCCCCCCTCCACCCCCGCCACCACCGTTAACTCCAGCTAGTGGCAGGAGACCCAATGTCTTCTTGGGCACCAGACACACATGTGGTCCACATATATGCATGCAGGCAAACACCCATACATATAAAATAAAATCTATGCACCATACGGACTGGGCGGGGGAGCTCCGCGAGAGCAGTTGGCTCTCATGCTCGGGGTCCTAGGGTGTGACCTCCTGGCACCATAAAAGCAAAACAGTTGTGTCAGCTATTTCCTGTGATGAAACTATAAATATGAAGGAGCCATTTGGCAAAGCGCACTGAAGGAAAACTGACAAATGGCTAATAGTTCTATAGAGAACACATCTTAAGATAGCCAGAAAAATAAGAGGCTTCCCAAAGGAAAATAGGCAAAGAGCATCACCTCGAAAGCCCAGGAGAGACAGAAAAAATATCGGTGCTGAGAGGACAGTGAACGCCTACCAATTCCCAGATACTTCATATATTTTTTTTTTTGTTTAGTTGGTAGGTTGGTTTTTTTGGTCTTTTGAGATAAGGTTTCTGTCCTGAAACTCTATAGACCAGGCTGGCCTCAAACTCATAGAGATCTACCTGCCCCTGCCTCCTGACAGCTGGGACACCCAAGTAATACCCTACGTCTTAAAACAAAATCAGCATGCCCTGCCTTGCTCTGTATGCAGAGCAACATAGAGCTGACAGACCAGCAAAATGGCTCAGTGGGTAAGAGCGCTTGCCGAGCAGTCCTGGCTTGCCGAGCAGTCCTGGCATGCTGAGCTTGGTCCGCGTAGACCCGGCACAGCTGTAGAGCGTGGAAGGAAGGACTGAAAGCTGTTGTCTACATACGTGCAGTGGCACACGCATCACACACTCACACACACAGTATTAAATAAGTTGGGAATTCTGAGATGCTGGAAGTGGCGATAAGCATCTGTAACCTCAGCCCTATTATGATTTGATGAAAGACAGAACAGAGGATTGTCAGGAATTTCCTGTCCTCCCGTACAGTAGCCAAAACAAAAGAGACCCTGCCTTGAAAGCAAGGAGAGAACTGACCCCTGAAAGGCTGTCCCCTGGCCTCCACGTGCACCAACAGCGTGCACTGACACACACACACACAATAAATAAGTAACTGTCAAAAATGATAATACAAATCTGGAGAGATGGCTCAGCAGGTAAGAGCGTTGGCTGCTCTTCCAGAGGACCCTGGTTCATTCCCAGCACCCACAGGGCAGCTCTCAACCATCTATAACTCCATTCCCAAGGTATCCAACATCATCTTCTGGCCTCTGCTGACACCAGGAATGTGCATGGCGCACAAACATACATGCAGGCAAAATACCCATACACATAAACATAAAACAAAGACATTTAAAAAAAAAAAAAAGTATGTGCCTGAAAGAACCTATATGTCCATCTTTAACTTTCGTTCTTATAATTTGCACACTATTCCACTGTCTGGATATATCATAATTTACCTGCTCAACCCTCTATCAGTGGACATTTAGGTTATTTACAGCATTTTGTGATTATATGCCTTGTCACAATGTATGATATTCTCAGCAGAGTGTGACTTTCCTGTTACAATACAATGTTACCAAGTGTATTAGTAAGGAGATCCTGCTGGTGGGACCGACTACGGGCTGTAGGGCATGCGCAGTGCACACTGCCATTCGTAAGGTGTGCCTAGCTTACCCTCCTCCAGGCTTGCTGGTTTCGACTCTCTCTCTCCCTGGCGGTGTGTGGAAGTTACTTCCGCTCATGGTCTCGCTTAGAGTGGGTTAGCAAGCTGTTTTACTTTTTTGGTGAAGCTTGGCTTTTCTTTTCCTTTTGGAGAAAATTGAGATTCCTCTACAGATCTGGGCATCCTCCCACTCCCACTTTAGGAACGTCTTATCTTTTATCTGTTTTTTTTCCTAAGTGGGCTTGTGCTTATCACCTTGTAATATATATCAGGAAGAATGGATTCTCTTCTGTGTTATGAACTATAATTTTTTTTTTGACACAGTCTCATGCAGCCCGGACTAGCCTCAGACGTGCTGTACAGCTGGGGAGGACCTTGCACATCTGCCTCTCCCCAGTGCTGGAATTACAACCGTGCACTACCCATGCCAGGAGAAAAGTTCATTTTCACTTTGGGGGGCACTGGAGCTCAAACTTGGCACTGTGTGTGTGCCCTGGGAGTCCTCTGAGCTACCTTCTCCACTGAGCTGTAAACTTTTGAATAAGTTTTTTGTTTGCTTTTTTATTTGAAAGAAGCTTTTGTTTCAGAAATAAAATCCTGGATTGGGTCTCTAGCTCAGTAGTAGAGCGCCTATCTGTGTAAGGCCTTTGACTCAAACCTCAGAACTACAAATAAAAGAATCTGCAGATGCCCGGCGGGGCGACACTTCCCACACAGCAGGCCCTTGGCAAGCCAGTTTAGTCCTGCGATTCCCAGGCCATGTGTCTTATCAAGGCTCCACTGTAAAGCAGTGGGGCAGGATGGCTTCCCACACATCTGAAAAGAGATTAGACTAAAGCTACATCCTCTGTCACATACATTTTCCACAGTGGAGGCCGGGCGTGGTGGCGCACGCCTTTAATCCCAGCACTTGGGAGGCAGAGGCAGGCGGATTTCTGAGTTCGAGGCCAGCCTGGTCTACAGAGTGAGTTCCAGGACAGCCAGGGCTACACAGAGAAACCCTGTCTCAGAAAAACAAAAACAAAAACAAAAACAAAAAAAACAAAAAAAACATTTTCCACAGTGGAATGGTGGTGCAGCGTGGTACAGCAAACCGCCGTACCCTGGGGGCGCAGCCTCTCAGCTCCGCGTCTCTGCACCAATCGTCCACCTCAGCCCCTTTGTCTGGACTTAGGCCTGTCTCCTTTCTCACACAGCAGTCCTTGTCCAAGTCTGCATTTTTCCGGCAAAACTCAGAGAGAAGAAACTTCAAGCTGTTGGACACCAGGAAGCTGAGTCGGGATGGAGCTGGGTCCCCACTGAGAACCAGCCCTCCGTCTACACCCAGCAGCCCTGACGACACCTTCTTTAACCTCGGAGACCTACAGAATGGCAGGAAGAAGAAAAAGATCCCCAGGGTAATACATGCTTCGGATTTTGAGGTCCAGGATGCACCCCACTTCTCTGTAGAGGAGGTTGAGGAGAAGGAGTAAGCGGTCCTCTGGGTTCTCCATGACCACGGGAACAGATAGACAGCAAACTAGGGGATGCAGGTCATTGGCCGCTTCCATCATAGTCTGCGACTTCGCCTCAGCCACTCCTCCTGCCTCCTTACCCAACCTTTGACTCTGGTCTTTTTCTGCAGGTGTGGTGTGTGTGAGTGTGTGTGTGTGTGTGTGTGTGTGTGTGTGTGTGAGAGAGAGAGAGAGAGAGAGAGAGAGAGAGAGACTGAACATGAGTGTCACATTGCTAGGGAAGCATTCTATCATATATCCCCATCTTTTTTCCTCAGTGACTGACTTACAGAGAGGAGCTATTGATCCATTCAAGAAAGCTAGTCCAAGGGCTGGAAAGATGGCTCAGCGGTTAAGAGCACTGACTGCTCTTCCAGAGGTCCCGAGTTCAATTCCCAGCAACCACATGGTGGCTCACAACCATCTGTAATGGGATCTGACACCCTCTTCTGGTGTGCCTGAACTGAAGACATCAACAGTGTACTCACATACATAAAATAAATAAATCTTTAAAAAAAAAAAAAAGGAAAGAAAGAAAGCTGGTCCAAGATGGGAAGGATAGGGTAGAGATTTAACACACACACACACACACACACACACACACACACACACACCAGGACCTATGCTGCTTCTATTCCCAATGCATTTAAAAAAAAAAAAAAAAAGCCAGGCTGTGATGGTGCACGCCTTTAATCCCAGCACTTGGGAGGCAGAGGCAGGCAGATTTCTGAGTTCGAGGCCAGCCTGGTCTACACAGTGAATTCCAGGACAGCCAGGGCTACACAGAGAAACCCTGTCTCGAAAAACAAAACCAAAAAATAAAAATAAAAAAAAATTCAACCTCTCTCTCTTAAAGATTTTTAAAAAGATTTATTTATTTATTATATCGAAGTACACTGTAGTTGTCTTCAGACACACCAGAAGAGGACGTCAGGTCACATTGCAGATGGTCGTGAGCCACCATGTGGTTGCTGGGAATTAAAGGCGTGAGCCACCACTGCTGGGCTCCAAACATTCTTTGGAATGATTCCCACCAAAGTGGCCCTGCCTGGGAATCACTGTCTTTTCCTTCTCTTGTTTCATTGGGAGGTAGATACCTATGCCACAGTGACATCGCAGTGTTAAAGTATCGGAAGGGGAAACTGAGTGATTCCAAAAAGCCGAGGACCCTCCATGTCTCAGCTGGCCTGGGGCAGAGGGGACAGCCTCCTCAGTGTTTGGACAGTGTGGTTGACAAGAATAATCAAAAGACATGAGGCAGTGGAAGTGTGTCCCCTCCCCCTTCCCATTGTCATCCCAGCAAAGAAGGGTCAACCTAGACAACCGTCTGCACTCGGGAGAGTAATTAATGATGGCTTTTCTTCTGGTGTCTGGCAGCTGGTATTGAGGATCAATGCCATTTATGAGGCCCGGAGAGGAAAGAAACGGGTGAAGAGGCTATCCCAGTCCACGGAGAGCAACTCAGGAAAAGGTAGACTCCTCTGGCCCACGCTGCTCCTCACTAGAATCTGAAGACGTCCTTCCTAGAGAGTGCATCTTCTCTTGTTTTTCCTCGGTTCTCTGAGGAGGGAGCAGAGGCTGCTTCTTGTCTGCTCTTCTCTCTGGGACAAAGGGCCAGGAGCCAGCTCTGCCTTGTCTAGTCAAGTCAGCTGAGGGCCTCACGTCACCTGACTCTGGCAGCAACCTTCCTGGCTACAGTCGAGGACTTCTGCCTCTCGCTGCTAAAGGAGCCATCTTACCCAGAGTCAAGTCAGTTTGCTAATACATTAAGTTGTGCCGAATTTGACTGACATGGTTTACTTAGTTGACAAAACATCCCCTCTGGCCTAGAAGTTTGGGGTTGTTTCCTGCGCTGGGACTCACATCTGCCTCTTCCTTCCTTGTTCTTTTGTTCCAGTGACAGATGAGAACAGTGAGTCTGACAGCGACACTGAGGAGAAGCTGAAAGGTGAGGAGAGCAGGTGCACTAGCTAAGTGGGAGGTGAGGAAGGTGCACGAGCTGCCTGGGAGGTGAGGGGAGCAGGTGCACGAGCTGACTGGGAGGTGAGGACAGGTGCACTAGCTAAATGGGAGGTGAGGAGAGCAGGTGCACAAGCTGACTGGGAGGTGAGGAGAGCAGGTGCACAAGCTGACTGGGAGGTGAGGGCAGGTGCACAAGCTGACTGGGAGGTGAGGACAGGTGCATGAGCTGAGTGGGAGGTGAGGACAGGTGCACGAGCTGACTGGGAGGTGAGGACAGGTGCACGAGCTGAGTGGGAGGTGAGGACAGGTGCACGAGCTGAGTGGGAGGCGAGGGGAGCAGGTGCACGAGCTGACTGGGAGGTGAGGAGAGCAGGTGCACGAGCTGACTGGGAGGTGAGGAGAGCAGGTGCACGAGCTGACTGGGAGGTGAGGACAGGTGTACGAGCTGACTGGGAGGCGAGGGGAGCAGGTGCACGAGCTGACTGGGAGGCGAGGGGAGCAGGTACAGGAGCTGACTGGGAGGTGAGGGGAGCAGGTGCACAAGCTGACTGGGAGGTGAGGACAGGTGCACGAGTTGACTGGGAGGTGAGGAGAGCAGGTGCATGAGCTGAGTGGGAGGTGAGGGGAGCAGGTGCACGAGCTGACTGGGAGGCGAGCGGAGCAGGTGCACGAGCTGACTGGGAGGTGAGGAGAGCAGGTGCACGAGCTGCCTGGGAGGTGAGGAGAGGTGCACGAGCTGACTGGGAGGTGAGGAGAGGTGCACGAGCTGACTGGGAGGTGAGGACAGGTGCACGAGCTGACTGGGAGGTGAGGACAGGTGCATGAGCTGCCTGGGAGGTGAGGAGAGATGCACGAGCTGACTGGGCAGCAATAGACATGGCTCCTTCCTACAGCTGAGGGACAGACATGGTCTGCTCAGGCTTGCGGATCAAGGCCTGAGCGTTGAGTGTGAGCAGAGGTGGGCGAGGCCTGTGCAGAGATCGGGCAGCGTACTGCAGCCACCTGGCCTCTGCCTCTGACCATGTCAGGCACCACACGGCAGTGGCTCTCAAGATCTCAGAGCCTCTGGCTCCTTGCTTGCCAGATGAAGGTGGTAAAGCAATTGGCGCCCGTGGGCCTGACATTCAATGATCCCTGTCCAAGACTGAATCAATTTTTTGAGACTTCTCAGACCCCATGAGAGAGCAGAGAAGGCAGCCCTGGGGATTAAGTGAGGTGACAAGACTAGTCCACCTAGTGACCCCCCATTTTCCTCTGACACCGTCCACTACTGGGCCGCCCCCAGAGCAGGCAAGTCCATTCCCACTGCTGAGAACTGGCTGGAGCCGAGGGGGAGGGAGCTCCTGGGGTAGCGGGTCTCTGTTGTCACGTCATACGGGATGTTTACAAAGCCCTCGCTCCAGAAGTTCCATGGTCTGGACTTTGTAACATCACACAGACTGAAGACATGACCGTGAATGAGGGGGAGATGCATACAGCCTCCACTCTAACGACGGGAAACCTGTGCAGCTTCCGGCTCAAGGCTTGCCCACGAAGCCCTGGCCAGTCCTGAGCTTGGGTCCTGTGCCTCTTGGCCTGCAGGCCTGTGAGGGAATGGCACCCCTCCCACGAGCTTGGCAAGAGGCCAAAGAGTTTTCTACTAATTTGCTAGTTGTGGAGAAAGACTCGGGGGATTAGAAAATGTACCGAAGCTAGGAATGACATAATCAGTTGAAGGCTGAGCAACTCCACACTGACAAACGAGACACAACAGGCCCGCGGCTTCTCTCTCTCCGCAGCTCACAGCCAGCGCCTGGTCAATGTGAAGTCGCGCCTGAAGCAGGCCCCTCGGTACTCGTCACTTGACCGGGATCTCATTGAGTACCAGGAGAGGCAACTCTTCGAGTACTTCGTGGTCGTGTCTCTGCACAAGAAGCAGGCAGGGGCTGCCTATGTGCCAGAGCTCACCCAGCAATTTCCTCTGAAGGTAGGGCACGAGTCTCTGGGGGCTGCCCGGGACGTCCACATTCTGGCCATCAGCTTGGGTTCAGGGGGGAGTGGCAGTCCATGAAAGGCTTAAGGTCTGGAACCTTCAAAGTGAGCCCCAATGAGTGTCTGCCACATGAAAAGGCTGGCACTGGGCACTCGGCAGGGCCCAGGAGGGCAGATTAAAGGATGCAAAAACAACAACAACAAAAGCAGGCAAAGATAGCCCAAGTGGTGATGGCATATCATCTGTAAGCTCGTGTTCAGGAGGCGGGAGGAGAGGCAGGTAGATCTCTGTGTGTTTGACGTCAGCCTGGTCTACGCAGAGAATTCCAGGACAGTCAGTGTTACACAGAGAATAATAGAGAAACCCTTTCCCCAGTCCCACATAAATTGGGCAGGGAGTGCACACTTGTAACCTTGGGAGGTAGAGGAGAAGGATCAGAACTTCAAGGCCATCTTCAAGGGTCCGTAGTGAGTTCAAGGCAGGCCTGGGATGCATGAGACCGTATTTCAAACCTTCCTACAGTCCCACGCTCACTGTCATTTCTCCTTATCCAGCCCAACAGCATTTTCTCCTTAAGGCACACAACTCCTAAGTGCCATCACATTTATGTCCCTGCTAAATCTTCTTTGAACGGATCCTATCTCTCTAAGTGTCGGGGGAAAGCCCTGCCGTACTGTGGCTTACACTGTTGATAATTTCATGGCACCTAAAATAAAGGGCATGTCCTAAAGCCTACATGATGTGACCAGTGCTGCCGAAGGACTCTTGGGCTTCCACATCTGCATTAGAGTCTACTGTAGTCTAATTCGGTCCAACCAGAACTTATATCCAGACATCCTAGTGATTTTCTGCTTGGTCCCCCAAAGTGATTGCAGAGATAAATAGCATGGGTTTCCTGCCCTTTCGGAAGGTATGCCAGAAGTATGCTAAAAGAGTGAGTGCTTGCACAAGAGCTGTCATGAGGTGGTACATGACAGTCATGGTACAAACCAGAGCATCAGAGAAAGGGGAGGAGACGGAGCCCATGGTTTGTGCTGAGCTTCTCTGGCAGTTACCTCATGCAAGACGCTTCAAGACCTGGACCCTGCCTGCCGCCTGCTGCCTGCCTCTGTGCCTGCCTGCTGCCTGCTGCCTGCTGCCTGCTGCCTGCTGCCTGCCCGCCTGCCTGCCTGCCTCTGTGCCTGCCTGTATGCCTGCCTGCCTGCCTGCCCGCCTGCCTGCCTGCCTGCCTCTGTGCCTGCCTGCTGCCTGCTGCCTGCCCGTATGCCTGCCTGCCTGCTGCCTGCCCGCCTGCCTCTGTGCCTGCCTGCCTCTGTGCCTGCCCGCCTGCCTGTATGCCTGCCCGCCTGCCTGCCGCCTGCTGCCTGCCTGCTGCCTGCTGCCTGCCCGCCTGCCTGCCTGCCTGCTTGCTGCCTGCCTGCCTGCCTGTCTGCCTGCCTCTGTGCCTGCCTGTGTGCCTGTCTGTATGCCTGCCCGCCTGCCTGCCTGCCCTTGTCCTTCCCCAGCCAGTCTTCTTTCATCGTAGAGGGCTAACACAGTCTTGGAGTTTTGAACAAAGGTGTAAATGGAAGTAACCATGGGAACGTGCCCTCCATACAGTACCTACCCTCTCCCTTCAACACCTTTAAGGAACATGCTCCTGAAAATGCCACTGCATGGATGTCTGGGTTCTGGGGTGTTGCCCAGTGTATCCGTGTGAGACAGGCTCATACTCAGGGTCCAGTTGAGAGCCCCAGTAGGCGCCAAGGCCCGAGGACAGTCTTGTCGTTCCGCATTGCTCTCAGGACTCAGCACATTGCTGTGCACGAGCTAACGCTTAATTGAGGTTCCAGAGCAAAGGCATTAAGTCATGAATTAATTACTGAGTCACTAGAATGCTGAGTGCTTACCATTTGTGGCCTGGAGCCTTTAGACTCAGACGCCCACTAAAAACCCCTTTTAGGGGATAGTTAAGTCACTGTTGAAAACAGAGCTAATTCAGAGAGACATAAAGGGAACAGTCAGTCCCCCAGGATCTGCACGAGCTCACCACAGCTCGCCGTTTCTGCTTCTAGTCTTTCCTCACTGAGCTTCCTCTACTGTTGCTCTGCAGTCATAGCTATGGTTTTTGGATCATGGTCCATGCTCAGCCTCGTAAGCATATTATTTTTAAACATATTTAGTTCAAATTCTGAAGCATATTTTTTGAGTTCTCTAACGCCCCACTATGTAGGGAGCCGTCCTTTGTTTAACTGGTCTCTCTCTCTCACTGTTGGAAGTGTATCTAGCTCCTGATATTTCTTATGTGCATCTGTTTTATTTTGTACATTTTGAGTCATTCCGGGCCTCCTTGTTTTATTTTGCAATAGTCTCTCTCTTTTTTCTTTAGGATTTTATTTATTTATTTAATGTGTATGACTTCTCTGTCTGCATGTGTGCCTACATGCCAGAAGAGGGCATCAGATGCCAGGACAAATGGTTGTGAGCCACCATGTGGTTGGTAGGAATTGACCTCAGGAAGAGCAGACTGCTCTTAACAGCTGAGCCATCTCTCCAACACCACCACCACCCCACCCCACCCTGCCACCTGAGACAGAGTCTTTTATATGGTCCAGACATAGACCTTTTTATTTAATTTTTAAAAAATATTTATTTATTTATTTATTTATTTATTTATTATATGTAAGTACACTGTAGCTGTTCTCAAACACTCCAGAAGAGGGAGTCAGATTTTATTTTATTTTTTATTTTATTTATTTATTTATTTATTTATTTATTTATTTTGAGGCAGGGTTTCTCTGTGTAGTTCTGACTGGAACTTACTCTGTCGACCAGGCTGGTTTCGAACTCAGAAATCTGCCTGCCTCTGCCTCTGCCTCCCAAGTGCTGGGATTAAAGGCGTGCGCCACCACTGCCCAGCATAAAATTCCCAGTTCTAAGACGTCATCGCAATAGCAATGTCTTTCCTGGAGATATTCTATCGCAAAGACCCAGAGACAGAAATGGCCCCAAAACAAAAAAAGAGTGGAGATGTCGGGGATCGAACCCGGGGCCTCATACATGCAAAGCATGTACTCTACCACTGAGCTACATCCCCAACCTGAGTCAGATCTTGTTACGAATGGTTGTGAGCCACCATGTGGTTGCTCACATTTGAACTCAGGACCTTTGGAAGAGCAGTCAGTGCTCTTAACTACTGAGCCATCTCTCCAGCCCTTTACTTAGATTTTTGATGATTTTGTTGTTTGGGGTTTTGGGGTAGTGCTTGTTTGCCTGGTGACATGTGTGCATGTCGAGACAGGGTCTCTATTTCATCCTGATAACCTGGGACTCGCCATGTAGACCAGGCTGGCCTCAAACTCAGATATCTTCCAGCCTCTGCCTCTCAGGTGGTGAGATTAAAGGGGTGAACCACCATGCCCAGACGTTTTATAAGCTTTTAATCCCACAGTCCAATAGACCCTTTATTCAAGGTTGGGAGTCCACATTGTCACACTAATAATATTCCATTAAGACATGTGTGGTTGTTCACACCTGTAATCCTAGCACTTGGAACTGAGGCAGGAGAGTCTTTGTGAGTTTGAAACCAGCTTGAACTACATACTGAGACCCTAGCTCAAAAAAAAAAAAAAAAAGCAAAACAGGTCTGGAGAGATGGCTCGGTGATTAAGAGCACTTACTACTCTCATCCAGTCCCCGGCGCCCACAGCAGGTGGCTCACAACTGCCCATGGACTCCAATGCCCTCTGACCTCCAAGGGCACCTGCACAAATGTAGTGCACATAATGTGTGCATATCCAGGTGCACACACATACATAAAGTAAATAAATAAATAAGGATAAAAAAACCCTATAAAATGAAAACAGATTCCTATTGATTTGATACAAGTTATAAGCACACTCGTTACTTTCTTTTGTCTGTTTGTGTTGACACAAATAGCCGGGTCAGCCTTGAACTCACTATGTAGCTACGTGGCTGAGATTACTGGATACATGACCACGCCCAGTCTTCGTGACATTAAATATACTTTCTCGGTTAGATTTCAGTTGATCCTTATTCTTCCCGTCTGTACCGCCTGGGATTCTGTCCTGAGCGCTGGAGGCAGAGACACCAGCCGGCGTGACCACCTTCCCTCCCCGCTGTAAACTCACTGTGTGACGGGGACAAATCACTTCCCATCACCGGGCATCTTTCCTTCCTTCTGAAATGAGAGTGCGGGCCTCGTGATGTCTGAGCTCCCTTCCAGCGCCACGGTCTGTGGGACCAGTTGGTTTCGAGGTGCAGTGTGATCTTGCTGTCCACAGTCACTGAGTATTACCACACTTGGCAGTCAGAAGAGCTGCTGTCCAGCACTGCCACCCACAGCCACAGGCGCCCTTTGGAAGGGACTGCCACGGAGACTTCCTTACTGACTAGAAGCACGTATTCCAGAATATTAATCAGAACATCTCTCTGGAGCGTGTGACTGTCTGCCTCCTGATTGCCCTCTCAGAGTATAGTTGGATTGTCTCCAGGGAAAGACCCCCCAGATGGGCGTCAGACCCTTCCCCAGGAAGTGACTGGATGGCAGTCATAGCCAGAGAAGGGAGCACAGGGGGTTTAGTCTGAGACCCTCTCCCATCTTTGTCCCTGCAGTTAGAGAAGTCCTTCAAGTTCATGAGAGAGGCTGAGGACCAGCTGAAGGCTATCCCCCAGTTCTGCTTCCCTGATGCCAAGGACTGGGCTCCCGTCCAGGACTTCACCAGGTAAGTGCTTCCGACAGCCCCGTCCACATCCAGAGTTTGAGAGTTGGATGTAGGAGGTACAGAGGTCGTAACTCAGGAGTTAAGCAATCCTGATGGGTACCAGCCTAGAGATTTCCCCTGTGGGTTTTTAAAACTTCCCTGAGACAGAAGGAGCCCTTCTAAGTGGGCGTTTATGAAGCCTGCACACGGTTGAGCTCTGTGTTTCAGACCTCCCGGCTACAATCCCATCCTGGGAGAAGTTAGGAAAGCAGCCGGTCGTCGTCCTCACCCTCACAGGGCTCGGGAAACCTTCCAGTGGCTTCTCTAGCTGCTGCTAGGATTGGGATCTGTTCACATTTCTGCTTTAGAGCCAGTGTTGGCTGTAAGCAGTCGCCCACCTCATCAGGCTCATATGCTGAGTGCTGGAGACACGCTGTGTCCTAGTAAGCTGGCCTGCAGTCTGAAAGGCCAGCCTCAAGGTAGCTGCGTGTGAACATCCCTGTGCGAGAACCACACTGCAGGCAGTCCTGAGGATGGCCCAGACCTGTTCTCTCCTCAGCTGTTCGCTCCTGAGTCATGTCCTCACCTTCCTCTAATGGAGACAAACAGCCAGCCCTCATCCCTCTCTGCGGTCACAAAGGGCAGCTGTCTCTAAGCCCTGGGATACCTCAGGCGACGGAATGGTGGGGCGGTCATTTCCTCTCGGGACATTTTCAGTCCGCCTCATGACATTTACTCGGGTGACCCGTGTCTCAAAAAGAGATGGTCAGTCGGAGCGAGGAGCCTGAGGGTCTCCTGCCTTCCCCGGCTCACTGCCGCTTCCTCCCTCCAGTAGGGGTGTGCTGTCCCTTGGGGGTTTGTCGTGTTTTGTAACCTGTTTGTCTTTCCCCACAGTGAAACGTTCTCGTTTGTCTTAACTGGAGAAGACGGGAGCAGAAGGTTCGGTTACTGCCGAAGACTGCTGGTGAGTGCTCTGCCTTTCGCTCAGCCAGAGCTTCCCAGAGAGCCCGGACACTCGGATGTCACCCGTGCTGCTGGGGAAGAGCAAGTGGTGGCAGGTTATCCGGGGAGTTAGGAACACAGATAAGGCTAGCCCTGGCAATGCGCACCTGCAATCCCAGCACCAAAGAAGTAAAGAAGTTGGGAGGAGGCTCCTGAGTTCAGGGCTAACCTGTCTCAAACCACACAGACACACAAACACACACACACACACACACACACACACACACACACAGAGAGAGAGAGAGAGAGAGAGAGAGAGAGAGAGAGAGAGAGAGAGAGAGAGATTTGGAAGCTCACTGGGTTAGCGTAGGTAGAAGTAATTATTTTCATCATAGGAAACACTTCATTGCCAGGTATTGTGGCACACGCCTTTAATCCCAGTACTCAGAAAGCAGAGAGACAGGTGGATCTTTGAGTTTAAGGCCAGCCTGGTCTACAGAATGAGTTCCAGGACAGCCAGGGCTGTTACACAGATAAACCCTGTCTTGAAAACCAAAAAAGAAAAAGAAAAAAATGCTTCATTGATTTTTTTTCCCAAGTTAAAGATCTTTCTGTGCTTAAACTAAATTTCCTTTGTAATAAAACATCACTAAACAGACCCTGATTGCTAAATGAGAACACTTAGAATAGTTGGTGAGAAGATTCAAATAATGTAAAAATCTCCATTTTGGAATATTTACCTTTAAAAAATCAGACACTAGGGCCTTGGGGAAGGGGACGGCGGGGCTGGCACAGGGGCTTAGAGCATTTCTTGCTTTTGCAAAAAAAAAAAAAAAAAAAAAAAAAACAGCCGGGCGGTGGTGGTGCACGCCTTTATTCCCAGCACTTGGGAGGCAGAGGCAGGCAGATTTCTGAGTTCGAGGCCAGCCTGGTCTACCAAGTAAGTTCCAGGACAGCCAGGGCTACACAGAGAAACCCTGTCTCGGAAAAAAAAAAAAAAGCCCTGGGTTTTGATTCCAGAACGTACCTGGTGGTTGAGAACCATCCATAACTACAGTTCCAGAGTATCCAGACTTGCTTTCTGACTAACGATGCCAGGCATAGAAATGCGCTTAAAAAAGAGATAGGTCCTCGGTGGCCCTGGTGTCTGTCTCCAGCCTTTGCAGGAAGTGGGGATGGAGCGACTACTGTGTGCCGCTTTAGATGTTTAATATTTACTGACTTGATGGATAACAAGCACAGAGAGTGAGAGGAGGCAGACCCGCGTTACCATGGCTGCTTTAAGTGTTGAGATTGACTGGTCCTGTTCCCTTAAAAATGAGTGTAAAGTGCTTTCCCAGATGGGTCTTCAGAACTAAGTTCTCATTTAGGGTACTGATTCTGATATTATGACACTCCTGGATCTCAAACACCTGGGAGGAGGGACTGCAGTGACGCAGGTTTACGGGCTCCTGGCCCTATGGTCCCAGACCACACTCAGCACCCATGCATTTAACCCCTGACCTGGGGCCTTCCAAAGAATAAAATGGGGCAGGCTAGAGGGCTCAGGAGGTGTAGGTGCTTGCTGCCAAGCCCGATGACCTAAGTTTGAGTCTCAGGACCCACAGGGGCTGGAGATATGGCTTGGCGGCTTGGAGCACTTGTTACTTTTGCAAAGAACCTAGATTTGGTTCCCAGAATGCACCTAAAGGCTCACAGGCATCCATAACTCCAGCTCCAGGGTGTCCGACTTGCTCTTGGAAAGAGAGAACTGGCCTGCAAGTTGTCCTTTGACTTCCACATATGCTGTGGTGTACAAGCACACACACACACACACACACACACACACACACATACACACACATACAAGTAAGTAAATAAATAAATGTCATAAGTTTTTTGGTTTTGTTTTTGTTTTTTTTCAAGACAGGGTTTCTCTGTATAGCCCTGGCTGTCCTATAACTCACTCTGTAGACCAGGCTGGCCTCGAACTCAGAAATCCGCCTGCCTCTGCCTCCCAGAGTGCTGGGATTACAGGCGTGCGCCACCACCGCCCAGCTTGTCATAAGTATTTTTAAGGCAAAAATGCATACAGTGATCTGACAGACGTCTGAATGGTAAAATGGGGTGATAGCAAGTGCCTGCCTTTCTGGGTGTTCCAGGACTGACACAGGATAGCTCCAGGGCATGGGGGGGGGTCCACCTTCCTGGACCTTAACACTTACAATATCCTTATGTTTCTCTCCCAAACAGCCTGGAGGGAAAGGGAAGCGGCTTCCTGAGGTTTATTGCATTGTGAGCCGCCTGGGATGCTTCAGCCTCTTTTCAAAGGTGAGCACCTGCCCAGAGGGAGGGTGGGAGAGTAGGGCAAGCCCAGAGAGGGCCAGGAAGCAGCACCCATCCGCAGGAGCACCACATACGCAGCAGCACCCCACCTGCAGCCACACCCCATACACAGCAGCACCCATCTCCTGCTGCTTTTTAAAAAATATTTATTTATTATTATATGTAAGTACAGTGTAGTAGAAGAGGGCATCAGATTCATTACAGATGGTTGTGAGCCACCATGTGGTTGCTGAGAAATTGAAGTCAGGACTTCTGGAAGAGCAGTCAGTGCTCTTAACTGCTGAGCCATCTCTCCAGCCCTCATAAACATCTTTTTTTTTTTTTTTAAGATTTATTTATTATTACATCTAAGTACACTGTAGCTGTCGTCAGACACACCAGAAGAGGGCATCGGGTTTCATTACGGATGGTTGTGAGCCACCATGTGGTTGCCGGGATTTGAACTCAGGACCTTTGGAAGAGCAGTCAGTGCTCTTACCCGCTGAGCCATCTCTCCAGCCCCGGGTTTTTTTTTTGTTTGTTTGTTTGTTTTGTTTGTTTTTTGTTTTTTTGTTTTGTTTTGCTTTTTTGATGTTGTTGTTGTTTGTTTTGTTGGGTTTCTTTAAAGATTTATTATGTATACATTGTTACATCTATGTATGCATGCAGGCCAGAAGAGGGCACCAGACCTTATAGAGAGTTATGAGCCACCATGTAGTTGCTAGGAACTGAACTCAGGACCTCTGGAATTGCAGTCAGTGTCTTAACCTCTGGGCCATCTCTCCAGCCCCATCTGCTGCTTTCAATCTTAGTACTTTGCTCCCCGTTTTTTTGTTCTCTCCTCGATTCTCATCTGTTTCTCTCACCATTAGTTAAGAATGAGAGTTAGGGCTGGGCGGTGGCAGTGCACGCCTGTAATCCCAGCACTTGGGAGGCAGAGGCAGGCGGATTTCTGAGTTCGAGGCCAGCCTGGTCTACAGAGTGAGTTCCAGGACAGCCAGGGCTACATAGAGAAACCCTGTCTCAGAAAAAAAAAAAAAAAAAAAAAAAAAAAAAAAATGAGAGTTAGTGAAGGGTGTGGCCAAGGGGGGGTCACTCCTAGAAGAACTGGTATCCTGAAGAAGAGACAGACCCAGAGAAAGGAACCGAGGAGGGAGGAAGTTTGTGTGGGTCTGAGCTGAATCTCAGTCCCTAGTGTGCACAAAGCCCAGGAATAAAAGATGCACATGGATTAGTCAGTCACATGTCAAAGCAACAAGGAGAAAGTGTGGCTTCCCTAATGAGCAGTGTGATGTACAAAGTCACAGGGTAAAGGGACCCAGAAGCCCCTGATAAGAACTTCAGGCTCCCCCTAATTCTTTGAGGAGACTCTTACATATTTTTATTAATTCTTTGAGAATTCCATACATGTACATGTTTTTTGTTTGTTTTCATTTTGGGTTTATTTTTAATCATATTCATCCCTCTTCCTCCCCCTAACTCCTCCTGAGATCCACCCCGCCCCCACCTTCACCTACCCTTTATAGTTGTTTGCTTATTTGTTTATAATCAGGTCTCACTATGTAACCCTGGCTGACCTGGAACTCCCTATGTAGACCAGACTAGCCTAGAAGTCACAGAGTCAAGTGCTTTGATTAAAGGCATGTGCCACTATGCTGGCTTTTGTTGCTGTTATTGTTGTTGTTTTTAGAACTTATTTATTTTTATTTTATGTATGTGGGGTTTTGTCATGCATGTCCGTGTGCATGCAGTACCTGTGGAGGCCAGAAGAGGGCAGCAGATCCCTTGGAACTGGAGTTAAGCCACCACGTGGGTGCTGAGAATCAGACTCAAATCCTCCAATAGAGCAGTCAGCGCTCTTGTCCAGCCGCCCGGCCTTTGAGTAACTATTACTTCAGTTCGTGCCGCCCACATATGCACGCATGAGTGTGGAGCCATCCACTGGATTGTGGTCAGCAGACCGGGGCTAGCCACACCTTTAAAGGAAACCGACTTTACGCCCCCAAGAAGCCATCAGCTGTCAGTAGCCCTCATGAGCTCCCACACCTCCATCCCCCAATCCTTGAGTCACTCTGGCAGGTCCGCTACACCTGACTGAGCACGCTCACGTCAGCGTAGCTGAGGTGCTTTTCTTACTCTCACAGATCTTGGACGAGGTGGAAAAGAGAAGAGGGATCTCCCCCGCCCTGGTGCAGCCCCTCATGAGGAGCGTCATGGAAGCCCCTTTCCCAGCCCTGGGCAAAACCATCGTTGTCAAGAACTTCCTGCCAGGCTCGGGGACTGAGGTAAGCTGTCAGACTCGATTCCTCTGCCGGGAGAGCGGGTGGTCCAGCCAGCTGCATCCCTGTGGCTGGAGAGGCTGTATCTTTCAGCGGGGCATCCAATTCAGTGGTCAGTCCTCCACACCCACTTTTAGTCCGGTCTGTCCAGCCCAGGCTCCGCTCCTGGGAGCAATCACAAGACTGTGCCATACAGCCTGAGGTTTTCCCACAGACATGCACTGTGCCTCCTCGGGTTCTTTTCAAAGCCCAGAGTCAGGCATCAGTCTTATGAGATCTATCCACACTTTGGGCCTGCATCACTGTAGAAGTTTTTCAGTGAAGACTGTCTTGGGTGTACTTAATATCCACTCTAGGCTTCAAAGCCTGTCCTTAACCTGGTCAGACCCCGTGGCCTGAGACAGTGTATGTTTTCCTCTCTCTTCCCTGGAAACATCAGAGCACTGGTGCGTCTCCTCCAGCCTTGGATCTCTGCTGGAAACCAGTTGCTTCTAGACGCAGAAGAGATGAGGGTGCATCGGGAACACACCAGATCAACCCAGCTGTCCAGCTCTGAGCAGCTGTTGGGAACCCCAAACCACCCCGTCCAGGGGTAGTTAGCTGACCATGGGATCACAGCTGAGGGTTGGGAGTGAGGCAGCCCCGGCGTAGGCAGAGTTCTCAGTGGGTGCTGGAGCAGAGGAAAAGCTAGTCTCCACTCATGCCGCCGTGCCGAAGCTGCTCTTTATGGAGAAACTTAGAAACTCACAGATGCAACTCGTAATGCATCCAGGATCCATCAGATAGGAAGGGAAAGGATGATAAAACACAGCAAGCTTAAAAGCTAGGAAAACACGGAAGTGACTGGAACTGCCTGACACGGTGGTGCGCGCCTGTAATCTCAGCCTCTGAAGAAGGAGGCAGGGGGATCAAGAGTTCAAGGCCAGGCTGGAGAGATGGCTGAGTGGTTAAGAGTGTTGGTTCTTCTCCCAGAGGACCCAGGTTTGACTCCTAGCACCCACAAGCATCTGTAACTGCAGTTCTAGAGGGTGTAATGGCCTCTCGGGTACCGCATGCACACGGTGCACATACGTGCAGGAGAAACACCCACACACATAAAAGATCATAATTTTTTAATTTTTTTTTCTAGTCAGCACCAGCCACTCAGGCCAATGACTGAAGTGATCTCTGGAACCCGTGGTAGAGGGGAGGACAGGCTCCTGACCTTCATACATACACACATGTTGGCACGTGTGCCTGCACTCACTCATATGTATATCCCAGACACAATAATAGATGGATGGATGGATGGATGGATGGATGGATAGATAGATAGATAGATAGATAGATAGATAGAAAAATAGGGAGGTAGGTAGTTCAAGGCCACCCTACTCTACATAGAAAATTTGAAGCCAGCCTGGGCTACAATGCAGAGGCCTGGGATTTCCTTCTAGCAGAAACAGGCCTTCAGAAGACAGGATTTCTTCCAGGTCTCTAAGGCTAGGTCAGTTTTTCGTGTAAAACCTCCAAGGGGCATGCAGATGGCTCCTCCGAGGGGTGGGGTCGTGGAGATGCGCTGGGTGGGGGGGGGAGGACACGTGGAGATGCGCTCCTGGGGGAGAGGGGGCGTGGAGATGCGCTCCTGAGGGGAGGGGGTGTGGAGATGCGCTCCTGGGGGGAGGGGGTGTGGAGATGCGCTCCTGGGGGGGTGGGGGGGAAGGGGCATGCAGATGGCTTCTCCGAGGGGTGGGGGCGTGGAGATGCGCTGGGGGGGGGAACACGTGGAGATGCGCTGGGGGGGAGGGGAACACGTGGAGATGCGCTCCTCCACAAGAAGCCTCTTGCTATGCCCACGGCTCGGACGCTGCCATCCTTTATTGTCTCCTTTGTCCGAGCTCTCCTCAGCTGAGCATGAGGTGCTTGCTTCTCTGACATGCCTCCCTCTCCACTCCCTCTCCACTCCCACGCTGGTGGACCTCCCGTGCAAAGGCCCTCGGAGCCCCAGAGGTCTGCTGTGTACGCCCACCTTAGCGGCTCCTGTTCCCTGGCAGGTGATCGAGCTGTGCCGGCCGCTGGACTCCCGGCTGGAGCACGTGGACTTTGAGTCTCTGTTCTCCTCCCTCAGCGTCCGACACTTGGTCAGCGTTTTCGCCTCCCTGCTTCTGGAAAGGAGGGTCATCTTCATCGCAGACAAACTCAGGTACCAACCTCTGCTCCTTTCGATAATACGTGTAAATGATGCTTACTCTTAGATCCCCAAGGGTGTAGATCGGGTTCTGGGAGACAAGGGTGACCTGGAGGCCCGTGAGGCTCACTCACAGGTAAGGGGTGTGCCTGCGCGGTGCCCGTGCCGCCATGATGCATTCCATTGCTTCCCTGTGAACTAGGCACTCTTTCCTATGAGACCCTGGACCTGCCCTCCAGAGTTCTCATTCCGTTGGGGGACCAGGAAGTAAGCAGGCTGCACCCACCTCGTTGGGAGGACTTGTTAGAGGCAGTGAGTTCAGGAGATCCCAGCGGCCACTCCTCTCCAGGGTGGAACAGTCTGGCTTAGTGCTCAGACCAAGAGCATGTTGCAGGATTTGTCTGTACGAAGGCGAGGAATCAGCAGAGCCTGAACTCGTCACCTCCAGGAACTGTGGTCACACTCCCTGACTGGAGTGGAGAACAAGGCTGGGCAGGAAGAGGTGGACAGAGAAGACAAGGTTCAACTCAGGGCAAGATCACAAGACTAGGTTGAAGATTACAGACTTACCCAAGACATACCTTTCCTGTTTGTTATTAAAGTAAACCAAAGAAATCAAACATACACATTGTCGCATCAAATGCCATCCATGTCCCAATGAACATATTCTCTGATTCAGAAGGCCACATCACGCCGGGCAGTGGTGGCACACGCCCAGCACTCTGGGAGGCAGGGCAGGTGGATTTCTGAGTTCGAGGCCAGCCTGGCTACAGAGTGAGTTCCAGGACAGCCAGGGCTATACAGAGAAACCCTGTCTCGAAAAAACCAAATCCAAAAACAAAACCAGAAGGCCACATCACAAATCAAAGAAGATCTAGAAGGAAATAAGAATTTGCATTGGTGGGCTGGAGAGATGGCTCAGAGGTGAAGAGCACTAGCTGTTCTTCCAGAGGTCCTGAGTTCAGTTCCCAGCAAGCCATGATAGCGTGCCACCATCTATAATGTGATCTGGTGCCCTCTTCTGGCAGGCAGAAGAATGCTGTATACATAATGTGCATGCACACGTGCACACTCACAGAATGAATGTATGTTTTTTTTAAAAAAAAAAAAAATCTAAAACACTGACCTGGAGCTTTTTAGAACTACGGGAGAATATGTGAACCTGCCACCCCAGGAAAGGCCGAGAGGGGGGCCACCAACAGCCCAAACTGCGAGGCCATCTGGAAAGAAGACAGGCCAGGAACTAACAAGAAGAGCAGTGAGTGCTGTCTGTGGTTTGGAGAGGAAATGACTGAGCTGCTGCTGAGAACAAAAGGGGGAGAAGAAAAGAAAAGGACGAGCGGTTCGGCACGGAGATCATCAGGGGGCTGGGGAGGGGTCAGCAATCCAGCCCGCCCAGTGCACCCCTCTGGTCGCCTCTGTGCTGCTCCTCCTTGGACCCCTGCCATTTGGCTCCTCCCTGGCTGCCCCTTCCTCTCGCCTGAGCTCTCTGTTCACTTTTAAATGTCACCATCCTTGTGTCCCCTGCGTTTCTGTTAGCTCAGGAAGCAGGGCCTGTCTTCAGCCTGCAGCTGGTGCTGGGAGCCGGGCAGCCCTCCAAGCTCCTGGGCACTGGGGAATTCACACAGAGTTGGTGCTCCAGAAGGCAGGGATGAGTAATAACCCTTTCGTGGCCAGGGTCAGATCTCATCTGCTCGGTGTTCTGTAAGGCCCTCCCCTCCCCCTCAGCTCCCACCCCCTTGGATTATCAAGGCTCGGGTTTGAGGAAGAGGGAAAAGATGGATTTCAGAAAGGCCTTAGCAAGAAGCAGAGACCAGCTAAACAAACCCAGCACCTGCCGGGATGGAGCGCTGGCCACAGCCCTGGGGGCTGCCTCGGGAATGGGGAATGACAATGTTAGACTAGGAGAGGCCAAGCTGGAGACCCAAGACCGTGAGAGCAGGCCGAGCAAGCGTCGAGCAGGAATGTTTCTGGTCAGAGGACACTGAATGGAAAGGTAGGAAGAGGTCGGGAGGAAATGTCCAAAGGGCAGCGTGGGCTCAGGATGCTAGAAAACCAGAGGGAACATTCTACCTGAGTGTCAAGAAGAGGTAAGATCCATCTGCCTCTCTCCTGGACGGTTTTCAGAGTGGGCAGATGGGACACCAGCCAACGGCTCTGAACAGATCCCCATGCGCCCGAGTGGGCTCTGCCCTGGGGCCTCAGCTTTCGTTCCAGGAAGGCCTTTGGTCTTTTGCTCCTCACCTCACCTCCTCTGCAGTCCGCCAGCCTGCCCTTGGAGTGGTACTCTCTGTGAACAGCCTATGGCAGAGGAGAGGCACTTAAATTGCCCCCAGAGGCTTCTGCGGGCAGTTCACAGGGGCACCAGTGCTCTGCGTGTTTCTTTTGCAGCAGGAACGTGGCAATGTTTTATGCCCTCCTCAGGCACGGGAGACCTGCCTGACTCTGGAGACAATGCGGGGAGCTAGGAGCTGCCGTGCGGTGGTGGGCGGGGTGACGGGACAGACTCTGGGGCCCTGTGCACCCACAGGAATGCAGGAAGTCTTTGTCAGGTGGGCCATGCAGATCCTCTGTGAGTCTGGTGGTGCATGCTTCCTGTAACCCAGTCTGAGGCGGCTGAGGTAAACTGGCTTTGAGTTTCAGGCTTGGCTTGTCGACACAGCAAGAGCCTGTCTTGAAAAAGTGTAAAGTTCTTTTCTGTTCACTTGTGGCTTACAAAAGCTAAGTATTTTTCTCTGGAACTTTCCTTCTCACAGTGGCCTTCCAACAAGGGCCCCAGTGAGTAGGGATGACGGAGAGCCCTCCAGGTTTCTCTCAGATCTGCAATGTTCAGACTCCATGGGCCAAGGAGCCTCCAAGTCTCCTGGCGCCATGTTCCGTAAGATTCTCTTGATTCGTAGGCCTGGTGGAAGGGTCTGTTCCTTTCAGGTAGATGTATGGGTGGTAGCCACGGGGAGCTGAAGGGTCTCTGTCCAAGCCTTAAGAAACGGGCCAGGGGACAGGCTGGCTGCTTCTTGAGCTGCAAGATTCTAAGAAAGTCATTAGCATAAGTCCCAGCTGTTGCCCTCCTCGGGGATGCCCCTCTGCTGAGCACACAGGGACCCCAATCCTGTTCAGCTTTGAGAGGAAGGGAGAATCCTGCCCCTCTTCCTGCCATGCCCCAGTCTCAGTGAGGCCACGGAGCGAGCGGAGCATAGGGAGAGTCCCTGTGACGTCTGTGGTGGGCCTTAGCTGCCCTCAGCACCCCCCCACCACACCCTGACCCCCTCCACCCCCAATACGTTTAGTTATCTTTGCTGGGGAGTCTGAGCCCTGGAGAGGAACTTGCTGTGGGCCGACAGCAAACACTCTGAGCTACAGAAGGGTTTTAAGTTGAGCCAAAAACCAGTCACATTTAAAATAACATTTGCTCTGTTTCATCTTTAGGGTGGACATTGAGTGTTTCTAAAGGCTCCGTCAAGCTCAGCCTTGACAGATAGAAAGCCAAGAATGCTGTTATGATGGCCTGCTCCGTCTCCATAACAACCAGATAAACATTTCCCTATACCCGCCTTTATTTTCTTTATGATAAATATTTTGTTTCTTATTTACTAGTGTCGGCTCTAAAAACCTTCAGCATCAAGCCAGGCAGTGGTGGCGCACACCTTTAATCCCAGCACTTGGGAGGCAGAGGCAGGTGGATTTCTGAGTTTGAGGCCAACCTGGTCTACAAAGTGAGTTCCAGGACAGCCAGGACTACACGGAGAAACCCTGTCTAGGAAAAAAAAAGGAAAAAAAAAAAAACCTTCAGCAACTATAGACCATGGCTGCACATAAGCAAGCTTGTATAAAAGTTTTAGATACCAGAGTGTTTGATATTTAATATTCTAGGGGCTAGAGAGATGGCTCAGCACTTAAGAGCACTGACTGCTCTTCCAAAGGTTCTGAGTTCAAATTCCAGCAACCACATGGTGGCTCACAACCATCCGTAATGAGATCTGATGTCCTCTTCTGGTGTGTCTGAAAACAGCTACAGTGTACTTACATATAACAATAAATATTTTTAAAAATATATTTAATATTCTATCTTTTTCCATTGTAAGAAATCATAAGCTGTGAAGGTTCGTCTCTTGCTAATGAGTGGGATGAGGTGACCAAGTCTTGACAGTGCTGTTTGACCTTTCACACACGGGTCACTACACAGATGGTTCCCGTGTAGCTGTATGTATTTATTCTTTGTCCATTCCTCTCGGTTCATTTTTACTCAGTTTCCGTAGCCTCAGTGAGGTCCTGTATGTCTTCTATACCCAACTAACTCAACGATGGTTGCCGTCTCAGAAGGCGAGTTTGTCCAAGGCCTGCCTGCGAGCCGTGGCCGTAGCCACCACCTTGCTGCTCTGGCACCCAGAAGACTTTACTTCTGAGGGTCCGGCAGGTTCTCAGAGTGGTTGACAAGAGTCTAATTGCTCTATGGAGAGAATTTTAAGAGCATGATAGTACATTGTGAGGTCATGGGCCTGGAAAATAGGGTGCTGGTGGAGTACTTGCCGAGAGTCTAGCTTCAGTTCCCAGCACTGAAAAGCAAGTAGTAACTACGCTAGCTGGAGGGAGCTTGGTTGGTAGAGTGCTGGGCTAGCATGCACTAACCCGCGTGCCAGCCGGGCGTGGTGGCGCACGCCTGTAATCCCAGCACTTGGGAGGCAGAGGCAGGCAGGTTTCTGAGTTCGAGGCCAGCCTGGTCTACAGAGTGAGTTCCAGGACAGCCAGGGCTACACAGAGAAACCCTGTCTCGAAAAAACCAAATCCAAACAAAAAACAACAACAACAACAAAAAACCGAGTTCCAGTCCCCAGCACCTAATAAAACCAGACCCAGGGGTCCGCACCTGTCGCACTCAGGAGGGAAAGGCAGGAGAATGAAAAGGTCAGTTCTCATTACATAATTCAAGCCGCCCCCCCCCAATATGAGCTCCTGTCTCAAGGGGGGGGCACGTTCTGGCTAAATGTGAGCCCCCTTGGTCTGTAAGGTGAACCCCGGGAGGACAGCTTCGGGGGCGTGGCTTAGAGGCCGGCAGAGCCGCACAGCAGTGTGGCCCTCTAACCCATCGCCAAGCATCCTCTGCTGGGACCCGCCCTCTAACCCATCGCCAAGCATCCTCTGCTGGGACCCGCCCCGGCTCTTTCCTTGAAGTCAGGCCTACCTAGTTCCTGCTGCCTCTGCCAGGCCTTCCGCTTCAGGACTCTCAGGCACCAGGGCCATCATCTCATAGTTCCTCGGACTGCCGTGTCACCGTTGTTCCTCGATCCAGCGTGCTAGCAAGCCTTACTGTGATACGCTTGACTCATTTGTGCCCTCAGGAGGAAGCTCCCACTCCTAGCCCCTGGGTTGCCATTGTACAGATCCAGAGGGCATGGTGCTAAAGCTGGAGGGGACCCCGGGACCCGTCGGAGTGGGGACGTGAGGTAGCGAAGGGCTCTTTCTGAAGTCACACAGAAGACAGCAGAACCAGACCTTTCGAGGGCCAGCCCGTGCCTTTTAAACTCGGCGACATGTTACTTGAGAGTTAAGGGTGCAGTCGGGGAGGCATGGCGGTCTTGCTTGGCGGTGCACTTCCTGGGAGGTTTCATCGTGTACAGGACGACCTGAGTCCTGCCCTTCGCTCCTGTTCTTGGTGTGCAGCAGGAGAGCTGCCTTGTGGGTTGTTCTGGGTACCTCCTGAACCATCATCTGAGCTGTTTAACTTAGGGACCCAAGCACCCAGGACTGAAACAGTTCCAGATGTTAACTCACATGCTGACGTTTTGGTACAATGCTTCAGGCCTTAGGAACCACCTCCCAGTGCTAAACATCTTGAGGCCCGACCCCACTCACCCACCACACACACACACACACAGACACACACACACACACACCCCTCTCACCTGTGGCCATCACTGAGCCCAGCCACCTTCCCACTGGGGCGTTCTGTCCCCCCCCACACACACACACTTCTGCACAATTGGTCACAGCTGTGGGAGCTGGGCGGCTCCCCCACCCCCACAGTAATGGGAGCCAGCTGTGAGCTGGGCCTCCTCAGCCACCTCCAAATTCCTGATGCCTCCTCTGCCACAGCCAGTGCTCAGGGAGGTGCTTGGGCTCTGCCCCGGCTTCCTCCCCCACAGGCTCTCTTTCCCCTCTCCCTGCAGCACCCAACCCCGCCCCACCCCACCCATGCCTGCAAAATTCCATCCGCACTTACTGCAGCAATTGGAAAAATTGCAAGCTGTTCTCAGACTTCATTCCTTCTCTGCCGCTTACGTTAGGGAAGGAGAGGCTGCCACGGCTGTCATCACAGGGTCCGGCCCTTTCTGTCCTTGGCGACCAGAACAGAACTGTTTAAGGTAGCGGATGGGCTGGAGCAGGAGGAATAAGGTCCCCAACAGCTGCCGGCCTGTGGTCCGCCTGTTCCCTGTCCCCCCTCCATCCCTCCTGTCTGGCTAGTGAGGTGTTTGTGATAACCAGGTATCAGAGGTGTTCGGCCCTCAGCTGCGATAAAGGCTCTGACCTTTAAGCAGAGAAAATCCTGAACACTCCTTTCAAGAAACGGCTGTTAGTAGCAGCCCCCACCTACGTGTCACCCATCTGCTCCCTCCTGGGTTGTCCCCTTAAGACCTGGATGTGGGGCTGGGATATAGCATGCCTGAGGCCCTGGGCTCATTCAGTCCCTGTCACTGTGAGGAAGAAGGAAAGTTGACTCCAGCGGACCTTGCGCTCAGCATCCTGACGCAGAGTGGCTTTCATCTCTCTCAGGCTCCTTCACCAGGCCTCGCACCTAGCATCCACACGGAGCGGTGGTTTTTCCTAGCCTTGGTCCAACTGTATTTCCAACTTCCCTTCCACCTGGTTAGCTGACGTCCCTGATGGCAGCAGAGGGCTTTTAACAGCGTCACAGCGTGCTGTAGCGGCCGGGAGAGCAGCCTTCCCCTGAGGACGAGACTTACAGGGAAAGGACAGCTGCTCGCTCTTCCGATTTGGGGAAAAGGTCAAGCAGGTTTCTTTTTCTATGGCAGTGGCTGAGAACGCACACAGGCTGTCCTCCCCGGCCTCTGTCTCTGAGTCTCCGTCCATCCCTTCCCCTTTCCTTCCCCCCCACATCCCTCCCACTCCACGGACGCTCCCTGACCCCCATGTGCTGGCCTTCTTGGGCTCATGGTCCCTCGCTGCCCTGGTTTACCTTTCACTCCTTAGGGCTCAGTCTCTTAGCTATAAAATTCAAAACCAGGTAAACCCAGAGCCAGTGAAGGTGCCATGTTCCTGACATCGCACAACTCTGGAACCTGACCCAGGAGGATCCGGGTTTACGGTCAGAATAAGCTGCATGGCGATACCTGCTTCTGAAAAGAACGTGAGGGCTAGCACTAGGATTGCTTCCAGATCTAAATCTTGTGATTCCTGGAGTCAAAAGTGCTTAAGCGCCGCCGGGCCGGTGGTGGTGCACACCTTTAATCCCAGCACTTGGGAGGCAGAGGCAGGCGGATTTCTGAGTTCGAGGCCAGCCTGGTCTACAGTGTGAGTTCCAGGACAGCCAGGGCTACATAGAGAAACCCTGTCTTGAAAAAACAAAAACAAAAAAACAAAAACAAAAAGTGCTTAAGAGACTAGGCGTGGCAGGACATACCTCAATGTTCACTGAATCCCAGCACTGAGGGGCGGGGCCCTCACAAAATCACCTCAGCAACAGTAAATCTGAGCCAGCCTGGGATCCCTGAGACCCTTTCTTTTTAAAAAACAAAACAAAACAAAAACAAAAACAGAAAGAAAGATAAAAGTACGGCCCTGGGTTCAGTCCTTTGCACTGGCAGGTTAAAAAGGGAAGCGATCAACTTGAGATCCCTTGGCAGCCTAAGGGACTGGATGGCAGAGCGCTTGTCTACCATGCTCAGGCCCTGAACCGCCTTGACGCCAGAGTCTATAGATGGGGCATGGGGTTTACACACGATGTGTGTGGCTGGGCACACACATGCCTATAATCCCAGCACTGAGAAGGCAGAAGTTCAGGGCCGCCCTGGCTGGTTACACAGAGAGGTCAAGGCCATCTTGAAATACTTGAGACAGTTCTTTAGTAGAAAAGGACTTTCTTCATCAGTCATTTCTGCAGTGCTAGGGGTGGAACCTATGGCCTCGTATGTAAAAGTCCTTCCCAGGGCTTGAGCCAGTCCCTGAAGCTGTTTCTCATAGCATCTTAGAGTGTGTTCTATGAGCCGCGCTGGGGCCAAGGGATGTGACGATACCCTAGTTCGAGGCACTGATAGATTTGAAACTTCTTCTAATATGTGCTGTTTGAGTGTCCTCTCCCCACAGCCCTAACCTCCCTTCCCCCACCCCTCCCCCACCCCCCACCCATTGGTGCCCTTTATCCCCAGACACCTCTACTTCCACTTTCCTGTCACATGTGCACACAGGACTTTATGTGTCTATATAAAATCGAGGAACCAAAAGCTAAATATAATCTGACTTCTGTTATTGGCTTAATTCTTTAGTATGATTGATTATCTTCAGTTACATCCATTTCCCTGGAAGAGACATAGCTTCATTCTATACAAGACACACACACACACACACACACACACACACACACAAACTAAAGGGGCTGGAGAGTTGGCTCAGTGATTAAGACAACTTGTGCTCTTACACAGGACCCAGGTTCAGTTCCCAGAACCTCATGCCACTAACAGCTGTCCATAAATCCAGTTCCGGGGGATCTGACTAGTTCATCTGCCCTGTGAGGCACCAGAAACGCATGGTGCGTAGGCACACATACAGGCAGAACACACAAACACAAATAAAATTCACATTTACAGGTCAGCCGATGATGGTGCACATCTTTAGTCTCAGCACTTGGGGAAGCAGAGATAGTCGGATCTCTCCAGGCCATCCTGGTCTACATAGTGAGTTCCAGGACAGCCAGGGCTACACAGAGAAACCCTGACTGAGGGGGAAAAAAAACCAAAACAAAAAAAAGGGAAAAAAAAAAGAAAAAAATGAGATTTACTGGTTTTTCTTGTCCACTCTTCTGTTTTTGAACTCTTTTTTTTTTTTTTTTTTTTTTCTTCTTGAGACAGGGTTTCTCTGTATAGGCCTGACTGTCCTGGAACTCACTGTGTTGAACAGGCTGGCCTCGATCTCAGAAATCTGCCTGCCTCTGCCTTTTAAGTGCTGGGATTAAAGATGTGAGCACCTTTGCCGGGCTTCTTTTGTTTTTTGAAACAGGGACATGTGTTCTGGCTGTCTTGGAACTCACTGTGTAGACCAGCCTGTCCTGAAACCCAGAGATCCACTCTGTCTCCTGAATGCTGAGATTAAAGATGTCTGCCACAAGCCGGGCGGTGGTGGCACACGCCTTTAATCCCAGCACTTGGGAGGCAGAGGCAGGTGGATTTCTGAGTTTGAGGCCAGCCTGGTCTACAAAGTGAGTTCAGGACAGCCAGGGCTACACAGAGAAACCCTGTCTCGAAAACAACAACAACAAAAAAAATGTCTGCTACTGTGCTCAGCTGGTATTTGGTGTTGGTTTTCTTTTTGGTTTGGTTTTTTTGTTTTGTTTTGTTGTGCTGTGTATTGTTTTTATGTGTGTATTAAAGTGCCTGTGCAGTGCACATGTGATTGTCAGAGGAAAACTCTCAGGAGCCTGTTGTCTCCCTTCACTGTGGCTTCTGGAAACCAAACTTGGGTTTGTAAGCGCGTTCACTGGTTTTCCTATGGCTGCCATTCTGACTGGGGGAAGAGGGAATCTCCCGTGGTTTGATCTGCGTTCCCCCGACGGCGGTGAAGCTGAACACTTTGTGTGTGTGTGTGTGTGTGTGTGTGTGTGTGTGTGTGTGTGTGTGTGTGTGTCTGTGTCTGTGTGTCTGTGTGTGTCTGTGTGCGTCTGTGTGTGTGTCTGTGTTGGCTGTTTGTGGTCATTTGAGTTTGAGAACGGTTTGTTCTAACCCGCGCCCTTTGGGACGAGCCCGGTTCTCGAGCCGCCCGTGGAAGCCCTGCCGCCCTCACCCACGCTGAGCCAGCCTTCTCTCCCCGTCTGTCCCCCTGCAGCACTCTGTCCAAGTGCTGCCACGCGATGGTGGCGCTCATCTACCCCTTCAGCTGGCAGCACACCTACATCCCCGTGTTGCCGCCCGCCATGATCGACATAGTGTGCTCGCCCACGCCCTTCCTCATCGGGCTGCTCTCCAGCTCGCTGCCTCTGCTCAGGGAGCTGCCACTGGAAGAGGTGAGCCCCGGAGCCCCGCAGCGGGCCGCGCGACGAGGAGGAGGGGCTGGGCAGGAGCGGGGAGGTGCCAGGGCTGGGAATGCTGGTCCTTTAAGTGACGGGGCCTGTATAAGCAGCCATTTATTTAGAAGCCCTGACATCAGGCATAGCCATCTGCCCATCCTCCTGCCTCCTACACTGGGCAGAGACAGCAGTAACTGGGATAGGATGGCGGAGTAGGCAAGGATTTAGCTTTGCCATTACAAAAATAAATAACCACAGGCATGACCGGCAAGCCGGTTCAGTGCCAGGCCTGAACCTGAGTGCAGTCCTCCGAGAGGCACACGCTGAAAGAACACTGACTTGAAAGGTGTGCTCCTGACCCCCACATGCCTGCTGTGGTGTACACACACACACACACACACACACACACACACACACGAAAGCAAGGAAGAGAGAGGGGAGAACAGGGCCAGGGAATTAACTGTGATAGAGTGCCTGTCTACCATGCACGAACCTCGAGGTCCAGCCCCCAGTCCAAGAAACGTTAATAAATAAACCTGGAATTAAAGGGAGGGAAAACTAGAGCCACAAAGCTGAGTCCACGTGGGTGTCACACTCCTACACCCCAGCAAGGTAGGAGGATCTCAGCCTGGGCTGCATAACAAAACACTACAAAATAAGTCACATTGTGGCGATAACAGCCAGGATTTATAGTTTAGTGTGCAAACGCAGGAAGCCTGCGTGTGGCACCTCTGCGGTCATTCGGTCCCCTTTAAATGGTGTCTGACCTGCCCCGTGTCAGGGGACCCCAGGGGTCTAAAGTAGGAAACAGGGACCAAATTCTGCTGTTCGGCCTTGAACTTGGTGAGGATGCATTCTGTCCATCTGCCCTGATATCCCAGGGCTGGGGATGCTGGTCCTTTGCTGTGAGAAGGCAGAGTTCGCGCGTGGCTCTAACACAGCAGAGCCTCTGTCCAGCTGTGGCCAAGCAGGCCATCCAGCCCCTGTCCTTCCTCTGTCACCATTGGCCACCTGAGCGAGGGTCTGCATGAGGGTCCGCCCTCAGAGGCACATGCTAGCCTGTCCTTAGGCTCTGTACCTAATGTAAGTCAGTCAGTCACCCTTTTGCTGGTCCTCCTTCTCAACCCACGCCAGGGAGAGAGTGTTCCCTCCCAAAAACTGTAGCTAGCAAAGTTACACAGCCTGCAGCCTGCCAGTGCTCCCCAGACCCCGCACCTCTTCCCTCTGAAGAGCTAGCAGGCTCAGTGGATATCTCAGGGATAAAAGGGTGAATCCCCAGTGTGGAGAGGGGCAGATTAGCAACTTTTGTGCCACCCCAGTAACCCATAAACAAACCTACAACAGAGAAGCCCTGGCAGCGTCTGATCAGGGCTGGGAATCCAGCTGCTGACATGTGTGTCATAGCCTTCAGTACTAGCTGGGTCCACTCCCCCATTCCCTTTCAGGACACACACACACACACACACACACACACACACACACACACACACACACTTGTCCATCTTCAGTGCTGAGGAGGAAGAAGATGACACAGAAGCCCTAGTGACAATACTCACGGCTTTCCTCTGTCTGTAGGTTCTCGTGGTCGATCTCATCAATGACCGGTTCCTCCGACAGGTGAGTAGGAGCCAGCTCTGCCTGCTGCTCCTGTGCCTTCGCTTCTTCCAGAGAGCTGGACCAGCTCCAGAAAGGGTGTGCAGTAAGCCTGAAGCCGCTAGCTCAGCTGGACAAGAGAACCAGCCCAGCCCGGGGCCAGCGGGGATGGGGCAGCGGGGAGGAAGGCCTTAGCAAAGACTGGTTTTCACCAGTACAAGCTTCAACCTGTTAATTATCAGGACACAGACTCAAGAGATGGCTTAGCCGTGACGAGTTCACACTGCTTGTGTGATTGAAGAATTCGAGTCTTTTCCCCCTGGTACCCATGTCAGGCACTCAGAGCCGCCTCTACCTCCGGCTTCAGGACTCAACAGCTCCAGCGCACTGCATTCCCATGCTCAGGCCTACACGTGGACACACACTCACACAAGAGGGGGAGGGGAGGACGCTGACTCAGCGGTTAAGAACACTTGCTGCTCTTGCCGACAACCAGGGTTCAGTTCCCAACAAAGAACTCATACACATAAAAGTTAAAATAAATAACTTTTAATTAAAGAAAAAAATAATCAGGGCACATCTGGACATGATGATACCTACTAATAATCCTTTCACTTGGGAGGAGGCGGCAGGAGGATTGCCTTGAATTTAAAGTCAGCTCGGCCACAGTGTGGGATAGTGAGTACTAGACCAGTCTACACTGTAAGAGGCCTTCAGGAAAAAAAAATCATAAAGGAGTAGAGATACAAAGTGATGTGTTTTATTTATTATTTTGCTGCTTTTTGTTTCAGTCTGGTGTTTGTTTTTGTCTCCACTTGTTTTGGTGCTGGACATAGATCTCAGGTTCACACAGGCTAGACAAACTCCACCAGGGGTATCACTCCCGGCCGGTTCTATTTTCTTTTCCCTAAGAAAAGAAACATAGCTGGGCAAGGTGGCGCACGCTGCCTTTATTCCCAGCACTTGGGAGGCAGAGGCAGGTGGATTTCTGAGTTCGAGGCCAGCCTGGTCTACAGAGTGAGTTCCAGGACAGCCAGGACTACACTGAGAAACCCTGTCTCGAAAAACCAAAAAAAGAAAAGAAAAGAAAAGAAAAGAAAAGAAAAGAAGCTGGGCAGTGGTGGCGCACACCTGTATTCCCAGCACCCTGGGAGGCAGAGGCAGGCGGATTTCTGAGTTCGAGGCCAGCCTAGTCTACAGAGTGAGTTCCAGGACAGCCAGGGCTATACAGAGAAACCCTGTCTCGAAAAATCCAAATCCAAAAACAAAACAAAACAAAACAAAACAAAAACAAAAAAAACAAAAAAAAAAAAAAAAGAAAGAAAGAAAAAGAAAAGTAAGATAAAGGCAAAAGAAACAAGTAGAAAGAAAAGTATATGTGTTCTTACCTTTAAAATATTGATTGGAAGCTGGGCATGGTGATGCACACCTGTAATCCTGGCACTCAGGAGGCGGAGGTGAGGTTTAGGGGTGCGAGTTGTTCTCTGTGAGTTCAAGATGTTCTAGGTTAGTCAGGGCTACACAGTGACACCCTCTCCTCCCCTCACCCCTACCCCCCCCCCAAAAAAACAGATTGATAAGAATATCTACCACAACATCAGTGCTTGTCTTTGGAGAGACTGGAAACAGATGGAATAGTTTAAAATTGTTTACAGGTATTCATGACAGAGGTGCTGGTGCTGGTACTGGGGGGGGGATGGAGATGGCAGCGGTGCTGGTGATGCTGGGGTGTTTGCCATTTAGACTCTGCCCTTTGAGCAGGGTCTCACTTTATATTTATAGGCCAGGCTGGCCTGACCTGGGGATTAAGCTCCCACCTCTAGATTACTTCTATTACAGACCTTCAACACCACACATTTTGATCTGTTTTCTGTACTGATCCTAAAGTATTTTCTTTTCTTTTTTTAAACATGAATGTTTTTATTTATTTATTTATTTATTTATGATTTATTTTTATTTATTTATTATATGTGAGTACACTGTAGCTGACACCCCAGAAGAGGGCGTCAGATCTCAGACGGATGGTTGTGAGTCACCATGTGGTTGCTGGGATTTGAACTCAGGACCTTCGGTAGAGCAGTCAGTGCTCTTAACTGCTGAGCCATCTCTCCAGGCCCCCTAAAGCATTTTCCATCTAAGAGAAACCATACACTTTTATTTTTGGCTGAGTGGTTGTGTTGCCTGGCCCACCCGCATGGCCACTGCTCCGTACAGCTTCCACTCACACCGGCCCCGCCCCCGCCCCCCACCCCCGCCCCCGCCCCCCACCCCCGCCAGGTCTCTCAGTGAGTGCTGGCCTCCCTGCAGAGTGAGGGCAGAGTGAGGGCAGCGAGGAACAGCGGCCGGCCGCTACCACTGAGCACTTTTACAAGAGAACTGTGTGGACTTCAGTCTCTTAAGAGAGGCTGGACAGGCCAGTCCATCTTACAGATGACCGCAAGGAGGCTCTCACAACCTGTGAAAGCGAGAGTGGAGGTCTGAACCTGAAATTTGTGGCTCTTCCCAGCTCCCGCTACTGTTAGGAGCGGAGGGCGGATAAGATGGCTCAGTGGGTAAAGACTCCTGCCACAGACCCTGATGACCTGAGTTCAACCCCCGGGACCCACACGGTGGAACAAGAGGAGTGCGTGTGTGTGCGTGCGCGCGCGCGCGCACACACACACACACACAAAATGATTGAGTACTTAAAATCTGCTGGATAGTGGAAGCACACACCTTTAATCCTAGCACTTGAGAGGCAGAGGCAGCCAGATCTCTCTGAGTTCAAAGCTAGCCTTGGTCTACAGAGCAAGTTCCAGGACAGCAGGGGATACACAGAGAAACCCTGTCTCGAAAGCAAACGAACATACAGGCATAATGGTGCACACCTTCGATCCCAGCACTCAGGAGGCAGAGGCAGGGGGATCTCTTATGAGTTTGCCACCAGCCTAGTTTACAGAGTGAGTCCCAGACCTGCCAAGGTTACAAGGTGAGACCTTGTCTCAAAAAACATTTAGCCGGGCGTGGTGGCGCACGCCTATAATCCCAGCACTTGGGAGGCAGAGGCAGGTGGATTTCCGAGTTCGAGGCCAGCCTGGTCTACAAGGGAGTTCCAGGACAGCCAGGGCTACACAGAGAAACCCTGTCTCAAAACAAAAACAGAAAAAGCTTAAACTATGAGCTCAGCTGCCTGCCCAGGGACGTGGCGGCACACACCTCGTCAGGTGTGGCTGCGCCCACCGTGTCTCCTGCCTTACAGATGGAGGATGAGGATTCCATCCTGCCCCGGAAGCTTCAGGTAGCCCTGGAACACATCCTGGAGCAGAGGAACGACCTGGCCTGTGACCAGGATGGAGGCCCGCTGGACTGCGTGCACGGTAAAACAACTCGCCGATGGCTGACTGAGGGTTACAGGGAGAGAGAGTGGGGTTCAGCCTGGATTCCATTCCAGCGATAATCATAGGAACGTCCCACTTCCTCCATCTAGGTTCTAAAATACCTCTAAAAGAGAGAAAAGGAAACTTTAAGTGCCTTTTCTCTTGGACGGTCACAGGTGGCGGTGGGTAGCATGGGCTCCGTCCTCAGATCCCCTCACCGGCTCGGCCTCTGTGCCCCGCTCAGGCCCCGAGTCCAGCTCCTTGAGCGAGGTGGTGTCCGAAGCCTTTGTCCGCTTTTTTGTGGAGATCGTGGGCCACTACTCGCTGTTCCTGACCTCGGGCGAGGAGAGAAGCCTGCAGCGAGAGGCCTTCAGGAAAGCCGTCTCCTCCAAGAGCCTGCGACGCTTCCTGGAGGTCTTCATGGAGACCCAGACTTTCCGCGGCTTCATCCAGGAGCGGGAACTACGCAGGCAAGATGCCAAAGGTTAGACCAGCACCCAGGCCTTGCCGGGGCAGGGGGTGGAGGGGGTGGAGGAGCCTAAGGCCCTCAGTGGCTGGGAGGGTGGGGTGGGGGCAGGAGTCACAAAGTTACAAGCAAGGACAGCATTCCGGCCTCCACGAGAGCTTGGACCAGGCCACACCTGAAGCGTGGATGCGGACCGCCCCTGCTCCTCCAGGTTCCCCGCCCTTCCTGCTTCCCTGGAGCCCCTGCCCTCTCCCCATCCACCCTTCGTCCCGCCCCCCGCCCCCCCCCAGGGACTGTGGATGGGATTAAAATCCCAGAGCGCAGCGGGGCGTGGTGGTGCACGCCTGTAATCCCAGCACTTGGGAGGCAGAGGCAGGTGGATTTCTGAGTTCGAGGCCAGCCTGGTCTACAGAGTGAGTTCCAGGACAGCCAGGGCTACACAGAGAAACCCTGTCTCGAAAAACAAAACAAAACAAAACAAAAAAAAAAAAAAAAAAAAAAAAAAAAAACCAAAAACAAAAAAATCCCAGAGCGCATGGTCTGGTGCCTGCAGCCTGGGCTGGGCTAGCACTGCATAATCTCTGGGCAGCCTGCTTGTTTCCACCCACACCGGCCTTTCTCCCTCCTGAAGTATCTTCCCTTACTTCTTCCTGTCCTGTCTGCATAGGCTCCATCATGCTTCTAGGGAACATGGAATTGAGGATTACCAAATGACAGAGCCCCGCCCAGCCCACTCTGTCCACGGTCCCCGCGGCCGTTCTGGGCATCTAAACTCTGGACTGCTGGTAAAGGCTGATGTGATGAGAGCTAGAACTGGGAAGGGCATGGCTGTACAGAGGCCAGAAGGTTCCAGAGGCACAGCTGGCCCCACTCCTGGGATTCCTCTGGTGCTGTGAACTCAGCTAGACGCCCCGAGCTCCCACGGCCAGCCGCCTGCACAGGAAAGACAGGCGGCCGCACTCGAGGCCGTTCTGATGAGGATTTCCACGGGACAAGTTTAGAGGGTGTGAGAGGACCGGCCTCATTCGGGGGCTGGCTTCTCGTCAGAAGAGCTGCAGGATGCACGTAGCCAGGTTGACGGGTCGCCGTGGGTAAGGGTGCAGGAATGAGCAGGGTCTGTGTGAGCAGACTTTCCGGCTTGCCACAGACAGCACTTATACAAGGTGGGGCAATTATAAGGGTAGTAAAAACCCTATAAACCCCGTGCTTCGAAGCGTGTTTCTAGGCACAGCTGCGTCTCAGGAACAAGGCTTGGCTGTCATCAAGGAAGGTCTGTGCAGAAGGCAAGCACCTAAAGTATTCTGGGTGTGTCCGTCTCCAGGTCTGTTTGAAGTCCGAGCCCAGGAGTACCTGGAAACCTTGCCCAGCGGAGAGCACAGCGGGGTCAATAAATTCCTCAAGGGACTAGGTAAGGCCTGGGTCCCTGTCGCCAGCCTCGGTTCTAAACCATCTTTCCTGGAGTCTTCACTACTTCAGTCCACAAGAGCCAGGAGTGGTACAGGGTGGGCTGTCTGCCTCTCTTAGTCTGGCCCTGGGGCCTAGGGTTCCCTCACCAACCTCCTTGCCACAGTCTCCTGCTCCCCTGAGTCTTGTGGGACCCCAACAGAGGCAGCAGGCCGGGGTCCAGACAGGGAGTACCTAACGCGGGTAGGACTCCTCCCAACCTCCGAATGCCCCTGAGCAGAAAGGGATCTTCAGGACTACAGTTTAATCAGCACAAAGGCCCTTCCAGTTCCCGCTGCGCTCCAGCGTTCGGGAGGGGGAGGGGGGAGACCAGGAGCTTGGTGACCCAGCCAGCAAGGTGGCTCAGCTCTGGGGCGCACAAGCCAAAGCCCCGCCCCCAGAACCCACATCAAGGTGGGAGGAGGGAACGGGTCCCGCGAAGCTGTCCTTTGACTCCACAGTCTGCTGAGACACACACTTTCCTCTCCCCCTCTCCCACCCCTCCCTCCCCTCTCCCCTGATAAAAAGAGTTCTCACTTTCTTTTTTAGGCAATAAAATGAAGTTTCTCCACAAGAAATAACCCTCATCTTGGCTCAAGGGAAAAGCTCCTCGCTAGTGCCCCAGCCCTCCCAGGATGGGCCCCTTAGCTGGGCAGGGGGCACATGCTCAGAGCAGCTCTGGAAAGGACCTGCCGGCCCGCGTGCAGGCTGACCTTACTGTGGTTGGTTGGTTCTGGGATCTTTAAATCTTAGATATTCAAAGAGAAGGAGGAGGAAAGTGTCTGGCCCTTCATTCAGCTCTCCTGCCCCATCTCATCTCTTCTGGGCTCATTGGCACTGCGGAGCCCGAGACAGAAGCGCGGCAGCCACAGAAGCGACTTCTGCCGAGCCAGCCACGGGTTCTTCCCGACTAGTCTATGACGCCACCTGGTGGCAGAGACTGGACTTTACTGTTCTGGACTACATTTTTTTTTCTTCCTCCTTAAAAGCCATATAGCTCCATTCATGCCCCCAAAGTCTGTGGCTTTTAGAGGGACACATAAAAACAGGAAATCCTGTTAACTGGTAATAAGATGTTCTAAGGGTCCTGAAGTCTCTATTTCCTGTGGCCCAACCGTGACACGTAGGCCTCTGCTGGGAACCTATTCCTCTTGGCCAACAAGGCTGGGAGATGTTTCTGTAGATGCTTCTCTCTAATGAGAGGGAGGACCCGGATCAGCTGACCTGCGGGGCCAGGGAGAGTCTGCAAGAGTTGGCCTTGGGGCTACCACCCCGATAGCCGTGCCCCTGGGAATGCCACCAGTATAACTGCATCTGGGTTGCCTCTGACTAGGGCAGGATTAATAGGGGTGTGTGGCTGGGGTGTTGGGGGAAACCTGAGAAAGAAGGTGAGCATGGGGGCTCAGGATTCTATACCACACAAGCTCCTCGGTCTAGGTGACTTTACTGATAGCAATATTCTGTGTGTTTTTATATTGCCCCCACGTGATCACAGTTAGTATTTTGGAATATACATTCTTTTCTAACTTATTTTATATTATACTGTTTTACTTAAGAACTCCAGGTGAATAAATAAATAAATATATCTTTATCAACGTTCCTAGTGAGTGTATAATATTCTATTTTTATTAGTGTTTTTATATTTGACTTAAGCAAAACCTAAAATAAAATTGGGGAAATGTGCTAGGCTACTTGTATGAAGAGGTTTTTCTCCTTTCTTTCTTTTATTTTTTTAATGTACACTGGTGTTTTGCCTACCTGTGTGTCTGTGTGAGGGTGTTGGATCCCCTGTGCCCTGTAGGAACTGAACCCTGGTCCTCTGGAAGAACTGCCAGTGCTCTTATCCACTGAGCCATCTCTCCAGCCCGTAAATATATACTTTGTTGTTGTTGTTGTTTGTTTTTGTTTTTGCTTTTTGAGACAGGGTTTCTCTGTGTAGCCCTAGCTGTTTTGGAACTCACTCTGTAGCCCAGCTGGCCTTGAACTCAGAGATCTGCCTGCCTCTGCCTTCCAGTACTAGAATCAAAGGCGTGTGCTCACTACCACTCTGAAGATTATTATATATAAGTACACTGTAGCTGTCTTCAGACACCCCAGAAGAGGGCATCAGATCTCATTATGGATAGGTATGAGCCCCCGCGTGGTTGCTGGGATTTGAACTCAGAACCTTTGGAAGAGCAGTCAGTGCTCTTAACCACCAAGCCATCTCTCCAGCCCATGAGTTTACTTTTAATGTTCATAAAATAAGAATGGCAAGATTCTTATCCCATTAAGACATTTGCCACCACCAAGCCTGACCGCCTGAGGTCGATCCCTAGGACTACAAGGTGGAAGAAGAGAACCAGCTCCCACAAGGTGTCCTGACCTCCAGACGTGCTAAGTCATGTGCTGCACACACATGGAAGCACACGATAAATGAAGCGACATTTTAAAAAGAGCCAGGCAGTGGTGGCACCACTGCATTGCCAGGCATGCGGCATGCACCTTTAATCCCAGCACTCGGGGGCAGAGGCAGGCAGATCATGGAATTCAAGGCCAGCCTGATCTATAGAGCAAGTTGTAGAACAGCCAGGGCTACACAGAGAAACCCTATCTCAAAGGAACCTGCAGTCCTAGTGGTGCATGCCCCTAATCCCAGCTCTCAAGAGACAGAGGCAAGCAGATCTGAGTTCCAGGCCAATGTGATCTACAAAGCAAGTTCTAGGACAGCCTGGGCTACATCCAGAGGCCCTCCCTGCCTCAAAATAAATAAGGTGTCCTTTTGTCCCTGTAAACCAGGTTTGCTCCTATGTCTCGTGTCTTCCATCTCCTATTGCCATGCAATACAGAGAGACCTTGTTTTAAAACACACACATACTCAAACACACACACACACACACACACACACACACACACACCAAAAAGCAAGAAGAAAGCTAGAAGAAGGGGAAAAGGCCTAGTTAATCTTTTACTATGCTAGCCTGAGAACAGTTCAGTCTGCACAACCCATGTTTTGTTTTGTTTTTTAAAGATTTATTATTATTGTATGTAAGTACACTGTAGCTGTCTTCAGACACCCCAGAAGAAGGCGTCAGATCTGTCTTATTATGGATGGATGTAAGCCATCATGTGGTTTATGGGATTTGAACTCATGACCTTCCAAAGAGCAGTCGGTGCTCTTAACTGCTGAGCCATCTCTGCAGCCCCCATGTTTTAAAAAGGCAGGCTTTATGACCTGTACCTGGAATCCCAGCACTGGGGAAGTGGAGACAGGCAGACCCCCAAGCCAATAAAGAAATCATGTTTCAAAAGAAAAAGAAGGGTAGAGGGTTCTGGAGTGATGGCTCAGCAGTTAAGAGCTCTATCTAGGGCTGGAGAGATGGCTCAGTGGTTAAGGGCACTGACTACTCTTCTGGAAGTCCTGAGTTCAATTCCCAGTAACCACATGGTGGCTCACGACCATCTGTAATGGGATCTGGTGTGTCTGAAGACAGCAACAGTGTACTCATATACATAAAATAATTTTTTTAAAAGAGCTCTGCCTATTCTTCCAAAGGACCTAGATTTCCCCCAACCACAAGGTGGTGCACAATCATCTGTAATTCATTCGAGATCTTGGGGATTCAATGGCCCCTTCTGACCTCTACTGGTACCTGCACTCACATGTACACATATGCACACACATGAATAAGCAATAAAGTAAATCATAACGATAAGGTGGGGCCCAGTGACAATGCTCAGTAAGCAAAGTGCCAGGGACAGGCCTGATGACCTGAGTTCAGTTCTCAGGCCACACAGTGGAAAATGAAAACAGACTCAGACACATTGTCCTGGGACTTCAGTAGTACACATGTACACACACACTATTCAAATAAAAAGTACAGATGCGTACACACACACACATTTAAAACAAAACATGGGCTGGAAAGATGGCTCCTCAGTTTAGAGCACTGACTGCTCTTCCAGGGGCCCTGAGTTCAAACCCTAGCAACCACATGGTGGTTCACACCATGTGTGATGGGATCTGATGCCCTCTTCTGGGGTGTCTGAAGACAGCAACAGTGTATTAACATACATAAAATAAATAAAATATTTTTTTAAAAAAATAAAAAATAAAACAAAACATGAAAAAAGCCACCAAACGGAGAGCTGGCTCAGTGACTAAGAGCAGCTCTGGCAGAGGACATCAGTTCAGCTACTGCGGCCTAACCACGGTGCGCACAGTCGCCTAGAACTCCAGCTCCGGGGCTTTGATGCTGTCTTCTGGCCTCCGAGAGGACCTGCACGCACATGGGCATGCACACTGCACACACACACACACACACACACACACACACACACCCCACATGATTTTTTTAAACGTTTGAAAGAAGAGCAAGAGAAGATACACAACTGTAAAAGTAATAAATGATTGTCACTCTTTCTCAAAGGGAGGGGCCTTTTGGCTGCTGGAAACAGCTTTCCCCTTCACCCAGGTACCGTAAGCAGCATGCTAAGCAAGACCTTTACCACAGATACTGCAAAGGAAACCACGTGACGAAATTTCCAGAGGCTTGGTGAGGGCCAAGCCGGAGCTAAGGGGTTCCAGAGGCCGAGAAATGTGGTAAATTTTCCTCCCCTCTTGTCTTTGTTTCCCTGAGCCCCAGGCCAGACCGGGCTAACCCTGCACACTCCTGGCCTTGCATTCTCCGCCCGTTTCCTTACTCCATTGCAATGAAAGTCACAGAACATGAACTTAGCCGTTTTTAAAGTAAATAATTCAGAAAAAAAAAAAATAATTCAGGGGCATGTAGTACATTCACAGTATGCAATTGCAACCTGTCTTGCATTAATAAACTCCTTTCTCCCCCTAAAGCAGAATACACATCCAGTTTGCCGTGGTCCCTTCTAGGCCGACTTTGGTGGGTAGGTGGGGCTATTCCAGGCCTGACCATAGGCAAGAACCGGAAACAGCAAAACAAGACAGGTGAAAAGGCTGTTGCTGCCCACACCTGTCAAGGCTCTCCGGCGACCACACCTCCACTGCACCTAGGCCCTAAGTAGAGTTCAGCTGCCAGCCTCTGGCTCCAATTAGGTAGCCTAATTGTACACATACGTGAATAAGCAATAAAGTAAAATTATAAGAATAAGGTAGAACCCAGTGAGAACACAATTCTTTGAGAACAGAATTGAGTTCTACAGCCAGACCTCACAGGCACAGTCCCTTCCCAGGAGGGCTCATTCCTGTCATCCCTGGATGGAGTCTAGGCTAGCTTGTGCTAGAGGAGAACACAGATTTGCTGCAGATTCGCACAGACCTAGCCCTGGGCTCTGGCTAAATGAGTTGTAAAACTACCTGAGCACGGGACTGTGGGTGAAGCAGACCATGTCCACAGGCCACCGTGCAGCTGAGGATAGCCCCTGTCCACCCTGTTCCTTGAGTTTCCCTTGGAGCCCTGCAGCCTGGAGTGAGGCTGTTCTCTGTTCATCATGTCTGTGCCTCACGAGCCTATGGAAAAACTCCAGGTAGAACCAGAGCCGGCACAGCAGTGCTGCCCGTGAGACGGAGCCCACCTGTGTTCATGAGACTCCTGAAGAAGCTGGTCAATCTCCTAGGGATAAATTCAAGAGACTAGAGAGAAAGAGGCAGCTTCATTGTTGTTTCTGTGGGTTATCCCATTTTATTTTGAGACAGACCCTCCTAGCTGGCCTGGAGCTCACCGTATGTTAGGGTGCCCTCAAACTCATAGAGATCTGCCTGCCTCTGCCTCATGACTGGGATTGTAAGACCCCGACCCTCACTCAGTGGTACTTACCCCCTGAGTGAGATACTGAGATGCAGATCAATGCCAAAAAAAACCCAAGAGGTTTATTTTCGGGCGCATCAGGGTTCGACCTTCAATTAGTCCCTCAAATCGAGTGACTAGAAGGCAAGCCCCAATTGGCTATTCCAAGCAGTTCTTATACTTTTTAGGGGCACAGCTTACATCAGCAAGGTTACAGTTCAAGCTTGTCAGCTAAGCATGTTGACCTTTAAACCTATTGGCTAGCAAGCACGACACACTCTTGAACTCTCCCGGGGACTTTCCAGGGGGTCAGGTGACCCAGGGATGTTCCTATGGGTGGAGAATGGAACTTGGTCTAGCCTTGGTCCCAGGTGGGAGGGCGAAGCTTTAGGGGATTGTGGGACTGGAAGAGGCCCTCAGGATTATAAGCATATGTTCTGCCCACCCTGAGGCAGGCATGATATTACTGTGCACTGTGGAATTCAAATGCTGATTTCTGTGCTCCCTTGTCTGGTTTCGATCCTCCGAGACTCCCCAGTTGTGTAGACATTGCTCCCCAGCCATTGCCTGGTTGGTCAATAAAGACGCTAATCAGCGGATGACTGAGCAGGAGAGAGAAGAAGGCCGGGCTTCCTCCCAGCCCTGGGAAGCTGAGGGGGTAAAAGAGATGAAAAGGAGATTAGCCATGGGGAGAGACTTCAGGAGACTCCATGAGAAAACAGCTGGAGCAGAGGAAGCCATAGAAAGCAAGTGTCTCAGAATTTTAGCTGGGAGGTAGCTGGATTAGCATAGAGGAAATGGAGTAATACTGCTCAGTGTTTGTGCCCTTCAAGCTTGATAAACAAATAGTCCAGTCTCAAAGATCTGGGCTAAGAAGAAAACAGACACACTTATAAAAATGCTGCTAGGGGCTGGAGAGGTGGCTCAGCAGTTAAGACACTGACTGCTATTCCAAAGGTCCTGAGTTCAAATCCCAACAACCACATGGTGACTCACAACCATCAGTAATGAGATCTGATGCTCTCCTTTGGTGTGTCTGAAGACAGCTACAATGTACTTACATAAAACAGTAAGTAAATCTTTTTTAAAAATAATAAAATAAGCCGGGCGGTGGTGGCGCACGCCTTTAATCCCAGCACTTGGGAGGCAGAGGCAGGCGGATTTCTGAGTTCGAGGCCAGCCTGGTCTACCGAGTGAGTTCCAGGACAGCCGGAGCTACACAGAGAAACCCTGTCTCGAAAAACCAAAAATAAATAAATAAATAAATAAATAAATAAAATAAAATAAAATAAATAAAAACAAAAATGCTGCCGGGCGGTGGTGGCAAACACCTGTAATCCCAGAACTCTGGTAGGCAGAGGCAGGGATTCTGAGTTTGAGGCCAGCCTGGTCTACAGAGTGAGTTCCAGGACAGCCAGGGCTATACAGAGAAACCTTGTCTCGAAAAAACTGAATCAAAAAAAAAAAAAAAAGAGCACTGACTGCTCTTCCAAAGGTTCTGAGTTCAATTTCCAGCAAGCACACAGTGGCTCACAACCATCTGTAATTGGGATCCAATCCCCTCTTCTGGTGTGTCTGACAGCTACAGTGTATTCATATACATAAATTAATAAATCTTTTTTAAAAACGCTGCTGCTGCCGGGCTGTGATGGCACATGCCTTTAATCCCAGCACTTGGGAGGTAGAGGCAGGCAGATTTCTGAGTTCGAGGCCAGCCTGGTCTACAGAGTGAGTTCCAGGACAGCCAGGGCTACACAGAGAAACCCTGTCTCGAAAAAAACAAAAAAAACAAACAAACAAAAAAAAAATGCCGCTGCCAGGCAGTGGTGGCACATGCCTTTAATCCCAGCACTTGGGAGGCAGAGGCAGGCGGATTTCTGAGTTCGAGGTCAGCCTGGTCTACAGAAGTGAGTTCCAGGACAGCCAGGGCTACACAGAGAAACCCTGTCTTGAAAAAACAAAAAGAAAAAAAATGTCGCTAACAGTTTGAAGCAGGTTTTTTTTTTTTGTTTGTTTGTTTTGTTTTTTTGGTTTTGTTTTGTTTTTGGGATTTGGTTTTTTTCAAGACAGGGTTTCTCTGTATAGCCCTGGCTGTCCTGGAACTCACTCTGTAGACCAGGCTGGCCTCGAACTCAGAAATCTGCCTGCCTCTGCCTCCCAGAGTGCTGGGATTACAGGCGTGTACCACCACTGCCCGGCTTGAAGCAGTTTTTAATATACAGCTTTGCAGAAAGGTTTGCCAGTGTTGAGAAAAAGCAAAAAGGTCCAGCATAGTGACTTGACAGAAAGCACGGTCTTAAATCCTTGAATGGGGGAAAACTCATATTCTCTTCTTCTACAGGCTGGATTTCCACATCCCAAATTATCTCATTGACTAAGACATGTGAAACAAAAAACAAAAAACAAAAAACAAAAAACAAACCCCAAGATGTCACAAGCCTCATAACTATGTATAGGTCATATACATGAACCTGCCTTGCCCACCTTTGTATAACATAAGCTTTTGTTTGTTTGTTTGTTTGTTTTTGTTTTTTTGGAGACAGAGTTTCTCTGTGTAGCCCTGGCTGTCCTAGAACTCTGTAGTCCAGGCTGGCCTCAAACTCAGAAATCCGCCTGCCTCTGCCTCCCAAGTGCTGGGATTACAGGCGTGCACCACCACGCCCAGCTAACATTTTTTGAGCATGCTCTATTTGTTGTATGTAGCCCCAGTAGGGAAGGGCTTCCAGTCTTGCTATTCCAATTAGCTTCTTTCTTGTTAATTTTTTAAGATAACAAGGCTTTCTTTCTTTGTTTGTTTAAAGAACTCACTTTTAAAAAATATTTATTTATAGCTGGGCGGTGGTGGCACACGCCTGTAATCCCAGCACTCTGGGAGGCAGAGGCAGGCGGATTTCTGAGTTTGAGGCCAGCCTGGTCTACAGAGTGAGTTCCAGGACAGCCAGGGCTACACAGAGAAACCTGTCTCAAAAAAACAACAACAGGGCTGGAGAGATGGCTCAGCAGCTAAGAGCACTGACTGCTCTTCCAAAGGTCCTGAGTTCAAATCCCAGCAACCACATGGTGGCTCACAACCATTGGTAATGAGATCTGATGCCCTCTTCTGGTGCGTCTGAAGATGGCTACAGTGTACTTAGATATAACAATAAATAAATCTTAAAAAAATAATAATGACAAAAAAACAACAGAACCAAATCCAAAACATTTGTTTGTTTGTTTTTGGTTTTTCAAGCCAGGGTTTCTCTGTGTAGCCCTGGCCTTTATTTATTTATTTTATTTATTTATTTATTTATTTATTTAATGTATGTGGGTACATTGTTTCTGACTTCAGACCCACTGAAGAAGAGGGCATCTGCTCCCATTACAGATGGTTGTGAGGCATCATGTAGTTGCTGGGAGTTGAACTCAGGACCTCTGGAAGAGCAGTCAGTGCCCTTAACCACTGAGCCATCTCTCCAGCTGGTTCCCAAGCTTTCTACCTGTGCATGATTGCTGTCGTGGGCCATCTAGGCAAGACAGACACACCCTGACTGTGTTCAACGACCCAGATTTATGGCGTGCTGTTTTTGAAATTTTGAAATGCAGGCCTCTGCAGCTCTTTGTGCTTTGCAGAGTGAGTGTATCTGCCTGTGGGACAACAGGAAGCATATCAGAACATAAGAATCTGACCTACACATTCTGATGGGACTGACTGTACGCAGCTCTTTAGTACTGAGAACTTAGTTCTCTGCCAGGACTGAGGTCAGGAAAGTCACCATGGGGAGAGAGAAGGTAGAGAGAAGAGGAAGAAAGAGTACACGTGCAGAGAGAGAAGAGAGACAGAGACAGACTGACAGACAGACAGACTGACTGACAGAGTGACAGACAGAAAGACTGAGGAGACCAAAATGTCTGAATTATATAGGGAAGAACCTCTGGGGAAAGTCAGACCATGCCCTGACCTGGGAAGTTCAGGGCTGGGGGCAGGGTATGCCAGGAAGGCTGAGAAATGCTGGGGTAACCTGGAGGCCAGGTCTGTTTTCGTATATAAAATATGCACTGCAGTGCCTTATTCCAGGTATGAAACCAAATACAGTCTGTGATTCTGCTTATTATGTTCCTGTGTTCTACAAAGCTAATGATCTTCTCAAAATTAACTGTTCACAGGAAAGCCTGCTAGGGGAAAGAAAGGGTTAGACCCCTTGCTGTTGTTTTCTTATTTCCGCTAAATGGAACCATTCTCTCCTGGGGAAGACTTTTTTTTTAAAGATTTATTTTATTTATTTACTATATGTAAGTACACTGTAGCTGTCTTCAGACACCAGAAGAGGGCGCCAGATCTCTTTACAGATGGTTGCAAGCTACCATGTGGATTTGAACTCATAACATTTGGAAGAGCAGTCAGTGCTCTTAACCACTGAGCCATCTCTCTAGCCGTGGGGAAGACCTCTTAAGACTCAAGAAATAAGATAAACTCACTAGCCGGGCGCTGGTGGCGCACACCTGTAATCCCAGCACTTGGGAGGCAGAGGCAGGCAGATTTCTGAGTTCGAGGCCAGCCTGGTCTACAGAGTGAGTTCCAGGACAGCCAGGGCTACACAGAGAAACCCTGTCTTGAAAAACCAAAACAAAACAAACAAGATAAACTCACAGACCTCAAGAAGTTCCTGGAGCTTACAGGTCTCAAGGCTCCCCCTCCTCTAAGCTTGTCTAAACAGTAACAAGCAGGTGAGGAGAGATCCTCCAGCCAGCTGAGCTGCCTGCAAGTCGTGCTGGGAGCTTCGGGAGGCAGCATTTGTGAGTCTCCAGCCCACTAGGGTGGTGGGGTGGACTTTTCAGTGATGCAGCTGTCTCTGAGTCACTCTCCTCCGTATTCCCGTAGGTGACCCTTCACCCACGTCTCTATAGGCAAGCCTTCACCCACACCGCTGAAACTCACCCCAGAAACTAAGCCAGACTTGGGTAGAAAAGTTCCTTTGGTCTGTTGCCCGTGTGGTACCTGAGATAATAGTTATTTGTCACATAAAAGTTACACAATGGCCGGATGGTGGTGGCGCATGCCTGTAATCCCAGCACTCTGGGAGGCAGAGGCAGGTGGATTTCTGAGTTCAAGGCCAGCCTGGTCTACAGAGTGAGTTCCAGGGTAGCCAGGGCTACACAGAGAAACCCTGTCTCTCTGGGAAAAAAATAAAATAAAAATTACACAACACCTTAGTTCAGCAAAAGGAGAAACAACGTGCCTGGTAGGGAGAACATTTGCAAGTTCAGACAGCTTGTGTTAATATATGTATTTCTCCTGGCTTTTATTTTGTCTTTTCTATAAATTTATTTTATTTTATTTTTATTTAGGGAAATGAGATGCAGGACTAGAAAGGTGACTCAGCAATTAGCAGTGGCTGCACATGGATACAAATGGACCCTATACAGAGGACCTGGGAGATGATTTGGATTCAGTTCCCTGGACCCAAGTGACAGTTAACCCAAGTGTCTAACTCCTGTCCCAGGGCATCAGATGTCCTCTTCTCGCCTCTGTGGGGACCGTGGATGCATATGGTGCACAGACAATACATGCAGGCAAACACACACACACACACACACACACACACAAATAAATAAAGGTAAACCCTATTAAAATGGTATTTTGGGGACCATTAAATGTCTTCCAAAACATTTAAGTGAAGCGATTTGTTTGCTCTAAGTTGATAAAGGGTTTGCCTAGTTTGCATGAAGGCCTGGTTTGATCTCCAGCTGCATACATAGATCAGGCATGGTGATGTGTGTCTGTAATTCCAGTGACCAGGGACATGGGTCTTTTTTTAATAGGATGATAGGCCTCTTCTCCAAACAGTTGTGTCTGACCCAGGGTCCTTTGGTCAGTGAAGCTCAACTTGAAAGAATATCTGAGTTTCTTTGTCACAGGCTCTTGTGGGAGTGTGCAGAGCAAGCTTCATTAGGAATTATGGAGGTGGGGGCGGACGGTGGCACATTCCTTTGATCCTAACCCTAGCGAGGCCTGATGGGTCCCAGGGTCTGTACAGACAGTTCCAGGCCAGCCAAAGGCTGCTGTAGTGAGACCCTGTCTAGAAAAGAAGAGAAGAGAAGAGAAGAGAAGAGAAGAGAAGAGAAGAGAAGAGAAGAGAAGAGAAGAGAACAGAACAGAACAGAACAGAAAACAGAGGAGTGAGAATTGAAAAAATGTTAGAGTGAGTGAGGAGAGGGCAAGCCATTGTGCTCTTCTGTCTGTTTTTTTCTATTTTTTTAAGATTTATTTATTTCGTATCCAGTGTTCCCATGCATATATACCTGCACACCAGAAGAGGGCGCCAGATCCCATTACAGATGGTTCTGAGCCACCATTGCTAGGTTGCTAGGAATTGAACTCAGGACCTCTGAAAGTGCTCTTAACCTCGGCGCCATCTCTCCCGCACCTCGACACCCGCCTACTTTTTTTCCCTTTCCTTTTTTCTTTTTTTAAATAGGACCCTGACAGAAACTGAGGGAACGGCTCTGGAACTATTCTTGTTCCCTGACTCAACCAAGAACTCTGTCCGTCCGTGCGCTGCCGTGGAGTTCGGACGCTCGAAGCCCACTCTGTGCGGCTCTGTGTCTAGTTGGCCGCTGAGCTTGACTCTCTGGTGGCTCGTGGTCTCTACAGTGACTCAGGCACTGTGGACCGCGCAGAGCGCCCTTTTTTTTTCACTAGGATTAAGGAGCTCACATTTGTTCTACTCTCCTGAACTGGGTGGAGGCGCCTGGTTAAAAGCCTTTTTTGTTTGTTTCTGGTTTTCTGTGTAGTCCTAGCAAGTCCTGGAACGTGCAGTCTAGATCAGACTAGCCTCAAACCTAGACATCCGCCTGCCTCTCGAGAGTGTTGACACCCACAAATGGAGATATTCTAAAGAGACACCTGTGTCTCTCAATCTGACTATCAATAGGATTGAAATCAATTGGAATAATAGACCCCAAAGAGATGGGAAATCCCCCTCAGGGATCTCGCTGAGTGAGGGGCAAGGCACCAGCAGGAGGGGGAACTTGTCTCCCAGAGAGATTACTCGGAGCTTCAAAACACGTGTCAGATGTCTTCTTATAAGCGGAGATTTGACTGGGACTTTGTTTGGTACAGGTGCGGGGCTGGGGGAGGGAGGACCTAAAAGGAATGCCATTTACCTAAACTTCGATCTCTCTCTAGGACGCTAAACAGGAACTTGAAATGTTTCCTCCATTTCATTTGTTTGTTGGGTTGGTTTGGTTTCTCTGTGTAGCCCTGGCTGTCCTGGAACTCGATTTGTAGCCCAGGCTGGCTTTAAACTCAGAGATCTGCCTATCTTTGCCTCCCTGAGTACTGGGATTAAAGACATGCACCACGCCGGGCGTGGTGGCGCACGCCTGTAATCCCAGCACTTGGGAGGCAGAGGCAGGCGGATTTCTGAGTTCGAGGCCAGCCTGGTCTACAAAGTGAGTTCCAGGACAGCCAGGACTACACAGAGAAACCCTGTCTCGAAAAACCAAAAAAAAAAAAAAAAAAAAAAAAAAAAGACATGCACCACCACACCTGGCTGGATTTCACAATTTTCTTTTTCTTTTCTTTTCTTTTAAAGATTTATTTATTATTATATCTAAGTACACTGTAGCTGTCTTCAGACACCCCAGAAGAGGGCGTCGGATCCCATTTCAGATGGTTGTGAGCCACCGTGTGGTTGCTGGGATTGAACTCAGGACCTCTGGGAAAGCAGTCAGTGCTCTTCACCGCTGAGCCAGTGCTCTTCACCACCTCTTAGTAGCCGTTCACAGCCCGCTCTGTACTTGCCCGTCATCCATCCCGTGACTATGAGATAATCTCTTCTGAGTTTATAGACAGACCATTAGCTTCTACCTATACAAAAGCTAAGAATGTCACCAGACAGCACTACGGCCTATTGCAGAGTTCTCCGTGCTGTGCTGTGACCTGCCTACCTGATATTCATATATATATATATATATATATATATATATATATATATATATATATCACCCTGATTTATGATTTATTAACTTCTTCAGTTCTGCTACTACAAAAAAAATTAATGAGCCGGGCGGTGGTGGCACACGCCTTTAATCCCAGCACTTGGGAGGCAGAGGCAGGCGGATTTCTGAGTTCGAGGCCAGCCTGGTCTACAGAATGAGTTCCAGGACAACAGCCAGGGCTACACAGAGAAACCCTGTCTCGAAAAAAACAAAAACAAACAAACAAACAAAAAAATTAATGAAGCCATCATCAGTTGGAACACTGGTATTTAGGGTTACCTGAATCTGTGTTCCCTGACCATGGTCACTAATATTTGGCTCCAGAATGAACCTTTCTTACGTCCTTGGAGAAGAGAACTCTTTTGTGTTGAGACCCCTGAAATTGGTCAAGTCCCCTGTTCTAGGTATAAGGTCACAGTAGCCTCAAATTCCTAAATACCTCTTCAGAAGATGGCGGAAGGAGGGCCTGCCACACCCACATCAAAACTAGAATCAGACGCCAAACATGATAGTACCCGTCTGTAGCTCTCAGGCTAGGAGCTAGAGACAGAGAATACCAATGTTACTTAGCCTCGGGGATCACAGCCTGCACCCCAACAAGCAGGATTCAGCCACCCATTCTCAGTAAGCCAATTGCATGCAGTTCAATGATCGTGTAAATTAATAAGAAGCGGGACAAAGTTAGGTAATGTGGCCACAGTGAGGAGAGAAGGTGATCTAGTGAGTCCCTGCCTCATCTCCATCGCCGGGGCCCTGAAATGAAAGTGATATGTTTCACTTTATTTTTTTACTGATTTCCTTGTTTTTGTCTTATGTGCACTGGTGTTTTAAATGCATGCTTGTCTGTGTGAGGGTGTCAGGTCCTCTGCAACTGGAATTACAGACAGCCATAAGCCACCATGCCGGTGTTGGGAATTGAACCCCAAGTCCTCTGCAGGAGTAGTCAGTGCTCTCAACTGTCTCTCCAGCCCTGAGAGTAATATTTCAATAGGAAGCAAGCAACACACAGGCCTCACCCGTCCAGCCAAGGCATGGTCCGGTCCTGGCATCTGGAGAGTCTCCGTTGCCTGGGCTTCATTCAGTATCATGGTGGGAATTGATGTTAATCCCATGATGTAAGGGATAATGTTAATCCCAAATTTTTGAGGAGAAAGACCACCTACCTAAATCAACATGACCAAATTAACTAAAGCAATCATCAATTAAAGCAAGCCTTTTTACTCCTGTACTCTGCCACCTCCCCCTGCGGCCAGGTTTCAAAAGATCAGCGTTGGATGTAGGGAAGATAAGTTGGTTTGGTTTGGTATTTGGTTTTTTGAAACTGGTTTTCTGTGTGTAGCCTTGGCTGTCCCGGAACTGACTCTGTAGACCAGGCTGGGCTTGGATCTGAAAGACCCCCGAAGGGAGACCCTCACTCAAGTCTCGGGTGTAGCGCGCACCCAGTAAGGCAGTGAGACCTGTGATCACAGGAGGAAGTTTATTGAAGATGGGATTAAACGAGATCTCAGGCCAGCATGCTGGGGTCGAAACTCATACACCACGCAGGGGTAGAGGAGTTCGACCCCCACCTGAACTTGTGACAAGCTTATAAAGGCAAAAACCATAAAAGAGGGGGGGAGACTGGGGAGGAAATAGGGGAAGTCTAAAGTCACACATTTACTATTTACTATGTGTTACATTAAGTGACATTCCTGGGGCTTTGGGACATTCCATAGAGGTCGTTGGGACCCCTGTGGTTATTCCGGGAGCTGTTTTCCTCAAGAGAGTCCCAGGACGGGGGTGGGTGGGGTGGGGGGGTGGGTGGGGTGGGTGGGTGGGTGGGTGGGTGTTTTTCTCTAAAGTTCCGGAACCGCCACCTGCAGGGGGCGGAGGCCCAAGGTGATAAAAGGTGACAAGCCCATGTCCTTACAGATAGCTATTAATTAATTAATTTTTTATTCTTCAGATCCACCTACCTCTGCCTCCGGACTGTTGGTGTCAAAGGCATGCATGCATCACCACTGCTGGGCAGATGAGATTTTCATATCTGAGGAAAAGGGGGCTTCAAATGTGGGATTTAACATGCCAATAGAAGGGTTTACGGAAGCAGAATGTAGCAAGGGAATTATGACAAGGGAGTCATAATCATCTTTAGAAAGAAAGGCATGAGCCGGGCAGTGGTGGCGCACGCCTTTAATCCCAGCACTTGGGAGGCAGAAGCGGGTGGATTTCTGAGTTTGAGGCTAGCCTGGTCTACAGAGTGAGTTACAGGACAGCCAGGGATGCACACAGAAATCCTGTCTCGAAAACCCAGAGAAAGAGAGAGACAGAGACAGAGAGACAGACGGGAAATGAGGTTTCTTTGTATAAAGCTCTGGCTGTCCTAGAACTCGATCTGTATGCTAGGCTGGCCTTGAAGTCAGAGATCCTCCTCCCTCTGCCTCCCCAAATGCTGAGATTAAAGGTGTGCACCACCCCTGCTTTGTGGAGTTGAACTTCATTGTCTCAATGGTCTGATAGAATGGGAGACACATGTGTCACTTTAGAATATCTTTTTTTTTCTTAGCTTCTGCCTGTTCAGACTTTTTTGTTTGTTTGTTTGTTTGTTTGTTTGTTTGTTTTTCAAGACAGGGTTTCTCTGTGTAGTCCTGGCTGTCCTGGAAACTCACTCTGTAGACCAGGCTGGCCTCGAACTTAGAAATCCGCCTGCCTCTGCCTCCCAAGTGCTGGGATTACAGGCGTGAGCCACTATGTCCGGCTCAAATTTTTAAAATTTAGTTTAGAACATGAATACACTGTAGCTGTCTTCAGATACACCAGAAGAGGGCATCAGATCCCATTACAGATGGTTGTGAGCCACCATGTGGTTGCTGGGGATTGAACTCAGGACCTCTGGAAGATTAGCCAGTGCTCTTAACTGCTGAGCCATCTCTCCAGCCCTGAATATCTTCATTTTTATCATGCCAATCACACATTGACCCCAGAGCTAGGATTATGGGTTTATATAACCATGCCCAGCTTTAGGCTGTGATGGGTATCCTACGGGGAATCAAATCCATGGCTTTGTGCATGTTACACAAGGACTCTTATTTACTGGATTAATTCCACAATACTGTGTTGTTGTTGTTGTTGTTGTTGTTGTTGTTGTTGTTTAAATTATGAGCTGGAGAAATGGCTGATTGGTTTAGAGCACTTGATACTCTTCCAGAGGACCTGGACTCAGTTCCCTGCACCCACATTGCAGCTCATAACCACGCACACATAACTCCAGTTTCAGGGTATCTAATGCCATAAATAAAATGCCATAAAATAAAAATGAATAAAGCCTCTAAAAAATGTTGCAGTAATTTTGTTTATTGTGTGTCTGCATGTGGGTGTGAGCACACTAGTCACATGGGGTCTCTCGGTCAGGTGTCAGACTCCCTCTTCCTTTTCCTGTGGCCAGACACAGTGCCTGTGCTCAGAGAAGAAAAGCCCTCATCGGCATTTGCCCCTAGCTGAAACAGAGAGATGGAAATTTGTCTCTATTGAAGCTTTCAGAGTAACTCCTCTGTCAGGCTGATGCTTCTGAGTTACCCCTTCAATTCAAATTACATCAGAGACGTGAAAGAATTTGTAGTGTCTGTTAAACCTGAAAAAAATTTTTTAAAAGATGTATTTATATATGTACACTGTAGCTGTCTTCAGAAACACCAGAAGAGGGCGTCAGATCCCCTTACAGATGGTTGTGAGTCACCATGTGGTTTCTGGGATTTGAACTCAGGACCTTCGGAAGAGCAGTCAGTGCTCTTAAGCACTGAGCCATCTCTCCAGGCCCCAAACCTGAAAACTTTGAGGAGAAAGACCAGTTCCATGACTAATTGAAGCAATATTTGTTGTAGAGGTCCAGCTGGCTGTCTCACCCTAAGTTGGGATTTTAGAGAGCAACCCTTCTGCCCTTTCAGGTCACTTTTATAGGGGGGAAATAAAAGATTAACAACTGTAAGCACGTGTACAGAGGTGAGAGAACTGACTGTTAGAGATTGTTAGAAAAATACCTACGAAAGAGGGAGACAAGGACATAGACCAGGAAGTGGAGGAAGACATCCGGTCAACGGGGTCACAAGGTGTGCCGGTTACCTCAGACTGAAGAAACAGAACTCATTCTTAAACATAAACCCATTTTGTTTTGCAAAGCAAGGGGACTTAACACAATGGGCTCCTTAATTTGCAAGGTATGCTGCCCCTGTTTTGAGCTCTTTTGTCATTTGGTATCACAGTGACAACCCTTGCGACTGCAGAACTCTAGATCTAAAAATGTTAATGCAATGTATGTTCCCAAAAAAACACGGGAGAGAGTAACAAAGAGATGCAATGAGTATTCCCCCCCCCCCCCAATCAGTATGGCCACACTGGGAAAGAGTAACAGAGACATTCCAGTGACTATCCCCACCCCCAGGGGCCTGGGACAGTTGAGTTAAGGTTTGTGAAGGGCAAGGGGTATGCATAATCAAGCAGTCTGTTCTAAGCATGCTCCCACATACTTAGGCTTAGCTTGTCTTCCTTCCTTTCTTCCTTCCTTCCTTCCTTCCTTCCTTCCTTCCTTCCTTCCTTCCTTCCTGTCTTTCTTTCTTTTTCTTTTTCTTCTTTTCCTTTATTTTGTTTTTTTGTTTTTTTTTGTTTTTTCCGAGACAGGGTTCCTCTGTGTAGCCCTGGCTGTCCTGGAACTCACTCTGTAGACCAGGCTGGCCACGAACTCAGAAATCCACCTGCCCCTGCCTCCCAAGTGCTGGGATTACAGGCGTGCGCCACCACAGCGCAGTTTATCTTGTCTTTCTGACAACTACCTGACGACATGGTGAAATTCTGTGAAATCTCCTCCTCCGACCAACGTCCCCCTTGTGATTGACTGGCTGGCTTCAGCCTTTTCCTTCTCCCAGCTAAGAGTCCTGGAGCAATTTCTATTTCTTGAGGTCCACATGACAATAGTCTGATAGCCTAAGGTAGAGAACAAGAATCTATTAGATCTGCCGGGCCGGGCGGCAGTGGCCCAGGCCTTTAATCCCAGCACTCGGAGACAGAGGCAGGCAAAATCCATTCTAGCCAGGCAGGCTATACTTTGTGCAAAGATCTGAACCTCAACTTTTTTTTTAATTGATTAATTTGTATTATACATATGAATATGCTTTGCCTGCATGTATATATACAAAGGTCAGAAAGGGACATCAGATCCCCTGAAACTAGAGTTACAGATGACTGTGAACCGATGAAGCACCAGCCTGGCTCCATCTTAGGCTTCAAAGCCATCTTACATCTCATAGTAAAGGCAAATTAGGTTCATTCCTGTTCATGATTAAACCTCTGATTCTCAAATAACGGGCTCTGTCCCACCAGACTTGACTACCGATGGTTCTGTACTGCCTGTACCAGGCATGACAATCATGTCTGTTTCAAAAGGTAGTTTATAGCCATCTTGCAACCCTACCTTTCTTTCAGAAGGTTCCATGACTACCTTGTCAGGAATGTTTGCTGTGATTTCCTTGTTTTGACTACCTGTTATGTTCTGCGCCTGCAACACCACCTATTTTCCCCCACTTGGAAAGCCCCTACTGCTGAGCTCCATAGAAGCCTGGTCTTCTGCACATACAGTGCTGCCCACACACAATACTCAACATGTGCAATGCTCCAATCAGGCTTTAAGTTGGCAGCCTGAATAAAAAAGCTTGCTTTAATCAGTCGCCATGATTTGGCCATGATGATTTGGGGCAGTGGTGTAAGACCCCACCCTCTGAGATGGCCCCAAGTGAGACACCTGAGATACCAATCTATGCAAAAGCAAGAAGTTTATTTTCTGACACATCAGGGGTCAACCTTTAATTAGTCCCTCAAGGCGAGTGACTAGAAGGTGACCCCTGAATGGCTATTACAAGCGATTTTTATACACAGGTCACATCAGCAAGATTACAGTTCAAACTTATTGGCTAAGCATATTGACCTTTAAATCTTTTGGCTAGCAAGAATGGGCAGATCATGACACACATTTGAACTCTATCTGGGACTTTTCAGAGGGTCAGGTGACTATCAGTCCCTACATTTTGCAAACTGTTTACTCAAGAAGGCTCCTGTGAGTGGAGGGTGGAACTTGGCCTAGTCTGGACCCCAGGTGGGAGGGAGAAGCTTCAGGGGGCAGGGAGGGTAAGATTGGAAAAAGCCCTTAGTGTCCTTCCATGGTCTTTCTCTTCCCATTTTGGGGATTAACACCACCATGCTGGGATTTGAATCTGGGCCCTCCGGAAGAGTAGTTACTTCTCAAAACTGCTGAGTCATCTCTCCAATCCCCTAAACCTCCATTTTATATTCCTCCAGGTAGGTGTTTCTGCAGAGCAAGTGGCAATTTCTTCCTGTCACTTTCCTCCTGAGACTTAGTTTTATGGACTGAGCTTGGAAACAAGCTATCTGGGGTCCAGAAATGACAAATGGGGGTTTGAGGTAATGGTGTTGTAAGACCTGAAAAAGAAAGGGGGGCGCCCCAGAGCCCCACGCCTCAGAAAGCGACACCAAAAACACTCGCGAGAAACGGTCTTGATGCAACAGCAAGAGGATTTTTATTCCAGAGGCTCTGGGGTTCAAAACCGTACACCAGGCAGGGTAGAGAACTGTTTAGAATCGGGACAGCTTTTATAGGTTTACAACAAAACCCGCCTAACACAAACCAATCATTCCTTAGCAGTGTGAGCCAATTGATTTGTACCACTCCATAGCTTCTAAGCCAATCAGTTTAAATTATCCAAGCCCACACCCTGAGAACCAATCAGTTTCCTACAGAAGCCAGATAGAAACTAGTTGGCTCATTTCCGCTTACAGGGCCAGGGCCATGTACACATTTCCTGTTACGGGGCCAGGGTCATATACACATTTCCTGTTACGAGGCCAGGATTAAAGAGCTTGGGGACCTGAGCACCCACCAGGCGTGCGGTGACCCCACTGGCCCTCGCCCTCCCCCTTGCCCTCCCCCTCGCCCTCCCCCTCGCCCCAGCTGCTCAGCGGAGGTAAGACGGGAAAGGACGCCGGGACCTTCCCAGGCCTGTGGCTCACAGCTGGACACTGCAGGCGGGTGTGACATGTGCACTCCTGTGCGGGCTCAAGGAATGTGTTCACCTAGTTTCTAACAAAGAGCAGGCTTTTGGGGGTCATTTAAGAGTTAGGCATGGGGGATCCCTACGCCGTAATTCTCATCCTTTCAGTGTTCTTCCTGCTCTTCGCCCAGCAACTGATTTGCTAGAATTTGGGCCTCTCCCCCTGACCCTTCCTCTCCTGTTAGTCTCTCTCACACACAGCTCAAGACTCCAATCTTCCCTTTAGCAGAACAGCTGTTAGCAGCAGGCGCTTCCAAATCAGCTGTATCCATAACTGTGAGGGGCTCCTCTGACGGGCAGGCCCATGCCCTCTACCAAAGTCTGTGCTGCAGCATCAAGACTGGAGACTGTAGGGTGAAGACTGGTGTCTCAGGGAGACTGAGGTTGGGGGCTGTTCTGTATCAACTTACCGCCTCCTCACGACTTTCCTGCCTAACTCAGATAAGGCCTTTAACGCCAAGCTCTGGCATACCCGAAGCTTCAACTTGCCCTAGGCAGTTCCGACCTCCTAACCCGGGTCCTTCAGAACAGAGCGACCTTCTCTGGAGTGGAAGTGCCCATGGAGAGAACCCATTATTCCTTCCTCCCTCCAGCTACTGCCCAGCTAGTCCTCATGAGATGATTATTTCTGTTCCAGGGTGCAGCCTCCAGACATGGATAATTGCCCTTTTGAGGCATAAAGACACACCACAAACCTGTTTTTCAATCTGTCCTCCTAGTTCTAGATTTCCTCCTGGCTGACGAGGAAAGGTTAGGGGGCAAGCACTGAGCCAGAGAGACAGAATGGACTGAGGTGGGCTGGACCGATGGCTCATGGGTAAATTGGTGCACAGACACGAGGGAGAGCCCGTGCTAGACTCTGGCACTCATGAGAAAAGCCAGTTGTGGAAATGTTTATGTTGGGGTGGGACAAGAGGACATTTAGCACCAGCTGGCCAGCAAGTCTATCCTAAAATGGGAGGCTCCAGATTCTAAAAATAGAGAGAAAGAGAGGAAATTTTTTTTTGGTTTCCCCCACTGGTATAGCCACTGGCTGACTGGCCACGATCTACTCATGTTCCTGAAAGAAAGATTAACTAAATACAGTAGGGTTTTCCGTGTGTGTGTGTGTGTGTGTGTGTGTGTATGCATATGTTCTATATGTATGGTTGTGTGTGAGTGTGTGTTTAATGAGGGTCTAGATGGAGCCAGAGAGATGGCGCAGTGGTTCAGAGCACGTAACTGCTCTTACGTAGGGCATCAATTCGTTCCGAGCAGCCCTGCCAGGCTAACAGCTGTGCATGGTAACTGCAGCCAGGGAGGTCAGACCCGCCAGTCTCCCAGGGCCCCTGTACTTACACTTACAGGCACACACACACATGTAAATATAATTTAAAAATAAATATTTATATATATACATATATATGTGTGTGTGTATACACACACACACACACACACATAGCTCAAATGTTTTTTTGTTTGTTTGTTTTGTTTTTCTTTTTTTTGTTGTTTTTGTTTTTTTTGGTTTTTCGAGACAGGGTTTCTCTGTATAGCCCCGGCTGTCCTGGAACTAGCTCTGTAGACCAGGCTGGCCTCGAACTCAGAAATCCTCCTGCCTCTGCCTCCCAAGTGCTGGGATTAAAGGCGTGCGCCACCACCGCCCGGCGTTTGTTTTGTTTTTCAAGACAGGGTTTCTCTGTGTAGCCCTGGCTGTCCTGGAACTCACTCTGTGGATCAGGCTGGCCTCAAACTCAGAAATCTGCCTGCCTCTGCCTCCCAAGTGCTGGGATTACAGGTGTGCGCCACCACTGCCCAGCCATATTGCTCACATGTTAAGGGTACTTCTTGCTTTTCCAGAGAACTTCAATTTGTTTTCAGCACTAATGTTAGATGGTTCACAAGCACAAGTAAGTTCAGTTCTGGAAGGATCCATCACTCTCTCCTGTCCACCCATACACATGGCACTCACACACACAGACACCACTTACATACAAACACAGGTACACACACACACACACACACACACACACACTTACACACACATACACCACATAACTCACTCATATACACACATCACATACAGATACACACACCCCCTATACAACTCACACATTCACTTACATACACACACACAAACACCCACACACACACACACACACACACACACACACGACTCACACACAGACATGTTCATACATATACAACACACACACTCATGTATACACACCACTCACATAAATAAAAAAATAAAAATAAGCTAAATCTTTAAAAAGGTGGAAGCTGGACTGGAGAGACGGCTCAGCGATTAAGAGCACTGCTGCTCTTCTACAGGTCCTGAGTTCAAATCCCAGCAGCCACATGGTGGGTCACGACCATCTGTAATGGGATCCGATGCCCTCTTCTGGTGTGTCTGAAGACAGCTACATATCCTATATATAAAATAAATGAATCTTTAAAAAAAAGAAAAAAGGTGGAAAGCAATAGAGGAAGATGCTCAAGGCTGACTTCTGTCTGGCTTCTGCGCGTGCAAAGGCAGACAAGCATATAACCCCCTCACATGGGCCCAAATACACACTCACATGGGCATGTATGCACACTCACATGGGCACATATGTACACTCACATGGGCACATATACACACTCACATGGGCATATATACACTCTCAAGCACATTCCCTCGTGTGTACACATTCAGGCAAAGACATGTCCTTATTTGTTTAAGCACACAGACAAGCACACATATCCTCACACGAATACACACACACACACACACACACACACACACACTGACAAAATGGTGAGGAGAACTTAAGCTCCGAGAAACATCCCTCTTCCAGATGCAGAGAGATCACTGCAAGTTCAAGGCCAGCCTGTCCTACATAGTTAGACTTTGTCTCAAGTAAAGCCAAAACCTTTAATTAACTAGTTAGTTAAATTAAATAAAAGATATATAGGACTAGGCATGGTGGCACACACCTCTAATCTCAGTTACTCTGGATGCCTAGCCAGGAGGATTATTTTTAAGTAAAATAAATAAACTAGGGGTGGGAAAGAAAAGTGACCTTAAGTCTATGATGGTGAGAGGAAGCACACTGCAGGCCAAATATCTTGAGTGTTTGTCTTGTTCCTTGGAAAGGAACTCACTCTGTAGACCAGGCTGGCCTCGAACTCAGAAATCTGCCTGCCTCCGTCTCCCAAGTGCTGGGATTACAGGCGTGCGCCACCACTATCCGGCCTTGTTTTTGTTTTTAAGACATGGCTTCTTACTTCCCTAGACCAGCCTGGCCTCAAACTCAGAAATCCACCTGCCTCTGCCTCCCAAGTGCTGGGCCATCACCAACTGGCATAAATAAAAAAGAGTTATTACAGAGTAAGTTCCAGGACAGCCAGGGCTACACAGAGAAACCCTGTCTCAGAAAACAAAACAAAACAAAACAAAAAGTTATTTGTCATTTATTTGTATTTTAATATGTAATATTTTAATATTTTATGTTAATTATTGATATTAACACAATGGTCAATATGTTATCTAATAATATAAGTATACTATTTACAATACATAACATACTTAATTTTTAAATTTATTTTTTACCATTTACTTAATTAATTTTTTAGTTAATTTTTTTTAAGAAGTAAAAGCTGGAGTTGGGCGGTGGTGGCACACGCCTGTAATCCCAGCACTCTGGGAGGCAGAGGCAGGTGGATTTCTGAGTTCGAGGCCAGCCTGGTCTACAGAGTGAGTTCCAGGACAGCCAGGGCTATACAGAGAAACCCTGTCTAGAAAAAACCAAATCCAAAAAAAAAAAAAAAAAAGAAAGAAATTTAAAAAAGAAATAAAATCTGGGCTGTAGTCGTTCCTTAGTCCTAGCCCTGGGGAGGAAGAAGCAAATGGATCTCTGAGTATGAGGTGAGTCTGATCTACAAAATGAGTTCTAGGACAGCCAGGGTTATACACAGAGAAACCTTGTCTTGAAAAAAAACAATAAACACACACATAATAGAATAAAATAGAAAACTAATAAATACACACATAGTAGGCTATTCTTAGCAGAGCACCAGTTTGCACGGACCCAGCAGCTCAGTGTGTCCCCAGCGAGGGCCGGACACCCATGGCAGGTTTCCTTATTTTGCTATACCCCTGCGGTCCCCACCAATGCATTTGGTAAGCAATTTAGTTTAGGCCTTCTTTATTCTGCAACTTGCAAAATCTCTTTTGTGTAACCACTTCCACAGGACAAACATGGTATTTGGGGCAAACTAAATCCATGTCCTGGCCAGAGTCACTCCTATTTGGTTTTTTTTTTTTTTTGGGGGGGGGTTCTTAAAACAAAACAAAACAAAACAAAACAAAAAAACAGTTCTTGGGGGTTGGAGAGATGGCTCAGCGGTTAAGAGCACTGGCTGCTCTTCCAGAGACCGTGGGTTCAAATCCTAGCACCCACAAGGTGGCTCCCAATCATCTGTAACAAGATCTGGTGCCCTCTCTTGTCCTGCAGGCATATACTCAGGCAGAACACTGTGTACATAATAAATACATAAATCTATTTAAAAAAAAAAAAAAGTTGTTTGCTTCCAGGCATGGTGGCTCTTGCCTAACACTCAGGAGGCAGAGGGGGCGGGTCTCTGTGAGTTCAAGTCCTACCTGGTCTATATAGTGAGAACTCATTTAGGGCAAATAGAGAGATCCTGTCTCAAAACAAACAAATAAAAATCAAGGCAGGGATGATCTTCCATTCCAGTCCCAGCACTTGAGGCAGGTAGATCTCTATGAGTTCAAGGCTTGTCTGGAAAACTAAACAAAGAATTATTATTACATTTACCTACAATGTAGGAGAGGAGGGACACATCCTGAGGTATACGTGACGGTCAGTGGACCACCTGCAAGAGTCAGTTTTATCCTTCAACTATGTGGATCCTAAGAATTCAACTCAGCTTGCCAGATAGGGCGGCAAGCACTCGGACGGGCTGAGCCAGTAGGACGTGTGCCCAGGCTGCTTGGGCGGTGCTGACATGAACTTTAGGGTTAAATAGAGGACGAGTCGGAGTGGGCACAACACAGTGGCCTCTCAAGGCTCTCTGGCTGATCAGTATCTTGGAGATGTTCTGGATCTGTGGGCTGGCTGGAAGCAGAAGTCCTTACTGCTTGAGAGGGCAGTCTTGTTCTTAGGAGACACTTTGTCTTGCCTCAGGGTGCAGCCTTGGCCAGCAGAGATAATTACTCTTATTTGGAGGATCATTCTGTTTCTGGAATCCAACCTAACTTTAACGGGGATGAAGCTTCGTGATCAGCCTTGAAAGGGAGAGGGATATAGATAGCAGAGGATTTCAAGACAGGGTTTCTCTGTGTAGCCCTGGCTGTCCTGGAACTCACTCCGTAGACCAGGCTGACCTTGAACTCAGAGATCCGACTGCCTCTGCCTCCCAAGTGCCAGCACTAAAGGCCTGTGGCAGGACTGCCGGAGCGAGCTCTTCTCTCCTTTTGATAAATGAGATTATAGAATAGAACCTTGCCTGTGATTGTTGTCTCAAAAGGTAAAACCAGGAGTCCCTTGACTTAGACAAAGAGTTTCTAAAGAGATGTAGGTGCGTAGCCAGGAAGAGCTAAGGGCTTTAACCAGGCATTGTTTGTCCGGAATTCTTGCTTCTCTACTGGCAAAAGGCTTCAACTTAGGTTGAAGGCTGCCCTGTGAGTTGCCTTTATTTTTCATGCCCTCATAATTTTCCTGTCTTTTTGTTCTGTCTCAGAGCTGAGCAAAAACTGAGGGCAGAAATGAAAAAAAAAAAATCCCCATGACCCCAGACTGGTTGACTCTCAAGCCTTTGGGAATAGGCCTGCCGCCTCAGCAAGTAGCTCCACAATGCACGCCCAAAGTTCTCCCACAGCTGCGAGAGAGCCTGCTCCTCTGTGAAAAGCATCTTTTCTTTGTGAGCAGCTGTCAGCATCCTGCTGAGTCCCTGAACTCGCCACGCAGAGTGGTTTCAATGTGTTCAGCGCACATGAATGCGGCAGCATCTCTCAGACACACAGTGGAGTTTATTGCCAGCCGCACTTGGGAGGGCAGATGGTGCCTCCACACAAAAGGCCAGGGTCACACCACAGCCCCAGCCCTTCAAAGAAGCAGGAATGTTTTTGTTCCTTCCCCCCCCCCCCATCCATACTCGTCCTCCCTCCTATGTGGTGTCTACATAAAGTGTCAACTCTACTTTAGGGCGATAAGAAACTAGTTTGTTCTAGCTAGGCAAGGCGGTACAGTTTTATAGCATTACTGACCATGAAAGTTTGGTGGCACTGGCGGCAGCCAGACTCCTCAAGTCGCAGTGGCAAAGGAGTTGGTCAGCTTGCGAGCGGGACTGGCTTGTAACCCTTCACAGCCTCTCCCTAATGCCCTCCTTCCTGCTAGGCCTCACATTTTACTGGTTCTACAACGTCCTGAAGACCTACAGACCAAACACCCGAGCTTGCCGGGGGTGGAACGCTTCACCAGCAAACCTTAATAGCAAGTAAATCCTATTGGTTGGTTTTGTTGTTGCAACAGAGTTTCCCTTGTTGCTATGGCTGTTCTGGAACTCTGTAGACCAGGCTGGCCTCAAACTCAGAGATCTCTGCCTCCAAAGGGCTGGGATCAAATGCAGGCAGCCACCACTTCCTGGCGTGGAACTCTATTTTATTATCACCTATTAAGCTTTACTGCCGGTAAAGGTAGGGTGTGTCACGAGTTTTATCTAAATGTCAAAGGCTGTAGGTTGTCAACAAAGGTGGATAGTTAATGGCTATTTAAAGGGATAGAGCTCAAGATAAATTTGTCTCTGCAACCAAAAGAGATCGTTCCATCTTTCAATAATCTCACTGTTATGCTTAGCAAAGGTAGAGCAGTTTAATGGATCTAAAGAGGGTAGCTTCGCAGAGAATTTCCCTCACCTGGAGCTTGGGAAACACCCTGGGAACTATTATGAAAATGAAAGCCGGGATGCCAGACCAGAGGGACCAGAGAAAGGTGTGACTAAGGGACCGGGACATGCTAGAGTGAGGAACGTGTGTGTGTGTGTGTGTGTGTGTGTGTGTGTGTGTGTTAGGGATGACTAAAGCCCTCTCCTAAGGTACGTAATGAATCTACCATTGAGCTGCATCCAGAGGGGACTCTCCAAATCCAGATAACCCTGGTAGAGTGGGACTCCGAGTTAGATAGACTTTCTGATAGGCAGACAAATAGGAAGAGAAGCCATAACTAAGGAATAAAAGTGTTGAACTTCCAAAATGGCAGTCTTCTTTACCCTGAAGACCTGAGACAGAAGCCTGGTAGCCTAAAACAAAGGACTTGAGGGCTTTTTCTCCTGAGGATGCATTGCTTCCCAAGTTCAAGGCCAGATCAGAACATGTTACATAACAGTTGTGGACTGACGACCCACCAAACCTAAATTAGAGAAGGAAGACCTTTCAAAGACAAAACAAAACAAACAACAACCCCCCCCCCACACACACACACACAAACCCCTGAGTTCTCTAGGAGAGACATGACTTTTGGGCCTAGGTCTTCCTCTGTGTGTGTGCTGTGTGAGTGTGTGCATTTTCTGACCTATAATTAAGTCTTTGTTCAGTGGTTGGTTGTTTGTTGTGGTCAGGATGTTCCCTGCTACCTTTTAATTCTTTACCTGGCAAAGATAAACCGGACCAAGAGCCCTAGACTGGAACAGTAGCACAGGCTGACTTTTTTTTAAACCTTTTTGTGTATGGGTTCTTTTCCTGTGTACATGTCTATGTGCCATGTGGGTGCAGTTACTGGAGAGGCTGGAAGAGAGCATCAGATCTCCTGGGACTAGAGTTACAGACCAGTTATGAGCTGCCACATGAGTGCTGGGAATTAAACCAGGTCCTCTGGAAGAGCAGCCATTGTCCCTAACTGATGAGCCTGAAGAGCCCAGCTCAGAACTTTTGGAAAATTCCACCAGACCCCTCCCTTCCTGGAAGCAAAGGTCATAGAGCACATAGGCACCCATCTACTCCAGAAGGGAGAGAGGCTAATTACATTCCTCAGACCCCAGTGGGGACTGACCATTGGTCACCTGCAGATGAGGGTAAGCCCAGAGCAGGGAGACACATTCCTTAGGGTGGACTGACCGTTAGCCACCCACAATAAGGGAACCCCTTGCTACCTCATTCCCTAAGGACCAATCAGTCTGAAAGTCAAACTGTTCTGCCAATCCTTTGTGCCTATTCTACCCCTGAAAACTGTATAAGAACTCGCCAAATGAGCTGCCCAGGGTCTCCACCTCTCCTCTGGGTCCGGAACTACCCCAGTGTGCTGGAACAATAAATTCCTCTTGATTTTGCATCAATTCCCAGCTCTGCATGGCTCTCTCAGAGAGTTCCCAGTAATTAAGGCTTTTCAGAGTCTTACAAGCCATCTCTCTAGCACCAGAGGGTGACTTTGAACTTCTGATCTTCCTGCCTCCTTTGCCCAAGTGCTGGAGTTAGAGGCATGTGCTACCATGTTTATGCAGTATTAGGAATCAAACCTGAGACGTCATGCATAGCAAGTAAGCTGCACTCCCTGCCTCCAGGCCCCTCATTTTCTAAATATTAAAAAGTGTGATGTGTTCTAAAACTGTTTCAAAATATCCTGAATCAGTCTGTAGTCCAACCCCCCAACAGTAGTCAGCAGCAGCTGTGGATGGAAGTCCAAGGATCTTGCGGTTGCTCAGTCCCACGAGGCAAGTCGGCAAGGTAGAATCAGTCTTCCTTCTTCCAATGTCCTTATATATGTCTCCAGTAGAAGGTGTAGCCCAGATTAAAGGCTGTAGGTCTCCAGCAGAGGGTGTGGCCCAGATTAAAGGTGTGTGTCTCCATGCCTTTAATCCCAGATGATCTTGAACTGGAATCCATAGCCACTATGCTTCAAGATCTCCATGCTAAGATCCAGGTCAGAAACATATCTCTGAGCCTCCAGATTAGGATCATAGGTGAGCTTTCCAATTCTGGATTGTAGTTCATTGCAGATATAGTCAAGTTGACAACCAGGAATAGCCACTACACAGGCCGTCAGGAGGGGCTGGGGACAGGGCAGAGGGAGGCACGGGGCAGGGGTGGGGGTGGGGGGAACAGGGAAGAGGGAGAGGGAAGAGAGAGGGCGAGAACTGGGGTGGCAGGTCATCCTTTTATGTACACCTGGCAGGCAATTTAATGACATAAGCTATTGCCAGGTCCCCAAGGGCAGGCCAGCAGAAGGCCTAGATGCTAACACTACTTTGATGATCTCTGTGTAGCCCTGGCGGCCCTGGAACTCACTCTGTAGACCAGGCTGGCTTCAAACTGACAGAGATTCGCCTGCCTCTGCCTTATAGGTGTGCACCACCATCAACCAGAGATACGCGCTACTCTCACAGAGGGCCCAAGCTCCACTCACTCCTCACACTCATGTGCCGCAAACTATCTCACTGGCTCATCTTTGAACTTGTGATCATCCTGCTTCCAGAGCCCATACCGCTGTACTTGCAGGGATGCTCTACCACGCAGTTTTCATGGCGTTCTGGGGACTGAACCGACCTTCCTGTGTGGTATAAGTATTGTATCTACCATATACCCACAGAGCTGCATCCTCAAGCCCCTGCCTCGTCTGAGCCAAGCCATAGCTTTGCTGATGGTATGGAGTACGGGACACTCGAGACCCCTGGGTTCCCTTAGAATATAGTTTGATGGGGAAATGTGAAGCTATAGAAAGTGGTAGCAAAACATCAGAAAACTTGACCTTCCACACAAAGCTGGACATGAACACATCCTGTGACCCGGTAATCCTACTTCTAACTGTACACCTGGGGAAAGACATACGTGCAGCCAGGCGCTGTGGCACACTTTTTGTTTTGTTTTGTTTTGTTTTGTTTTTCTAGATAGGGTTTCTCTTGGCACATACTTTTAACCCCAGCACTTGGGAGGCAGAGGGAGGCAGATCTCTGAATTCTAGGCTAACCTGGTCTACATAACAAGTTCCAGACTAATCTGGGTTATGTGGGGAGACCCTATCACACAAACATATATAGATAGATTGAGGAGGCTGCCTCGTGGGCCAGCTGGATTCCTCAAATGTGTGTAAAAAACCAGAAATGATAAGAAATGGGGGTGGACTGAGTTCATGCCGACTCATCCCATTCCTTTCCTGCCTTTGGTGATAAGAGTCCTCCTCTACCCTCTTGGAAGAAAGCCACAGTCATAGTGAAACTTCATGCTCTTCCAAATAAAGAAAGCCTCTGTGGCCGTTGACTCTCAACTGCCTTCTGCTTAAAACTTTTGCTGGGCTAACTTGACACACTTAGGAGCAGCATGTTCTGATCACTTCCATTTCAATTGTGGGCATTAGAGCCAAGGAGATGGTTCAGAGGGTAAAGGCACTTGCTTCCAAAACCATGCATGCACATGTGTATACAGAGAGAGAGAGAGAGAGAGAGAGAGAGAGAGAGAGAGAGAATAAAAATGAATTGTAGGCGTTGGTATGTATTCATTGTGTGGGTGGGTGTTCATGTAAGGGGTGCATGCATATGTTAGGGTGTTCATACCCTCATGTGTGTGCTATATGTGGAGGCCAGAGGTCAACCTTTAGTATTGTTTCTCTGGTGCCTTCCAATTCAAAGCGTGTGAGTGTGTGTGTGTGTGTGTGTGTGTGTGTGTGTGTGAGAGAGAGAGAGAGAGAGAGAGAGAGAGACAGAGAGAGAGAGACAGAGAGAGAGACAGAGAGACAGAGAGAGACAGAGAGAGACAGAGAGAGAAAGAAAAACGTATGTGTGTTCGATATGTGATAATGTGTGTTATGCATACATTCTGTGTGCAGATACAGACAGGTACACTCACAGAGCACGCGTGGAGTCAGAGGGCCTGAATTTTCCACCTAGTTTGAGACAGATTCTTTGCTATTGCATATTCCCTGCTCCTTGGCCTGAGAGTTCCCCTGATTTTTCTGTCTATGCCTTTCATCTCCTGTTGGAGGCCACTGTGCTCACAGATGCTTTTATGCAGGCTCTGGGGATCCAGACTCAGGTATCCAGGTTTGCGTGTCAAGTCCTCTGTACTGACGGAGCCATCTAGCCAGACCACCTAGATGCTTTGGCCTGGATCTTGCTGATTAGGTTAGACTGACTGTCCAGCAAGCCCCTAGAGTTCTTGTGTGTTCTGAGGTCCTCTTGCTTGTATAGTAGGCACTTTACCTATCAGCTCTGAGAGTTGGTTGTACACAATCTTTTTACATACTTACACCTGTGTGCACGCACGCGCGCGCACGCGCGGAGACACACACACACACACACACACACACACACACACACGAGTTTGGCACTTATCCCCTTTGTGTGTTATATGTCAGCCCAGTCCAGAAAATTAGAGTCTGGTTTGGCTCAGACAGGACAGGGTTGTTTTTTTTCAGCCTTTACTCTCCCTATTTCCATGGATACCAAGGCAGCAAAGGGAGGAGACAGAAAGGCCTGGTGCATCCCAAACCATCTCTGTCACCTGGTTGTATGGTGACTTTATGTGACTCCTTTCTTCCCAACCTTCTGTTTTTCCACCTGTACAACAAGAAAATTGGTTCCAGCCGGGCGGTGGTGGCACATGCCTTTAATCCCAGCACTTGGGAGGCAGAGGCAGGCGGATCTCTGAATTTGAGGCCAGCCTGGTCTACAGAGTGAGTTCCAGGACAGTTAGGGCTATACAGAGAAATCCTGTCTCGAAAAAACAAACAAACAAACAAACAAACAAACAAACAAAAAAAGAAAAGAAAAAGAAAAAAGAAAAAAAAAAGAAAAGAAAAAAGAAAATTGGTTCCTTCTGACCTCAGCTCATTTTGAGTCTTGAAACCTAGAGACATTAGTCCAGGCTCAGCTCCCAAGACCTTCCAGCTGATGATTACATCCCTGATGATGACATCAGGCGGATTGGAGAGCCGTGGATAATCAGGAGTCTATCATAAAATAGATGGGGTGAAAGAGGAGACAGCAGACCAGGTAGCTACTGTCTATCTCCTAGGCGGCTCACAGAAAAGCTCACTTTAAAGTCAGCTTCTCTAGCCAAGCAGTGGTTGCACACGCCTTTAATCCCAGCACTTGAAAGGCAGATTTCTGAGTTCAAGGCCAGCCTGGTCTACAGAGTGAGTTCCAGGACAGCTAGGACTATACAGAGAAACCCTGTCTAGGAAAAAAAAAAAGTCAGCTTCTCTTAAAGGGTATTTATAACATGTGGGGCTCGTTATCTGGAAGCAGCCGCTGTACCTGTGATGTCATCCTTCTTGTAAGGCAGCTTGGCTCCTGTCTCACATTGGCTATATGACAAAAAGCCACTTAGCTGCCTGTGTTTTATCTGTTACAATGCTGTTTACTTATTTACTGCTGTGGGTACTTTCTTTGAGATAAAGTCCCTGGTAGCAAAGGTTAGCCTTGCCCTTGTTATGTCGTTGAGGGTGGCTCTGATCTCCCGATCCTCCTGCCTCCACTTCCCAAGTGCTGGGATTACAGGGATGCATCTGAACTCACTGCGGTCTTGCACTTGAACTCTGGTCCCACTTCAAACTACCTCAAAGACAGCTTTTGGATCAGGAGTCAGTGCAGAGGATTGCCTCGTCCGCCTTGGCTGTGATGGGTGGGGCAGCAATCTGCCTAACCTGCTTTCCTAGGACATTCTCCTCACCACCTCGGCCCCACCCCCACCCCAGCCGGGTCATACATAGTTCTACCTCTTTTTTTTCTTTCCTTCTTTCTTTCTTCCTTCCTTCCTTCCTTCCTTCCTTCCTTCCTTCCTTCCTTCCTTCTTTCCTTCCTTCCTTCCTTCCTTTCTTTTTCTTTCTTTCTTTTTTTTTTTTTTTTTGGAGACAGGGTTTCTCTGTGTAGTCCTGGCTGTCCTGGAACTCTTTCTGTAGACCAGGCTGGCCTCGAACTCAGAAATCCGCCTGCCTCTGCCTCCCAAGTGCTGGGATTACAGGCGTGCGCCACCATGCCCCGCTAGTTCTACCTCTTAAACCATTAGTCATTGGTACCCAGTTCAACGTCCATCCCAGGACAAAGTCTCACCATTTGGAATGTGAAAGCAGAGAGATCAGAAGTTCAAGGCCAGTACAGCTACATGAGTTTAAGGCTAGCCTGGGCTGCATGAGTGAGATCCTGTCTCAAAAGTACACAAGCAGCCGGGCGGTGGTGGCGCATGCCTTTAATCCCAGCTCTTGGGAGGCAGAGGCAGGCAGATTTGAGTTAGAGGCCAGCCTGGTCTACAGAGTGAGTTCCTGGACAGCCAGGGCTACACAGAGAAACCCTGTCTCGAAAAAAAAAAAAAAGTACACAAGCGCACTTGTGCGCGTTTGCACGCGTGTGCACACACACACACACACACACACACACACACGGAGGGGGTAAGGGAGTGCATTACTACCACCTACAAAACAAAAATACGGCTTTCAGGATGTTGTTGGTACTCACCTTCAATCCTCCTAACACGGGAGGCAGAGGCAGGCTGATGGTGAAATTTGAGATTAGCCATGTCTCCCTAAGGAGTTTGAGGTCAGCTAGAGCTACGCCATTTTGAGATCTTGTCTCTAAAAACAAAAACAGGCTGGGCGGTGGTGGCGCACACCTTTAATCCCAGTATCTGGGAGGCAGAGGTAGGCAGATTGGTCTACAGAGTGAGTTCCCAGGACAGCCAGAGCTATGCAGAGAAACTGTCTCAAAAAACCAACCAACCCACCAACCAACCAACCAAACTCATTGTTACAAAATATACAGAAGTATACATTTAACTTTACCCTGCCTCCCTGACCCTGCCGCTTCTCAGTGGTTGCTATCAAAATAAGGAAGGTCTCCAACGAGCTGGAAAACCCTCAGCTTGAGGGACTGAAGGCTCAAGGTTTGGAGATAAGATGCGTTGGTAGTGTGTTTGACAAATACAGAGGGAGACACTCTCAGCCAGCCATTGAACTGAGCACAGGGCCCCCAATGGGGGGAGCTAGAGAAAGGACCCAAGAACTGAAGGGGTTTGCAGCCCCATAGGCAATATGAGCCACCCAGTACTCCCAGAGCTCCCAGGGACAAAAACATCAACCAGCTAGTACGCATGGTGCTACCCTTGGCCCCACAAGCATAGGCGGCAGCAGATGGCCTTGTTGGACATCAAAAGGAGGAGAGGCCCCTGGTCCTATATGCAGAAGTGTAGGGGAATACCAGGACAGGGTCGCGGGAGAGGGTTGATTGGTGAACAGGGGGAGGGGAGATGGCTTATGGGACTGGGGGGGAGGCGTGGGGAAGACCAGGAAAGGGGAAATCATTTGAAATGTAAATAAAGAATACACACACACACACACACACACACACACACACACACACACATTGGTAGTGTCCCAGCCTAGCATTGCTGAGTTCTTGCCACAAGGGAAAATAATTATAATACACCATTACATTTATTCCTGTAATCCCAGCCTTTTGGAGGCTAAGGCTGGGTGGACTTTAAGCCAACCTGGACTAGAAAGTAAGACTATGTCTCATAACAAAGAGTTCTCATCTACTTTATTGCCTCAAGGAAAACCTAACACATGGTTTTCTCTGTATTACAACCCTGGCTGTCCTAGAACTCACTTTGTAGATCAGGCTGGCCTTGAACTCCTACTCATAGAAATGTATGTGTGTCTGTGTCTCTGCATTCCAGGGGCTGAGATCAAAGGCATTCACCACCATGCCTGGCTTCTACTTTCAGATTTAATCAGATTTGAATTGGCCAATGTTTATTTATTTATTCTTGTTTCTTGTTTTTGTTTGAGGCGGGATCTTATAGAAGCTTACATAGTAAATTTATATAGTAACTTACTTATAGAAGCTTCTCACCAAGATCCACTGGCCTCTACCTCCCAGGTGCTGGGTAAAGGTGTGCTCCACTGTGGAGCCTCCGAGGAAGCCACTCACACTGGCGCATTTAAAATAAGTATATACTTTTTAATTAATATGGTGTCTGTGTGGTGTGTGTGTACATGTACATGCGCACATGTGTGCGTGTGAGTACATGCCATCTACGTGGGAGTCCCTGTGGAGGCTAGGACGGGGCATCAGATCCTCTGGATCCGGGGGTTCTAGGTGCTATGAGCAGCCAGATGTGGGTGCTGGGAACTGGATTCCTGTTCTCTGGAAGAGCTGCAATGCTCTTAACCATCGGGTCCTCTCTCCAGGCCCCGACTGGCCAATTGTGTATTGGAAGTCTGTAGGCTTTCACTAATGTAGTATAGGACTCCATGACCCGGAAAGACTAGATGACAAATGGTGCTTCTTTGGGTGGTAGGCTGAGAGGGGGGGGTATAAGACTGGTGAGCGTTCCTTCAGTAGTCAACCATTGACCCAGAATATGAGAAGGCCTGTGGTTACCACAGGAGGAGCGCGTAGAGCACAGGGGAGGGGGCTGGAGAGATGACTCAGTGGGTGAGAGTACTTGTTCTTTTGGGAACCTGGGTTTGGTTCCTAGCACGTTCATGGTGGCTCATAACCACTTGCAACTCCAGTTCCAGGGGATCTGATGTTCTCTTCTGACCTCCCTGGGTACCAGACATGTGTGTGGTGCATAGACTTATAAGCAGGCAAAATACTGACGCACATAAAATAAATGAAGCTAAAAAGGAAGAAAGAAAACAGAAAAGGGCCACAAAGATGAGAGCATGGGAATCCAGAGGTCACGTGACCTACATGTGGCCTTTAAAGATACTAAACATTAGATATCAGCTGGCTAGAGACAGGGCGGCAGGTGCCAGCTTGCCTGATAAATGGTCAGGATGTGTTGATTTGACTAGAGGGAAGAGTTTGGGTGTAGAGACCTTGCATGGGACCTGGGAACATCCCAGTTAGAAGGAGGGATGAAACCCTGCTGGGGTCCTCTGTGTGTGTGGGGATGGGGAGATGGGCCTCGGCAGGGCCAAGTCCAACCAGCAGCTGACTGCAGCCTGCTCCTCCTAGCGGGGGGGGGGGGCCCCCACTGTCTGCTCTCAGGAAGCACTGCAGAGCTCTCTCTGGCTTCCTCCCACACCATCCTGGGCCCTACACTTTGTCTCTTCACCTGCTGTCTACGGCAAGGGCCCACGCCACCACTCCCGACTTATTTAAAAGTCAGTTCGCAATTGTACCTGTGCCAGCACCCTCCCTCCCAAACAGCCTGGGTTCACGCTGCTCAGTGAACTCTGACAGCAAGCTGCAGCTCTTTCTGACTGCAAGTTCCTGGACCAAAGTCTCTGCCTGCAGATAGGGCTCCCCTGCCAGGCATCCAACTTCTCAGTCCGCAGGTTGATTTATTTCTCAGAACAAATCAATACACGAAGACGGTTTTTGTCGTCTCTGCATTCCACATCCTTTCATTTTCTCACTAAACACAGGTGGAGCGGACCCTGTCTGCATCCAGTGCCTGGCTCAGATGGCGTCCTCCTTGTACTCATTCTCACGGTCTATCTTTCTCCACGTATACAATGTGCAGTTATTAGAGCTGTAACAATAAGAAGATAAAGATGGGGGGGAGTGGAGACATGGCCCAAGGGTTGCGAGCACTTGCTCCTCAGGTCCCGGCGCCCACGGCACAGTGGCTTACGGCCATGTGTAATTTCACTCTCAGAAGATCTGACGCTGTCATCTGACCTCAACAAACAAAACTCACAATCACTACCAAAACTTAAATAACCAAACAGGGAAAACAATTTCTAAAAAAAAAAAAAAAAGATGGGGGCGGTATGGTGGTGCATGGCTACCACCCCAACATGCCGATCACCCCAGCGCTAGGAAGGCCGAGGAACTTATGTCTTTTGAATACTGACAAATACTTCTGGCGGCCCTTCAAGCCCGTTTCCAACCAGACTGAGGCTGTTTGAGCAGACACTGGGCAAGAGCCAGAACCCTGGCTGAAAAATGGCTTCAGAAGCGCTTTGGTGACCCCTGCCTTGCTTTTAGACTTCTAGGGATGTCAGAGTTGTAGGATCTCTAGCACATGAAACACACGGAAAACAGTGTTGCCACGGATGGTGGACAGGAAATGGGGAAATCCTAAAAAGGGTCCAAAGTTGTAGGTAGGTAGATAAGACAAATACGTTTAGAGATCTAATTACTAAATGAGGTATGTAATAAATAGTTTAGTATACATTACAATTTTTCTGGAAGATTAGAGTTTAGCTTTTTACCATATACAAAGACACTTGTTAGGTAATGCATTTATTGTTTTGTTTTTTGTTTGTTTGTTTGTTTCTCGAGACAGGGCTTCTCTGTGTAGCCCTGGCTGTCCTGGAACTCACTCTGTAGACCAGGCTGGCCTCGAACTCAGAAATCTGCCTGCTTCTGCCTCTCAAGTGCTGGGATCAAAGGCGTGGGCCACCACCACCGGACATGTGCTACTTTTTGATAGGTTATTTCTCTGATGTTGATGAAATGAGCCAATTCAAACCAGATTAGATGATATTAAAGGCGGGTTCAGTGGGAAGCTGCTCTCGGCAGTCTAGTTCACTGGCCTCAGGAGTAGCCACGGAGAAGTATGGGGTAAGGGAGGACGACAGAAAGGGTCTGCAGGCACAGAGAAGAGAAGAGACAGATCAACTTGTCTGGAATATACAGGGAGGAGCCTCTGGGGGAAGGGCAGTCTAGCTCCTTGGCTGAATGGATGCTGGGAAAACCTGGAGGCCAAATCTGCTTTGGTATGCAAAATACACGCGGGTACAAAACCAAACACTTTTCCTTCAGCTTCCCAAGAGTTGGTACTAACAAACATAGGCTACCTCTCATATTTATTTAGAACATTACTATTATTATTTTGACAGGGTCTATGTAGCCTGGGCTGGCCTCGAACTCAAGCCTTCACATTGCTGGGATTCCAAGATATCTGCCACCAGGCCCACCTGGCACTTCCATCAGCACGGATTTTGACAGCTCCTGTGAGACAGTGGCTACTGTCCTCCCGAGAGAGAAGGAAACAGATCCCAACACAGTAGGTGTCCAGTTCATACTGGGGAAAGAGCAGACACACCCCTAGGCCTTCCCCAACCTTGCACTTGCGCTATCAGTCGTTGGCTGAGGTCGGTCCTTGTTTGTGGTCCTCCGATGGCTACGACCAGGACCATCTGAACGCACCTGGCTAAGCGCGCGGCCCCGCCCCCTTAGGGCGGAGCCTGAGTCCCCACCAATCAGCGTCGCCGGAGGAGGGCCGCGGGCGCCCAGCGGAGCCCGCAGTTCCCGAGGCCAGAGCGCTGGGAGACGCGGGGACACTGGCGCGGGACTGGCGCGGAGCTCTCGGGCTCCTCAGCCTCCCTCCCCTCCCCTCCCTTCGCTGTCTTCTCCTTCTCTGCCGGACCGGAACTATGTGATCCCGGAAGTTCCGGGGCCATTGCTGTGTGGGATAAACAGTAATGGCGGAGGCTGCGGCTCCCGGAACAACAGCCACAACATCAGGAGCAGGAGCGGCAGCGGCGGCGGTGGCAGCGGCCTCCCTCACCTCTATCCCCACAGTCGCTGCCCCGTCCCCGGGGGCGGGAGGAGGGGGCGGCGGCAGCGACGGCAGCGGCGGCGGCTGGACGAAACAGGTCACCTGCAGGTAGGACGTTGCGTGGCGCGGCGGAGGGCGGGGGCTGCGGGGCCGAGCGAGAGGCGGAGGCGGGCGTCGCGGGGTCCCTGCTGCGGCTGCTCGTCCGCCCGCCCGCGCAGCATCTCTGCGTCAGCCACTGCAGAGGTTGGCCGCGGCATCGCTGCGGGTTTCAGACTGCGGGCTCGGACTGCGGGGCGGTCCCGTCACCTCCCCTCGCCCAGCGGCGCCCGGGTGCGTGCAGAGAGGACCGGTGTCCCCCGCCCTGGCCTCCATCGCCACAGGTTCGGGGATGCGGCGCGAGCTCGCCGATGCGAATCGGGCTCTAACGACCCTCGGTGCGCCCTGAGACCCTCCCAGGGTCCCGGCGAGCTCGGCCGGCCCCGGGGCTCCGCGCAGGGCTTTCCGTTTGTAACGTCTTTTCTGCTCTCTGCGCCGCTCACCCCCGCCCCGCCGGGAGCAGCCGCTTTTGTATGCCTTTGTATGTAAGTCGGTCGGTGGTCGGCGGTTCCGAGCTTTGTCTCCGAACCGAGCGTTCGGAGCCGGCGTTAGGCTCCTCCAACCTTGATTTTATGAACTGCCATTATTATTACTGTCCCTTTGAGCGGCGTTCCTCTTTGCGAGAAAGGAGATCCGAGGAGAGAGGTTTGGTTCTGGTTTGGTAAGCGAGACGAAATTATTCGGAGAATGTACGATCAGGTGGCAGTTATACAGTACGCACGTAAATTTTTTTTTCCCCAGCTATAAACGTTGGAGGATTGTTTGTGTTAACAATGGGAGGGGGGTTATTGAGACAGTCTTGCTGTGTAGCCCCGGTTGACCTATATAGTCTTGACTGCCCTAGAATTTTCGGCAATCCTCTTGTTTTTGCCTCTCCCTAGTGCGGGACTGCAGGGGTGAGATGATACCACGCCCGACTATATTGATTTAATTACCAGGAAGGACTGTATGCTTTTCTATCGGCTAAAAAATTAGAAGGAAATGCCACTTTAAGCCCGACAAGGACAGTTTATTTTACGCAAATGCTAAAAGGCTATTCCTAATGAAGAACTCGATGTTGATATTAACTCCGAAATTGATGAATATCCAGCCTTCCAGTCTTTCCTGTAACACATTTAATAACGTCTGATTAAAGCTTTCCCCTCGGTCTGCTCTTTTTTGAGGCAAGGCCCAGCTTTGCAGGTCTGGTTGTCCTGACACTGCTACATTGACCAGGCTGGCCTTGAACTTCTCTCTTCCAGCCTTTGCCCTCCTAGTGCTAGGATGGTAAGTGTTGCCACCCAGGCTGATACTGAAGATTTAAATACCTTGATTTTTTTTTTCTTTCATCTACTATCTTCATCTAGTCTAGTTCTGAATACCCATTACCAAATAACATTTCATAACTGATTTCATTATCATCCTGTCCAATGCCTGCAAATTTATACATTTGTTTCAACATTTCTTCCTCTCCCCCCCCCCCCCCCCAGAGTTTCTGTGTAGCCCTGGCTCTCCTGGAACTCACTCTGTAGACCAGGTTGGCCTCGAACTCAGAAATCCACTTGCCTCTGCTTCCCAAGTGCTGGGATTAAAGGCGTGCTCCACCACCACCCGGCTTCTTTCCTTTTCCTTTTCCTTTCCCTTTCTTCTCTTCTCTTCTCTTCTCTTCTCTTCTCTTCTCTTCTCTTCTCTTCTCTTCTCTTCTCTTCTCTTCTCTTCTCTTCTATTCTCTTCTATTCTATTCTCAGACAGTGTTTTTTATGCAGCCATAGCTCTCCTGGGATTAGCCCTGTAGATCAGTCTTGCCTGGAACTTGCAGAGATCCACCGGCCTCTGTCTGAGTGCTGGGGTTAAAGGGTGAGCCATTATTGTCCAGGTAACATTTTCCCTTAATTTATTTTATGATGTGTAGGTGGGGTGGGGTGGTTCCCTCTGCACCTGTGGAGAGGTGGACTAAAATTGAAAGGACAATTTTAATGTCTTTCATTTTTATGTGGGTTCCAGGAATCAAACAGCCTTCATGGGATCACCAAAGATGTCTTGCCTCCACCCCTTTTTTATTCTCCTCAGGAGTGTGTGTGTGTGTGTGTGTGTGTGTGTGTGTAGAGAGGAGAGAGAGAGAGAGAGAGAGAGAGAGAGAGAGAGAGAGAGAGAGAGTTGAGTGTGTGTGGAGAGGCTAATATGACCGGAATGACTTGGAACTTGTTGATCCTTCCGTTTTTTTGTCTCCATCTAGTGCTGAGATTATGGACATCTCTCAGCTCCACAGGGAGGGTAGCTTTGGTGATGAGGTAAACTTTGACGCTCCCCTGCTCCCATTTGCTTTCCCTATTCCCTCTTTAGCGCCTCAGCACATTCAGGGGCTTCCTTTGTTGAGACAGGGTTTCTCAGTGTAGCTCTGGCTATCCTGGAACTCTGTAGATCAGGCTGACTCTATCTCAGACCTACCTGCATCTGCCTCCCCAGTGCTGAGATTAAAGGCCTCCACCACGATGCCCAGTTTAGGGTCTTTAAAAAATAAATTTGGGTTTCACTAAGCACAGGGTGAACTTGAACTTCCTACTTGACCAGGGAGGACCTCGATTTTAAATGCTGAGTTACAAACAAAAGCCAAGCCCAGATCACTAAGGTTCATTGAATTAATGGAGTTTTCTAGGTCTTACCCGTAGCAGTTGTTTGTGGAATCACTACATTTAAATCTAAAAAAAAGATTTCTTTTTGAAGGACGTAGACCCAGTTGGCTCTGAGAGAAGTGTCCTGCTTTAGCATGAGGTTCTGAATTCTGATCTCCAACATCCTTGTAAAAGCCTGCACAGTGAGCTCTAGGCTCAGTCAAAGAGCCTGTCTCTAAAAAAATAAATCAAAATAATAGAGGAAAATACCTGGTCATGCACACAAACACAAAATATTCTTTGAGTATTCTGGCTTGGGGAGGCTAAGAGAGAAGAATCTTGTTCTAGCTAGCCTGGGATATGTGGCAATTCATGTGCCAGTCCAGGGCTCCACAGGAAGGGTTCAGCCTCAGGAAAATTGTATAGATGATGTAAGACACAGTATGAAGAGCTCGAAAAGGCTTACGATGAACAGGACACAGAAGCTTGGGTAGCAAGGGTGTTTGCCCTGATTCCCAGGAAGTGACTTGTCTTCCAGTCTCTCTGCACATGCACTGTGGCACATATATCAACATGTATTCACACGCAAAAAAGCAAAACAAGACGCAAGTATAAAGTCTCACTCTCATCTGTAATATCACTTTCAGGAGGTTGAGGCAAAACATCAGGAATTCGGGGTCTTTTTTAGCTGCAAAGGAGTTCTGGGCATAGTTAACTTTCCACCACCCCCCCCCCCCAAAACAGAAAGGAAAAGCCTTCCTTTAATTTTTTTTGTTTAATTCCTTGCACTTTGGAGGGGGTGGGTCAAGATGGAGTTTTATTACAAAGCACTGGCTGGCTGGAACTTCCTGTGTAAACAAGGCTGTCCTTGGGCTGGAGAGATGGCTCAGCAGTTAGGAGCACTGGCTGTTTGCTCTTCCAGAGGTCCTGAGTTCAGTTCCCAGCAACCACATGGTGGCTCACAACCATCTGTAAAGGGATCTGATGCCCTCTTCTGATGTGTCTGGAAACAGCTACAGTGTACTCATAAATAAATCTTTTTAAAAAAATATAGCAGAGTCACTGGTACACACAGAGTCCTTCATGATTGCACACACCTGTACACTGGCTACTCAGTTGGCTGAGGCAGGATGTTGTCTGGACCAGCCCAGCCTTGGTAGCATAGGCGTCGCCCATCTTTACAAATAGAAACCACAGATTATTTGATATGCCTTGGGCATAAATGCTGACCTTGTTTTCTGTTCTAACTGCCAACACAATCTCTCATAAAGTCTTTTTCTCTTCAATAGAGGAATAACAACTATGAAATCTTTGTTCTAGACTTTGAGCTTTGAGGACAGAGTTCTGTTTTATCATACAGGGCTTTTCCTCTGCCCAGCATAGAACACTAGTAAATGAATGCTCCAATAGATGTTGATATGCTTAAATGAAAACTCTCGCCTGGCCAGCACTTGGGAGGCAGAGGCAGGCGGATTTCTGAGTTCCAGGCTGGACTGACTGGTCTACAGAGTGAGTTCAAGGACAACCGGAGCTACACAGAGAAACCCTGTCTCGAAAAAGAAAAACTCTCTTTTATATGACTCTGTAAGGATTTTCTGCTTTTATTTTAATGGAAAAAAAAAAAGTGCAGTGGTTGCGGAGAGCCGGCTCAGTGTTAGTACACTTGTGCTCTTACCAGGAGCCAGTCAGCTTTCCAGTGGACTCCTAACTGTAACGCCAGTTCCGAGGAGCCAGCGCCCTCTTCTGGCCTCCATGGGTACTTCTGGCATACAATACAGGGAAAACCATCCATACACCTAAAATAAGTAAATAAAATCTTTAAAATGTAGAAATTGTTTACTTATAAACATTCATGCACTCTTCCTATGAAGCTTATGAGTCTTTTTAAAGTTCTCTTGTAAGTTGCTAAAGGGAGACAACTTGTTAGAACGTGCTTATCTTTCTGGGACTACCTTATTCTGCAGATAAAACACTGAGTATGTATTATGAGTTAACTGCAGAAATGTACCTTATCTAAGTATTTCAAGTGAGCTTGATAGCAACACCAGATTTTGAGAATGCATGGGTGGGTGTTTGCATATGGGTACCAGTGCTCCTGGAGGTGTCAGAGTGCCCCTTGAGCTGAAGTTACAGGCTGTTGTGAACTGCCCAGGTGAATGCTGGGATCCAGACTGCACTCACTAAGACATCTGTGTACCCCTGAAGAGTTTTCTATGTTAGGGCATAGTTCTTTTTAAAGTTATTTGCTTAGAAAGGAATGTTTTGTTGTTGTTGTCTTGTTTTGTTTTAAATTTATTTATGTGCTTTGTGTGTGTATGTATGTATATATATATGGGTGTGTTATCTATATATCTGCACACTAGAATGGGGCCTTGGATTCTTGGAACTGCAGCTATAGACTAATCTACACATAGGTGCTAAAAATTTGACTTATGACCTTGAAGAGCAGCAGTGCTCTTAACCATGACCCATCCCTACATCCCGTTTTTTAATTTAAAAAAGATTATACTTTTAATGTGTATGAGTGTTTGCCTGAATGTATGTATCTGTACTGTAGCCACTGAGGCCAGAAGAGGGCTTAAGATCCACTGGAGCTGCTTGTAAGCCACCCTGTGGGCACAGGGTCTGGAACCTGGGTCCTCTGCCGAAGCAGCAAGTGCTCATAACCACTGAGCCTTCTCTAGCCCAAGGGGTCTTTTTTAGTATTTAGGGCAGGGTGTGTGTGTGTGTGTGTGTGTGTGTGTGTGTGTGTGGTTAAAGGGTAGTGGAGGCTGAGAAAGGCAGAGAGAGTAGAGAAGCAGAGGCCGGCCATGACCATGTGGAGAGAGAGGGTGTAAAGGGGGAGAGAGGAGCCCAAGAAGGCCAGAGAAAAGCGAGCAGGAAGCAGGAGGAAGAGCTTTTGTTTGTTTTGAGACAGGGTCTCACCGCGGCTTTGGCTCTGGCGGGCCTGCTTTTTTGAGGACCACCCCCCTCAGCTAGTGTTGGTAATTAATTACTCAGCCTCACTTTCTCATTAGCTACTGTTAATGATCTTGAAGTTCTCTTTGTGTTTTGTTTGTGCTGCCTGAGAAACAAATACCTCTGCTGTGAAGCTGTGTGTGCTGCCACCAACAGGCTGGCTCTCATTAGAGAGAATCAGCGCTTGCTGCTAGCTGCCTCGAGTGCAGCTAAGACAGTTAAGATTTGTTTATTGGTTTTTTGAGACAGTTTCACTATGTAGCCTTGGCTGGCCACAAGTCAGTATATAGAAATGGCAAGATTTATTTTCATTTTTATTTTGTGTGTGTCTGTCCATGTGAATGATGCGTGGTTGCACAGAGAGGCCAGAGGCCTCAGTCAGTCACTCCCTTGGAGCTGGAGACAACAGCAGCTGGCTCCGTCTGAGATGGGCGCCCCACATCAAAATGGAGGCCTCTGCCAGAGGAGTACATGTTCTTACCACTGAGCGGTCTATCTCCTCAGCTCCTAAGCTGGAAATTAATTATTCTATGTGTTTCGCCCGAATGTGTGTCTGCGCCACCTGTGTGCCCACTGACCATGGAAACCAGAAGAGGTTGTCCGAAGAGTTGTGAGCCACCATGTAGGCCCTGGAAGTCACACCTCAGTCCTGGAAGAGGAGCCATCTCTCCAGCTCCTGAAGAGTAATTTTTAATGTAGATACTTCGACATAGATGATCTTGAAATAAATAACACAAAGATTCTAAGCAACTTCTTTTCTTTCTTTCCTCGGTGTGTGTGTGTGTGTGTGTGTGTGTGTAAAACAGATGGTTGTGAGCCGCCATGTGGTTGCTGGGAATTGAACTCAGGATCTCTGGAAGTGCAGCCAGCGCTCTTAACCACTGAGCCATCACCCCAGCCTGTTTTTGAGACAGGGCTTCTCTGGGGGGGCGGGGGGGGGGGGGCTTGGCTATTGTGGGACCAGGCTTGCCTCAAACCCAGAGATCCCACCTTGACTTCCCCGGTGTTAGGATTAAAGACTTGGGCCACCATTGTCACCAAATCCTGCCATTAAAGTCTTAAAGTCATGTGACACCGCAACTGGTTCTGGCTTTTGTGTTTTTTGGTTTTTCGAGACAGGGTTTCTCTGTGTAGTCCTGGCTGTCCTGGAGCTCACTCTGTAGACCAGGCTGGCCTTGAACTCAGAAATCCACCTGCCTCTGCCTCCCAAGTGCTGGGATTAAAGGCGTGCGCCACCAACCCCTGCTCTGGCTTTTGTTTTGTGTTTGGTTTTATTTTGATTTTTTGTTTGAGTTAGGGATTTGGGTTACTGAGGCTGGCCTTGAATCCAGATTGTAAGACTTTAATTTTTTTTTCCTGGGTTTTGTTGTTGTTGTTGTTGTAAGTTTTGGGTTTGTGGGTTTTTTTGTTTGTTTGTTTGGTTTGGTTTGGTTTTGGTTTTGTTTTTTTTCGAGACAGGGTTTCTCTGTGTAGCCCTGGCTGTCCTGGAACTCACTCTGTAGACCAGGCTGGCCTCGAACTCAGAAATCCGCCTGTCTCTGCCTCCCAAGTGCTGGGATTACAGGCGTGTGCCACAACTGCCTGGCAAGTTTTATTTTTTTTGACAGAACTTATCTTCCTGTATCTATCACCAGAGAAGTAGACCCACAGGCATTCACCATCATGCGTGCCTGTTTCCTGTAATGTCTCATGTGATGCTGGCAGTTGGACCCAGAACTCCCTAGGCGTACGCTAGGCAAGCACTCCACCAATCGAGCTCCATCCCAGCCCCAAGCTTTGAGTTTTGTTTTCCCCAGTCAACCTGCCCCACAGTGTGGCTAAGAGGACTTTGGGAATACATTGTACCTTTCTTTAATTTTTTTAAAGATTTATTTATTATTATATGTAAGCACACTGTAGCTGTCATCAGACACTCCAGAAGAGGGCGCCAGATCTCATTAAGGGTGGTTGTGAGCCATGCCGTTGCTGGGATTTGAACTCAGGACCTTCTGAAGAACAGTCAGTGCTCTTAACCGCTGAGCCATCTCTCCAGCCCGTACCTTTCTTTTCTTTTCTTTTTTCTTTTCTTTTCCTTTCTTTTCTTTTTCTTTTCTTTTCTTTTTTTTTGGGGGGGGGATTTGGTTTTTTTTTGAGACAGGGTTTCTCTGTATAGCCCTAACTGTCCTGGAATTCACTCTGTAGACCAGGCTGGCCTTGAACTCAGAAATCCACCTGCCTCTACCTCCCAGAGTGTTGGGATTTACAGGCATGCACCACCACTGCCCGGGTACATTGTACCTTTAAACCAGAGAGGTTCCAAAAATCCCTTCTCCAACTGCGGCAATTCCTAGTGAAATTTATTTATTTTGTTTTTTGAGGCTGATTCTCACGTTATTTCTGGCTCCCTGTGTAGACTAGCCTGGCCTTATATCCATAGATTTGCCCACTTCTGCCTCCCAAGCCTTGACTGGGGTTAAAGGTGTGCACTGCCACACCCAGGTTCTGAAGTTTATTATTTACCAGTCACAGTAGGTGTTTTGGGAAGTGGGGAGTCAGGGTCTCACTGTGTATCCCAGGTTAGTCTTGAACTCAGTAATCCCCTTGAGTTACCATGGCACTTAGGTGTCTTAGATAGAAAGATACCATAGGAAAGGCAGAGAAAGAATAAACCATAATGTTCCGTCACTAGGAATTTAAAAGTACTATCTGTGGCCGGGCGGTGGTGGCGCACGCCTTTAATCCCAGCACTTGGGAGGCAGAGGCAGGCGGATTTCTGAGTTCGAGGCCAGCCGGGTCTACAGAGTGAGTTCCAGGACAGCCAGGGCTACACAGAGAAACCCTGTCTCAAAAAAAAAAAAAAAAAAGTTTGAATAGATGACAGGGGTACTACTTAATTGATAAAAAATGGTTGACTGGGTGTTAGGTCTATCCTATATGTTATAAATTACAAAATGGTAATAATTGTGCTCATTTGATGTCTGAGATAAAGGAGTCTTTAAATTGGACAGAAAGGGGAAAATGTGGATAGCCCTGGACTTGTATTTTTTTTACATAGAGACAGGGTTTCTCTATGTAGCCCTGGCTGTCCTGGAACTCACTCTGTAGACCAGGCTGGCCTGGAACTCAGAAATCCCGCCTGCCTCTGCCTCCCAAGTGCTGGGATTAAAGGCGTGCACCACCACGCCCAGCTCTGGACTTTTATTGTGATGCTAATTCCACTCTGAGGGACTGCAGATAAGGAGTTGCCTTATGAACCTTCTCCCCACCTTAACTTTTCAAATAAAGGCTTGAGCCAATGATTGGGCAGGAGAAAGTGGGAGGAGCTGAGAGTCTAGGGGCGGATCTACGGGGGTTAAAAGAAAAAAACGGGAAAGGGAGGAACAACGGGAGAAACTGAGAGGCGGCAGAGAGAGAAGCTGGGGGCCTGGAGAAGAGAAGCTGGGCGCCTGGAGAAACCGCAAGTTGTATGGGATAAAATAGATGGTAACAGAGTAGTAGAGTGGGAGGCCTGCCCAGTCTAGGCTTGTAGCTTGTTTTGTTAACTGTTGAGTTGAGCTTTCTTTTACCCGGGAATTGGGTTGGATACATAGTAGCAACACCAAGCCTTTATTTCTAGTTTTTCAGATTTTGTTGTTGTTGTTGTTGTTTTGTTTTGTGGTTTTTCGAGACAGGGTTTCTCTGTGTAGTCCTGGCTGTCCTGGAACTCACTCTGTAGACCAGGCTGGCCTTGAACTCAGAAATCCGCCTGCCTCTGCCTCCCCAAGTGCTGGGATTACAGGCGTGCACTACCACGCCCGGCTCAGATTTTTTTTTTTTTAAGTTGTCAGTTTGTGGACTATGTATATGCACACTACCTGCAGGGCCTAGAGGCCTCAGATTTGGTGCTGAATTTCTGGTTGAGCCATCAGACATGGGTGGATCTGAACTTAGGCAAGAGTAATGTGTAGTATGTGCTCTTAGTAGCTGAGTTCTAATATATCACAGCATTCAGTTTAGTGGGGTCTGCATTGTGGCAACCGTCCCCGAGGGGTGCTCTCAGTCTCTAACAATCCGTATACTCGAGAGAGCGGTGACTCAAGCATACAGCAGAGGCCTCTGCTACACCAACCAAAGTTACACCCGAGAAACAGTTACTGTCTTTCTCAGGCTTGCCACAAAGTAACCTTTAATGGCCTGCTCAGAGATCCAGGGAATAGGAAAATGGACGCTGGCAGCAGCAATGGGGGGTGGGGGACTGTACAAACAACCCTTGCAGCTTCTTTCATCTTCTACATTGCAATCTAGCATAGCACTAGGTACCAGGTCGGGCTGGTAGGGTCTGAATTCATATGTCTACCAAATGCTCACTTAATGCTGTTGCTGTTTGTTGGTGTCTAGAAACTGCTCATCATGTCTACCTATGATCCCTCAAAGTTGCTGACCTAATTTTGCTTTTTTCATGTGTGGCTTTTAAGGAATTAAAAGTGTTTCCTTAACAAAGCTGAACATGCCGGGCGTGGTGGCGCACGCCTTTAATCCCAGCACTTGGGAGGCAGAGGCAGGCGGATTTCTGAGTTCGAGGCTAGCCTGGTCTACAGAGTTCCAGGACAGCCAGGGCTACACAGAGAAACCCTGTCTCGATAAAACAAAACAAAACAAAAAAAAAAAAACAAAAAGTTGAACATAACTGGTAGCCTGACACTTTGTAGTCTATGTGGTTTCTTTCTTTCTCTTTCTCTCTCTCTTTCTTTCTCTCTTTCTTTCAAGATACTGTCCCTGTCTTCAGACACCCCAGCAGAGGGCATCAGATCTCATGTCCTCAGATGGTTGTGAGCCACCATGTGGGTGCTGGAAATTGAACTCAGGACCTTCAGAAGAGCAATCAGTGCTCTTAACTGTGGGGCCATCTCTCCAGACCCTATTGGTTTCTTTACCTTTAATGTGCTTTGTGGATAGTCATGGTTCAGGACTGAAGTCAATGAAAAATACAAAGCTACCCATCCATCTAGGACTGTAAAACAAGAGAGAGCAGTGGCCAGAATTGACCTTCAATGAACAAGATACATATTTAAAATTGGGGGTGCTGAGGACACAGCTCAGTGATATAGTGCTTGTGTGTGTGAGGCCCTGGTTTATCCCCCACCTTCCCAGAAAAGGAACCCTGTATAAGGATAGTCTTTCTGTTGGGGCAGCTGCCTTGATCTGTGTGCTCCCTACTGCTGACCTAAATGTGTCTTCCAGCCTAGGCTGATGGTGTCCATTGCTGCAGTGGTGAACACGCCAGGAGACTGGTACTAATGAATTTGAGAGTTGGTTTAGTCTTCTAATCGAGATTTCTGGTTATTTGTCTTACAGATATTTTATGCATGGGGTTTGTAAGGAAGGAGATAACTGTCGATACTCTCATGACCTCTCTGACAGCCCATATGGTGTAGTGTGCAAGTATTTTCAAAGAGGGTACTGTGTTTATGGAGACCGCTGCAGGTAAGGATTTATTTATAAACTCTTTGGTTAAGGGTGGGTCGAAGAATGAAAAGAAAATAGATCATTCTGGTAGCTTTTTGCATACAATTCTAGTAGCATTATTCATACTATTCTAAAAAATGCTTATGATTTGAAAAGTACTTATTGATAGCAGTCAAGAAGGCTCAGCAAAGATACAATGCCTTTTTATGACCTAGTCTCAGAAATCACAAAATTGTCACTTTCACTAACATCTGGACAAACTCATTGAGTCCACCCACACTGAAGGGAAGAGGTAGTGGGCTCCACTTCTGGAGAATCATCTTGGATGTATTTGAAATCACCACACTAGGTAAGACTTGTAGCCAGTGTCACAGCCACATACAGATGGGGAGGTGGGTGGGTGGGTGGAAAGATAAAAACTTCTACACTAAGTAAGACTTGTAGTCTAAGTACCTCAGACATATACAGATAAGTAGATGGATGGATGGGTGCGTGGATAGGTGGATGGATGGTAGGTACGTACATAGATAGACCACCATATTGATAGCTGTTGGATTGATAGCACAGATGTTTGGAAGTCATCCTTATCTGGGTTTGTTAGCAAACCAGTAAGGATGGAGTAGAAGGTAAGCCCCTCTCTCATAACTAACTGTTAGGATCAGAAATGCATCCCTGGGCACCTGAGCCTGATGGTTAGTCTAAACTGCCTAAGGGAGGAGATGTGAGGTGCCATCCTTTATGCCCAACGAGCAGTTCTTTGCAGGGCAGTTTCTGTAGATGTTCTAGACAAGGCTCATTGAGGGGACGTTAGTTCCAGTCAGTTGAGTTACGGCCCCCAGTGCCTTGGAGAGGGGAATGGAAATTGAAGGGAGCAGAGAGCTGTGGAGACCACGGGACAGAAGGATGGAAAGGTACGCCTAGGGTGGAGGTAGAGGACAACTTAGAAACTTAGTCAACTCCCCCCATCACATGGGTCCCAGGAGTTGAGGTCAGGTCAGGTTTGGTGGCAGGCTCCTTTATCCACTGGGCTGAGCCATCTTGCCAGTCCTCATTGAAGTACTTTAGATAGGAAGCTCTACTCTAGTAGTACAGAATATGGAAGAAAGCTTGATACACATCTGTTCTCTCAGTATTAACTTCACTTAACACACTCTAAAAGAATTGGTGATTTTGTGGCATCTCATTATGACTTATTAGCTGTATCACAAATTCTGTCAGTGGCTCTTGTGTCTAGCGGACGTGAGAATCTTCACAGGCTGCGTTGGTACTCTCTCTACAGGGTGGTTGTGTACTTTTTTTTTTTTTTTTTTTTTTGGTGACTCAAGACAGTTTCTTATGCAAAAGATAAGCCATTGATAGTACAGACCAAGTGTTGCAATTGCAGCTTTTTATCTTGGGCCACTACAATTTGAATTTTCTATAACTTATATTTTATAAATATTAATTTATTAAATACATGATGTACCTTGAGCTGGGTTTAGTGGCACATGCCTTTAACCCTAGAACTCTGGAGGCAGAGACAGATGGATAAATCTCTTTGAGTTTAAGGCCAGCCTGGTCTACAAAGCAGGTTCCAGGACAGCTAGAGCTATACAGAGAAACACTGAAAATAATAAAGAGAAAAAAAGATGTGCTTTTAAAAGCCATTTTAAAATGTCAAAGCCATTCTTTTTGTTTGTTTGTTTGTTGTTTTGTTTGTTTTCAAGACACGGTTTCTCTGTGTAGCCCTGGCTGTCCTGGAACTCACTCTGTAGACCAGGCTGGCCTCGAACTCAGAAATCAGCCTGCCTCTGCCTCCCAAGTGCTGTTATTAAAGGTGTGCACCGCCAGGCGTGGTGGCGCAAACTGTAATCCCAGCACTTGGAAGGCAGAGGCAGGCGGATTTCTGAGTTCGAGGCCAGCCTGGTCTACAGAGTGAGTTCCAGGACAGCCAGGGCTACACAGAGAAACCCTGTCTAGAAAAACAAAACAAAACAACAACAACAACAAAAAGGTGTGCACCTTGCCGGGCGTTGGTGGCGCACGCCTTTAATCCCAGCACTTGGGAGGCAGAGGCAGGCGGATTTCTGAGTTCAAGGCCAGCCTGGTCTACAGAGTGAGTTCCAGGACAGCTGGAACTACACAGAGAAACCCTGTCTCAAAAAATCCAAAAAAAAAAAAGTGTGCACCACCACTGCCCAGTGGATTTTTTTTGTTTGTTTTGGTTTTTTTTTTGTTGTTGTTGTTGTTTTGTTTGTTTGTTTTTCAAGACAGGGTTTCTCTGTATAGCTCTGGCTGTCCTGGAACTCTGTAGACCAGGCTGGCCTCAAACTCAGAAATCCGCCTACCTCTGCCTCCCAGAGTGCTGGGATTACAGGCGTGCACCACCACCGCCTGGCTTGATTTTTTTTTTTTTTTTTTTTTTTTAAAGAGAAAAATTTTTTTTTTTTTTTTAAAGATTTATTTTATTTTATATGAGTACACTGTAGCTGTCTTCAGAACACCAGAAGAGGGCATCAGATCTCATTACAGATGGTTGTGAGCCACTATGTGGTTGCTGGGAATTGAACTCAGGACCTCTGGAAGAACAGTCAGTGCTCTTAACCGCTGAGCCATCTCCCCAGCCCAAGAGAAAATTTTTTAATGGTTTATTTATTTTGTATGCATCGTTCTGCCTGCTTCTATGCCTACAGACCAGAAGAGGGCACCAGATCTCATTACAGGTGGTTGTAAGGACCATGTGGTTGCTGGGAATTGAACTAGGGACCTCTGGAAGAGCAGACTGTGCTCTTAACCTTTGAGCCATCTCTCCAGCCCAAACTTTGTTTTGAGTGTGAGGTTAGCCTGAGTTATATAGCCAAACCCTCTATCTCAAGGTTATCTAGGGGTTGGAGAGATGACTTAGCAGTTAAGAATGCTTGCTGTTGGAGGGATTTGACTATGGTTTACCCAGCACTCATCAGGCAGCTTAGGGATCTAAATAGTCTTCTGACCTGTGGACACCGCACATACAGACTCTACACATAGTAGGAATAAGTCTTGACAGACGCCCCTGCTCACGCTTGTGCTCCCACGGAAGTTTGAACAGTCGGGGACTCTATGTCGTATGATGGTTGGTAACTGCTTGCTTTTCTCTGTCAGATACGAACACAGCAAGCCACTGAAACAGGAAGAAGTGACTGCTTCAGATCTGAGTGCAAAACCATCTCTTGCTGCTTCCTCAAGTCTCTCTTCTGGCGTTGGATCACTTGCTGAAATGAATCCAGGCGAAGCTGAGTCACGAAACCCAAACTTTGCAGCTGTAGGAGCAGGTTCAGAGGACTGGGTGAATGCCATTGAGTTTGTCCCTGGGCAGCCCTACTGTGGCCGTAGTAAGTATTGTGAGGACCCTGTAAACTGCAATCAAAGGGCTAAATGACAGGCCACAGTGAACTCAGTGCCAGCTTTCCCGTGTCCAGTGTTTGAGCTTAACCTACTGTCAGCACGTTAGATTGGGTTATCTAAGATTTAAAGATGAAGTCAAAGAAATTTTTTGAACTACAATAAAATGAATTCCTGTTTAAAAACTGAAGTGTCTCCGAATGCTGTCCCCCGCCTGCTCCTGGTGGTGCTGGGATCGAACCCTGGGCTTTGCACATGCTAGGCAGATGCTTCCCTCTCAGCTACACACTCGGCCACAGCCAGTCCTTTGTTGTGTTTTTTGACACAGGGTCTCTATGGTTGAGATTCCTTAAGCAGTTAAGGATGATCTTGACCTCCTGATTCTTCTAATCTACCCCTACTAACAGTACTAATACTACATTTCACTTTAAAGAAATCCACATACAGAACTGGGCTTGGTGCCACATACCTGTAATGACAGTTTTAGGCTGAGGTGGGAGGGTTGCTGAGTTCAAGGCCAGCCTGGGTTATTCAGATCTTCCCAGAACAAAGCCGAGCTGCACAGTGGTGGCATGTTCCTATATTCCCATCACTGGGTGTTCTGAGGTAGGCAGAGGGTGAGTTTGAAGTCAGCCTGGTTGTATAACCCTGTCTCAAAAAACCAAGGGGTAAAATGAAAGTTTGTTCAGTAGGCTTGACTTTAGGTTCATTAAAGCTTTTTTTTTTTTTAGTTTTTTTATTCTCTGTTACCTTATAGTTCATAATTGCCTTATGTATTTGGACCTTTACTACCATCTTAAACATTTTCAGCTGCCCCTTCCTGCACTGAAGTACCCCCGCAGGGCTCAGTGACCAAGGAAGAGTCAGAGAAGGAGCCAGCCACGGTGGAGACAAAGAAGCAGCTTTGTCCCTATGCTGCGGTGGGAGAGTGTCGCTATGGGGAAAACTGTGTGTATCTCCACGGAGACTCCTGTGACATGTGTGGCCTGCAGGTCCTACACCCAGTGGATGCTGCCCAGAGGTCACAGCACATAAAAGTAAGTGCTCAGAGCAGCTTGGGCTGAGTGTGAGGAGCCCGTACGTGGTGATGGATGTCCTCCTTCCCTTCCACGCCTTGATGGAGTGTCTTGTCAAAGAGCTGCCTATGTAATCCAGGCACAGTGGAGGCCAAAGGCGAGGGGCCTCAGCCTGGCCATGGTGAAACAGACTTCCTAACAAGAGGTTCTGCTTCCAGAACCTCTGACATGGGGTTTAAAAGGTGGTTCGTGCTTTTAGTTTTTTTGTTATTTGTTTTTTCTTTTCTTTTCTTTTTCTTTTTTTTTTTTACTAACAGTTTTTCTGAGATTCATATTTCTTATAATTCTTTTGAAACATATTTCCTTGCTTTTTAGTATATTCATAGCATTGTCTACCCATTACCATAATCCTAAATTAGATTGTTTTCATTCCCCAAAGAAACCTTATATCTAGTCGGCCTCTGCTCCGCTTTTCCCTGACCTCCTAGCAACAGTGGGTCTGTTCTGTTTCTCTGGTGTCTTGCCAATGCTGGACGGTTTATGTAGCTGGGATCACTCAGTGTGTATGACCTTCAGGGGCTAGTTCCTCTCATTTAGCAGTTTGGTTTTTTTTTTTTTTTTTTTTTTTTTTTTTTTTTTTTTTTAAGGTTTTCCCTACTGGATTCTGTATCCATACTTCATTTTGTGGTTGCATGTTGACTGTATGGCTATTATTATACATCGTGTGTTTGTTTATATGTGGATATGTTTACATGGAGGCCAGAAGTTAACATTAGGTATCTTCCTTCATCTCTACCTCAGTTTTGAGGCAAGATCTCTCACTCCATCTGGAGCTCTCCAATTGAACTGCCTGTCTCTCCCTCGCAACGCTTGGATTATAGATTCACTTGCTGTGCCTGGCTTTCACACACATTCTGAGAGCCCAGATCCAGGTGCTCATGCTTGTACAATAAGCAGTTTACTGAGAAGTCCTCCCTGCCCCAATACTGTGTGGTTTAATTACTTGATGGATATTTGCTTTCTTTTTTTTTCTTTTTTTAAAGATTTATTTATTTATTATATGTAAGTACCCTGTATCTGTCTTCAGACACTAGAAGAGGGCGTCAGATCTCTTTACAGATGGTTGTAAGCCACCATGTGGGTGCTGGGAATTGAACTCATGACCTTCAGAAGAGCAGTAGGTGCTTACCTGCTGAGCCATCTCTCCAGCCCCATTTGAAGGATATTTGAATTGTTTCATTGTGTGTAAGTTTTTGTTTTGGTGAACATGTGTCTTTATCTTAACTGTCCTTTAAAAATTGCTTTTTACATGAGTTTACTCATTGTCAGGAGGGTTGTATGTCACAGCATATATATGTAGACGTCAATGCGCGGCATGGGTGGTGTTCTCTCCTTCCACTATGTGAAACCCAGTACTTGAACTCAGTTTGCTAGGCCTGGTGGTAGGTCCTCTGACAGCCTAGGTCATCTCTCAGGCTAGCCCTATGTTGGATAGCCTTTGGGGGTATAATGGCTGGGTCAGCTAGTAATTCTGGTTAGCGGTTTGAGTGCCTGGCTGGCTGGTGGTGTGTAGTGCTGCCCTGTTTATACAGAGGCCAGAGGTGTCAGGTTTTCTGGAACAAGCTGTGGAGCTGTCTTGTGGGTCTTGAGAACTGAATCAAGTCTTTTGAAGCAGCAGCCCGGGCTCTTAACTGCCAAGCTATCTCTCCAGCCCCACACTCAACTTTCTTTTGAAGTTTCATGTGTGCTCAGAAATGCCACAACTCTTTGTAGAGATAAAGGGCAATTCTGAGGAGCTGTCTCCCTCTGCGTATGTGCGGGTCGCTAGGCTTGTATGGCCAGTGTCCTTTGATAATAGCATTGTCTATGGAGTCTGAGTGGAGGTGGGTAAAGAAGATAGGTGCTGAGGACAATTCAGAATATTACTCAGCAATAAAATATAAGTCAATTAAGCTAGTGTCAAAGCCATAGAATTGGTGTACCACAGAAGAATGGTTGTTCACATATGGGGATTTGAAGGAAAATGCACACCTGTTGAGTATGGGGTTCTGAGGGGGTGATGAGCACATTCGAATAGATAGCTCGGGGCTGGAGAGGTGGCTTAGCCTTCTTACACAGTACCCGAGGTGATTGCTAACACCACCTGGTGACTCACAGCCACCTAGAATCCAAGGAGACCCAACTCCTGGGATCCACTGGTCCTGCTGTCACTTCATAGCCCCATCCCATAATTCAGAAGATAAGGTTATTATTAAAGGTTTTAATATTGAAGAACAGTGGTTGTACCTCTGAAAGCACCAGAGGTACCAGTTGTGTGGTGTGTGTGAATTGTCTCAGTAGTTGTTGTAGTGTTTTGTGTGTGTTTAATTTTAATTTTTGAGGGACAGTGTCTCGGCATTGCCCTTGCTGACCAGGAGCTCACTGCATAGATCAGATTGGCTGTACCTCAAAATATTGGGTTCTTCCTGCTTCTGCTTCCTGACTCAAGTATGAGCCACTGAAACCATCCCTTTAAAGGGATATGGAAATAATGTGCCCTACCTGTCACCTGGTACCTGTTCAGATTTACTTTAGTAGTCTTCTTTTTTCTTATTTGTTTTCACTTTTGAGACAGGGTCTCTACATAGCCCTGGCTGTCCTGGAACTTGAAATGTAGACCAGGCTGACCTTAAACTCAGAGCTCCGCCTGCCTCTGCCTCCCGTGTGCTGGGATTAAAGGTGTATACGACCACAGCCAACTATCTTTTCTTTTTCTTTGGAGACAAAGTCTCATATAGCATGGGGCTGGCCTATAGAGAATTCTTGCCCCTTCTGCCTCTGCCTCCCAAGAGTTCAGTATCCTAACGTTTTGAAATGAAGGCTTTAATCCTTCATTTTCCGCCCAGAAATGGAGCATCCCTGAAGTTAATAGGGACCTGTAGAGGTGGAGCTCTGGGATACAGAAAACTGGATAATCTTTCAAACACTGGGATTTGAGTCAGTCCTCTGGCTTGACTGTAGTGATGTAAGCACAGCCGGGGCGTGGACCTGTGCATGGAAACAGCCTCGGCAGGACCTTGACTGTGGCGTGTCAGGACTGCAGTGGCCTCACTGTGCCTCTTGTCTCTTCCCTTCTTCCAGTCTTGCATTGAGGCCCATGAGAAGGACATGGAGCTCTCTTTTGCTGTTCAGCGCAGCAAGGACATGGTGTGTGGGATCTGCATGGAGGTGGTCTATGAGAAAGCCAACCCCAGCGAGCGTCGCTTTGGGATTCTCTCCAACTGCAACCACACCTACTGTCTCAAGTGTATTCGCAAGTGGAGAAGTGCTAAACAATTTGAGAGCAAGATCATAAAGTGAGACTCCTCCCCAATCTTCGTTTGTGCTTTCTCTTTTCGGGAAGAATTTAGTATCTTGTGCCAACTTCCAGCCAGAAGGACCACATTTAAATGCATGTATTTATCATGAACCTGGGTGTTCTAGTTGGGATTTCTTCCTTGTACTTCAGCTAGCTGCTAGGTTAAGTGGTCTTTCTATTTCATTTGAAAGAGGAATCCCTGTGTATCAGTTAGTAGAGTCTTCATGCTTTTTAAGGAGATTGTGTTTAATGGATCAGACAGTCTAGGCTTCGGAAGCAAACATCTAGCTCTGAATGTATGTCTCCTGGCGTTTTATACTTCCCACTTTTATACCATCCATCAAGCTAGCCAAAAATCCACCATCCTTTAAAAGTGTTCTCATAACTGAACAAAAGCCACATAATCCAAACAGAGCAAAGTTACAAGAAATAAATTTATTTAAATGAAAGGAGTCTGTGTGAAATGTCTTCTTTTGTTTTTTGTTTTTTACCTAAGTCTTTTTTAAAAAAAAAAAAAACAAACTGGCTAGCCATCGAGTTGATTGTGAAGGAGTTTGCCTTTCCTCCACAGAAAGGGTCAGTTGTGACTGTGGAATCCCAGTCTGCTAATGCTCATGTGCCTGTCAGTTAACCTAAGTCTTGGGGACACACCAGAGTGTGTCTTAAAGAGAGGGCCTCAGGGGACGTGCACTGCAGCCTGTTCATTGTTCCCCAGGTCCTGCCCCGAATGCCGGATCACATCTAACTTTGTCATTCCAAGTGAGTACTGGGTGGAGGAGAAAGAAGAGAAGCAGAAACTCATTCAGAAATACAAGGAGGCCATGAGGTATGAGCAGCCGGGCTCGCTCAGCGAGCACAGTGCCGCCTTGCCTTCCGCACGCCACTGTTCCTGTCCTGTCCCTCTCCCTCCCTTACCCACCGCTCAAGGCGGCTTCCTCTGTCACCTCCATGACCGCCTGCCCATTTTGTCTCGTGCTTTTAACTTTTAACACAGCCCTCGGTGTATGCCAAAGGACTAAATGCTAAAGCCCGGGCGGGGGGTTCCAGCTCATTCCACGTCCTAAGAGTCGACTTAAGAATTCTTGTGTTTTGGGATTCTAAGAGATTTTCACTTATCTTAGCTCTGGTAAACCATGCACATTTAAGGGGAGACGTTTCTAGTCCGTGTTTGGAGCGCATGTTTCTAAGAACACCTCTTGGGGGGCTGTGCACTGACGTCTTGGTTCTGTCCCTGTTAAAGAGAAGCCCCAGATGAGAGTCATCCAGGCCTGAAGTCCACTGTGAATAAGGGTTGCGATATTTTCCTTTCCAGCAACAAGGCGTGCAGGTATTTTGATGAAGGACGTGGGAGCTGCCCATTTGGAGGGAACTGTTTTTACAAGCATGCGTACCCTGATGGCCGTAGAGAGGAGCCGCAGAGACAGAAAGTGGGAACATCAAGCAGATACCGGGTAACTCTCGCTGGTTTTTTACAGGAGGGGACAGAGCACACTGTCAGTTGCGTCCTGCACATACTGGGGTAGGGGAGAATGACACTCGGTGCGGGGAGACCCCAGAAGATGGGGGTGGGGTAGGAAAGGAGCGTGCTCAAAGCCCTAGCCTAAGATGTTGGCCGCAAATAGCCAAAGGGGAAGCACCGGCAAGGCGGACTAAGGGAGACCTCTGGTCCGCCATGCCCTCCCTCCCTCTGTGCCACACGGGTCACCTTGTAAGCAACAGGGTAGAAGACACTGCTGGACAGTGCCACCCCTATCATGGCCTTGTTTCTTACAGGCCCAACGAAGGAGCCACTTCTGGGAGCTCATTGAGGAGAGAGAGAACAACCCCTTTGACAACGACGAAGAGGAGGTTGTCACCTTTGAGCTGGGCGAGATGTTGCTTATGCTTTTGGCTGCAGGTGGGGACGACGAGCTGACAGACTCTGAGGACGAGTGGGACTTGTTTCACGATGAGCTGGAGGATTTTTATGACTTGGATCTATAGCGGCTTTGCGTGGCGGGAACTGGTCTGCGGAGCCTCAGACAGTAGCTGTCCCGTGTGCTGTGTGGCAGTGCGTGTGGCTCTCCTAGGCAGGCCTCTCAGACTCCAGGTGCTGTGATCACTACCCAGGGCCTGCTCCTCTACCCTCACCTTTCCCCCAAGAGTGTGTTGTTTTCTCTGTTTCAAAAGTTACAAAAATAAATCTTAAAGTTAGTTTTTTTGTAACATGAATTTAACTGTCAGACAGTTAGTGTAGGATTGTTGCGTCATCTGTTTTCAGCCAGGTTGTGTTCATGGACTTTGCACACTCATCTTGAGACCCCTTTGAAGTTCAAAGGAAAAAGCACTGATCGTGCTTTGGGGTCCTAGGATAGGGGCAATTGGGAAAAAAGGGACCTAAGTTGGCAAGCCGCTCCCTGCGCTCGATGTTGGAGGGCTCCCGAGGTTTCTGTGAGATCTGCACCTTCATGGTTTTAGAGCTGTTCCCTGCCCTGTAATCCCCATCACATGTGCTTGTCCTGTGGTTTTGGGCTCTTGTTTAATTGCACGCAAGAAATACTACTGGGTAACCAGAACCAGGTGCAGATGTGTTGAGGTTAACGTGAGAAGATCTGAAAACACATGGAGGGTGCAGTGGCCGTCCATCAGTGCAGAGCTGGCGTGACTCCAGGGGGCGATGGGCTGGGCGGGCGAGCGTGTGCGCAGCCTCCCGTCCGCAGAGGTGCCGTGTCCTTAGCTTTAGTGGGCAGATGTGGGTTAGTGGTTTCAGCCACATGTGTCAGGTAGATCTTAAAGGACCAAGCAGTATGTCCATAGTTGTTAACGTAGCAGTAGCTGTCTGTCTATGTGCTAGAGAGAAGGGATCAGCTGTAGAGGTTAAATGGCCCGCTTGTCCCTCTATCAGTGCAAGCTGGGCCTTGGACACACTGATGTTTTGAATGGTTTACAGTGTAGCCTTTTCAGTCCAGGCACTTTTTGGAAAGACCTTTGTCCTCATCTGAGGGGCCGTTGTGAGGCTCTGTGCTTGTTTTTGTGGATTTCCGCCCCTTTCCATCCCAGAGCTTTGACAGTGAGACAGGTGGATTCCAAATTGAGGTGTCGATGTGTGTCGGTTTGCAGAAGTAAGGAACCCTTTCCCACAGAAGAAAGGGAGGGCACGCCGCCCACAAGGCAAGCTAGAGTTAAGTTGCTAAAATCCCAAGGTGGCGGGAATCCCACCCACCTTTGCATTCTTTGCTCTTTCCTGAAGTAACTTGGGAGATGCTCGCATCTGTCCCCTGCTCTGCTTCCCCGGGACTCACCAGTCTTTTCACTTAAAGACGTCATCGTTGCAGAGGTCTCTGTATTTTGCAGCTGCCCTTTTGTAAGAAGCACTTTTCCCAAATAAAATAATTTAAAAAAAAGTTGGTCTTGTTGTGTGATGAGCTACACGTGTCATTCTTAGTCATGGGTAGATTGGCTAGAAGTGGGACTCTTCAGGATGGCCAGGCTGCCTTGATCCACAAATTCACCATTTCTCCCGGTAACGTGTGCTTGCAGTGAGGCTTGGTTCAGTTCAGGCTCCCTTATAAGACAGGGGATTGGGAACTTGAAAGACTACTCCATTTGTTTGTTAGAGTCAGGATCTCCATGTAGCCCTGCTTATCCTGGAACTCACTCTGAAGACTAGGCTGACCTTGAACTCAGAGGAGGGATCCTCCTGCCTCTCAAACATCCTAATATTAATGGTGTGCGGCACCATGCCTGGCTAAAAGAATATATACATATATATATTTTTTTTTTTTTTTTTTTTTTTTTTTGTTTTTTTTTGTTTTTCGAGACAGGGTTTCTCTGTGTAGTCCTGACTGTCCTGGAACTCACTCTGTAGACCAGGCTGGCCTCGAACTCAGAAATCCACCTGCCTCTGCCTCCCAAGTGCTGGGATTACAGGCGTGCGCCACCACGCCCGGCAAGAATAATTTTTTGCAAGTTTTATTTATTCATATTCTTTATGTGCATGAGTGTTCTGTTTTCCTGCATACCAGAAGAGGGGTCAGACCCCATTACAGATGGTTGTGAGCTACCTGTGGTTGCTGGGAATTGAACTCTGGAAGAGCAGCTGAGCTGTCTCTCCAGCCCCTCCATTAACACTACCCCCCCCCCCCAAGACAGAGTTTATCTGTGTAGTCCTGGCTGTCCTGGAACTCACTCTGTAGACCAGGCTGGCCTCAAACTCAGAAATCCACCTGCCTCTGCCTTCCGAGTGCTGGGATTACAGGCGTGCGCCACCACAGCCCGGTCTCCAATGAACACTTTAGACAAATCTCACTGTGGAGTTCAGGCTGGCATCAAACCAAACCCATGGTCGTATCTTTTAGCTCCCAAGTTCCCCAGGCAAATTTCTTTTTTCAGATTTATATGTAGGAATGTTTTATCTGTATGTCCTTTTCCCGTGCTTGATCCTGCAGAGGTTAGAAGAAGGTAAGGGCATCAGATCCTCTGGAAGTGGAGTTACAGATGGTTGTCAGTCACCATGTGGGTGCTGGGACTTGAACGCAGGTTCTCTGGAAAAATAATGCTGGTGGGACACTATTTGTTTGAGCTCCTGAGAAAGGGTCTCACTGGATGGAGCTCAAGTAGGCTGGGCTGGCCTTGACCAGAGTTCTACCTGCCTCTGCCTCCTAAGAACTAAGTTAAAGGTGTGTGTGTAATCCTCTTGCTGGTTATGGAAATGGGGGTGCTAGGAATCAGACCTGGGTAGTTGGAGAAGCACCAAGTCCTCTTTTTCTTTTTTTCTTTCTTTCTTTCTTTTTTTTTTTTTTTTTTTTTTTTTGGTTTTTGAGACAGGGTTTCTTTGTGTAGCTCTGGCTCTCCTGGAACTCACTCTGTAGACCAGGCTGGCCTCGAACTCAGAAATCCGCCTGCCTCTGCCTCCCAAGTGCTGGGATTAAAGGCGTGCGCCACCACGGCCCGGCTACACCAGGTCCTCTTAGGCATAGATCCATCTCTCCAGCCCCATTGCACCTTACTTAGTACCTCAGCTGGTCTGCCGGGTGCCCCTCCCCTTCCCCCCCACCCCCCAGCACTTAGCCTCGCTTGAGACAAAGATGGGAACTCAATGCCAATGTTTCTCTGGCACATCCTAGTCCACACATGGCCCGAATCTTTTAAAAAGCTTAAAGCTCTGAGACTGGAGAGGTGGTACAGTGGTTAGGAGCATGGTCTTGCTCTGGGAGAGGTCCCAAGCTTGGTTCCTAACACTTGCACTGGGCAGGTCACAGTCGCCTGTTCCTGTAACTGCAGCTTGTAGGGGACCCAGGACTCACTGAATAACCACTGTATACAAACAACACAAACATAAGTAAAGTCTTACTTAAAAACAAACTAGGACTGGGCAGTGGTGGGGTGTGCAGGCCTTTAATCCCAGCACTGGGAAGCAGAGGCAGGTTCAGCTATAGATGTGAGTTCCAGGACAGCCAGGGCTTCACATGGAAACCCTGTTTTGAAAAACAAACATTAAAAAAACAAAATGAAGCCGGGCAGTGGTGGCGCATGCCTGGAATCCCAGTACTTTGGGAGGCAGAGGCAGGCGGATTTCTGAGTTCGAGGCCAGCCTGGTCTACAGAGTGAGTTCCAGGAGAGCCAGGGCTACACAGAGAAACCCTGTCTCGAAACAAAACAAAATCAAATCCAGCATTCTGTCCCCAGTGAAAAAATGAGACCAGGCCATAGGTTTGGGGTTGGGAGGAGGGGGTGCCTCCTATGTCGGGGACCTATAAGGTGACCTATGTCTGGTCATCACAACTTCCCTGGTCACCAGCTTCTCATTTCCCCATGGTGGTAGGCTAGGAGGAACAGCATGCACCTGGTACACATGGACCTGAAGACAAAACTTCACACACCAAATACCTCACAAATCAGTCAAAAGTCAAAGAGCCTTGTGTGATTCTGTTTCCCCTCGTCCATGGCAGGAAGTTTTGTGAAAACTGCTTGTGCCACCAGCCCCAGTCACGATGAAGACGCGGGGAGGAGGGAAAAACCTGGATGAGGCAGCTGTGGAGTTGGCTCATCTTTGTCACAGTTGAACACCACGCCGTGTCGTGCCTTCACCCGCTTTAACAAACCCTCACAGTAAGATGAAGACTTGTTTGTTTGAGGCAGGGCCTCACGGGAAGCTCTGGCTGTCCTGAACTGTGTAGACTACGCAAGAACCTGTCCAAAGTTAGGCGTGTGGCACATGCCTTAATCCCAGTACTCGGGAGGCAGAGGCAGGAAAGTATTCATGAGTGAAAGGCCAGCTGGTGCTAGAGTCTGTTCCAGGCTAGCCAGGGCTACAGAATGAGACCCTGTTTTAAAAAAAAAAAGGAGGTCGGTGGTGGCGTACTCCTGTAATCCCAGCACTTGGGAGGCAAAGGCAGGCGGATTTCTGAGTTCGAGGCCAGCCTGGTCTACAGAGTGAGTTCCAGGACAGCCAGGGCTACACAGAGAAACCCTGTCTCGAAAAACCAAAAATTAAAATAAAATTAAAAAAAAAAAAAAAAAAAAAAAAAAGGACCTGGGTTCAATTCCAGTCACCTCCATGTTGGCTCATAACCATCCCTAACTAGTTTGCAGGGATCTAACATCTTCTGACCTTCCACCCCTGGTCCACACAGGGCACACATACATGCAGACAAAACACTCATATGTGACACGTTCTGGGTTCTGGTGCTAAACTTAAGTGAAAAAGCAGCATGGTTTCTTTCCAACCTGCTTTGAGGAATCAATGTCAATGAGGCTTCAAATCTCTGTGGACCATCTTGGGTTTTGTTATTTTGTTTCTGTCTTCGTCTTTTCCAGACAAGGTCTCATTGTAGCTCTGGCTGTCCTGGACCTAACAGATCTGCAGGCCTCTACCTCCTGAGTGCTTGGACTGAAACTGCACCTTGCCTGGCTCACGGTCTGGTACAGCCCAGCTGGAGCAGGGCGCCGCCTTCCGCTTCCTGATTGTTTCCTGGAGTGCAGATGCTCACTTCCTCCATTGCAAACCACCAGATAATCAGCACTTTTTGGGTGGAAGGCAATTTCCTCTTTTTTTTTTTTTTTTTTTTTTTTTTTTTTTTGGTTTTTTCGAGACAGGGTTTCTCTGTGTAGTCCTGGCTGTCCTGGAACTCACTCTGTAGACCAGGCTGGCCTCGAACTCAGAAATCCGCCTGCCTCTGCCTCCCAAGTGCTGGGATTAAAGGCGTGCGCCACCACCGCCCGGCTAGCAATTTCCTCTTTTAATAAAGTCTCTACAAGCTGTAAATTAAGGGAAAATTGGAGCCATGGGAACTCTGCTCCAGCCATGTAATTGTTCCTTATGTAAATGGTGACTTTTCTTAGACCATACTTAAATTTGTTGTTAAATTGTATGTAAATTTGTGTGTGTGTGTGTGTGTGTGTGTGTGTGCTTGTGCAAGGAAGTGTCCTCATCTTCCACTAAATAGGCCCTGGGGACTAAACTCAGGTTGTTAGGTGGGCAAACCATCTCACCAGCTCAACCATTGGCTCTTGTAACTGCGTAGTTCCCAGCCGCCGCGTGAGAGGGTAGACCAGCACTCTCAGGCACGAGGAACTGCGTTTTCTCCATTATCATCCTTGCAGACAGAGCTTTGTTGATTGATTTTGAACACCATAACTTCACCACCCTGCCAGCCATATTAGATAGTATTTTGACTGGCCAATCAGTAGGCCAGGCTTTCTCAGGGTGGGCACCAATGCACCTTCGCCTCACAGGTGCTGCCTGCCACCATTAGGAAGCCCGAAACTGCCACAGCCTCTTCAGGGACAATTTGTGAGCAATGATCTATTAACAAGTATTTCGTTATGCATTTCACACCCCTAGACACATGGGAATACTGAATGAAACATTTTCTCTCTTTATTTTTCCAAAACGTCCTTTTGGGATCTTGGTTTCCTGTAACTCTCGGGTTGCCAGCTGTAGACTATGGGGATGTGTGGAGTAGTAATCCCAGTCCACCCAGCCTGCCTAGTGCCAAATCTGTGAGGCCAGCTCCTCTGGGAACGGTTTTACAGGGAGGGCAGTTAGGAGGCTGCCAAACTTTGGGAAAGAATGCCTCATTCTCAACAGCAGGCAAGACTTGGGTGCATATAAGTTTGGGATTTCCACAAAATCCCCTCCGGTCTGTCTATACATCTCCTGGGTGGGGCCCTTTCAAGTGTGCTTGAGAACTTCAACTAGCCGGGTGTGGGTAAGCAAGAGGTTGCCAGTATCCACTCTTCTCCCACACGGGACCTGTAGGACTGAGTCCAGATCATTCCCCAACGTGTATAAGTCATAAAAGCTGAGGAAACTTTGAGAGTGCTGGTGAGAGCTACAGAGCGAGGAAGGATGAATGCTCGTCCACCCGGCTGCAGCCCAGGGACCCGGGGTGAGCACTTTCTTTCAAGGTACAAACTGTTTTACGGTTTTCAGTTGGTTTGGTTTGGTTTTGGTTTTTCTTTCTTTCTTTTTTTTTTTTTTTTTTAAGATTTATTTATTATATGTAAGTACACTGATCTCATTACAGATGGTTGTGAGCCACCATGTGGTTGCTGGGATATGAACTCAGGACCTTCGGAAGAGCAGTCGGTGCTCTTAACTGCTGAGCCATCTCACCAGCCCCTGGCTTTGGTTTTTCTAGACAAAGTTTTTTGGTTTTGTTTTCTGTTCATCCCCGGCTATCCTGAAACTATGTAGACCAGGAAGTCCTGGAACTCACAGAGGTCCACCTTCCTCTGCCTTCAGAGTGTTCCCGGGTTTGGTGTCACGAGCCTGTAATCCCAGCATGCCAGAGGTAGATCTCTGAATTCAAGTCCAGACTGGTGAGCCTAGTGAGTTTGAGCACAGCTAGGGATACATGCTGAGACTGTCTCAGAACAAACAAAGCAAATGGCACTGGCATTTGTTCTTTGAAGCAGGGTTCTACTCTGCAGTCCCCGCTGCCTTGAACTTATGACCCTCCTGTCTCAGATACCCACGGGCAAGTGCTGGGATTAGTGGTGTATTTGGTTCTAATAGTTTGATGGATACGGGGTCTCTTATATCCCAGTCTGTCCCTCCGACTTGCTATGTAGCTGAGGATAACCTTGTACTTCTAAGTGTCCTGTTTCTGTTTTCCAAGTGCTAGGATTATATATGTGTATACTACACTTGGTACTAGTGGTTAAAGTCCAGAGTTTGTGCAGAGACAAGCACTATCAAATAAGCTATATCCCCAGCCCTTGGAGATACTGTGAGTGTGTGTGTGTGTGTGTGTGTGTACTTGCCATTGTGTACATGTGTATGGAGGTCAAAGGATAACATGCAGGAGTTGCTTCTCCCTTTTCACTGAGTCCTAGGGATGAAACTCAGCTTGTCAGCCTGGGCAGTAAACATCTCTAAACATTCTGAACCATCCTCTGGCCTGTAATTATTTTAAACATACATTCTAGTCTTCCTCAGAGTGCTGAGTGGTCTGAAGTTGTTTGTGAGGAAAGGGTTTGTGACCTTCCTGTCTCCCTGTGTGCAAGGAGCATAAGCCCTTGGTTTTCCCAGCTCAACAGGCCGTTTATCCTTACTAGGTTCAATCTCTAGCCTTGCAAAAAGCAGAGGAAAACAGTAACAAAAAACCCACAAGGGCAAGCTAAAAGCTATTTCTTTTTCTCTTCTCCTTTCTTTTTGTTTTGGAGACAGCATTTTACTATGTAGCCCTGGCTGATCTGGAACTCACTCTGTAGACCAAGCTGGCCTAGAACTCACAGAGATCTGTCTGCCTCTGTCTCCCGAGTGCTGGGATTAAAGGTTCATGCCATCACCTCCCAGATTTTAAATTTTTGTTTTTGTTTTTGTTTTTTCAAGACAGGGTCTTACTCACTATGTTGCTCTGGCTGTCCTGGAACTTACTTTGTAAACCAGGCTGGACTTGAGCTCACAGGGATCGGCCTCCCGAGTGCTGAGATTAAAGGCATGCTATGGCTAGATTTATGTGTGTGTGTTTGCAGTGAGTACGTCCATGTGTGGTGGGTAATTATGGAGACCAGGAGAGTCAGATCTGGAGCTAGACTGGTTGTGAGCCACCTAACTTGAGAACGAGTCCAGGCTCTGGAGGCCAGCAAGCATTCTTAATCTCCAAGTCACTGGTCCAGCCCAAAAAGCAGGGGTTTCAGAGTTAGTGATAGTATACAACTGTTAATTCCAGTACTTGGTAGATAGAAGCCAGAAGGTCAGGACTAAAAAGTCCTTTTTGGTTACACAGTGACTTACTTCAAGGCCAACCTGGGCTACATGAGGCTATCTTTAAAATTTTAACTTTTTAACCTATTTAGCTTTTCGTTCATTTATTTGGAATGTTGGCACTTAACCTCGGAGCCTAATGCATGCTAGGCAAGGCTCCACCAAGCCATCCACCCCACCCCCCCCACTTCCCCTAGTTAGTTAGTTTGGTTTTGTAAATCTGGTGCTTTCAGACATTCATCTTTATAGTAAGGGGGTTTCAGGTCTGTATAGTACTGCAGCCAAAGCCACCTGCCGTCTAATGAGCAAGTTACTTAACATCACCTTGTTTATAAACCGGGAGAATAGCGGATCCCAAGTAAGAAACGTAGTCCATCTCTGCAGGGACAGTTCCAAAAATGAAGCATCTCCTACACAGGAGCCATGCCGCCTAATCTCATGCCGCGCCCAGTGCCCAGCATCCTCAAGTCACGACCTTGTCCAGGATGTTTGGCACTAATTATCCCCCGACTGCACCTAGCCGGCCTTTGGCAGACTGCGGCAGTAATCCATCCGCCCTGCTGTGATGAAAGACCCGAGGCTAGGTAACTTACACAAGGAAAGCCGCTTATTTAGCTCATGGGTTAAAAGTCACAGTGCTGGCTCTGGAGAGGCGCATTTACAACATAACATCATGGTATCTCAGTGCCAGGCACTTGTTCAAGAGGGAGAGATCCCGTGGTAGGCCAGAAACAGCGAGGGAGAGGGACCAAACTGGCTCTTTTTGTTACAGTAACTCAGGGCTCCCGGGTTAAAGGACCAAGCCTCTGAGGTGACACTATGGGCAGGAAGTGAATCCTTTAGGGAGTCTGCCCAGTACAAGCAAGTGGCTTGAAGGCGTGGCTGGAAGAGCATTAACCCTTCGTAGTTCTGAACGTGGGGGCTACTCCACTGCAAGAAGGCACCAGCTGCTCTCTGACCACGTCTTGTGGGAGGTGACACAACACTGGTTTGCTAATAATATAAGAACAATTTCATTTCAACACAGGACTGACTTCCGTACAAGAGATAATTTGATATTTTAAGAATTCGTGGTAAGTATTTCTTCCATCCTGTGGTCAAGCAGATTGACAGAGGGCAAGCCGGTTCCCTCTGCCTCCTGGTTCCTGACCATTTGGCAAGAAAGCATTTCTGGCTTCTAGGTAGCAGGCCTTGATCCTCTTTTTTTTTTTTAATTTATTTATTATATGTGAGTACACTGTAGTTATCTTCAAACACCAGATGAGAGCGTCAGATATCTCTATGGGTGGTTGTGAGCCACCATGTGGTTGCTGGGATTTGAACTCATGACCTTCTGAAGCAAAGTCACCTGACTGTGACTGTTGGAGGCAGGCTGGCTTTTCATTACAAGCCTTCCCCAACAGTGCCTGGGCTGTTTCCAAATCTAGAATGTTCCAGATATCCTCTCTGCATCTTCCCGCTCCCCATTTAACTACTGTCTCTGTAGAACAGAAGAGCAAACTCCACTATTAAGCAGGTGGAGGCTGGGGAGACCGAGATCAGAATGGGGAAAATCCTCCTAACTCTCTTCCTTCGGGGCCTGACCTCTCATTCCCACAAGAGTCCTTGCGGACAGTGGTGTCCCATTTCCTCAGTCAGTGCAGCCCGTCCAGGCTGGGAGCGAGGCTCAGCCGGCTGTGCTGCCGGACGCGCTGGCTGTGGTGACGGCCCCCGCCCATGTTCAGCAAGCACAGCGCGTGCTCCCACGGGGGACCTGGGACAGGAGAACCGGGCTGGAATCCTGGGAGAGCCCTTGCTGGGCGCTCTCCCCATACAGGTGCAGGCTGTTGCGGGCAATCAACTCCTTCGCCATGAGCACAAAGACTTCGTCTATGTTCCGGGACTCCTTGGCGGATGTCTCCAGGACAGCCAGGAGGCCATACTTCTCGGCCAGCGCACAGGCGTCCTCAAACAGGACATGCCGCTTCTCCCACAGGTCTGACTTGTTCCCTGCGGGTGAAAGATGTGCAAATGCGACACTAATGAGTAACAGAACCTGTCTTCAGCCAAAGTAAACCTCCGTCCCCTCCACTTCCCTTTCTGTCTTTGTACTTTAAAAAAAGTTTTTTAAAAATTGCATTTATGAGCCGGGCGTGGTGGTGCACGCCTGTAATCCCAGCACTCGAAAAACCAAAAAAAAATAAAATAAATAAATAAATAAAAAAAATAAATTGCATTTATTTCTTGCATTGGAGTGCAGCGCACTCACACACCGCAGCACATGGACAGAGGACAACTTTCTTTTTTGTTTTTTATGGTTTTGTTTTTTGGATTTGGTGTTTTGTTTGTTTGTTTGTTTGTTTTGTTTGTTTTGAGACAGGGTTTCTCTGTGTAGCCATGTCTGTCCTGGAACTCACTCTGTAGACCAGGATGGCCTTGAACTCAGAAATCTGCCTGCCTCTGCCTCCCAGAGTGCTGGGATTACAGGCATGCACCACCACTGCCCGGCAGAGGACACCTTTCAAGAGTTATTTCTCTTGGGGAATTGAACTCAAACTCTTTTTTTTTTTTTTTTAGATTTATTTATTTTATTTATTATATGTAAGTACACCATAGCTGTCTTCAGACACCAGAAGAGGGCGTCGGATCTCTTTATGGGTGGTTGTGAGCCACCACGTGGTTGCTGGGATTTGAACTCGTGACCTTCTGAAGAGCAGTCGGTGCTCTTCCCGGCTGAGCCACCTCTCCAGCCTGGACTCAGGCTTAGGTCTTAGTGTCAAGTGCCCTTGCCACTTAGCCATCTTGCCCGCTCACTCTGTTCTTTGAGACAGGTTCTCGTGTTGCCCTGGGTAACCTCAACCTTATTATATAGTCACAGTCCATAAGGTATTGGCCCAGGCCCTGCTATGCTCTACAGACACCAAATGTACCAGACTTGAATCTGGCAAGTCCTGAACTCTGAAACATCTGTCCCTAGCCACCATGCCCAGCCCTTTGATTGACATTTTAAAAAGAGAACTTCCACATGCCGAAGACCTTTATAATACATCAGTATAATCTACCACAAGAAGTTGCCTCCTAAACTCTTTACCCTTCTTTTTTGAGACAAGGTCTCGATGAATTTGGACCTCACTGATTTAGATAGAATGGCTGGTCAATGAACTCTGGGGCTCCTCCTCCTCAGCGCTAGCTTACAGATGTGTGACATCTGTAAAGCGCCTGCCTTCGACCCTGGTTCTGATGATCTGAACTGATGTCCTCAGGCTTTTACAACCAGCACTTGGTTGACTGAACTACCTCCACTCCCTTTTTAAAAAGAGAGTTTCACTATCTCTTACTCACGCCACCCTTGAACTCTATTTTCCAGCCTCACTGGGATCACGTGACCACGCTCTCAGCCTCTCAGGATCTGACTGCTGAGGGTTGCAAGCTGAGCCCAGGCAGAGCTGGGTCAGGAAGCTAACTACTTAGAAACCGCCCTACCGATCAGCATGATGACGAGGTTGGCAGCTCCGTATTTTTCTATCTCATGGATCCAGTGAGGGACAGATTCGAACGTGGACCGCCGCGTGAGGTCGTAGGCGATGATGGCTGCGTGGGCACTCCGGTAGTAGCTTTGGGTGATGGTACGGAAGCGCTCCTGGCCTGCTGTGTCCCACACCTGCATCTGCAGAAGGACAGAGGCTGACAGGAGTTCTAGCAACGTGGTCATTCCTTCATTTAAGTCGTCATACAAACGGTTTCCTGTGGGCCGGTAGGATGGCCCAGTGGGTAAAGGTGCTAACGGCCAAGTCTGGTGACCTGGGCTCAATCCCTGGGACCCTTGCTGAAGGGAAAGTGCCAACTGTGACAGGTTGTCCTCCTTTCACGAACACACAGTGGCAGGCGTGCTGGCACAGCCAGTGGCACACACAGCAAATAAACAATATAGGTTTTTTAAAAGAACAAAAGATTCACAGGTCTTATTTCAACCCATTCAGGTTCGGTAGGGACGGGTAGGGCCTAAATGTACTCTCCAGTTAGCAGACGCCCAGAAGGTCTTCTCCACTGATGCAGGATCTACTTATTCCTGAATCTTTTCTTTTGACTGTTGACCTCAAACACCCCTTGGCTAGACTTTTGGATTCATATTTCAAGTTTACCCATCGGGAAGAACTCTGGCAAGGGGACGGCACAGGCCAAACTGCACTGATTCTTTTAAAGGATCATTTAATGGAATGTTCACACTAAGTGGCATCCTTACACAATACTTCCCAGGTTACTGTCTGAGATATCAATCACATCAGCACCAACTCACACGCCTTTCAATAAAGAAAAAATAATTTAGAATCATTTTATGTGCATTTTGCAAGTGTGCATTGTGTGTGTGTGTGTGTGTGTGTGTGTGCATATACATGCACCTAACCACGTGTGTGCTTGGTGTCCACAGAGGACAGAAGAGGGTATCAGATACCCCAGAACTGGAGGTGAGCCTGATGGAGGTTGTGAACTGGAACAGATTGTTGTGAACTGCCGTGTGGGTGTTGGGAATCAAACCTGGGTCCTTTACAAGAAAAGCAAGCGCTGCTAACCACTGAGCCATCTCTCCATCCCTGTGTATAAGTTTTTATTTCTAAGATAAAAGTCTCATATTGTCCAGGCTGGCCTTGAACTCAGTATGCAGCTGAGGTTGGCCTGAAACTCATGATCCTCCTGCTTCTACTTCCCAAGTGCTGATATCATAGGCATGAGTCTCTATGCCTAGCAGTTCTCACCTGATATGAGACCATTTATGTAAAAACTGGTCTATCCTGGCTTGGTATCTGTAATCCTAGCTACTCATAAGGCCATGGCAAGAGGATCACAAGGTCAAAGCCTGCCTGTGCTACAAAGCAAGTTCAGTACCAGCCTGGACTAGCCAAAAGTAAAATATTTAAAAAAGGCCAAGATGTACCTCAGTGGTAAGGTGTTTGCATAACATGTACAAAACCCTAGTTACAATCCGTAGTATCAGAAAAAATGGTGTGTCAAGGGCTTGGGGGCCAGGCTGTATGTGTGGAGGTCAGAAGATGGAGAATCTCTTGCAAACTGTATGGAAGCTTAACCTGTCAATAAAAAAAAACCTTTGGCCAATGAGCTGAGGCAGGAAATAGGAGGTGGGACAAAGATAGAGAACAGATCTGGGAGAGTCAGGTCCAAGGGAGATCTGCCTCAGACTCTGAGGAAGACTGTATCATGAAACTGTGGACCAGGTAACCAATGATGTGGACGACATAGAATGATTTACACTTTAAACAGGTTATAAAAGTGATGAGCCAGTCAGGGAGCAGAGCCAGGGCTACTGGCCTAGGCATTTATTAATAAATAATTAGTCTCAGAGTTGTTATTTCTGAGAACAACGCAGCTGGGTGGAAAGCCCACACGCCTAAGAAGACAACTTGTGTCTAGGTCATCAGGATTGGTGTCGAGTACCTTTATCTGCTGAGCTCCTCTCTCCTCTGTTAATGAAAAATTCCTAACAGGCCACCAAACAGGAGGGAATAGAAAGAATGAGTTTTCCTATACTGAGATCCTATAATTATCAAGGCTTTCCTTTTTGGGGGATTCCCCTTCTGCTGTTCTTTTTTTTTTTTTTTTGGTTTTGGTTTTTTTGGTTTTCCCGAGACAGGGTTTCTCTGTGTAGTCCTGGCTGTCCTGGAACTCACTCTGTAGACCAGGCTGGCCTCGAACTCAGAAATCCGCCTGCCTCTGCCTCCCAAGTGCTGGGATTACAGGCATGCGCCACCACGCCCGGCTTGTGCTGTTCTTTATAGCCAATCCCTTCAGCTGAACTTACAGTAATACACAGTAGCTGTTTTGTTTTTGTTTTTGTTTGTCAGTCTTTGAGACAGGGTCTCACTAGGTAACCATGAATGGCTTGGGACTCACCAAGCAGACCAGCTGCTGTCTGCCACATTTGCTGTCATCCTCCTGCCTCTGCCTTTTGAATTCTGGACTTACTACTTCTCCAAGATTCAAGCAGACATTCATTTACATAATACCAAGGCCAGCACCACTGCCAACAATTCCCCATCTAATATTGATCCCATATATTAAAAATTTCCCAATGATCCCCAAAATTGTCTTTATAAATATTATTTATCTGTCTGTCTGTTTATTTATTTAAAGTCAAGCTCTCTCTCTCTCTCTCTCTCTCTCTCTCTCTCTCTCTTGCTCTCTTGGCTGGAGAGATGGCTCAGTGGTTAAGAGCACTGACTGAGTTCAAATCCCAGCAATCACATGGTGGCTCACAACCATCCATAATGGAATCCGATGATACCCTCTTCTGGTGTGTTTGTAAACATCTACAGTGTACTCATATATAAAATAAATAAATAAATCTTTAAAGTCATTGAAAACATTTTCAAAAACAAAAAAAGTCAAGATCTCTCTCTTGCCCAGGCTGAACTCATACTTGTGATCCTCCTGCTTCAGCCTCTTCAGTACTAGGATTACAGGCACATGACAGCTTGCCCCGCTATCTCTTCATTCTCCTTGTTATTTATTATATTTTATTTATGGGTTGTGTGCACGTGTGCGTGGTACATATGTGCTTCTGCTTCTCTGTAAGCAGCACGGTCGGTAAAGAAACAACCCAGGTGAGGTAAGGATGAAACTCGGTTCAGCTCGGCTCAGTCAGCTGGTGCCGAGCCAAACTTCTGGAGTCTGATGCCAGGCTGCTTATTTTAGACAATATTTAAGCACAGTACAATTTTGGAAAAAAGTTTTCTAATGACAGCTTAGTCCTGTGTGTGCAAAACAAAGCTTAAGACATGTTTACTTTGAGACTTTTTACAAAATACAAATGGGCTTCTTCTGTAAAGGTGGGCTTTGTTGACGCACAAGCATTGTTCAAGGTTTAGGTTAGGGTCTAGGGAGAATGATGCAGGCAAACATAATGCCTGTCTAAGTCTGGCCTAAGGTATCACAGAAGTTGCCAGGCAGGCGTACATCTTTAATCTCAGCACTCGAGAGGCAGAGGCAGGCAGATCTTTGAGTTTGAGGCCAGCCTGGTCTACAGAACAACCCTGCCTTGAGAATTAAATATTAAATTAAATTAAATTAAATTAAATTAAATTAAAATCACGTAGGCCACTGTAAAGTCCAAGTAAACCCATCCCTCTCAGAAGGATGGGTTTAATGGCCTTAGACGCAATTACTGAAGATTTAGGGGGAAAGATTCTGGGATAAACAAATATAAATACTGGGGGATATTGCACAGATGGCAAAGGGTCACCAAGCTGTCAACTGTATCTCTTCTTAGCATTCCAAGAGGAAGATAGGTAAACATCTTCATTTGAAGAGAGAAGCACATGTGCTTAACTCTGGGTTCTCCAAGGCTTGTCTGTGTGCACAAGGACCTCTTGGCCTCCACAGAGTATAGTTGAGAGCACAGTTTCTCCTACTAAGTAGGGCCCAGGGAAGAAACTCAGGTCGCCAGACTAGGCAGCAAGCTGTCATGCTGGGGCTGACTTTGTTCTTACAGAATTGGTGAAGCAAGTTTTTTTCCTGGTCTGTAGCCATGTTTTATATTTGGTTATTGGTTTATTTCATTCTCTTTTTGTCTGTTTCTGAGACAAGGTCTCATACAGCTCTGGCTGGCCTTGAACTCACAGAAACTCACAGAGATCCAATTACCTCTACCTAAAGCATGCGCTACTACACCTAGCTCCGATTATTTCTGAGACAGGGTTCTCATTGTGTGGCCCAGCCTGGCCTCAATCTTTTTTTCTCAGCCTTACACTGAGATTATGGATATGTGCTGTGACAGAGTTGCTGGTCTTTTTCTTAGACACGTATCCATGTTCTTCTCATATTAAAGAACCTCGTCCTTTCTCATGCTGCAAATATTTCCCGTTTGTTGATCAATCCTCTTTTGACCATGTATCCTATTTTTGAACTGTAGAAATTATGACTTTCAGGTAGACTTAGCAATATACTCTTTAAGGCTTCTGTGTTTATACCGTACTTAGTATGGGGCCTCCGACTGACTGCAGCAGGGAGTGCCCCTGGCGCCCCTCACCTTCACTTTCTTGCCGTCTATCTCCAGGGAGCGCACGGTGAAGTCCACCCCGATGGTGTTCTGCTGTGACTCACTGTAGACTCCAGATTTGAAATGCTGAACCACACACGTCTTCCCCACGTTGGAGTCCCCAATAAGGATGACCTTGAACAGATAGTCCACATTCTCATCCACTGTTCTGGCTGAGCTGGAGAATGGCATGACTCGGGCCTCCTAGAACAGACCCGGGGAGGAAAGACAGCATTTTGTTTTTTTTTTTCCCTAGGAAACACCTACCAGGATCCAGGACTGAGATTGTCTTTACTTTCTTGCCATAGAGGAAGAAAAGCTACGACAGTTGTGGCTTTCACGGGGCAAATGTTCTCGGGGGTGAAGGATGCCAGTGACTGGTCAGCTATAGGGAGCTGCCCCATAAATCCACATCCCAGGTATAGGTGGACAGGAACGGCCATTCATTCTTTGATGGGAATAGCATTTAGTCAACTCTACCTGATTACAGAACTGAGGAAATCCCAGTCGTGAAGATGAGGTACCCAAAGACTGGAATAGTGGAGGCCGTGCCTCCAGGAGTAACTTTCCAGTCGTCAGTCAGGTGGAGGATATGCCCCCAGCCACTAGAAGACTGCTCAGGCAGCCGGGCAGTGGTGGCCCATGCCTTTAATCCCAGCACTTGGGAGGCAGAGGCAGGCAGATTTCTGAGTTTGAGGCCAGCCTGGTCTACAGAGTGAGTTCCAGGACAGCCAGGGCTACACATAGAAACCCTGCCTTGAAAAAAACCAGAAGAAGAAGAAGAAGAAGAAGAAGGAGGAGGAGGAGGAGGAGGAGGAGGAGGAGGAGGAGGAGGAAGAGGAGGAGGAGGAGAAGGAGGAGGAGGAGGAGGAGAAGGAGGAGGAGGAGGAGAAGGAGGAGGAGGAGGAGAAGAAGAAGAAGAAGGAGAAGAAGAAGAAGAAGAAGAAGAAGAAGAAGAAGAAGAAGAAGAAGAAGAAGAAGAAAGACTGCTTAGGCAGTCAACCCAGGACAACTGACAAGGTCCGGCTGAGAAGCCAGTTTAAGGAAGACTCACATGTCTGCAGTGCACATGAGTACAATGACCAAAGAGGCTCGAGGGATCTGGTACCTGGGCACCGGAGTGACAGGCAGTGTGAGCTTGGGATGGATGTTGGGAATTGAACTCAGGTGCTTTCCCCCTCAGAACCACCACTCCGTCACCCACGTGGTCCTTTATTCTGGGTAGTACTCCAGTTTTCTAAACCAGGAAATTAGAATTTTGAGAATATTCGAAATTAAAACTGTAATTAGAATGATAAGGCAAGGGCACGTGCGGCGACACACAACGTCAATCCCAGAGCTCAGGAAGCAGAGGTAGGTGGGTCTTTACGAGGTCAAGGCTAGCCCAGTATACATAGCAAACTTCAGGATAGCTAAGGCTACAGAGTGAAACTCATGGTTGTGTGTGTGTGTGTGTGTGTGTGTGTGTGTAAGAATGTTATGGAAAATTTGAGTGTGGAAAAGAAAATAACTCATTGAAGGTTTCTAATGATGGTATTTGCCAAACTTTATCAGAATTACCTATTACAGACCTGCTACACACACACACACACACACACACACACACACATAAAGTTTATAGAACTGGAGAGATGACTCAGTAGTTAAGAGCACTGGCTGCTCTTTCAGAGAACCAGGTTTGGTTCCTAGTACCCACATGGCTTCTCACAATCATCTGTGACTCCAGTTTTAGGGGGCTCAATGCTGTCTTCCAGCCTCTGTGGGCACTGCATGTATGCAGAACACATATAAGTTTTTTTTAAAAAGTTCATTAGAAAACATTTATTTTTATATCCTATGTGTTCAAGGTGAGTGACCGCTGAGGTTGACCTCTGGCTGCCACATGGCATGCACACACATGAACTCACACGAATAAATATTAAAACAACAGACACACATGTGCACGCTTCTCCATGAGGTTTGAGACCCGTCAGTCAATACGTCAGTCACCCGAAGCCACCACATCCCATTTTTCAGCATCTTGTTCCAATAGTCACCTGTGCTTACATAGCTTCAATCCCAAGGAACTCTTATTTCTCTTGAGTACAGTTGTGCACAGTAGCGGCTGTACACCCCATGTACTGAAACCTGTCTCCCTGGGGTTCCTATCTGCCAATCTCAGAGTCCCCCAACCCCAACCCCACTTTGCAACACATTGAATTCCTAGTCACATGACATAACAACTCAGGAGCTATTTGAAGCAGCAAGCATATTCCTGTAAGGGCAGGTGCTCAGGCGTTTAAACCACCGTCTACATATTCAATTAGGTCTCTCCACCAACTATCTCATGAGACCAAGACACCCCTTTGACGATTGGATCTGAGGTTGAGTAAATTGCTCCTACCTTATGAAACCTTCATTTCTCCCTGATTTATTCTTTAGTTTTCTCTGATGCCATAGGAAAAGGCCATGTCTATATTGACAGACAAATAAAAATGTACACAAATGCTCATGCCTATTTTGGCAGACAAATAAAAATGCACACAAATATCCAGTCTTTATATGTAGAAACCAAAGGCGTTAAGGAGGTAAGGAATGGTCTAGCACTTTTGTTTGGATGCCCCTGAAATCGCACGGAAAACTGATCCAGCAGACAAGAGACACAATCAAACCAGTTTTTCTTTTCTTTTTTTTTTTTTCCTTCCGTGTCTTTTCGACTGAAGAAAGCCATCCTACTTCCGGTATCTTATCACCGTAACTTGAGCTGAAAATTTGTTTCCAAGTCCCCTTTCTCTTCTTTCCCTTCAAAGTGCCCGGGGTTCCACAAAAGCCCCCCCCCCCCCCCTTAAGCTAGCGTATAAGCCCTGCAAGGAAAACACAGCAGAACCTTCCCAGACAAAACCGTTCCACAAGCCCGCACTGTCACCTCCCGGTTCCACCTGTTGCTTACCTAAGCACTCTCGCACCTCGCTGGGGAGCAGGGAGTGTCTCCTGGCTTCCTCTGCAGCCCTCCGTCGTCGTCTGCTTCTTCCTCTTGCCTTGCCGCGAGGTGGGAACTCAAGTTCCGGCCCCTGGCGTCAGGTTTGGTGGCCAGAGAAAGCGAAAGGGAAACAAGGGCAATCCCTCCTACCTGCAAGGAGCCTGAAGTCCCAGGTGAGGTGCTGGCCAGCGAGAGGGCCCAGCGCGGACAGCTCGCTCTCCTGCCAGTATCCATCAGATCAGGAGAAAGCACGGGGAAAAGCTGCCTTTCACTCACCGACACCCGCTAAGCTACCGGCTTCCTTCTTGTGCTCGGCACCGGCACCGGCACGGGCATCGTTCCTCGCATCTCCTTGCTTGATCCGCTGCTTGTTCGGCTGGGCTGAGAGGCTGTAACTGAGATGGCCGTGACTTTAAGGAGGATACTGATCTGGGTCCTGAGTGACTTGTTTTGAGAAAGTCCCTGGAAGAAAGGAGGTGCTCCAGCAACTTAAGAAGAGTAAAGCAAGGGTCCACAAGATGTCTCCATAGGTAAAAGCTGCCAGGCTTGAAGACCTGAATTCTAGTGGCTAGTTGTTCTCCGACCACACATGTGCAAAGACATGTACACATGCTGAATAGATAAGAGTTAAAAAAAAAAAAAAAAAGGAAATAAAAATCCCAAACCAATCAAACAAAAAGGCCCTGAATTAAAAGAACTTAGAGCAGTTGGGGACTTAGCTTAATGGTAGGATATTTGCCTACGAAGTGCAAGGGCCGGCTCTGGGTTCTGTTTCCAGCACCAACATAAAATAATAAATAAAATAAAGGTGCTTTACTGCATGTGGAGGTGCGGGGAGGAGGGTCACTTAAAAGTTTGACCACACAGCAGAGGCTAATTTCTAACTGTGAGAAATCCTAGAACTGATTAATCCTTGCAGTGAGAGCAAAGATCTGAGCTAAATTTCCTATTCCGACCCAAAGACTCTATCAATTCTAGACTCTTTTAATGAACTACCTTCAGAGCCTGTCATAGGAGCTGGATGGTTCAGTGGATAAGAGCGCTTTACTGCTCTTCCAAAGGACTTGAGTTCAGATCCCAGCATTCAAGTCACGCAGGCCTGAAATAGGAGTCGACTGTCCCCTGTTCAAGAACATTGATGGGACTTTTGGGGAGTGGGGCTCCAGGAAAGGGGAAATCATTTGAAATATTTGAAATATAATTAAAGAATATATCGAATACATATATATATATATATATATATATATATATATGAAAGAAAACATGGACGCTCTGGGTGTGGGATAAATGTGGGCTTTTAGACAATTAGAGTGTCCAAGCCTGTTTGTTGGGTCTATCTTGAACAACAGAACTTACACTATACCAGTATGCTAATGCCCTGAGTTTTGCAGCAAAGAATTAAAGATTGTGCAGACCCAACTTAAGGGCTAGCAGTGAGTAGTTATCTACTTTCACGGTCCTCACCAGCTTCTCTCCCCTGAGCTGTTGGCTACAGTGACTTGTAGGTCCCAGCAATGGACATCACATTGTTCACTGAAGTGGGGGGGTAACAAAAACTTACAACTTCTGGGTATGGTGAGCCCAGTTTGGTCAGCCTTTAACTCTGCCAGTGGACTGGCTGTTGTGCTGTATTGAATCATAAATATCATGTGACCATGCTGTTCTATATGTCCACTTGTTATTACTTCTCAAAAAATCTTCCTATATGTCCTATATGTTTAAATAACTAAAAATGGTAATAAGTATGTATGATTAGTCACACTTTTTTTTTTTTTTTTTTTTTTTTTTTTTTTTTGGTTTTTGGATTTGGTTTTTTCAAGACAGAGTTTCTCTGTGTAGTTCTGGCTGTCCTGGAACTCACTCTGTAGACCAGGCTGGCCTCGAACTCAGAAATCTGCCTGCCTCTGCCTCCCAGAGTGCTGGGATTAAAGGCGTGCGCCACCACCGTCTGGCAGATTAGTCACACTTTTAATCAATATTGCTGATGTTAATTGACTGAGAGGATTTAAATAAAAGTGTTTGTATAATAGAAAAAAAAAGAACATTGAGTCTGTGGTGCCTTCAAATAACCTTTAAGTTGTGATTCATCTTAACCCAAATCCCACCCACTCAACGATTTTTTTCAGCAATATCTCTTTTAAGCAAGGTAACCCAAAACTGGGTTAGTTTCTCACTCAATCCAGAGAAAAAGACACTGTCACATGCTGCTGCTGGCTGTGGCTTTCAGAACCACTGTCACGTGTGTAACTTGGAAACCGGTTGTAGGTCAAAATCCACCACAAGTGTGTGGGCTAGGGCAGGAAATGGGGGCCCGCCATGTCGTGTCGGAGAGGGGAGCTGTAAATGTTTTATTGACATGACAATTACTGTTTAAGTCAGTTGTCTCAGACCCAGTCCATGTTACACTCACACACGGGGAGAGCACCTGGAGGTGGAAATCAACTGTTAAATAGCCCACCGGATGCTTTTCTACTTCACTTTTATTTTTTCAATTAATTAATTCTTTTTTCTAAAGATTTATTTATTATATGAGTACACTGTAGCTGTCTTCAGACATACCAGAAGAGGGCATCAGATCCCCATTACAGATGGTTGTAAGCCACCATGTGGTTGCTGGGATTTGAACTCAGGACCTTCAGAAGAGCAGTCAGTGCTCTTAACCGCTGAGCCATCTCTCCAGCCCTCATCTCCTCTTCTACTTCCTTTTAAATCCACAAAACTGAAATGCACACAATCTGGAAGTCTACTTACTAGGTTTTGCTTTTTTCCCACATCTACCTGAGGCGCTTTTCTTGACAACTTAAGTGGGTATGTCCCTTCCTTACCTGACTATCCCTCCATTTTTTTCTTTTATTTTACACTGTAAGGTGTTTTGCTTGCACATATGTCTGTGCACCGTGTGCATGCCCGGTGCTGGGGAGAGGTCAGACGAAGGCATCGCGTCCCCTGGAGTTACAGACAGATGTGAGGTACCCTGTAGCTGAGGGACTTAACTCAGGTTCTCTGGGAGAACAGCCAGCTCTCAGCCCCTCGTGATGGTGTGCACCCTAAGCTGTAAAACAAACAAACAAACTGATGTCTCTGTGTTGGGGCTTGGGGCTGCTGAGCTACTTTTAGGTGACCCCAGGGCTTTCTGCATTGGCTCATCACTCCAGCGTCTCCTCTGCTGGGGGATCTTGGGTCTGTTGCTATGGCTTCAGTCTTCCTAACCAGAACCCTCCAGGGTTTTAGTAAAGTTTAGCTAAAAGTTGGTATGCAAGTCAAGATAAGTTTGGAGGATGTCACGGATGCCATAAGATTAACTGTGAAATGAGCCTAGGTCCAGGAGTGCCCCCCGAAAGCCACATTTCTCATGTCTGACCCTGTGGAGGTGTTTCTGGCATGTTTTGTGTTTATCATGACTTCTGGACTCTTGCTGAGTGTTAGAGGTCTAAAGAAGCATTCTTTGGATAGCCTGAAAGAGAACATTGGGTGGTAGCATGGGCATCTTCTCTTCCTCTTCTTTCCCCCCCTCCTCCTTTCCCTCTTTCTGTTTCTAGTTATGTGTTTTTGTATGTCTGTGTGAGAGTATGCTGTGTGTTCAGTGTTCACAGAGGCCAGAGAGGGCATCAGAGAGTGTGAGCCACCATGGAACCAAACCTATGTCTCCTAGACACGCAGTCACTGCTCTAAACTGCTGAGCCATCTCTCCACCTCCATTTTTAAAAATACACATATGTATGTATGTATGTATGTATGTACGTACGTATGTATTTAATCGTCTCTCCAGCTACACTGCTGGGGATCTTAATATGCCCGATTTATTCTGGTGCAATGGCAGTGGGGTGCAGAGCTGTGAATACAGACAGGTGAATGAATGTTCCTACCTATGTGGATAACTACATTTAATTAAACAAGAGTCTAAAACAGAATAAATCCTCCTCTTGAAAAAACTATCAGCCTATCGGTTCTTCTCAAATTATATCTCTCATTCATTGCTTTTCTCAGCTAACATTTCTGGACCTAGTCCCCTCTTGCAGACCCAACCAGTGGACTTCGCAGCTCGCAGATAAAGAGGCACTGGCGGACTACAGCTCCCAGCATGCACCTGTACCCGAGGTCACGTGAGCGTCCGGAAGCTCTGGCCACATCCCGCTGGGTGAGGTGGCGGCGGGGGCGGCGGGAGCGGAGTCTAGCGGAGCGGGTACTTCGGCGGGTCTCAGGTGCGAGCCTGCGTGCGCTCGGGGGCTTGGGGTCCTGGCCGGGTTGGGCGCGCGGTAGGCTTCGGGCATGGGAAGCGCGGGCAGCTGGTGGGTGTGGCGGCTCGGGCTCTGCTGGCAGCTGGCCCCCACAAGACCCCGACCGGGACCCCACCGGAGCTCCTGGTGCTGCTGCTGTGCGGTCCTGAGGCTGTGTGCACCGCAGAGGGAGGAGGACACCAGACAGGGAAGGTGGCCTCAGCCCAGCCCACGCAGACCTCCGGCGTGGGGGGCACTTGTTCCCCTCGGCCCACCGGTCTTGGATCATGGGACATTTGAACCGAAGAAAATGAAACCCAAGGAAAGGGTTCATGGTTTAGCAAGAGGAGGGCCACGTTTCACGTTTTTTGGATAGGATGCACCGAGGTCAGAGAGGGAGAACGGACTTCGTGGAGAAACTAGGGTTTTGTTTTTCTAGTAACTACCACGACCTCAGTTAAGGAATTCGGCTCTGTTCTTATTCGAATGTCAGACTTTGATTGTTCTTACTTGCAGAGTGTGGCCTGCTCTTAATTTTGATAAGACAATGGGGAATGTGTCCACTTTTAACATTCTCTGCAATGTGTTAAGCGATGCCGTGATAATTTACCGAAATGTTTAGAGGATGCAGAGTTGCCAGGGCGAGCCCCTTTAACCATTGCTTGGTGTCGTCACACACACATTTCTATTTACAAAACAGTCGCTGAGGAAGAGAACTCGTTGGCTGCTTTGATAGTTGACTTATTTCTTTGCCATTGACCAGATGTTTCCTTTAGAACAGACTCTGCCCCTAAAGACCCCGTAAATCCTTTCATTTAATCCTTAAGTGAGGAAAGCGAGCCTCAGAGAAGTGAAGTGAGCGGACGGGAACGTCGGTGTCGGAGCTCTCTGTTTTTCAGGAGCACTTCAGTGTTCATTGTTGAAGGTTCTGGATGCGTGCCTGGTCAGCAGTGAGGATGACATGCTGTTGCAGTGATCACTGGCACGATTAGTGCTTTGTCTGGAGGACGGAGGAGAAAGTAGTTGTCTTTGAAACGTGTCCAAAAATAGAAATTAGGGAGAAGGTGGCCTTAGGAACCCTGGTATAAATGGGTGTGGTTTTAGGAACCCTGAAACAGATAGCTAAGTCCTTAACATCTGTGGTAATGAGGCACTTTTAAGAAAAAGTGTGTGTGTGTGTGTGTGTGGGTGTGTGTGTGTGTTGACAAGTGTCAACTGGTCCAGGCAACCACCCTCTCCCTGTGTAACTGAGGATGTCCTTGACCTTCTAATCTTCCTGTCTCTGGAGGGATAGTGTGCGCCACCCTGTCAGGTGACTGGTCAAGCCCTCTTCCATTGAACTAGACCATGTTTTTAAGGCGGGCTCTCAAATGAACGTGTGCTGTGCAGCTCTGTAACGCAGGCTGGCCTTATACTTGGATTCTCCCTGCTGGGACCATAGGAGCACACACCTGGGAAGGCTTGAGTTTTGAAAAGAGAAAGGCTGTATATGGTACCAGTACGTAGCTTGGGAGTTAGATGATGAGAGATCAGAAAGACACTGTCTAAGCGTGACCATAGGCGTATGCAGAACTGTAAGGGCCCGACTCACTGATCTGTCTAGCACTCTCCTACAGACCAGCACTCTGAGCACGCAGTGTAAGAATCAAACCCTTGGGAGCGGAAGATTGCCAGCTCTGTACATTTGAGGATGTTAAGGAGCCGCATTTGTTTATAAGTTGGACGTTTCCCATCCCAAACTACACACCAGAGAGATTAAGCTGTGGTCATTCTAATTATCATGTTTTACAAAGCCTGAGGTGTTTTCTTTTTTAACTTTTCCACTTACACATCTGAAAAATATGCAGAGAGCTGACTATGTTTATATTTGCAAAGTATCTATCTTGGTCCTGGTGCCTTATAGGCATTCAACTAAAGAAATCATTGACAAAGTTTTTTTGTTGTTTTGTTTTTTTGTTTTGTAATTAAGTGTTTTGGGGACACTGTGGACTTAAACCACGGAAAGCCACTGTTTTGGTTTTTTATTTTTTAATGGAGTTTATAGATGAACAATAAATATGCAAATCATTAAAGAAACAGAAATGGGGACTAGAAATTATTTATTTATTTATTGGTACTGGAACTTGAACCCAGGGCCTTGCATATGTATGCTAGGCAAGTGCTCTCTACCTGGGTGCTCAGTCTTCTTACCTCCATCTCCCTCATAGACGGGTCAGGGTGCCCTGTCAATGGGAACATTTTGTCTGTCTGTCTGTCAGTCAGTCAGTCAGTCAGTCAGTCAGTTTGTCCATCTAAGAAAGGATCTCACCGTGAAGCCTTTACAGGCCTAGAATGTGCTTTGTAGAGCAGGCTGACCGCGTCAAACACACTCAGTCCTGCTCACTCTTGTGGGGTTAGCTTGTTCATTACCACACACCTGACCCCAAGGGGAACTATTTTTGATGAGTTGTCTGGGCAGCCACTTAGGGAGGGGACATCCGAGAAATGAGCCAAGAAAGGGAGGAACAAGCTATTGCAAAGAACCAGGAGGAGATGCACAGGGACCTCGAGGAGAAGGCTTGGTGGGTTTAGGGACTGGAGATGGGGCTGGGTGGAGGGAGGGAGGGCAGGGGAGGGAAGGAGACAAGGGGCAAAGAGTAGATCCCGGCCTGACAGAGGACTGGGCACTCAGCTGCCCAGGGCTGGACTGGTAAAATAGACAGTGTGTTCGAACTGCGCGTGCCTAGAAGCAGCGGGTGGGCAGGCGCTGAGAAACTACATGCCTCTGAAGAAGCAGAGGCGGGTGAATCAGCACACTGCCCCGGTGAAGAAGAGAATGGAGGCGTCCTTACCTGAAGGGGCTCTGCCCGTCGCCAAGGCAGAGATAGAGAGTCTGCAAGAAAGGAAGGAGCTGCTCAGACAGGGTATTGGAGACAGAGGCTTTGTCTCCACTGTCTACTCTTTTACAGCTTTTGATCATCTGCTGTGTGGTCTGGATATGAGGTGTCACCCTGCAAAGTTGATTTGTTGACATCATGGTCACCAGGTGGCAGTGTAGTGTGTGTGTGTGTGTGTGTGTGTGTGTGTGTGTGTGATTAGATCACTAGGATGCTAACCTCATCCGCAGTCGAAAAGTCACGCTGCGCAGACTGTTAGGAGCTCACGGGCTGCTGTTGCCGCTGCTTGTTGCCCTCTTTGTCCCCTCGGCTGCCGTGGGATGAGCATCTTCCCCCCCCCACCCCACCCCCCCGCGCCCTTTCATAATGTCCTGCTGTGTCGGACCAAGTATGGACTGGCGTCTCTGAAGCTGTGAGCCAATATATGTCCTTCTCTTAAGGCGTTCGCATCAGGAATTTGTCACAGGATGGGACAGCTGGCACATCTGCCTGGCTTGTTTATAACCAGCCCTGAACCCTTGCAGCCCAGTCCTGTGCTCGGGCAGACCCTACAGCCCAGCTGCTCCCCTTCCCTTAGTCATCCTCATCTCCTTCAGGGGACTACTGCAGCTGGGAGGGCTCTGTAAAGAGTTTGGTTTTTTAAATCTATCTCTTGGAAAGCCAGCACAGGTTTTAAATGGAGGTTGATTTATCCCCCATCTTTTTTTTTGGGGGGGGAGAGGTGCTAACGGTGAAAGAGGGAGGGGTGTCACTGGGTCAGCACACTGCCGTTTGTTGGACCCATTATGTGTTTTGGGGATAGAGTCTTTCTGTATAGCTCAGGCTGACCCGAAAATCAATAATCTCTCCTCAGGCTCCTAAGTGCTGTGTTTACATGTGTGCCACCCTGCCTGATGGTGGGATTGATGTTGTAAGATGTATTTTTGCTCATATGTGAGGAATTATTTGTGGGTGGGGTCATATAGGGAGGAAAATCCTGTTACAGCAGACACGTGGTAGATCAGAACAGATCATCTTAGGATGGTGGCAGGGAGATTAAGTTCAGAGGTAAAAAGGTCTTTAGTAATGGGCTGAATGTGGAGGTACAGAGAAGGGGGAAATAAAGAATGAATGCTATTTATTACTCTGTCCCACAGGAGGGATGGAGGTGCTATTTCTGAGGTGGGTAATCTCGGGGTGGGGGGTGGGGGTGGGGGGGAAATGGATCCCAGTTTGCATCTGTGGCAGGCATAAGCCTGGGAGGCTCTGGTGTAAAGCCACAGGCCTGGGGGACAGAGCAGGAAAAGATACTGGAGTTGAGAAGGGAGGAGAGAAAGCTCTGCTTCACAGGCTGAGAAGGCGGAGCTGTTAGGGAAGTGTGGGAGGCTCGCCGGGCAGTGGGGCTCGCCCTTTGAGGTTTGCGGTTTGAATCTGAAGTCAGCCCGCCTGTGTGATTTTTCTCTGACAGAACTCAGCTGTGAGGACACAGGGAAGGAAGCAGGCCAGGCCTGGGAGAAGAAAAGACTCATTGGGGAGATGGCATGTAACCTGGTAAGGAAGCGAGGGTAAGGGAGGAGCCTGGCTGGGTGAGATGAGTGTTGGAGTGTGGAGTATCCGACGGCAAGCACTCTGGGGCGTCTAGAAAGCTATGGGAGTGGACGCCAGGGCTGAGTTTCACCCGTGGAGTGAGGCTTCTTGGGGACACGGGAAAAGGGCAAGTGACGAAGGCAGGACTGCAGAGGGCCGAAGAGGGGACTCTTTCTTCCGGCTGGCCGAAGAGGGGACTCTTTCTTCCCGTGGCTGCTCAAAAGCTCTGAAAGCAAAGAGGCAGGGCCCGTGGAACGGGAGCTGTCCGGTGGAGGGCGCCGGTTCTGGCAGTGAGTGGGCAGCCAGAGCTGCAGAGGAAAATGGGCGAGCGCTGCCCCGGGGACGAGGTGGGCAGGACCCCTTGGCTTTTGAAGCAGGTAGGCTGTGAGAGGAGTGGTGGCTTCTTGAGAGGCATAGAGACAGCCAGGTGTCTGTAAGGATGTGGACTAGGTAGTACTCTCTCTGAGTTCCCAAAAAGCCTGGTGGGAGAGGAGGCTGAACAGTGGTGCAGACGGGGCAGAGTGCTTGGTACTGCTACATGCTTTCTCTCCTACCAGCCTCCTTTTCTTTGTCTGTGGACTTTGATCCAAGTGTACAGAACATTTCATTTAAAACATATTTATCTACTTATTCACTCATTTATGTATGTACGGTATGTGTGTGTGTGTGTGTGTGTGTGTGTGTGTGTATTGAGATAGGCACCTGCCCCAGTCTCCCAAGTAAGGGCATTATAGCACTGCCCACTCACCATCTCTAGCACAAGATACTTTTAAAGGCTTTGCTATATTTGGGTTGGGACAAACTGTAAATATCTCTATAGATAGTGGGTCACCCATATAGCCCCAGCACTCGGGAGACCAGCTGAGGCAGAGCTGCTTCTAGTTCCAGACCAGCCTGGGCAACAAAGTGCTACAGTGTTTAAAGATAAAGAAAGTAGAAGTTTAGGAGTAACACTGTAACAATTTAGGAAACTAGTAAATCCCAAAGCAGCATAGTATAGGGAGACACCGTCTTCAGACGTGTGGCAGGGTAAAGCCATCTTGTATTAGCATTCATAGTACACTTCTGTTCTTTTTTTTGCAAAGTACACACACACACACACACACACACACACACACATACACCAAGGTGCCACGATACATGTATAGAGACCAGAAAAACAACTTTTGTGGAGCTGGTGCTTTCTCCAAGGATTGACTCAGATGGCTGTCCTTGCCCTGGGTGCCTTTACCTGCTAAACCATCTTGCTGCTCACCTTTATAAGTTAACTTTTTCTTGTATATATATGTGATATATATGTGCTGGCTTAGGCATGCCACAGCATGCATGTCAAGGTTAGAGGACAGCTTTGAGAGGTTGGTTTTCACTTTCATTTTTATGAGGGTTTCAGGGATGTAATTCAAGTCACCAGGCTAGTTCAGCCAGTGCCCCTGTCTGCTGAGACATCTTGCTGGCTACACACACACACACACACACACACGCACACGCACACGCACACGCACACGCACACGCACACGGTGGTGGTGGTGGTGGTGGTGTAATGTATATATGTGTATGTGTGTATATATATGTATATATGTGTGTATATGTATATATACATATATATGTACATATATAACAAAATCACATTACTTGGTGATTATGAATGAACTTGCTTTAAAATGCAGAAAAGTGGGTTTAGTGGTTCTGGATCTGATTAATAGCAGAGGTCTATGTTTTGTTTTTCGAGACAGGGTTTCTCTGTGTAGCTCTGGCTGTCCTGGAACTCACTCTGTAGACCAGGCTGGCCTTGAACTCTGAAATCTGCCTGCCTCTGCCTCCTAAGTGCTGGAATTACAGGCGTGCGCCACCATGCTCGGCTTTTGTTTTGTTTTTATGCAGTGTTTGGGATTGAATGGAGAGACTGAATGCCAGGCATGCCCTCTTCCCTTATGCTATATTCCCCATTCCTGAGATCTTTTCTTTTTTATTACTTAATGTAGCCTACCCTGGTCTAGAACTCTCTCTATAGACCAGCCTGGCCTCCAACTCACAGAGATCTGCTTGCCTCTGCTTCCTGAGTTTTGAGATCAAAAGTGTAGCCCATCAGCAGGAGCTACTAGCTGCTGCCCAAGACCTTTTTGTTGTTTTTGTTTGTTTTGTTTTTGTTTTTTGAGATAGGGTCTGTCTGTGTAGCATTGGCTGTCCTGGAACTCACTCTATAGGCCAGTGCTGGCCTGGAACTCAGAGATCCGCCTACCTCTGCCTCCCAAGTGCTGGGATTACAGGCCTGTGTGCTTCCACTTGGCCCAAGACCTTTTTTATTTATTTATTTTTAAGATTTATTCGGTGCGCCACCACCACCCGGCTTCACACTGGCTTTGAACTCGCCATCCTCCTGCCTCCATCTATGAAGAATGCTGTGATTACATAAGTACACAATCTGTTTTTTATTTTCGACCCCCATGGGCTATTTTGAAACACTATGATTTAGCCGGGTGTGGTGGCGCACGCCTGTAATCCCAGCACTTGGGAGGCAGAGGCAGGCGGATTTCTGAGTTCGAAGCCAGCCTGGTCTACAGAGTGAGTTCCAGGACAGCCAGGACTACACAGAGAAACCCTGTCTCGAAAAAACCAAAAAAAAAAAAAAAAAAAAAAAAGATTTATTCATTTATTATATGGAAGTACACTGTAGCTGTCTTCAGACACACCAGAAGAGGGCATCAGATCTTATGGATGGTTGTGAGCCACCATGTGGTTGCTGGGATTTGAACTCAGGACCTCTGGAAGAGCAGTCAGTGCTAGTAATCGCTGAGCCATCTCTCCAGCCCCCCCACCACCTTATTTTTTTTTAACATTTTATTTTATTAGTATTATTTTTACTTTTTTTTTTTTTTTTTTTTTTTGGTTTTTCGAGACAGGGTTTCTCTGTGTAGTTCCAGCTGTCCTGGAACTCACTCTGTAGACCAGGCTGGCCTTGAACTCAGAAATCCGCCTGCCTCTGCCTCCCAAGTGCTGGGATTAAAGGCGTGCACCACCACTCCCCGGCTTTATTTTTACTTTTAAGGTAACAGTGTAGAAAGTTAAGGGTTATTGCTCAAAGGATACAAAGTTTTCTTCAGGAAGAAGGACTAAATTCAAGATCCTATTGTATAGTATGGTAACTGGAGTAACAATGTATCTTTTAGATTTTAAGTGTTTCCCTTTGCAGAAAGTGATACCTAGTGAGGCATTGCATTGGTTAAGACCCTTGATGGAGCCATTCCACAAGTATACATACTCCAAAACATACTGTATATGACAAGTGTATACTGCATTTTGTGATTTAAAAAATAAGAAAAGCCAGGGCTGGCTTCTGGGTAGTAGTGCTTGCTTTGTAAGTCTGATGTCCTGGGTTAAAACCTGTAACCAATGGTGAGAGGACATTGGTAGGACAACTCCCAAAAGTGACCTCCATGGTATATCTTAGCATACATACTCAGATTCTCCTGCTCACACACAATAATTAAATACATATACAAATAAGAAGAACCAATTCTTAGCACTGTCAACTATTACGTGATAGTTATGTGTTCAGTATTCACACTGAGAAAATACTAAAGTTATTATGACTTCAGAAACATAGACATTTGACTTTAATAAGTGGGGTGTGATGGTACCTACTTATAGTCCTAGTATTTAGGAGGCTAAGGTGGAGGATTGCTCCAGGTTGGAGGACCGCTTGAACTACATCGTGAATTTGAGGCTAGCCTGTACTACAGAGTGAGACATGTCCTTATAAATATTTTTAATAGTTTTGTTTTATGTGTATGAGTGTTTTGGCTGCATGAACAGCTACCTAATACCTCCAAGGTGAGAAGAGGGCATCAGATTCCCTGCACCTGGAGCACGGAGGGCTGTGTGGAGCACAGAGGGCTGTGTGGAGCAGAGGGCTGTGTGGAGCACAGAGGGCTGTGTGGAGCAGAGGGCTGTGTGGAGCACAGAGGGCTATGTGGAGCACAGAGGGCTGTGTGGAGCACAGAGGGCTGTGTGGAGCACAGAGGGCTGTGTGGAGCACAGAGGGCTGTGTGGAGCACAGAGGGCTGTGTGGAGCACAGAGGGCTGTGTGGAGCACGGACGGCTGTGTGGAGCACAGAGGGCTGCGAGCCACCCTGTGGGTGCTCGTGTTCTTAACTGCTGAGCTGTCTCTCCAGGGTGTGTCTTTAGGGGAAAATCAGCAAGCTGGACATGGTGGTGGACATCTTTAATTACAGCACTTGGGAGGCAGAGGCCGCTAGTATCTCTTTTTTTTTTTTTTTTTTGGTTTTTCGAGACAGGGTTTCTCTGTGTAGTCCTGGCTATCCTGGAGCTCACTCTGAAGACCAGGCTGGCCTCGAACTCAGAAATCCGCCTGCCTCTGCCTCCCAAGTGCTGGGATTAAAGGTGTGCGCCACCAACGCCCGGTAGCACTCTTTTTTTTTGGGGGGGGGGAGGGTTTCGAGACAGGGTTTCTCTGTGTAGCCCGGGCTGTCCTGGAACTCACTCTGTAGACCAGAATGGCCTCAAACTCAGAAATCCTCCTGCCTCTGCCTCCCAAGTGCTGGGATTACAGGCGTGCGCCACCATGCCCAGCTATCCTAGCACTCTTGGGTGAAGGAAGGAAGTAAGATGATCAGGTCAGCCTTGACTACATAGAGTGTCCAGGGCCAGCTTAGGCAGGATACCCCAGACCCTGCCTGATTAGGAAAAGAAGGAAAAAGAAGGAAGGAAATACATGAATAAAATAAAGAAATAAATTGGGTTTTATTAATTGTAACAGAACTGACTGAATTTGAAAGTCACTAGACACGAACAGTGTGTGTTCAGAGTGTTGGATCAGTGAAAGCAGAGTATACTGACATCCAGACTTGGCAGAACCTCTGTGGTCAAGGGCCCCTCGCTCACATCCGCTTGGAAGCTGTCTCTGGGCTGGGTAGGATATATGCGCACAGTGTACTTTTTAATTATTCTAATTACATAGGGCCAAAATAGTATTCATTTCAAATGGCAGTCTGCCAACAGCAGGTGACTATTTAAAACTGTTTTCCTCATGTATTTATTAAGACTTTTATCTTTCATCTCTATGGCTTAGGATAAGGTGGTTTATTTAGAAACTAAATCCACATAGTTTCATATCTCAATAAATAAATAAATACATGCATACATACATATATACATACATACGTAGATACATGCATTCATGAGGTTCAGATTATACAATTATTACTGCTAAAGCAATAATCATCTTGGGTTGGAGAGATGGCTCAGTGGTTAAGAGTACTGACTGCTCTTCTGAAGGTCCTGAGTTCAAATCCCACAACCACATGGTGGCTCACAACCATCCGGAATGAGATCTGATGACCTCTTCTGGGGTGTCTGAAGACAGCTACAGTGTACTGACATATAATAAATGAATAAATCTTTAAAAAAAGCAATAATCATCTCAATTCATTGAGTTTTAATGTAGTTATTCATTTATTTATTTTTATTACACTTCTTCCTGTGTGAGAGACGGTGCACGTTTGGAGGTAAGAGGACAACTTGGGGGAGGGAGTTGGTTCTCCACTCCCTGTGTGGGTCCTAGGGATCCAGCTTAGGTCATCAGGCTTGGTGGCCAGTGTCCTAACGGACTGAGCCATCTTGCTGGCCATAGCTTATATTACATTTTGAATTTGATATCTTATTTGATATCTCAGTGTTTTGAGGTAGAATGCATTTAGGTAAAAGAACTGATTTCTCGTTTGCTTTTTTGTTTGGTTTTGTTTTATGCACAGCCAGCTGGCTTAGGACTCACTGTATACCAAGGCTGGCCGTGAGTTTCTGACCCTCCTGCCTCCCCGTCTCCAGTGCTGGTATTACAGGTATGCACGATCATGCCTTGTTTATATGGTGCTGGGGATCAGACTCAGGGCTTCCTATATGACAGGCAAGCCATCTGCCAAGACCAAGAACTGTAATTGTAGTAGCAGCACATGATGGCTCTTTTTTTTTTTGTAACTTCTGGAATTATAAACAGTTTTTTAGTTTATCAGAAGTTTTAGAGTCTTACTGTGCTCATACGAATGATTTAAAAATGATTTAAAATGATTTAAAAGCGGGATTATCTACATTCTGTCATTGATTGGTGCTAAAACAATTACTTTTGGTGGATGATTAGTGACTCTCCCTGTATCCTGAGCTAGTCTTGAACTTTTGATTCTGCCTCCATCTCCTGAATATCAAGATTACAGATGTGTGCCGCAATGACCAGTTAAACCAAAATAGATACCTTAATACATTAGAACATTTAACATTTTATTTTATGTGTGTTTTCCTGCATGTACGTCTGTACCATATGTGTGTCTGGTGCCTGAGGACTCAAAGGAGGGATCAGATTCCCTAGAACTGGAGTGAACACGTCCACGTGGGTGCTGGGAGTCAGTCTGCCCTCAGTGTTCCTGAGTGCAGGTTCCCACGGATGCCAGTGCAGCAGGTCCCCTAGAGCCGGAACTGCCTGCTAGAGATGCCGGGAGCCGACCTCGGCCCCTCCGGGAGAGCAGGCAGCACTCCGACCACTGAGCCCCCTCCTGAGCTCTGTGCAGATGCCTCTGTATTTTAATCAGCATTTCTAATATTACTTGGAACTTCTGGTTTTAGATTTAATAGCTCAGGTCTTCTGCATTGTTCCTTCACTTCTGTGAGTGCCTTCCTTCTCAGTTTGCTCGGACTCTTCCTTCTGTTGGGTATACTCATTTGTTGAGGTTCCTTCTCCCACCACAGGACTAGCAATGACTACAAAACATAATTACCAATCAAGTAGCCCAAGAGATGAGGATGCAATTATTTGCACTTTCTCTCTCTCTCACTCACTCGCTCGCTCACTCGCTCACTCATCACTGTCTGCCTGCCTGTCTGTCTGTCTCTTTCCATCTGTGTGTGTGTATGTGTGTATTTGAGACAGGTCTTCTGTAGCTCAGGTTAGCCTCAAACTCCCTTTGTAGCTGAGGATACCCTTGAACTAACTCTTTTTTTTTTTTTAAAGATTTATTTATTTATTATATGTAAGTACACTGTAGCTGTCTTCAGACACCCCACAAGAGGGCGTCAGATCTCATTCCGGATGGTTCTGAGCCACCATGTGGTTGCCGGGATTTGAACTCAGGACCATCGGAAGAGGAGTCAGTGCTCTTAACCGCTGAGCCATCTCTCCAGCCTCTTAAACTAACTCTTGATCCTCCTGCCTCAGCCTCCCAAGTGCTGGAATTACAGGTGTGTGTATGCTTTATGTTTGAAAAAGATATCAGTAATGTTTCATTGTCTTTCCAGGAAGAAGAAACAATGTAACAGTCACTGGGAAGACTGAGGGCGAGGGGAAGGGGCCGGTGGAAGAGCATGGCCTGGCCGAGACTCTTGCAGAGAGGCTCTCTCCTCTCCAGCTTCAGCCATCACCACGCTGCTGTGTTCCTGCTGACCTTCTTCAGGTGATGGCTTGCTGACTCTCTTCTGCCTGTGGGGACGATACTGTATCAGTATGTTGGCTGACACAGGCTCCCAGTGTTGTTGTTTTGAGAGGAGGTTTCTCTGTGATAACTTTCTTTTTGTATTTTGTTTGTTCTGTTTTGGTGCTCCACGTGGAACTCAGGGCTGCGAGCATGTGGAGCGCATGCTCTGTCTCTGAGCTGTGCTTCTTCCCTCTAAGTATTTAATGGCACCCTTGTAAGTCAACTGTTTTAAGATAGCATTTCAGCAAGTAGCCCTGGCTGCTCTCTAAATTGCTATGTAGACCACTCTGGTCTTGAATTCACAGAGATCCATCTACCTCTGCCTCCAGAGTCATGGTGGGCTTAAAGGTGTGCACCACCACCCCAACCACAAAAAAAAAATATGTGCATGAGTGTTTTGAATGCACTGCACGAGTGTGCGTGCATGTGTGTGCACACACACACACACACACACACAGCACTTGTAAATACATACCTAACTCAGGCTAACCTTGAAATCATAATCCTACATCCATCCTTATATTATAAATATGCATTCAGGTTTCCCCATTATACTCTGAGTGTTGGTTTCCTCCTCCAGTAATAAATTAGGAAAGTGGTTCTGTAGTCTTAGAAGAGTTGCTGGGTAATTTTGACAGTTTGGCTTAGAGCTCTCCATTTGTCAGAGGTTGGGGCAGGTGTCTGTGGGAGGGAGAGACAGAACTCTGAGGGCAAGGCTTCTGAGTGGCTGTGCTTCCAGAAGTGCCGTCATGCCTTAAAGTGGGCGCGGCCCATCACATTCAGTGCACAAAGAGCAGACAGTGGGATCATGAAACCGTGCCCCCTGCCCTTTGGTTTTTGAGACAGGGTTTCTCTGTGTAGCCCTGGCTGTCCTGGAACTCTCTGGACCAGGCTGGCCTCAAACTCAGAGATGTGCCTGCCTCTGCCTCCCAAGTGCTGGGATTACAGGCGTGTGCCACCATCATCTGGCTAGCAGAGTCTATGTGAATTAGTAGTTTTTACAAAGCAGCAAATAGTTTTCTTTTCTGTAAGTCGTGCAGACTCGCGTGTGTGCCGTTTGTCGAGGGCTGTTTTCTTGCTTCTCATTCCGTTGCTCTCTCTGTGTTTGCAGCTATTCATTGCTCCATGCGTCAAGAAAAACGTTTAGCAACGTCAAAGTCAGTATTTCCAAGCAGTGGACCCCAAATGCTTTTAACACGACCGTCGACCTGCCTGCAGAGGTACGCAGGGGGGGTGGGGCGCAACAGGGGGCGGGGCGCAGCAGGGGCGGGGCGCAGCAGGGGGTGGCTCCCAGGAGAGCTCCCCTCTGTGTCTGCCCGTAAGCTCTCCGAAGTGCTTTTTCCCATCATCTGCTCGGACTTGAAACAACTTTCTGTGTCCTCGCGCATGAGGTCCAGACTGGCGTCATTTATCACTGTCCTTGACATCACATGGTTCTGCTTTGCCTTCCCTGAGTTCCACAAATGCTGTGTGCATTTCTCCCTTTGATTTATTTCGTTTTATCATTTTCTTAGAAATTTATTTTATTTATTATGTATACAGCATTCTGGTGCTCAGAAGAGGGCATCAGATCCCATCACAGATGGTTGTGAGCCACCACGTGTTGCTGGGACTTGAACTCAGGACCTTTGGGAGAGTGGCCAGTGCGCTTATCCTCTGCCAGCCCGCCAGCCCCCTTGGTTTATTTTTTATTTTTAGTTATTACTTAATCGTATACCCTTTCCTTTTCCTCCCTCCATCTCTCTCTTTTCCTCCTCCTCTTTTTTTTTTTTTTTTTGGAGACAGGGTCTCACCTCTGAAACCTTGGCTGGCCTGGAACTTGCTTTGTAGACCAGGCTGGCTTGAAACCCACAGGGATCTGCCGGTCCCTGCCGCCTGAGCGCGCGGTTGAAGGTGCGAACCGTTATGCCCAGCCGCTTACTTACTTCTTTCTTTTATGTTTTGTTTGTTTTCCTTTCCCCCTCTCTCCCTCCTTCCTTCACTTCCTCCCGCTCTCCATTCCTCTTTCCTTTCTTGACAAGATCTCTCTGTGCAGTCCCGGCTGCTCTGGAACTTGCCACCAGGCTGGCCCTGAACTCACAGAGATCTACCTCTGCCTCCTGAGGACTGGGATTAATGGTGTGTGTGTGTGTGTGTGTGTGTGTGTGTGTGTGTGTGCTCCTTCAGCTCCTTCAGCTGTGGTTTGATGACATTTGATCACTCAGTGTGGGATTCAGGTACAGTCTGCCCAGAACCCAGAAAACTAGATTTGTGTTTTGGGATTCTGGGTTTGCAGTCCCCAAGACCACCCCAGGTTTGATAGGTTGTGCCTGCAGCATTCAGCATGTGTGACTTATTACAGAGAAAGGGCAGGAAGTGCAATTAGCGATTGATCGGAAGCCAGGCACACACTTGCAGGTCCCTCCCGGGGAGAATTTCTGCTTCGCAGCAAGAGGCCGTGACAGCGTACGTGAATGGCCGTCTGCCTGGGAAGCCTGTTGGAGACTCACACCCAGGGACGTTCCCGGGTCTTGGGAAAGCAGAGTTCAGGGTGGCTGGATAAAGAGAGTGCTCTTAGTCCCAAGGAGAGGGAGGGCCCTCCTTAGTCTCTGTTAGGAAGATCTGGTGCTGACGCCGGCGTTGTGGCGTTATCAGCAGGCATTGCTAAGCAGGGCTGTCTCTGACCTGTGAGTTGACTCTTTTTGGTGGTAACCATTCACATTATCAGCACCTATGATTCGAATAGCAGGAACTCTTGCTTGCTTGCTGGCTAATCAGTCCATCCTGGTGCTGGGGATGGATCCAGAGTTTCGTCTGTCCTAGACAAGGGCTTCACAAGAGGGCTAGTCCGGGCTTCACCCCGGCTCTTTAGGTATTCATTTATTTTGCTCTATAAAGTAGATGTTAGTGTGCTCTTCCTCAGCGTGGCTGATTTTTCAGTTTGGATTGATTGTCTCTAGAGAAATCAGGTTCTGGCCTGCCAGAGCTTGCCGTGTAGACCAGGCCAGCCCTGCCTTCCGAGCGCTGGGATTAAAGGCGTGTGCCCCCACTGCCTGGCCAGGCTCTGTGCTTCTGTGCAGGCCCGTCCTGTTGATGCCTGTGCTCTGAACCACAGCAGAGATTGCCAAGTTAGTATAAACCCAGCTTTCTCTGACTTACACCACCCGCCCCAGGACTTTACCTTCGTACGGTATTTGGGACTGGAAAGGTGCCCAGCAGTTAAGAGCCCTTGCCCTTGCAGAAGGCCCGAGTTAGGGTCTTATCACTCACGTCAGGAGCTCACAGTTTCAGTTTCAGGGGATCCAGTGCCTCTGGCCTCTGTGGTACCTACACCTCCATGCACTCGTGTGCAAGACCCCCAAGGGAGGGTAGAAAAAAATCTCAATTTATTTATTTATTTATTTATTTATTTATTTATTTATTTATTTATCTATCTATTTATTTATCTATCTATCTATCTATCTATCTATCTATCTATCTATTTATTTATTCATTTATTTATTTATTTATTTATTTTGGTTTTTTTGGAGACAGGGTTTCTCTGTATAGCCCTGGCTGTCCTGGAACTCACTCTGTAGACCAGCCTGGCCTCGAACTCAAATCCGCCTGCCTCTGCCTCCCAAGTGCTTGGATTACACGCATGCGCCACTACCGCTTGGCTAATTTTTATTTTAATTAATTAATTAATTAATTAATTAATTAATTTTGGTTTTTCTTTTTTTATTATTCTTTTTTCTTTTTCTTTTTCTTTTTCTTTTTCTTTCTTTTTTTTTTTTTTTTTTTTTTTTTTTTGAGACAGGGTTTCTCTGTGTAGCCCTGGCTGTCCTGGAACTCACTCTGTAGACCAGGCTGGCCTCGAACTCAGAAATCCACCTGCCTCTGCCTCCCAAGTGCTGGGATTACAGGCGTGCGCCTCCACGTCCGGCTGTTTTTGTTTTTTTTTTAATTTTGGTTTTTCGAGAGAGGGTTTCTCTGTGTAGCCCTGGCTGTTCTGGAACTCACTCTGTAGACCAGGCTGGCCTCGAACTCAGAAATCTGCCTGCCTCTGCCTCCCAAGTGCTGGGATTACAGGCGTGCACCACCACTGCCCGGCACCTCTTTTTTTTTTTTTTTTTTTTTGGTTAAAAATCTCAAAAAATTTAAATCACATTGTTTTGTGCGTATTAGTGAGGGCTCGAGCATGCCACGGCACGTATGTAGATATGTATCAGAGGACAACTTCGGGGTCCACTCTCTCCTTCCACCACTGGGTCTTGGGGATTGATCTCAAGTGGTCTGGATTATATCTGCTGAGCTACCTTGCAGACTCTAAAATAAATCTTAGAACAATAATACTGCTGGTAGTAACATTTCTCTTTCATATTCTGAAGTAAGCCACAAGCAGAGGATGTGTGCCGAGTTCATTTGTAGTCAGGTCTTCCTGCAACTGCAGCTTCAGGCAGCGTCTGCTCTGGGAGGCTGGTTTTATTCTAGATATATTTTTATTAATTAAAGTATTATGCGTACGAGTGTTTTGCTTGTGTTTGTATGCACATGTGTGCCTGGTTCCAATGGAGGCCAGCAGAGGGCATCAGGTTCTCGGGTCAGAGCCACATTGTGGATGCTGGGAACCGAACCCGAGTCTTCCGAAAGAGCAGCCACTGCTTTTAATGACTGACCTGTCTCTCCAGCTCAGGAAGCTACTTTTAAAGTATATAAAACATGGCTTTCCTAGATGGAGGAAGACAGTTTCTCATTTACAGGGTATTTCATTCAGTCAGAATTTATTTCTTCCAAATGCCTGCATTTGTACATACCGCCTTACTGAGAGCCCAGTACCCTGCACCCCCCCAGTGCCCTGTACCCCCCAGCAGCTCAGCATTTTGACTTAAGAGAGAGGGTGCACTAAGGAGCATCCTGATGCCCTGGGGTGGCAGCAGACCCTGTCAGAGCTGGCTGTTCACACGGGACCCTGGTCTGGGGTCACCCCTTTCCTTGTGTGCCTCGCCATCGGGGTGCAGGGCACTGGGGGGTGCAGGGCACTGGGGGTGCAGGGCACTGGGGGGTGCAGGGCACTGGGGGGTGCAGGGCACTGGGGGTGCAGGGCACTGGGGGTTGTGCAGGGCACTGGGGGGTGCAGGGCACTGGGGGTGCAGGGCATTGGGGGGTGCAGGGCACTGGGGGGGTGCAGGGCACTGGGGGTGCAGGACACTGGGGGTGCAGGGCACTGGGGGTATAGGGCACTGGGGGTACAGGGCACTGGGGGGTGCAGGGCACTGGGGGGGGGTGGCTGCATGGTGTGAAGGACTGATGTCGCAGCAGGGTGACTTGTCCTGTGTGCCTGCAGATCTGGAGCAGCAACCATCTGTTTCCCAGCACAGAGGAAGCCACTCTTTTTCTTGGAACACTAGATACTGTTTTTTTGTTCTCCTATGCTGTGGTAAGTGTTAATATTATGAAGTTTATTTGTTTTTGTTTTTTAAATAACTGCTTAATTTTTTTATATATTTATATTAGTTTATATATAATTTTAATGTATAATTTATAAATTTAGGTATAAAATTATATTATTTTGTCTTTTAAAAGAACTATTATATAAAATATTTTTGATTTAAATTTTAAATAAAAGATTTTTATTATATTAATTTAATATATCTTAAACTTATTTTACATATAGTTTATATATAATTATATGAAATTTTAAATAGCTACTAAAATTTACATATAGCTTATATATATAATTATATTGTTTTAATTTTTAAGTAACTACTTTTTTTTAAAAGATTTTATTTATTTTATGTATGTGAGTAAACTGTTGCTCTCTTCAGACACACCAGAAGAGGGCCATTACAGAGCCATTATGAGCGACCATGTGGTTGCTGGGAAGTGAACTCTGGACCTCTGGAAGAGCAGTCAGAGCTCTTAACCATAGAGTCAGCTCTTCAGACCCCAACTTTCTTCTTCTTTTCTTCTTCCTCCTCCTCCTCTTCCTCCTTGTCTTCCTCCCCCTCCTTTTTCTCCTCCTCCTCCTCCTCTTTTTCCTCCTCCTCATCTTCCTCCCCTCCTCTTCCTCCTCCTTCTCCTCATCTTCCTCCCCCTCCTCTTTCTCCTCCTCCTCCTCTTTTTCCTCCTCCTCATCTTCCTCCCCTCCTCTTCCTCCTCCTTCTCCTCATCTTCCTCCCCCTCCTCTTTCTCCTCCTCCTCTTTCTCCTCCTCATCTTCCTCCTCCTTCTCTTTCTCCTTCTCCCCCTCGCCCTCCTCCTCCTTTTTCTCCTCCTCCTCCTCCTCCTCCCTTTTCTCTTCTTCCTCCTCCTCCTTTTCCTTCTCTTCCTCCTCTTCTTATATTGTGGTGGTGAGAGTCAAACCCTGGGCCTGTGCCTGGACACATGTCCTCCTATTACTGACATCCCCTACTCCTCATCAAATCTTTTTAAAACATTAATTTTTTTCTTTTGCGAAGAGGGATGTGTAACCTGGGCTGTCCTAGGCCTTCCTGTATGTGTAGACCAGGCTGGCCTCAAACTCTCAGAGATCTTCCTGCTTCTGCCTCTCAAGTCCTGGGATTAAAGGCATGTTCCACCGAGCCTGGTAGATCTTTATTTTCTGTACGCGGGCGTTTTGCCCACATGTATGTCTATGTGCCTGCTTGTGTCTGTATCAGATTCCTGGAACCTGACCTGCAGATAGTTTTGAGCCCCCAGGTCAGTTCTGAGAGTCAGACCCTGAAGGAGCAGCCATTGCTTCTAACTGCTGAGCCATCTTTCCAGCCCCAGATTGGTTGTTTCTGTGGCTCCGCCTTTCTTCATGGCTTCCAGGCACCGTGCTGTCTAGAGCAGCACATACCCAGCTGATTTCATCATCTGAAAGAGCTTTTCATTGCCCCTCATTCACAAATGGCACAAGGCCTCTCATGGCGTTTGTAGACCCCTGAGCCTACTTCAATGCTTGTGTGCTGTGCTTGCAGTGTGGAGGGACAAACATTCATGATATTTGACATCTAAGGGTTCTATGTCATGAAGACAGTTTATTAGAAATAGTTGGTCCTGTGTCAACCTAAGTATGAAGTCAAGACAGTTACTTGGGCTAGAGAGATGACTCAGGTCATGAGTTCAAATCCCAGCGACAACATGGTGGTGGCTTACAACCATCTGTGATGTGATCTGATGCCCTCTTCTTGTGTGTTTGAATATAGCTACAGTGTACTTATATATAATAAATAAATAAATCTTACTCATTGTATACATTTGTGGCAGAAATGTAAGGTGTGTTGCCCTTAAGGTCTGGACTGATCTCATATTCAGTTCCTGCTGGACACTGGGAAAACAGGCAGAAGATAGGCCACTTACGCCTCCCATTGGTCATCTCCCTCCCAGTCTTCCCGTCCTCTGCTTTGTGATGTCCTGAAACCCAAGGGGCACAGTCAGCGGGAGTGCTGTCTGTCCTGCACCTTACGAGTCACCGGCAGACTGCGGACATGTGGCCATGCTTCTTTTTTTGTTTTGATTTTGGGTTTTTTGAGACAGGGTTTCTCTGTGTAGCCCTGGCTGTCCTGGAACTCACTCTGTAGACCAGGCTGGCCTCGAATTCAGAAATCTGCCTGCCTCTGCCTCCCAGAGTGCTGGGATTACAGGCGTGCGCCACCACCGCCCGGCTGTGGCCACACTTCTTAAGTCCAAGTGCAAATGCTCAGGGAACCCCGCAGGAGAGCTGAGGACCCCTCTTAATCCAGCTCACAGAGAAAACGGAACATACTAGGGGCTTGTTTTTTTCCCTGCAGAATGTTTGTAGTGTAATGTTATTTGCCGACACTCATAGACAGTTAATGTGGCTATGTGAATAAGGGCTGATTTCTTTTTCAGTCACCTCTCTAGTGTGCCTCGTGTGTAATGTGTGCTTCCAGCCTAGACTTCCTGTTTTTAGAGCCACTGGATGAAATGCTTTCTTCTAGGGCCTCTTTGTCAGCGGCATCATAGGGGACCGGCTGAATCTGCGATGGGTTCTGTCTTTCGGCATGTGCTCTTCTGCGTTTGTGGTAAGTTGGAAGGTTTTATAATTATTGTAGTTATTACTGGGCTGGCCAGATGGCTTAGTTAAAGGAGCCAAACTCAGCGGATGATCTGAGTTCAATCCTCCGATCCCACCGTGGAGAGACACTAGGCCTGAAAGTTGCCCCTTGACCTCCGTGATCACACCCGGCATGTGTCTACACCCACTCATACCTGAATACCACAGACATGAACACGCTAACATTAAGCAACATTGCAAAATGAGCAGTTACTACTGTTTTGGTCAGATGTTCTAGAATTTTAGGTAACCCTTGTCCACCTCATCTGGAGAGGAGGAGAGAGGTTAGTCTTCACATCATCTTCCTGTGTGCCTTTGGCTTATGCAGATTCTTTTTTATTTTTGTTTTTGTTTTTTATGACAGGGTCTCTTTGTATAGCCCCGGCTGTCTTGGAACTCACTCTGTAGAACAAGTTGGCTTTGAACTCAGAGATCCCCCTGCCTCTGCTCCCTGAGCACTGGGGTTAAAGGCGTGCCCAGCTTCAGGTGCATCTTGTTGTCGTTGATTCACACGGTCTGAATAATCAGCCTGGTGCGGGCTCTCTGCGGCCTGGTGCGGGCTCTCTGCGGCCTGGTGTGGGCTCTCTGCGGCCTGGTGTGGGCTCTCTGCGGCCTGGTGCGGGCTCTCTCTCTGCGGCCTGGCCCCAGGCTGCCTGCCCATCATACTTGCCTGCCTACCTTTGCTGTAGACTAACTGCTTTCTGACGCCCTCACCTGCCCACTGTTTCTACCCTGTGCTTTTATTCTTGCCTCAAATGGCCCTCATGCCGTGGCCAGATGACACCCTGGCTCTGCACCTCTCCGAGTCAGTGAGAGAGTCCTGACTTCCTCCCTGCTCCGGCCTCTTCAGTCCCTTGCTGTCCTCTCCCCTCACCTGTGCTTATGTGTCAGTCTGGCTGTCCAGCAGCAGCACAGACCCTGGCCTGGGCCGGCCTCTGCCTCCTGTTTTCTGACCCAGACTCTGCAGGGCTTCTCCTTCCTCATTTTCAGAGGGATATCAGATCCCTCCTGCTGCTGCTGCAGTGAAGAGTGTGTGTGCGTGTGCGTGTGCGTGTGCGTGTGCGTGTGCGTGTGCGTGTGCGTGTGCGTGTGTGTGTGTGTGTGTGTGTGTACACGTGCGCCTGTCTGTCTGTGGGTCATTTGGGACGGTGCCTGACATATTAGGTGCTGCACAAGGCAGGATCCGTATCAGAGTCATCGCCATTGCTTACTGCCAGTTAGTTAGTCAGGGGTTCTTCTTGGTTGAATCAACTTCTAGACTGTAGTTAGGTTCTGATTTATTGCCCTTTTTCAGTGTCGGACATTTACATTACAGGAAAAAGACTTTTCCTCTTAAAGTTTTAGAAATTAAAGCAGTTTATTCATAAGCTGATGAGCTGTACTTATTTATATACATGCTTTTAATATTTAAAAGCATCGAAGTGCATACATGACCCTTAAGTCTGTGGTGCTGTTTCCTCAAGCATGGCCGGCTGACTGCCTGCCTCGCCCTCTTCTCCCAGCTGCTGGCTGCCACTGACCATGTTTCTGTTCTTGTAGCTTTGCTTATTCCAGAATTTACAACTGAGGTCTGACAGTATTTTACTCACCCATACCAAGACCTCTCAAAACAGGCTTCGACTGTGAATCAAAAGTCCCTTTGAGCAAACTGCCTGGAAAAAAACATGTCCGTGGTAGAAACTGCTGAATAATTCAGCAGGTGACAGACAGGATTCACTTCTGCGAGTGAGCGGAGCAGTTGCCATAGCAACAGCCGGCCTCACCTGGGACTGCCCTGATGCCCAGTGCCTAGCTCTGTCCTGACGAACATGCACATATGGGCTCATGTGGTGCTTCCGCCCTCTGGAGACTGCCATCCTCGGAGGGGATGAGGGAACAGACGGAAGAAGATGGAAAGGAGAACTCCACTTCTAGAGTGGAAGATGCAAGTTGAAGGGGGCCTGGGGGGATGTGTGTGCGTGCGTGTGCGTGTGCGTGTGCGTGTGCGTGTGCGTGTGCGTGTGCGTGTGTGTGTGTGTGTGTGTGTGCGTGCGTGCGTGCGTGCGTGTGTGTGTGTGTGTGTGCGCGTGCGTGCGTGCGTGTGTGCGTGCGTGCGTGCGTGTGTGTGTGTGTGTGTGTGTGTGCGCGCGCGTGTGTGTGTGTGTGTGTAGCCAGTGGGGACGTTGTAGGTGCTGACCCCTCTCTCTCCAGCCTGTTCTCCCGAGGCAGGGTCTCTCCTGAGCTGGGTACTTAGCTCGCACCTTTCAAGCCTCAGCCAGCGTTCTGTTTGCATCCCACACAGCTCTGGGTCACAAGGGTACACACGACCACATTCCGGCTCTTACATGGCTGCAGGGATTTGCACTCGGGTCTTCATACTCACCTACCAAGCCGTCCCCCTGTCCCATGTATGTACTCTCCGTGTGTCCTGGAGAGCAGTTGGGTGTGTTGAAGCGCCTGTGTGGAAGCTTCGCTTGTCACACGTCCCTGTCCTCTTTCCTCCTCTCGAAGGTGTTTGTCTTTGGTACTCTCACGGAGTGGCTGCACTTCTACAACAAGTGGCTCTACTGCGGCCTGTGGATCGTGAACGGCCTGCTGCAGTCCACCGGCTGGCCCTGCGTGGTCGCTGTGATGGGCAACTGGTTCGGGAAAGCTGGGTATGCTGTCTCCTTCCTCTGCTGCGGAAATGCCGGGTCACTGAGTCTGGTTCCTTCTGCTCTCTCGGTGCTTCAGAGCGCGCCTCCTCGTCTCCGCGCAGTTCCGGGACAGAAGGCTCATGGCAGAGTGTCTCGTGGGCCTCAGTGATGGTCTGTAGACACGCAGAGAGGCACATTCTTTTTTTTTTTTTTGGTTTTTTGAGACAGGGTTTCTCTGTGTAGCCCTGGCTGTCCTGGAACTCACTTTGTAGACCAGGCTGGCCTCAAACTCAGAAATCCGCCTGCCTCTGCCTCCCAAGTGCTGGGATTACAGGCGTGCGCCACCACTGCCCGGCCTGTTTTGTTTTTTTAAATGGTGAGATTGGAGATTGCACAGGTCTTCATGCCAGGCAAGTGCTCCCCCACAGAGCTCTATCCCCCAGACCTCTGTTTCTTTTTCTTTTGAGGCAGCATCTCACTGTGCTGCCCTGACTAGTGTAGACCAAGCAGGCTTCACACTCAAAGAGGTCTACCTGTTCTGCCTCCTCCTGAGTGTGAGCTCCCAACCAAGCTTAAAGTTTCCGATCTCTCTGTGCACCCCTGGCTGTCCTAGAACATGTGGAACAGGTGACCTCAAACTCAGAGCCACTTGCCTCTGCCCCCCTCCCCCCAGTGCTGGGATTACAGGCATGCACCGCCATCCACCAGGCCGGGCAAGAAGGCTTTGTGCTTTGAGAGCCACCGTGTATCATGTTCCTGACAGAAGGAAGCCAGCTTGGGCTGCAGGGGCTTGGGCTGTGTGATGAACACCAACGCTCATGTTGTAGCCCATGCTGGAGGTCTTTGGAGAATGTCAGGCTAGAGGAAATGATGATAAAACTGCGAGTGAGAGGGGTTGTGTGCCTTGGCATTGTGGGTGTGGCTACTGGGGTCTTGGAAGAGGCTCTGCGGGACCTTCCTTCTCTAGGGTACACTCTGGTTCTTCTCAGCGGGCGGTGAGGTCCTGGTTTGCCTCCTCCTCGACCCCTTGGTGGCTTTTAGTGTTTTCACACACACTATTGGAGCTTTTCATCTTTCATTTTTGTTTTTGTTGAGGCGGGATCTTGCAATGTACTGTTGGGTGCCTTGAATTCGCTGTAATCCTGCCCTAGCCTTTCAAGGGTGGGGATTAGCGGCATAAGCCATCATTCCTGGCTTCTTTTCTTCAGTTCTGTTTCTTTGACCTACCCTACAAGGAGCTCAGGCCCTCACTACTGTAGTGCAGGTGCTCTGCCTCTGAGCTCAACCTCCAGCCTTTACATGAAAATTTAATATTACTACATCTCAGAAGAACCCGGTTTTACCATTCTGGTGTATTCTTCAAAATTTTAAATAGAATGTTAATTTTTTTTTTTGTAATGCACATCTTTACTGTTACAGCTGTGTCTTTCATTTTGACCTGCGTATAAAATCCCTCTGACATGTTGTCTTTGGTTTTCCATTGTCCTCCTTAGCCGAGGAGTTGTCTTCGGTCTCTGGAGTGCCTGTGCTTCAGTGGGCAACATTTTGGGAGCATGCCTGGCTTCGTCGGTTCTCCAGTACGGTTATGAGGTGGGTATTCTTTCTCAGCTCGTGTGTGCCCTTGCTCTTGCCAGTTAACCACGAACTCCTCATGCCCTCCCCTGCACCTCCCGAGTGCTGGGATTACAAGCACCAGGCCGGGCAAGAAGGCTTTGTGCTTTGGGGCCTCAGTGTGTCATGTTCCTGACAGAAGGAAGCTAGCTTGGTCTGCAGGGGCTTGGGCTGTGAGATGAACACCAGCACTCAAGTGCTTGATTTATAGCCCAGCGTGCAGAGGGGAAAGGGTACAGAGCCACAGGTACTGAGCAGGAGTGGGTGTGCGGGCAGCCCGTGCAGAGGGGAAAGGGTACCGAGCCACAGGTACTAAGCAGGAGTGGGTGTGCGGGCAGCCCAGCTGCCCGTGTCCCTCGCGGCTGGAAGAAGAGCCTCCGAAGGGACCTCACGTCTCCAGGTGCACTGTCAGCTGAAGCCCATGCCAGTGGGAGCCTTTGGGATGGGGCTTGATCTACCTGGTGTGCATTTGGCAGAGTTTGAATGGGGTGGGGTAATGGATTCCCGGCTGGCTCGTGTTTAAGAAAGGCTGTGTTGTAGAGAGAGAGAGGGAGAGATAAAGACAGACAGAGCACCCTCTTTCTGACCTTTGAGCCTTTGGGAGCATCACCACGAGATGTTGCCAGATGTTTGCATTGTTTAACTGCTTTGTATTTCTGAGGCATCAAATGGCCAAGAAAGCCCTAGGTCTCCATAGGAGCTGGAGTGTGCTAGAAGTGCAGTTCTCCTAGGATCCGGCCCCTAGAGCCAACAGAGCGGGAAGCTCCTCGGTGTTCTGCTGGGTCAGAGTGCCGAGAGTCTGAAGAGCTGAGCAGTCTTTGTTCCACCTTCCAGTGCTTTTCTATGTGTGAATGAAGAAGGGAAGTATGCAGGCTATCCCAAATTCATGGACGGTACATTTTGAGTTACGTTTTTTGGTTTTTTTTGAACTAGTAACTTATTTTTATAGAAAAGTAAGTAAGTAACTAAGGGAGCCACAGAAAGCCTCGATGAGCATTTACTGGCTTGGTGAGATTCAGGTTGGTCACCTGACATGTCCTTGAGGTGGTGAGGCAGTGACATGCCACTCACTGGCAGTGTCTCAAGTTACAGCTGCTCTCACCAAGCTGCTCCGCCTCCACACGCACGAACAAATGCTCTCCGCAGTTACCCCAACACGCTTTGTAATAGCCGAAGATCGATGTTCAGTGTCAGCTGATGGGGAAGTACGTAAACCCTGCTGCACCTGTTCGAAGCGGCCATGCAGCTGTGACGTAGCATCAGAAGCTCGGAACTGGAGGAGGTCAAGGCACGGGGAGGATCTCACAGCTAGCCAGCGGGCTAAGCACTGCGCCTTGAGGTGCCATTTGTAGAAAGGAAAAATGAAAGTGGTCGTTTCAGTTTGTAAGGCTCCTAACCTCATCCATGGAGAACAATAAAATATAGCAGAGTTTACATGTGGGCAATTGAGAGCTGGGTGGGGTGGGAAGGGGCTTGGGGAAAGGATTTAGTACCTTGTAATGCTTATTGACTTAAGTAGAATGCCCGTTCAGAAGCCTAAATAATTAAGTCAGTTGCTCGTTCAGAGACTGATATTGTGGCCTGTCACCTATCAGCCACCTTTCCTGTCCCAGGCCCTCTCACATCTGTCACACCTGGATTGTACTGACTGGTGCAAGTGTGAATTCCACTCGCCCCTGGGCTGCTCCTCAGTCTGCCTTCTGGAGTCAGGCTTGAATTTTGCCATTCACCTGTTTAAAAGTTCTGCCTCCTTGTTCATATCAATAAGCTGCCTGTACAGCCTGGCCACCGAGTCCTTCTTCCTGCCGTCTGCCACCTTCCGTGGTAGTTTCCTTCCCTGTAGTCCTGGACAGAAGCCTCTCCTAAGGCCTGTAGAGAATGCCCCGCCCCCCATGCCCAGCCTGCAGCACCTGAGCCTTGAAAAATGACTTTTCCACTGTTCCCTCCTTCCCCACCGTCAGCATCCTTTAGCTGGTACTTCCTTCTGAATCCCGTGTGCTGCTTTCTTTTTAATAATTATTTGTATGTAAGTACACTGTAGCTGTCTTCAGACACCGCAGAAGAGGACATCAGATCCCATTACAGATGGTTGTGAGTCACCATGTGGTTGCTGGGAATTGAACTCAGGACCTCTGGAAGAGCAGCCAGTGCTCTTAACCACTGAGCTGTCTCTCCGGCCCGATCCTGCATGTTCTTACTAGGTTCTTCTTGTTTATTTAGCTTCATGCTGCCTTTTCACACTGTTTTGGGTATCGTTTGATCCTCTCAACTGGATTTAATGTCTTCAAAGGCAGATACTTTTTGTAGGAGTGTGGATAATGAAAAGAATGAGATTGGGGGGGGGGCTAATCCTTCATGGTCACCTGTGAGTCTTGCCTTATCCTTAGGAAAATGCAATGGGAAGTCACGTGTAGGGCGCTTGGCACAGTGCTCAGCCTGGAAGCCCAAAGCACTGAGGTTCTTCGTCTCCCTGTCTCTTCTGGCCCCACCCTCCCCTCGTGCGTCTGTGGCGATCATAGCTGTGATGACCACCTCCGTAAGAGCCACCTCTCTTTCTGCTCTCCTCCAGTACGCCTTTCTTGTGACCGCGTCTGTGCAGTTTGCTGGTGGGATCGTCATCTTCTTTGGACTTCTGGTGTCACCAGAAGAAATTGGTGAGGAGAAGGCGTCTCTTCCATTCGAAATACCTTACTGGTAGGAGCTGGGAAGTCCAAGGACAGGAAATGAAATTCCACTCCTCTTGGGAAATTAAAGGAACAGTTTCGCCCTGTCCTTCGAGACTGTTGCAGCCACATCTTATATCACTGCAGGAAGCTGAGGGGAGTGCAGCTCACCTTCTCTTGAGGGCAGGAAGATCCAAACGTTTGTAGGTGATTTGTGTGGCCGAGGCACTGGCTAAGAGTGTCACATCTTGAGATTGGATTCTTTTCCCTTATAAAGTGATTCCGTTTGATGTTTTCTTTTGGTTAAGTATGGGGTGTACAAGTGCGGCCACAAGAGCGGCTCTTCCTGTGCGAACAGGCTCAGTAGCCTCGATTGCCTCTAGTTGGCCTTGGTCTCCGAATCTTAGCTGGGTCTTCTACCAAATGAAAATAAGAACAGTGTCAGCCTTGTAAGTGGTGATGTGTGCAAAGCCCGGGAAGGCCCGGCACACAGGCCTGTGCTCTAAACGGTTGCTGTTAACACTATCCTAGGTCTCCCAAGTATCGAGGCAGAAGAAAGCTCTGAAGAAGATTCACAGAGGCCACTCATCAATGGTGCTGAAAATGAAGACGACTATGAGCCTAATTATTCAATCCAGGAGGACAGGGCCGTCACCCAAGTGAAGGCAATAAGCTTTCATCAGGCCTGCTGCCTTCCTGGAGTCATCCCGGTAAGGACGCCTTGTCTCCTTCCACAGCTGGCCAGCGTGGTGCCTTCAGCAGCGCCCTGCTGGGTGGGGAGCATGCGGCTTCCGTCTCCCGAGACAGTCTGAGACAGTCTGTAGCGTCCATCAGCTTCCCTGGTAGCCAGGAGAAGCAGAGACTGAGGGAACTGAAAAATTTCAGCCCTCATCACTTAACCCTGTCACCTGTAGAAGTTTCAAACAACAGGGGTCTTGTGGGCATGTCCAGACGTGACTCGGGAACACGCTGATCCTGATCCATCATGCAACTATGAAGGCAAAAATTAACAAGTTTCTAAATATGTATTTTGATCTGTCAGGTTTACCTGGACCAAGAGGGATTTTGAATGGTTCATTGTCTGCCTTATTTGTGAATCCTGATTATTCTGGGGAACAGGGAGTTGCCCAGTCCTAGGACAGAGCTCACAAGTATTTCTTGGTAATGCGTCCCAGTGTCTCCACAACCTTTGCAGTCAGGATCAACTCGGTCTGAGTTGAACCTCTCCTGCTGCTGCAGTCTGTCTTGATGTTTTGGGTGCTCTAGCACCTGAGTGGAAGTTAAGAGGCCAAGGCTGAGGCTGGAGGGATGGCTCAGCAGTTAAGAGCACCGACTACCCTTCCAGAGGTCCTGAGTTCAATTCCCGGCAACCACATGGTGGCTCACAACCATCTGTAATGGGATCCGATGCCCTCTTCTGGTGTATCTGGAGACAGCTACAGTGTACTCATGTACATTACATAATTTTTTTTTTTTTTTTTTTTTTTAAAGAGGCCTAGGTTGTGTTTGCAGCTTGCCCAGTAACTTTCTGTGAGGCCTGGATAAGTCACTCAGCCCATCCTTGTGTCTCAGTGCCAGGGGTGGAGATGACACCCATCTTGCCTGGCTCATTGTGTAGTTGACAAAACCATCTTGTTTTCCTGATGCAAGTCTGTAGGCCGCCCTTTCTGTCCCTTCCCGCTCTCCTCTGCCCTCTGCCTCTTTGCTAAGAAAGAACCGTTCCAACAGGTAGTCAAGCGGAACGCTCATTCTTGAATCCAAAGACAGCGACTAGTGATAGGGAAACTCGGGTTCTTTTAGGCCCTTTTAGGCCCGTTCTTATGAAGATAGCGTCTTTCGGTTATTAAATATTTTACTGGCAGTTGTTCTGGTTGAAACAGAACTTCGATTTGTTGTGGCTAAACAAGAAACTCATTTGCTGGCTCCTTTGTACGCCCAAGCCATTGTTCTCTGGCCCCGGCAGGGCGGAGAGGAAGTCTAGTTAAGCCTTTGTCTTTGTAGCGCGTCTGGGCAGCGAGCTGTGGTGCTGGGGATTTGGCTCTCTACAGGGCGTCTGCTACCCTGCCTGCCAGGGAAGCTCTTTTAAAACAAGTGGCACCTGGGAAATCACTGGCACTGGGGGGAGGGGGAGCAGTGCTAGCCAGACACCCTTTGAAGTCCTCCCTCTTCCTCTGCCTTCCCTTTGATGCTAATAGTGAGGGTTTCCTGGTAATAATGTACGTGTTGAATATGGGAATCTCGGCCATCACCCACTTAAGACAGCGCTCTTTCAGAAGAGAGCCAGAGGCCAGTGAAGGTCACAGCTCTTCTTTTTGGGCCCACCAGAAAGGCTCTTTTCTGTGGGCTGTGGTCCTCAGGTGGATGTCTTTCTGTCTGTGACTGAGTCACTTACTCTCTGTAGTTTGCAGAATTAAATTTGTGAGAAGAGACCCCAGAAAGTCTGGCTGCTGGCAGTATGAGCTGAGTGCTAGGCCGATTTGCCCGAGGCCGATGCTGGTTGGTAGCATGGACAACAGGGGCCTTTTGTCTAAATAAAGAAACGTGGGTACAGTGTGCACTGCTTTCTTGGTTTCAAACACTGGCTTGCTTTTACCAGAGAAACGATAGAAGAAACTGGGGGTAATTAAGGAAAAGCTGTGCATAGTTTTGTTTTTTTGTTTTTTGTTTTTTTTTGGAAACCAATAGAAGTAAGGAGAAGAGGGCTTCTGGGTAAAGTCAGGGAAGGCATCACGCTGTGCTGCAGGCTGCTTGTTGATAGTTGTGTTTTCCTTGCAGTACTCCCTGGCCTACGCCTGCCTGAAGCTCGTGAATTACTCCTTCTTCTTCTGGTTGCCCTTTTATCTGAGTAACAACTTCGGGTGGAAGGAAGCGGAAGCTGACAAGTTGTCCATTTGGTACGATGTCGGCGGCATCATAGGTACGCACGTGTGCAGCTCCTCCTGCGGAGGGAGTCGCCTGCCGTCTTTCACGGTTGGGAAATCCCACTTGAAGTTTTACTGCTTTCTCCCCAGCCTTCTCTCCCAACCTGCCCTACCAGTAAACACGCAAACTTCTGTGGGAACAAAAAGTCCATAGGAAGGCAGGCCAGCTTGAGCGGGCTGTGATTTATAGGGGCTGTCTTCTCAGCCTGCAGTTGATGGATCAGTTCCTTTGTCCTGGGAACCCTTGGAAATCTCTTTAAATGCAGCGCATTGTGTGCTTTCAGGGACGGCTTGGCTTTGAAGCTGATTCCCTGGGAGACTCAAGATGGAGCAGGGATGTTTTCGCTTTGGCTTCCTCCCACTGTCCCACTACCTCCAGCCGAGGAAGCAGGCATAACACCTTAGTGTGTAGATTGTCAGGTACCAGAGGAAGGGAAAACAGAGAGGATTTTCCTTTCCTTTCTTGTGTGTGTTTGCAATTGCCTTGCCGTATACAACGGATTTATTTTATTTTCCAGGCTGGGGAATCGAATCCTGGGCTAGCAAATGTACCATAACCCTAGTTCTATAACAGATTTTAACAGTGGCTTTGTGTGGTAGCCAGAAATACAAACGAGGAAATAATATACCTTTAAGCGAGACCGACAGATTATACACTGTGGCCGCACCTTAGCATCTCTGTGATATTGACACATAGAGTTGCAGTAAAGCCAAGCTCCCCTGAGCACATGAATTGCACAGTGGGCCCTTAGGTGTCACACTGCTATTATATTTGAACTTGGCTATTGGTAGTCACAGGTCCAGAGCCAAAGGTAATGTAGACACCTGAGACCTGATCATACTTCTGTACTCTCCATAGTCGGTGCAGAGGGGTGACGGGGGCCTGGAGCTCAGCCAGGGCTCTGTTGGTCGCTCATGGGCATCGTCCTTAGACTGGCTGCTGAGGCCGAGCCTCACTAGGTCACTCTAGGCACCCGGAGCTGTTCCAGGCTTGTGGTCTTTCCGCTCCAGCCTTCAGAGGAACTGCAAGTGTAGGCTCACTTGATTCAATTCATCACGCTTTAAATTCAAATAGGGAGATGCAGGGGAGCCCGTTCACTTTTCATTTGGTAGGGAAAGTGGTAAATATGACGGTTAATGGTTTCGTTGGCTTTCTTTTTTCTTGCTTTGTGGTGTCCCGTCCGTGGGCAGTCACCGTGGTGGGGAGACTGGGGAGAGCCAGCTGTGTCTTTGGCCTCTGAGGAGCTTGCCTCAGACGGCCGGGCTGGCCCGCAGCTGCTTCCCACTGACGTGTTCTTTGTGTCGAAGGTGGGACTCTGCAAGGCTTCATCTCCGACGTACTGCAGAAGAGAGCGCCTGTGCTGGCCCTCAGCCTCTTCCTGGCCGTCGGGTCCCTTGTTGGGTATAGTCGTGAGTATCCCTTTGTAATTGCACTGATTCCTGATCTCTTGAAGGTAGGCACTTGCCCAGAGTCAGTGGTCAGCCACAGAGAGGTCTGTGATTAGCTCCGGGTGCCTGGGAGCTGTCATCACACGGCTTTATTTGTGTGGGGAGGAAGCTGCCATCTCCCTGACTTTGTGGACCTATTTAAAAGCTTGCTCGAGCGTATTGCTTTGTTTGAGGGCGGCTCCAGAGGGACAGCATTCGAGCCAATAAAACCATAAAAAGAGCCAAGGTTTCCAAAGTGAGAGGACGGAATTAGTAGGTCTTGGGGTGTGTGTGTGTGTGTGTGTGTGTGTGTGTGTGTGTGTGTGTGTTCTAAAGGGGGTAGAGTCTTTCTCTGGCTTTTAGACATCTCATTTAGCTTGAGCAGTAGCCAGAGGTAGACAGGACAAAAGCTGGAAGGGGCCGGAGAGTAGTGTGTCTTTGTTGTCTCTGGAGGGATGGTGAGGTGGCTGGGATGTAGCCGCTTGCTATGCACTGTTGATGGAGACACATGCAACTGCTTTTCAAGTCACTGGTGCATCTCTCCTCTCACAGGCTCTCCAAACAATAAGTCCATCAACGCGCTTCTGATGACCATTACAGGTACTGTAGACCCTTCTGGTCACTGCACTGTCCTTCTGGGAGTTCAGAGGAAGCTGTCTCCCACAGATGGACTGACATAAACCTTCGCTATGTAGACATCACGTGCTGGGAAGATCAGTGTCTCCTTTGCCAGCTTCTTCCCTTTGCTCATGGATAGCTTCCTCAACCCTCTGTGACAAGCTGTCCCTGTGGAGAGAGAACCTCAAAGTTTGGCTTGTTGCCCCTGGTCTGGCTTTGACTTCAGAGGGGACTTAGGAAGGCCTCGTGTTGGAATCCCATCCATTACCTTGTGGAAGTGCAGAACAGCTTTTTTCTCTTTTGCCAAACTGGGTTGGTATTTTCTTGAGCACTAGATAAAATAATTGGGTATAATTAGGAAATATGTTATATTTTTAAAAAAAGTAATTTTTTAATTCAGCCAGATGTGTGGCTCTGATTCCCATAACATGACTGAGTTTACCAAAGCCAAGCCATCCCACCAGAGAGGGTGTGCCTTACAAAAGCAGTAGCAGACAAAATCCTGTTTGTCCCCTTTGAAAGGACACTGTCTCGTCCCTCTCTTTCCAGCAGGTTGGTTGACTTGGGTGGGTTGGTGTTTGGGGGACATAATTCTGCTGTAATAGACCCAACAAGCCGCCACCATTTGCTGATGATGCCCACTGCGTTGCAAAGGCCGCTGTTCTGCTGTGATGCTCTCTCCCTTAGGCGCTGTAGACACTAGAGTGTCATGTCACTGGAGGAGGGATTTTAGAAGAGCAGATACAGTTAGTCTGAAAATACTATCTACACGCACTTCCTTTCATTTCTGTTTCTCACCAACACGTTGGTTAAGGCATCGGGATAGTTCATCTCTCTGGTCAGTGGCTAGAACGTGGATCATATTTTAACATGAACCCGGTTCTCTTTGCGGCTTCAGGGTTTTTTATCGGTGGACCGTCCAATATGGTTAGCTCCGCCATTTCTGCAGACTTGGGTCGCCAAGAGCTGATCCAAGGAAGCAGCGAGGCCCTGGCCACTGTCACGGGGATCGTCGATGGGACCGGGAGCATCGGTGCTGCCGTGGGCCAGGTGAGAGGTGTGCGCTTGCCGACTCCCACGGCAGGTGGCGCTCTCGTGCTGTGGAGCGCTGCACAGAGAGCCCTGGGTTTCCAGCCTCTGAGAGGCGGGACCTAATATGGAAGGCATCCCACATGGCCATGGATTGAGTAGCTAACTCTGAGTACCGTCTGTTTTCTCCATGTCCAGACCTTTATGACTGGTCCCAGAGGTTGACTGTAGACGTCCTGTAGCAAAGTCACCTGGGATGCCAAACCCTGGAGGTCTGCAGGCGTGCTGAGCTGGAACCTGTGGACCAGAGCCTCTAGGTTAAGATTGCCCTACCAAAGCGGTCAGGGTGACTTAAGTTTGCTGGCTTGCTTGATGAGTGGCGTGAATCACGGCTAGCTAGAGTCTATGGTGATCGGGAGAGCAAGCAGTGAGGAGCAGGAGCCCATCCAGATGTTCTCTGGCTGTGGAGTGGGTGTTTATCAGTGTCTGCTCACTGCAGGCATGCAGGCTCCACACACACACACACACACACACACACACACACACACACACACAGCCCTACCTCATCGCTCCGGGCACATGGGAGACACTCTGGTTCCAAGCACTGTACCACAAACAGCTCACACACTTAGGCTATTTGACTGTATATGAAAGGACAAAAATATTTTTTAAAAAATTTAACAAGGGTAGAAGGGACTCCTCTGCATGCTCTGGGATGGAAACCAAGCAGGGCCACTGTCACCCGTTCAGGAGGCGTCCGTCTGAGGGGAGGGGAGTAGTCATCTTATTTATACATTCATGTGTCTACATGTGTGTGCATGCCATGTGGCACGTGTGTGGAAGTTGGGAATACCCGTCAGAATCTGTTCTTTCCACTGTGTGCGTCCCGGAGCTTGAACTCAGGACATCAGGCTCGGTGACAAGGGTCTTTACTCTTGGCCATCTTTCCAGCACCATCACATTGAGTAGTTTAAATTGTTCCTTCCTAATGCATTTTACTTTGAATTTTCATTTTTTCTTTCTGAGGGCAGTTTCTTTTTTTCTTTTTGTTTTTAAAGATTTTATTTATTATTATATGTAAGTACACTGTAGCTGTCTTCAGACACTCCAGAAGAGGGTGTCAGATCTCATTATAGATGGTTGTGAGCCACCATGTGGTTGCTGGGATTTGAACTCAGGACCTTCAGAAGAGTAGTCAGTGCTCTTAACTGCTGACCCCCCCCCCCTTTTTTTTTTTTTTTTTTTTTTTTTTTTGAGACAGGGTTTCTCTCTGTAGCTCTGGCTGTCCTGGAACTGACTCTGTAGACCAGGCTGGCCTCGAACTCAGAAATCCGCCTACCTCTGCCTCCCAAGTGCTGGGATTACATTTGTAGAGCAGGCATCTGAGGGCAGTTTCTTTCTTTCTTTCTTTCTTTCTTTTTTTTTTTTTTTTTTTTGGTTTTTTGAGACAGGGTTTCTCTGTGTAGTCCTGGCTGTCCTGGAACTCACTCTGTAGACCAGGCTGGCCTCGTACTTAGAAATCCGCCTGCCTCTGCCTCCCAAGTGCTGGGATTACAGGCGTGCGCCACCACGCCCGGCCTCTGAGGGCAGTTTCTTATGTAGTCCAGGCTGACCTTGAGTTCCTGATCCACCACCTCTCACATGCTGGGATTATAGGTTTGTGTTACCACTCTGGCTACACGTGTCAGTGTTCAGATCCCGGCTGTAAGCCTGGGTCACCATGAGTCTGACTCCCACAGTCAGGCACGTGGGTCAGGAGCAAATCAGTCTCAGCTGTGGTTAGTCCTTCTCTTGCAGATTTTGTTTTATTTCCCAGATGGCCCTGGCCATACTGGAACTCAGATATTTGTAGACCAGGCAGGCCTGGAACTCAGAGATCTACTACCTTCCTCTGCCTCCTGAGTGCTGGGATTAAAGGTATGTCCTATGAGGCGCAGCCTCTTGGGGATTTAAAAAGATCTATTTATTTATCATATGTGAGTAGCTGTCATCAGACACCCCAGAAGAGGGCATCAGATCTCATCACAGATGGTTGTGAGCCACCATGTGGTTGCTGGGATTTGAACTCACAACCTTCGGAAGAGCAGTCAGCCCTCTTAACCGCTGAGCCACCTCTCCAGCCCCTCTTGAGGATTTTAAATGATTTCTCCTTGCCTAAGGATTCACCTTCCAGACACGGTGACTGAAGGTTGAGGCTCCGCCAGCCTTGCCCTTGACCTTCCCTGGGCTCCTGCTAAGTGTTGCCTGGGCCTCCCCCTGACATCTCAGGACTTTGTTGTTTTTCCCGGTGCCATAGCAGTTGCTGCCTGCCTCCTGGAGAGCAGCCACTACTCGTGATGGTCAAGGCCAGCCTGGACCTCTGTCCTCTGTCCCACACTCTGTTCCAAACGGAGCATGGCCCGGTGGTGACGGTGCATTCCCGTCTCAGCACTCGGGAGACTGCTGAGGCAGGAGGATCTCTGAGTTCGAGGTCACAGAGCCAGTTCCAGGATGGCCAGGGATACACAGAGAAAACTGCCTCGGGAAAAACCCAAAACAAACTAAAGCCAAGCATGGCGGTGCATGCCTATAACGTCAGTCCCCAGGAAGCTGCAGGATGGCTTTGAGTTTAAGGGCAGCCTGGGCTATGCAGTAACATCTAGGCTATCCAAGGCATAGCAGGATCCTGTCACCAAAAAAACTAAGATAAAAAGTGAGCTGTTTGTATTCCCAGTGCTCAGTGTGTTGTTTATTTTGTGTGTATGTGTGTGGGCATACCTGTGCTGTCACACATGTGTAGGTCAGAGGAAATCTGTGAGAGTCAGTTCTTTGCGTCTAGTATGTGGGTTCTGGTGACCACGCCTGGTGGCAAGTGTCCTTGTCCACTGGGCCAGCTCACCAAGGCTCTTAGTGCATTTGGACACACATTTCTGGATTAGATCAAATTGCATTGTCTACAAGGAGAAACAAGCACAAAGGTGTAATGTCTACACTGGAGCTTAAACGTGTACCCACTCCATGTAGAAACAGCACAAGTGCCCAGCAGCTGCTGAAGGCACAAGCAGGGTGTGGCAGGTCCTCGGTGGGGGACCGTCCGTCACTCAGAGGGCAGCGATGGCTGCGGCGTGTGTGAACCTCAAAAATATGCCAGTCATGGGGGACACAGTGTGATTTCCTCCATATGAAATGTCTAAAACTGGTCAATTGACAAGAAAAAAGACTGGGTCTGGTGGCGGCACGGGGTGGAGCGAGTGCCTGGGGAGGGACTGCTGGTGGCTGCCGTGGGGTTAGTCATAATGTTGCTGTGGCATTGATGATGGGCTGCGTACAGTCAGACCCTCTAAACCCGCGGTGCTCCGCCCTTGCACTGGATGCGCCCTGTTATCCAGCTGCACACTGACAGGATGGTTTTGAAGGGCTGGTGGGATCTCAGTGGGAAAAGGCGTCTGCCAGCAGTCCTGACCCCTGGGTTCCCTGACCCCTGGGTTCGATCCCTGGCCATCACATTGGAGGATGAGAGAACTGAATTCCACAGGCAGTCCTTTGACCTCCACATATTCGGTGGTGTGTGTGTGTGTGTGTGTGTGTGAGAGAGAGAGAGAGAGAGAGAGAGAGAGAGAGAGAGAGAGAGAGAGAGAGAGAGAAAGTGCCCCCGTGTACTCACAATGAGTAAGAGGACAGCGTTGGCCAGGTTGGTTTAGGCCTTTAATCCCAGCACTCGGGCTGGTCCCTTGGGTTCCAGGACAGCCAGGCTACACAGAGGAACCCTGTCTTGAAAAACAAACAAAAAATATCCGTGTGTTTGTTTGAATGATAAATATTTTTTAAAGGTAGAATTGCAGTTACCGTTTGGAAGCTGTGAGGGGTGGTGAGAGGTTTGTGGGTAGGGGAGCTTGCTCTGCTGTCCGCCAGGCTGACCTGACCTTGACCTTCCCGCCTAGTTCTCACAGGCACTGCTGCACCCAGTTGGACTTGCACTCTCTGTTTATCTGACCTAGGCCAGGTCACTAAGTGCTTTTGCTTTCATTTTACCCAGCAAGCATTTCAGTCCTGGTGTGGTCAAAGGATGTGGCTTACCTCATGTGTGGCCAGGTGACCAATGTCAAGACTGTTTAGCAGGGGAAAGTCATCTCTTCAGCAGTGGAATGGAGGAACTAGATATCCCCATGAAAAAGAATGTAATTAAATCCTTATTTTATACTCTACAACAATTACCTCAAAGTGGATTAAAGATCTACATTGAAGAGCTAAAATTATGAAATTCTTAGAAGAAAACATAAAGACAATTTTGATTAAAAAATAGATATAAACGGCCAATATAAACGCCTGTGAAGATTCTCCGTGGCCTTGGAGAAATACAGGTCACAGCCACGCTGTCATCTGACCTCATCCCTAGTGAGGGTCACTGTTACAAGAAGAGAACACGGGGACTGGAGAGAGTCTCAGAGGCCCGGCTGTACTTCCAGAGGCCACGGGTTCACTCCCACACCCACATGGTGGCTCACAACTGGTGTAACTCTAGTTCCAGAGTGTCCAATGCCCTTTGCTGACCTCTAGGGGACCAGGCACTCATGGGGGTCACATCTGTGTGTCCAGGCAAAATCAGAGCCGTACATGCTGGTATGAACATAAACAAAATGGTGCAGAAAATATGGGTATCCCCCCCCAAAAAAAATTAAATGTGCAATTATTATGTGACCTAGCACAGCACTCCTGGGTTTACTTCCCCTTCTCCCCAACTGAAAACAAGGACGAATATTTGTATGCTAGTGTTTATTACAGTATTAGTCATAGTAGAAAAAGGTAGAAACAGGTATTCAACAGATGAATGGATTAAGTAAAGACGTGATACATGCATTCAGTGGAATCCTGTTCAGCCATGAGAAGGAGTGAAATGCAAGAGCATGCTCGCTGTGTGGTTGAACCTTGAAAACTTTGCTGCATGCATGATCAGTAAGCCAGACAGAAAAACACAAAAGTATTCACACAAAGTATCTACAGTAGGCAAATTTACAGCTTCAGAAAGTAAATTAGTAGTTGCTAAGTCAGCTGTACTCTCAGCACTTGGAAGACTGGGGCAAGGGGATTGCCACAAGTTCAAGGCTGTCCTAGACTCTATAATGAATTCAAGACCAGCCCGGGCCACAGAGTGAGACCCTGACTCTGGGGAGGAGAAAACAATAAGATAGAACTGGCCAGTGGGTAGGTTTGTGGGTACTGTGATTTACAAGGGCTTGGATTATGGGTAAAAAGATTTGGGAAATCAACAGCTGTTGCAGGAATACATCATTGTGAGCATAATTGTGGGTGTATGTCTCTGTGGATGTAATTGGTGTTGCTGGCCTGTGAGCTTAAAAATGGTTAAAATGGGGGCAGAGCACTCACTGGCCTGAATTAGGACCTCGAGTCGCACATAGGCTTGCTGTAATCCCAGCTCTGAAGCAGGCGGAGACAAGAGGGCTGCCGGGGCCTGGTGGCTTCCAGCCTAGCTAAGAAAGCGTGGATCCGAGCCGGAACCAGCCGTGGTGGTGCACGCCTTTAATCCCAGCACTTGGGAGGCAGAGGCAGGCAGATTTCTGAGTTCGAGGCCAGCTAGGGCTACACAGAGAAAACCTGTCTTGAAAAACCAAAAAAGAAAAAAAAGAAGAAGAAGAAGAAGAAGAAGAAGAAAGAAAGAAAGTGAGGGGAAGGAGTTTGGCTGTGGACTGTTGGTAACAGTCACCCTGTGAACAGACAGTGTGGTCAGAGTGAGCAGGGCTTTTGAGGCCACTGTGGTTTATGTATCAACTTCCAGACTGATCGGGCCTCCATAGTAAGCCTGTGCCTCAGAAACACTTCAGGGAGAGACAGCAGGCTGCAGGGGAGACAGTGGCAGCTCTGGGGTGAAGCCTGCGTGGGAGAGGCAGGAGACACGGAGAGCAGGCCTCCAGCACACAGCTTTCCCCCCCCCCCAGCTTTGTACAGGATGGACCAGTAGTAAGATGCAAATGGAGGCAGGGTGTTGGGCCAAGCCTGTAGTCATTACAACACTCAGACTGACTGAGTGTGAGTTCGAGGCCAGCCTGGGCATGCTTCGACCCTGTGTAGAGCTCTGTAAATGATAAGTCGTTATTCGAACCCCAGCTCCTGATTTTCCAAAGTAGTACTGTCTAATCTCCTGTCTGGCTACCTTACCTGGTTTATTTGTATTTTATGTGCCTGAGTGCTTTGCCCTCATGAGTGTGTGTGCATGGAGTGATGTCTGGTGCCTTCAGAGGTCAGAAGAGGGTGTGGTTCTCACCCCTGAGCTGGACTGACAGGTGGTTGAGTATGGACGGCTAGTGCTTTAACTACAAGCCCTGCTTGCTTGCTTGCTTTTGTTTGTTTTGTTTTGTTGTTCTGACTCAGAGTCTCATTTAGCCTAGGCTGGTCTCAAAGTGCCTGTGTAGTAGAGGATAACCTTGAACTTTTGATCCTCCTTCCAAGTGCTGGGTCACAGGCATGCGACGCTGTGTTCAGTTTATGTGGTATTGGGGATCACTATCGGCAGCACGTCCCCAGCCCAGATTTGGTTAATTTAGAAAGAATTGATTATGATTTCCCTTTCTCCTTTTTAGTACCTGGTGTCTTTGATCCAGGACAACTTAGGATGGATGTGGGTTTTCTACTTTTTCATTCTCATGGTAAGTGCGTTTTTTGTTTTTTGTTTTTTGTTTTTTTTCCGTTAACCATTTTTCTTATTTAATTTGGAACATTTGATTTCATCACTACTTGAAACCAACAAAATTGCTGATTGCTTTTAAAGACTTGAGTGTGAAAAGTAACATTTGATTATGCTGAAAAGACTCATTAATCAGTGTGCTCCTCTGGGCTGCTGGCTGGCTGCTGAGCAGGACCTGAGTGTTTGGAAGCAAAGCAACAGTGCTAGAGAGAAGAGAAGGGAGGCTCTAGGTAACACGGCCTGAGCACGCCCAAAGCCAGGACACTGCTCAGCAGTGCTAGAGAGAAGAGAAGGGAGGCTCTAGGTAACACGGCCTGAGCACGCCCAAAGCCAGGACACTGCTCAGCAGTGCTAGAGAGAAGAGAAGGGAGGCTCTAGGTAACACGGCCTGAGCACGCCCAAAGCCAGGACACTGCTCAGCAGTGCTAGAGAGAAGAGAAGGGAGGCTCTAGGTAACACGGCCTGAGCACGCCCAAAGCCAGGACACTGCTCAGCAGTGCTAGAGAGAAGAGAAGGGAGGCTCTAGGTAACACGGCCTGAGCACGCCCAAAGCCAGGACACTGCTCAGCAGTGCTAGAGAGAAGAGAAGGGAGGCTCTAGGTAACACGGCCCGAGCACGCCCAAAGCCAGGACACTGCTCAGCAGTGCTAGAGAGAAGAGAAGGGAGGCTCTAGGTAACACGGCCTGAGCACGCCCAAAGCCAGGACACTGCTCAGCAGTGCTAGAGAGAAGAGAAGGGAGGCTCTAGGTAACACGGCCTGAGCACGCCCAAAGCCAGGACACTGCTCAGCAGTGCTAGAGAGAAGAGAAGGGAGGCTCTAGGTAACACGGGCCTGAGCACGCCCAAAGCCAGGACACTGCTCAGCAGTGCTAGAGAGAAGAGAAGGGAGGCTCTAGGTAACACGGGGCCTGAGCACGCCCAAAGCCAGGACACTGCTCAGCTAGAGGGAGATTCTGGATAAGATTTTATGCTTTATAAGAAAGAATCAGTTAGCCCTGTCTGTAAAATGACCATGCTCTTGAAACTAGGCCTCCTAATCGGCCACTGTCTAAGTCTGGGCAGTTGCCCTCCAGCCTCCTCCGTAGGCCAACAGGAGCAAGTTTGGGGGACTTTCTTCTCCAGCTTCTAATGACTCACATTTGGTGACACACACCTGTGATGCCAGCATTTAGGAGGCAGAGGCAGGAGGATCGTGATTTGAGGGCCAGCCTGAAAGTCCTTGTCTTTAACAAAAAGTCCAGTGATCTCCAGGATCCATTTGTGAGGTAGGGGTAGAGAGAGCATGTTTGAGCCCAGAGTTCAGTCCCAGCTCCGCAGAACAAACAGAAAGGAGACGGCTCAGTAAACCTGGTAACCCAGGCGTGACAGCCGGAACCTCTATAAAGACCGAGATGAGACGGCACACATCTGGGACCCCAGAGCTACTGCAAGGGGGCAGCCACGGGAAAGCCACCCGGACGCCTACAGATCAGCTGACCTGTAGGAGCAGCAGCAGAAACGAGAGACCCTGATTCCGCATGGCGGCAGCGGAGCTCCGCCAGCCCCAAGCTGTCCTCTGACCTCTGTACGTGCCGTGGCACCTGCACACACATACCTGCACATGTACACATGTGCACAGTCAGCTCTCCCTCCTCCCTACACACACACATGCACGCATGCACATGCACACACACAGTAAATAATAAAAATAAATAGAAAGGCCCGTAAAGACCTACTACATAGAACAAAGATAGTATTGCAGCAAAAACCAGGTCTAGAGTAAGAAGCCTGGCGTTCACCTTAGAGGCTTGCTGAGCCCGTGACAGTGGCACACTTCAGTCATATCTTCACAGCGGTGTCACATTGTGTGTTCACTGTTCTAATTTTCAAAAGTCACTTTCTAATTCAGTGAAGACAGAAAGTTTTATTTCTTTGAAGTCAAAATGAATGAATGTCTTTGCTCAAATCCATTGCTAATGCTCAACTCATGGCGCTCTAAGAGAAATAAGTTGTTGCTTCATTTTAAAACCTTTTTTCTCTTCACAGACAAGCTGTACAATTCTGTTTATCTCACCGTTGATAGTGAGGGAAGTATTCTCTCTGGTGCAAAGGAGACAAGCTGACACACTTACTGAGTGACGGGCACCCGAGAGAGGCCGGCCTGGGAAGCTTGTGGGGCCCTAGGTCTTCAGTCCTCGTGTGGAGTTCCTAAACACTACGGAGCCCCAGCTCGCCAGGACACTGCAGCACTGCCAGCCACCTCAGATACTGGCAAGTAAGGGCCAGTTATTTTTGTACACTACAGCAGTTACTGAAGATTTTTATTATGTTTTTGAATGTACTGAAAGGAAAATGAACCTGCCAGCATCTTTGTTGGGCTTGTCGGCTTATCCCTCTAACCGTAAGCACCGGTTCTGGTCCTGGAGCCTTGTTCTCCAGCCTTAATCAGGAGCTGAGCGAGCAGGAGGCAGAGCCATGGAGCGTGTGTCGGGGAGAAGACGGCCGTGTGTGAGCAGGAGGCAGAGCCATGCGAGCGTGTGTGGGGAGAAGACGGCCGTGCATGCTCTGATCCCGCATCTGCAGAGAGTGTCACCACTCAGGTGTCAGGACAGAGCTGAGTCCAGATGGCGCCACGGGCCTGCCATGGATGGAACGCACCTTTACAGAGGTGGGAAGGCCACACTATGCGATGGCACGGTCACTCTGTGGCTCCCCGAAGTCCTCGTCCTCTCTAGAATGGCTGCTGGCTTGCTCTCCTCCGACCTCACTCCCATCTGACTGAATCCTAGCAGTCTTCCGTTCTTTCGTGGACTATTAAGTTATTTCAGACATGCCAGTGTGGCGCTTTCAACCCCAGAGTCACAGTCTGGGAACAAGACCCTCTGGGAAGCTTTCTATGTAGCCTTATTGTTGGAAGATCGGTCTCTGTCGCAGCCGCAGCCGGGTTCCTGGAGTTACCTCAGCAGAGCACCAGGCTTAGAGAAAAGACAAAGGCCCTTTGTCCCGGGTGTGTGAAGTGTATGTATTGAATCATGTTAGTGGATTGTAAGGGCCTGAGGCCTGCCCTTTTTAGAAGATTGTAGAGTGTATGTCTTCAAGACTATGAATTCTATATGAATCAATACTTTTAAGGTCATCTGCACATACATTTTAAATTATGTAAAAGCCTAGGAGGAAAATGCACAATTTTGAGGGCGCCCTAATTCACATTGGGTTGGGAAAGAGCCACCTCTTGCTCTGTGCTTCTGGTGAACCTGCGGGATACTACAGACGGCTGACCATTTTCCTGTTCTGTCACTGACATAAAAGGGAAACACAAAACCTAGGAAGGGAGGGGAAGCAAGCCCCAGCCTTGGTAATAAACGTCCAGCTGTTTGGTTACTTACTCTCTCCGTAAGCTCTACGTTGCCTCTCGCTTTTCCTTTTCGTGGTGCGGGGGTGAATCTGGGTCCTGCGCATGCCCAGTGTGTCTCCCCCTGCGCTGCACTCCCAGCCTGGCCCTGCAGTTAAGAACAACGACGCCTTGAGTTGCCCATCACTGCTCCTGGCTGGCGGGCAGGCAGCCCACGGCCTGGCCAGGTGGAGCTGCTCCCCTGCCCCAGGAACTGGGAGGCCTCATTCCCAGATAGGTGCTGTGTGAACCCCGCCCCGCCCCCCTCCCTCTGCAGCAGACAGCTGAGTGGCGCCCGCAGACGAAGCCTGTGACCAGTGACCCTCTCGCTGACGTGCGGCTCCGGGGTTCAGCTCATCGGTGGGTTCCGTCTTCATGTTCTGACGTCAGCCTGTGCTCTCTTTCCCAGTTTAGTCTCTGCTGGTTGAGCACCCGCCCCCTTCTTTGCGGCTCTACCTGAGATGGAGGTGTAAACGCTCAGAACAGGATGAAATGATGCTTTTCTCTCTGAATCTGAATGTGTTCTCAGTCTGCTTCTGCCAGTCTGTGAAGGAAGTAACTTTCGCAACCCCCTAGGTGATCACCTCATTCTGTTATTACATGTTTTCCTGGAGGGAAGGGTCAGCGCTGGGGGGCTGGCTGAGAGGGCCGAGTGCTTGCTTTGAAAGCATGAGTACCTGGGTTTGGATTCTCAGTCCCCGGGTACACGTCTGGGTGCAGCGGCACACACCCGGCCTCCCAGCGCTCAGGAGCCACTGGAGACAGGTCTAGCTGAACCAGTGGGCTTAGGTTCAGGAAGAGAGCCTGTCTCAGAAGAGAGTGAGGGGCTGGAGAGGTGGCTCAGAGGTTTTAGAGCACTGGCTACTCTCCCAGAGGACCCAGATTCAGTTCCCAGAACCCACCTGACAGCTCACAACCATCTGTCTCCAGTCTCAAGGGATCCAGTCTCAAGGGATCCAGCGCCCTCTTCTGGCCTTTAGAGGCACTACATGCACATGGCACACTGAAATACTTGAAGGCAAAACACAAATACGCATAAATAATACATCTTAAAAGGGGTGTGTGTGTGATAGAGGAAGATACCCAGGGTTGGTCCCATGTGGTTTTGTACCCACACATCTATGCACACGTGCTAACATATATCAAAAACAGCAGAAAAGCCCATAATAAAGGCTGGCTTGAAAATGGAACCTTAGTTAAAATTTTATTTGGGGGAAAAGTAGTAGGAGACCTTTACACACTAAGATAAAGAATTACTGGATGGGAAACATTTCACCCTTAAAGTGTGTCCTGTTCCGAAATTCAACAATAGTAGTTACATAGTCCTTAAATCAAAACTTAGGAAAAGAAAGAAAGTCGCTCCTGACCCGAGGCTGAGGGACTGGAGCGTGGCGACTCATTTTCCTGGCGCTGCAGCTGGTGCCCACGGCCTCTCGAGTGCTTGCTGGTCAGGTGTTCTCCTGGCCACCCTGGGCGGTCTGGAATTAACTATGACCCTTCTGCCTCTGCCTCTCGAGCACTGGGGTGACACATGAGCCACAACGCCCAGCTGCAAAAGCCTTCGCTTGTACTGACTAGTTTCTCTGACTAACATCCTGTTTTTCTTTCCTGTTGTCTTCCTGGCTCTGCCCGCAATTTTCCCCTCAGCGACTGAGCTAAGTAACCATGCTTGCCAGGGCTGGCTCGCCCGCGCCTGTCATTCTGCCTTAGTCATCCGTGACGTCATCAGCGGCACGCCCCTCCTTTTACCGAGAACATCTCCCCTCACTACCCACAGAAATGGCTCCTGCGGCTCACTGAGTTTGGGAGCCCCACCTCTTCTGTCTTTTTTTTCTTTTCCACCTGAGACAGGGTTTCTCTGGGTAGCCCTGGCTGCCCTGGAACTCTGTAGTCCAGGCTAGGCCCTAACTCATGATCTGGCTGCCTCTGCCTCCTGAGTGCTAGGATTAAAGGTGTGCACCACTATGGCCTGACTGTTCAGTTTTTAAAATCTTTTTCTTGTATTTGATACTGGTGACTACTTTATCTTTTCCAGGACTTTTTTTTTTTTTTTTTAACCTTCTTACCATTGTTATAGAGTATTTCAGTTTCTTTTTAATCTTTGGGTTTGGGTGGGTATATTATATGCTCATTTGTACATTTAGTGACTGTGGCTCCTAGGTTCATGTGTGAATATGCACATGTGTATGTATCTGTGTGTGTTTACATGCATGTGTGTCTGTGTATGTGTGTGTATGTGTGTTTATGTGACTGTGTTTAAGTGCGCGCGCGCGCGCGTGTGTGTGTGTGTGTGTTTACGTGCATGGATGTGTGTGTATTTATGTGCATGTGTATATATGTGTGTGTTTGTGTATGTTTATGTGCGTGTGTGTATGTGTGTGTTCGAGTGTGTGTACAAGTGTGTGTACATTTATGTGTGTTCTCATGCATGTGCGCACATGCGTGTGCATGTGCATACATGTGCATGTGTGTGCATGTGTGCGTGAGTGTGTGTGTGTGTGTGTGTGTGCATGGCTGTGTGCACACCAGAGGTTGGCATTGCTTTCCGTGCTCTTACAGAGCTGGGCTGTTCGTTCACAGCTTGCTGTGGCGCCCTGTGCATTCCTCCCTCCTCGTCCTAATCCATTCTTCTCTAACGCCCCGTTTCACTCCCCCCTCTCTCAGTCTTCTGTCTCCTTCAGGTTCAGCCAGCACCATTTATTGAAGAACCCTTGCTGTAGGCCTCCCACCACCTTTGCTTCTGCTGTGAGTCAAATCCATCTTACTTGTATACCTGGTGTCTGCAGCCCCTGGGATAGAATGACCCTCTTCCAAGGCCGAGGTCAGGCGGAGCAGGCCGTGCATGGTTCCGGGACCTTGCAGTCCGCCCCTGCACTGCTCACAATACTTCTGCAGTAGCAACCTACGTTGTCAGGCTGCATGGCTTTTCATTAGTGTCCTGTCCTCTGCTCTCAGCTTGCCCAGCCGTAGGGAGCCTTGGCCACACCAGTGCTCAGGCGACCTCTCTGGAGCCTGTAATTTTCTGTGCATCTCTTCTGTCCAGCTCTTCACAGTCTTCCTCCCCTGTCTCCCCGGCCTCAGGGATGTGCCTTCCCAGTTGGGGCCTTCCGGGGCCCTTAGGCACTGTCTGCTGGGCCCACTGGCTTTACTGCCTGATCGTATCTTCTGGTGCTTCTTGTATTTCCTCAATTAGCTGAGTGTGGGCAACATGTCCGAGGACAGGCAGCCGTTTAGCTGGTACACTGACTTCCAGATTGGACCCACCTTCCCACACTGCCTCTTATGAACTTTTGGACACTATCTTACTTACCTCCCACCCAACCTCCGCCCCTCCCCCCCCTTCTGTAGTTCCTGCAGCATTTCTGGAGAGATAGATAACATGTTTCAGCATCTATCTTAAGTAAATCAGATTAAATGTGACATACTAGTGTTAGTGTAGACATAGATGGTCCAAAGACCTTACCTGGCTATGCATGTGCTAATGTTACACCTAGCACTTATCTTTAGTTACATGTTACTAATGGCATTTTGAAGCAAAAACCCATGCAGAGGTAGTTTCAGGGAATCCAGTGCCCTCTTCTGGCCTCATTGGGCCAATCGTTTTTGGTCAACTTGACAAAAACCTAGACATATCTGGGAAGAGGGAATCTTAACTGAGACAATGCCCCTGTCGGAATGTCCATAGATGCATACCTGGGCAGGCGGTCCCAGAAGTAAAAGAAAGCTGAGCAAGTCATGGGCTCCAAGCCAATAGGCTGTGCTCCTCTATGGCCTCTGCTCCAGGTCCTGCCTCCAGGTACCTGCTTTCCGGTGGACTATGATCAGGACGGGTAAGCTAAATTAGTCTTTGCCTTACCAGTTTGTTTGTGGTCATGGTGTTTTGTCATACCAACACAGACAAAAGACTTATACTCCTAAAATGAGTTTTTAGGAAACCAGTCTGCACCACAGGCTTTGTGGTTCTGAGGATTGCAGTTGAGAGCCCAGAGAAGATGACCGTGTTGGCTACGGTTGCAAAGAGATAGGAGAGAACCGCGCACCCAGGGTTTTTCCGCCTCGGCACGAGGCCTGGCCCTCCCTCCAGCCTGGCCCTCCCTCCAGCCGACTCCCGTCCCAGGCTCCCTTCCAAGGTGTGGTTGTGCAGTGCATGAGTCTCCAGCAGAACAGGCAGTCGTGAGCTGTTTTGTGAAAACTCCCTGTGGCCCCTGCACCTGCCACTGGCCTCAGGGCTTTGCAGAGGTGGCCAGGTCACCCCGCGGGTATGCGGCATTGCCACGTCCTAGCCCCTCTCTGTAGTAGTTTTCTACTTTTAGTTTGGAGTGGGTATGGTATATGTGTGCACGTGTGTGCTGGTGTACTTAACTAGCATGTGAGTGTGGAGTCCAGGGTTTGATGTTGAGCCTCTTCTCTTGTTCTGTACCTTATTATTGAAAACTTTGTTGTGTATGGGTGTTGTGCCCACAAGTATCTCAGTGTACCATGTGTCCTGTGTGCTAGGAGGCCAGAAGAGGGTGTTGGGCCCTCTGGAACGTGAGTCACCGGCAGTTGTGAGCCTCCACGATGGTGCTGGGAACTGGTTCTGTGCACGAGCAGGCAGTACTTTTAACTGTGGAGCCCTCTCTCAGCCCCATTACCTTGCTTTTTGAGATAAGGTCTCTGACTGAGTTTACCATTTTGCCTAGACTAGCTGACCAGCAAGCCCCTGAGATCCATCCGTTTCTAATACTCTCCCAGGGCTGGGGTCACAGACGCATGCCTGTGGTGCTGGTTTTCTCTTGTTGTTTTGTTCTTGTTTGCTTGCTTTAATGAATTCTGAGGTCTGAGCTCAGGTAGCTGAGCCATCTCCTCAGCAGCAGCAGCAGCAGCAGCAGCTTCCTCTTTTCTCAGAGATCTGCCTGAGTGCTGGGATTAAAGGCCTCAGCCACTACCGCTTGGCTTCCCCTTTGCGTCTTTAAGAAGTACCTCTTGACTTTTCTGTTTGAGTCTGAGGAGAATACTGGCTCCCAATAAACTCTTACACTGAAATTGCCCCCATCTTCTGTGCTCCTGGGCAGGCCGGCCCGTGAAGGTGGGATTTCTTCCTGGGCATGGCTTACCCAGGTCTGACTCTCCTCTGCCTGGCCACTCCGGTACCTTTCTCCCTATGAATGTTTCATCGACTTGGGATGAAGTTCCTGCTTCTCCAGTACCTTAGTCAGCCTCTGACTGCTTGTCTTTGCCCCTGGTTAAAGGGAATAACCTTGAGGCCAGTGAGATAGCTTGCCACCCAGCCTGGTGCTCAGAGTTCGATTCCCTGGGACTTCCTGATGGAAGGAGAGAACTGGCCTCTCAAAGTTGTCTTCTGACCTATCTAGGCACACACATCTACAAACAAATGTTTTGAATCTTTTAAAATGAAAGACCCTTCCCTCATCTTTGTGCCCTTTCCGACAAAAAGCAGCAAGATCATTTGAAGCGTCCATCATCCCTTTTGTCTATGTGGCCCAAGAAAGTTTTCATGTCAGAATATCAGCATTAGAGAGCCGCTGATAAAGGGCCTCCTGTTTGACCCGAGGGCTGTGGATTTAGTGGGATAATCGTACTCAGGTACGGTTTCACCCAAGACTTCAGAGGCTTTGTTTTGGGTAGCAGCTGTCCGCCCCGACCCACCCCCCGGAGAGGGGCATCAGAAGACCGTACTCCTGGGTGCACTTTGAGTGTGATCGTTTGTTTATTTAGCATTTGTTTGTTTTCCTAAGCTCATTATATACAGTCTCAGGAACCTAAAACAGCCATGCAGCTGATAACACTAGAGAACAGCCACACTGTTGACTCTGGGAGGGGACGCTACAGAGTGTAGTGCATGTACTGCATGTGCCCTGGACCCCTTCCCAGCAGCCCACCGCGGTAAGGGCTCTTACCGCAGTGGGACAGTTTGGGCTCAGACAGGAGTGACTCTGTGAGCAACCCTTGGAGAAGCTGGGCGGCCCTGTCCCCGGGTTTGTATTTAATGGAGCTTCTGAGAAGCAAGCCTTGGCTGGTGGGGAGGATCCTTTATTGAGGTGAGGCAGGAAAGCCCAGGCTCCATAGTCAGTGCGGGGCCACTGAAGGATGGGTGCATGAAGGGTCAGGCTGAGAACAGACTGGCCGCAGCCACCTCAGAATGCCAGGCTTGCCCCTCCTTGTGCGCGGGTCTGCCTCCTGGGCTCGCTGGGACTGGGACTCACCAGCTTACTGAGTGCTGGAGGACAGTATTGTCCTGGTTCTGCATCGCGGTTAATGTCTTCATTTCACTTCCTCCCAAGCGAGTAGCCTCCCCGCTGCCGACCTGCTGTGCCTCTGGACTCCACAGGGGGAGACAGATTCCCAGATCTCACACCACAACCTGCTCTGTATTTCATTATTACTCTAGGAGGTCAGTTTTGACTCTTTCTGTTCTCTTCTTACTGCTGTGAGTTCTCCTTTCCCTCCGATCCTCCTGTTCTGCTGGGAAGCAGTCTCCCAGGGGATCGCCTGCTCGGATGCTTCCTAGTCGGGAACAGAAGCCCACCTGACTTCAGGTGCACCCCTCTCCTTTCTGCTATAAATCACCATGCAGCCAGGATTGCGATCAGCACGAAGGCAGAGTTCCTGGGCCGCCCTCTCTCCTCCGCACCCTGGCTTGCTGCTGTGCACTGGGAGTGTGTTTTAAAGTGAAGGGTTCCCTCCTCGGACTTCTCACCAACTGTTCCTTTTGTCCATATGCTGTGATTCAGTTTAGGAGTAAGGACTTTGGGGCTAAAGTCTTCGTTCTCCTTGGGTGAGACCTTACTTTTAAACTTTTTGTTTTTGTTTTTGTTTTTTTTTTTATCAAGACAGGCTTTCACTGTGTAGCATTGGCTGGTCTGGAACTCACTTTGTAAACAGACTGGCTTTGAACTCACAATGGCCCCACTGCCTCTGCCTCTTAAGTGCTGGGATTAAAAGCATGTAACAGCACCCCTGGGTCATTTGTCTTAAGAAAAGCAAAAAGCATTTAATTAGTTAATTTTGTGTGTAGATGTGTTTGCATGTACATGGTGTGCATGCGCTCTAGTTTTTATATAAAAATCAGAACAATTTTTCCAGAAGTCTGTTCTTTTTCTTTTTTTTCTTTTTTCTTTCTTTCTTTTTTTTTTTGAGACAGGGTTTCTCTGTGTAGTCCTGGCTGTCCTGGAACTCACTCTGTAGACCAGGCTGGCCTCGAACTCAGAAATCTGCCTGACTCTGCCTCCCAAGTGCTGGGACTACAGGCATGCGCCACCATGCCCGGCTAAGTCTGTTCTTTCTTTCCATCTTTTTGAAGCAGGCTTTCTTTCTTTCTTCCTTTCTTTCTTTCTTTCTTTCTTTCTTTCTTTCTTTCTTTCTTTCTTTCTTCTTTCTTTCTTTCCTTCCTTCCTTCCTTCCTTCCTTCCTTCCTTCCTTTCTTTCTTTCTTTCTTTCTTTCTTTCTTTCTTTCTTTCTTTCTTTCTTTCTTTCTTTCTTTCTTATGTAGTGGGTAGTCCAGGCTAGTTAGCCACGAGCTTCTGCCTCCCATATCCCTTTAGGGTGCTTGGATTACAGATATACACATGCCCCCACATGGCAGATCTAGGGACCAAACTCAGGTTGTCAGGCTAACCCATGAAGCCATTTTCCCGGCCTCTCTTGTTTCACGTGTGTCTGGTTTTGGTATAGGTTCTCATGGTGTAGCACAGGCTGTCTTCAAACTCACAGTCCTCCTGCCTGAACTTCCGGCGTGCTGAGATTACAGACATGAATGGATCGATCACCTGTCATCTTCCCAGTTGGTCCCTGAACTGTGCTTGGGAGCTGTCCTCTCCCAGGAACAGAGTGTGCTGTCTGCTGGGAACCCATTCTCTAGTTGAATAGCTTTAACTGTAAGAAAGCTCATTGTTCTAGCGAGTGAAAATTGCCTTCTGGTTCTTCCTGTTCTCAGTTCTTCTAAAGGATGCAGGTTACTCCCCCCCCCCCTTCTCTGGGTGAGGTACTGTGTCTTGCTGGGTTTTGACAGTTTTTCTTACATAGCCCAAGCTGGCCTTGAACTCTGAATCCTCTCTCTTCAGAAGTCCTGGGGCTTCAGACATACACTGTGGAACCTGGCTGTGTTTTCTCTTCTTAAATCGGAAGGCTTGAAACCATTTCTCTGGCTACTGCTGTCTGAGCAGGCCAGGCCCTGTTCCCTGGGGCTGTTGCTGCCTTCTCAGTCTTCCCCTGCCTTTCCCTCTCCAGTCCAGCTTCTGCTTCTCCTGCCAATCCCAAGAGAAGTCTAGATAAACTCTCAGGAGCTGTGGCGGCACTCTGTTTCCAAACTTGTTCCCCCCCCATTTGCATAATTAGAAAGTCAGGACCACATCTTGATTTGTGTGTGTGCCTGTATACACTGAACCCAGGACTTCATACATGGCGTGCATATGTAGCTCACCAGCTGTACCCGGCTCTGTAAAACATTTTAAAAATTCCTCCTACAGTCGCTGGATAATGGGAGGTAGTTCTTTAGCAAACTGCTTAGTTTCACATGCCCACTTCTTCATGGGTTTTTTTCCGTAAGTTATTTTTATTATGTTTGTGTGTGTATGTGTGTGTGTGTGTGTGTGTGAGAGAGAGAGAGAGAGAGAGAGAGAGAGAGAGAAGAGAAGAGAAGAGAAGAGAAGAGAAGAGAAGAGAAGAGAAGAGAAAAGAGAAAGAGAAAGAGAAAGCTGCAAGAATAGTCATGTGCTCTTAATGGCTACACCATCTCTCTAGCACCTGCCACCTGTTTTGAGACAAAGTCCTGCTGTGTAGCTCTAGCTGGCCTGGAATTTGCAGTGCAGACAAACTGGCCTCAGATTCAGCGATCAGCCGGCCTCTGCCTCCCAAGACTAGAGTTGTGACCCACCATGCCTTTCACCTCTGCTGAAACAGCCACCATTTCACATTTGCATAAACCCGCAGACCAAGTGGCATGCTTTGTTTGTTTGTTTTTCAAGACAAGGTTTCTCTTTGTGGCCCTGGCTGTCTTGGAACTCACTATATAGACTAAACTGGCCTGAACTCATAGAGATCTGCCTGCCTCAGCCTCCCAAGGGCTGGGATTAAGGGCCTAGGCTACAAGTAGCACATGTTATGTCTAGCCTCAATTTGTTAGAAAATGTCTAATTCTTAAACTGCCTTCAGGGCTGGGCGCAGAGTTTGATGCCCCACACTACCATTTGTGGGACTGAAGGGTAACCTACAAATCAGTAGGATGTCTGAATATAGGTTAGCAGATGTCTTCAGAGCAGTCTACACACCCACCTCCCCTACCGTGTCACTCGTGGTCCTCCTTCATAAACGCTTGAAATGTCTTGGAGTGTCCTGGGATGTCAGGGTCTCTCTAGGTGTGCCCTAGCACTGGGGCCTCATGCTCGGTAGGCAGCTGCCACTGATCTCAGCCCCTGCCTAGTTATTCAGCAAGTAATTGTCGTAGACTTGTCCTTTACTGTGCCAGGAGGCTGACGTGTGCCCGGTTTCACTCTAACTCTCAGTAGCTGCACAATCTGCCATTCCCCAGCCTCACAACCTTAAGGATCTTTGTTGGTGTGTTTCATATTAGGTTGTGAAACTTAACTATTCTAATTACTTTGGGATAGAGAGCCAGGGGGCGGGGTGGGGCGGGCAGGCAGGAGGACACAGGTCCTCCCAGGATGCTCTGGAGCCCTTACATCCCCCTACATCAGCCACCATACCCAGTTCACTGTCCATTTTGATTCCGGAGCCATTGTCTAGCTGGGAGACCGGCAGCAGCCTGCCGAGGGTCTTTTCCCTCCCAGCCTTGTCTTGTCTGGTCTGCACCCTGCTCCGCTCTCAGCGTGACCAAGTGTTCAGCACTTGTCCAGTGATACCCTTCTCAGACACAGAAAGCGACTCTCCTGGGGAGGCACCAGCTGTGAACCTTTGCACAGATCTTCCCGTCACCAGAAAACCTTGATACCCAAGGGCTACATGCCCCTCCCGCTGCTTGATCATGAGTAAGTGTATCGAACACTTCATTTCCTTTTAGAAGAGAGTCACGTGACAGGTGTGGCGCTACATATCTGTAATCCCAATCCTCAGGGAGGATTCCCACGTGTTTGAAGCCAGCCTGAGCTACATGACAGAGCTGTCTCTGTCTCAAGGTAGGGGCTGGGTTATATAGGACATGATCCCCAGGAATGGGCTTCCTTCTCTTAGCATGTTTTCAAGATTTGTTTATGTTACAGTCAACACGGCAGTGCACACCTGTAACCCAGCACTAGGAAGCCGAAGTAAGAGGCTCTGGAGATCAAGATTGTTCTCAGTTACATTCAAGGTCGAGGCTAGGCCTGGCCTACATGAGACCATGTCTCAAAACAGCATCAGTAACAAAAAGACTTACCCGTGCCGGGTGGTAATGATGCACATCTTTAATCCCAGCACATGGGAGGCAAAGGCAGGCAGATCTCTGCGTGAAAGGCCAGTCTGCTCTACAGAACAAGTTCCAGGATATCCAGGGCTACACAGAGAAACCCTGTCTCCAAAACAAAATGAAACAAAATGACTTAACTATGTTGAAGAGTGTTCCCCAGCTCTTCATTTTTATTGTGCAAGAACCACTCTGTAGCATATGCTATGTTTATTAAGCCATTATTTGATGGACATTTGGCTTGTGTTTATTTTATGTAATTCGTGTACTATAAACTATCTTTATAGTAGCAACTTGGGGTTTTGGGGCTTTTTCAAAAAGTTATGTAACTATTTGTTTGATTACTTTGAGAAAAGAGAAGCCCACCACGTCAGTGGCCATACTGCGTCCCCCCCTCACCCGGCTCCCGGTGAACCCTGATGGGCATTCTGTCTCTGTGGTCATCTGAGTAGAGTCCATCTGTGGCCCTTGTGACTGGCCTCCCCACTGACACTATCTCAGAGCCACTGCAGCCTGCATTCGGTATTCGCGTAATCACGGCCAGCTGTATTAAAACAGATTATTATTTTTTTATTTATTTATTTACTTAATTTTTAGATTCTTGATGTCTGGTTATTTGTGGTGTCACTGACTGAGGAGAAGCTGACCTTCCCAGAGCTGGTCACATACAGAGCAGAGGGCTGGCCCAGGGACCAAGGCCTATGTCCAGAGCTCATGTTTGTCACTCACTCAGTCAAACCAGACAGCACACACCAGTGATAATTCAAAGGCCATACTCATCTGAACTGGGACAGTGTACATCAGTCATAGCCCAAAGGCCATATCATTAGCATAAGGTAAAGTAGGACTTATTCTCAGAGTCTAATGCTATATCGTCTTTAACTATAAATACATATTATATGTGTGTGTTTACACACACCTGGAGTTGGCCTTCTGTATTGTGGGTTACATATATACATATACACACAGAGACATACACTCATAATCAAAAATAAGATCTTTTTAAAAGTTTAGATTTTTTTCTATGTGTTATGGGTGTTTTCCCTTCTCTGCATCATGTCTGTGCCTGGCGCTTATGGTGGTCAGAGGACAACATTACTACAGGCTCCAGTTGTGAGCCTCCATGTGGATTCTGGGGATTGCACCTGGGTCCTCTGTAGAACAACTGTGCTCTAAGCCCTGAGCCATCTTTCTACCCCCCAAAATAAGATATCTTAAAGGAAGCTTTAAAAATAATAAACGAATGTTTGGGACCATACATGTAGGGTTTTGTTTTGTTTAGTTCTGTTTTGTTTTGTTTTGTTTTTTGGTTTTTTGAGACAGGGTTTTTCTGTGTAGCCCTGGCTGTCCTGGAACTCACTTTGTAGACCAGGCTGGCCTCAAACTCAGAAATCCGCCTGCCTCTGCCTCCCAAGTGCTGGGATTACAGGTGTGCGCCACCATGCCCGGCCTTAGTTCTGTTTTTTAACCTGCATGTATATCTCTGTACCACACATGTGTCTGGTACCCACGGAAGTCAGAAAAAGTAAGATGTTCTGTGCTGAGGTGGCCAGCCGGTGCCACCCTCCAGGCCTGTCACCTCTGCGTTTGTTAAGGAGCCTGAGCACCTGCAGATTTAGTGTACAGTGTGTGTTCTTGATGCTTTACTTCGTGGATGGTAAACAGAGATTATTTGTCTTTCCCTAAGCCAGCACAGGGACGGGTACCTGCCTACAAGGCCAGCCCCTGTACCCCAAGCCTGCAAATCATTCTAACCACTAATCCTTAACTGTTTATCCCACCCTGCCCTGCCTTTCCTACAGAAAACAAAGGCTCTCGGTGGGGCTTTCCCCTGGCACGGAGCCACCTGACCAGGCTTGGTGCTCTTCCCTGGACCTGTGTGGCACAGCACAGCCCTCCTCTGAGAAATTCTCATATGGGGCAGCAAGCTGGCTCGGTGGGAAAATGTACTGCAGTCCTAGGCTGACGAGCCCAGGTAAAGGCTGAAGGAGGAAATGCCTCGGGAGAAGTCCTCTGACCCGCACAGGGTGCTGGGGCATGTGTGCCCACACACAGTAGACACACAGGATATGTTTTTTCAAAACCTTTTAAATAAAAATCTCCTAATGGCATTCACAATGTCAGGCTGGCAATCAGACATCTCTGTGAACTAAAAGCCTGTAGTCAACTGAGTCAGGAAGCTCGAAGTCCCTCACCTTAGTGGCTTTCACAGTTGGTTTGATGAGACTTGGTCCCTCATGTTTCTACAGGGCACAGAATTAGCTTGTCGGTTTCTCTCCTTGCTCTTGCTGGGATGACACTGAGTCTGTCCCGCTTTGGGGAACATACCACCCTAACAGTTAGATCTCCACCAGTGAGAGTACAGGACGTCTTCCAGGAACTCTGTCTGCTCTTCCACTTCTTTTTAATAGTGTTTTGTCATTTCTGGTGCAGCCATCTTGTAATCCTTCTGCTAAATTTAATCCTAAATCGGTTTTTTTGTTTGTTGGTTGGTTTTTGTTTTTCTATAAGTGGAGTTACTTGGTAACTGTTATTCGGGTGTTGAAGGCTGTCCTAAGGAGACACAGCAGGATTCTGCATTCCCGCTTGTGTTCCAGCTCATTGTGTGTCTCTGTGCTGTGTGATATTGTGTGTGACTGTGGTGGCTCAGGCTGCTGTGTCTGTGCATTTGTGATGTTCATCTGTATGTGTGAGGTGGGAAGATCACAGTGGACACTCTCACCTCTCCTCCCTCTTCCTTCTCCCACAGTCTTCAGCGTCTTTGCCTTGTGGGTTCCATTTTGGTCACACTTTCTCCGCCACGCCTGCAGCCCCTCCTGTACCCCGGGGGGGGGTCACTCCCAGGTTGCTCTCCATTCCTGATCACTGTATGTCGTGTGTGACTTTACTCTGGTTATCCTCATGGCCTCTCACCTTCGCAGGGAGGACCACTGCTGGTCACAGGGAGGACCACTGCTGGTCACAGGGAGGACCACTGCTGGTTACAGGGAGGATCATTGCTGGTTACAGGGAGGACCACTGCTGGTCACAGGGAGGATCATTGCTGGTTACTGCCAGTCATGGGACGACCACCATGGGTCTCTCCCTTGTTTTCATGCCCACATCCTTACTCTGGATTAAAGCTTTTTCTTGTTTTGTTTTTTGTTTTTGTTCATTTGTTTGTTTTTTTCCAGACAGAGTTTCTCAGGGTATCCCTGGCTGTCCTACAACTCTCTGTAGACCAGGTTGGCCTCAAACTCACAGATAATCCACCTGTCTCCCAGTGCTGGGACTAAAGGCATGCACCATCATGCCAGGAAATTTTTTCCTTTAACTAAAAAAAACCACATCCAGCTCTAGCCTTCCTTGTCCCCTCTTTTCCTCATCTAGGACTCTGCTCAGTCACGGCTAAAACATGGCATACCTGCTCCGTATTGATTGATTGATTGTTTTATGTTTGTATCTCTACGTGTATGCCACATGTGTGTGAGACAGCCAGAGGAGGGTGTCAGATTCCTGGAGCTGAGGTTGCAGGTGGTTGTGACCCATCCAGCATAGCTGCTTCTATGGAACCCAGGTCCCTTAGAAAAGCAACAAGTGTTCTTAGGTCTGTCTCTGTCCCTGTCCCAGCCCCTCCCTCCCGCATTTCCTGTCCTGTCCCGTCCTGCCCGCCTTCATCCTGCTCTGTGTTACGCCCATCCGAGCTCGTTCTGTACGTCTGGCTCCCCAGTCTCTTCAGATGCTTGGGTTGAGCCCAGGGCCTTCACGTGTGCTAAGCCTGAGCACCCGTGCCCGAGCCACACCCTGGCCTGTTTTCTGCCCTTTGGAGTCCGTCCTCTATACAGCTGTACACAGCTGCCAGTCTGTACCTCAGAAAGCTCTGGTCAAGCTGATGGTCTCTGTCACCTGCTGTGGGTTCCAGGCGATTCTCTTCACCTGCTGGATTATTTAAGGTGCTTCCCGTGTGTATCCTGCAAGCCTCTCCAGGCCCAACTCCTCACATCTTTGTAGGAAAAACAAAACAAAACAAAAATCCAGGATGGTTCTCCACCACTTTTCCCTTGTGGAAAATATGCTTGCTCTCCAGGGCATGGCTGAGCCCCGCCTGGCTCCCGTCCAGACAGGTGGGCCCTACCCTGCAGGCCTTAGTGTATATGTAGGGTGGTTTGTGTCTACCTCACATCTTCCTCCTGGGCTTAATCTCTTTCCTGGCATCTCCACTCTCTGTAATCTTGCTTCCTCATAGGAAATGCTTGCTCACAGGACACCCTAGTACTTGGATCTTCCTGGAGCACACTGCATGCAAATGCCTTTCCCCAGGGCTTATGACGTCAGAAACTGGGGACAGAGGCCTGGCGTTCTCCCATGAGGCCTCTTGCAATTTAGTTCAAGTGTAGGTTTTTTTTTTTCTCTCTCTCGTTCTTTCTTGGATTTTTGAGATGGGAGTTTCTCTCTGTAATAGCCCTGGTTGTCCTAGAACTCACTCTGTAGACCAGGCTGGTGTGTAATGGCCTGAGCTGACCGGGAACTAATTCATTTTGTAGACCAGGATGCCCTTGAGCTCACCGAGATCCTTCTGCCTCTGCCTCCCAAATGCTGGGATTAAAGGTTCAGAGTGTAGGTTCTTATTTAGATTCTGGCAGCCGAGTTGAGATGGTCTCTGCAGCACCTCCCTCCGCGGGCTGTGTAAGAGCCAGAGAGGCCGAGGCGGTACTTCTGCATTCTGAGTGCTGCATTCTGGAGAGCTATTCCTGGGGCCGGTCTGCTGTTTCCTTAGAGAATCTAGGACTTAAATACGTCTTTGACACTTAGTAAAATAAGTGCCCGGGTTATTATTCATCTGGCAAATTCAGCTGGCTAACCAGGTCTGCTTTGCCCTGCCCCAGAATGGATCCTCAACCAGCTGCCTCACGTAGTCCAGGAGGAGGTGGCCCCCAGCAGCAGATCTCCTGGAGACAGAAGCAGCTCGGTTAGATGTTTTTGTCTATGGGCTAAACGCGGTCACGTTCCTCATTCGTAACAATGCTTGTCTTTGGGAACCAGACTGGGAAGGAGAGCAGCAGCGAGGGGTGCCAGGGTGCTGACAAGAGCATCCGTGTCCTTGGCAGATCTCAGAATAGCATTGGCAGCTCCCGGTGACTCATCGCCGGCAGGCCTGCTCACCCCAGCTCCTGATCTTAGCGCGAATGAGGGCGCCAGCCTCTTCCTCCTGCGCCTGGGGCTTCCTGTCTTTCCTACTCCCCGGGTGCTTCAGTGGAGGGGAAGTGCACAATGCTACAGACAGGACAGGTACCTGCCGGGGTCCGGACCAGAGCCAGACCTGTTTGGAAGGCTCCCTGGCGCCCTCTGCGTCATGGCTTCTGGAAAAGGGGGATCTGTAATTCTGGCCTGCCCAGCCCCATTGAGCTAGGGCTCCAGTGCTCCCCTGGGACTCTGCCTGCTCCCCAGGCTCCTTCTGCTCCTCAAAACCTTTGGTTAATTGGCTTTCTTTCCTACCCACACCCTCACTGTAGAAAACTATTTTTTTCTCTTCTCTTGTGTAGCAAGAATTCTATTTATTCACAAAACCACAGCTGTTGGGTTTTGCTTCTGGGGCTAATTCTCAGCCTTCCAAGGGTAGCCTTTCGGTATCGCTGGCTATAGCTAGAGAAGGGTAGGTATGTCATCACTCAACCCTGAGGGCCCTGTGTGGAACCAGGTCCTGGCTTCACCATGTTCTTTGTCTCTCTTTGAAGGGAAGAACAACCCTTATCTTAAAGGCCTCCCAAGGCACGGCAGGGCGAGGTGAGGCTTCCGGTCCAGCGGCCGAGCTCACCTTGAATGCAGACACCGCCCCCCCCACACACACACCTCTCAAGTGCGGAGACTGTAGTGCGCCTCACCGCGCCCAGCTCCATGTCTTGTGTAGAAATGGTGACCTGAGATGGGCCACGGGTCTGAGGGTCTCGGGCTAATGCGCTCTCTGACCGCTAAGCGCCCAGCTCTGGCGTGTCCCAATTTGCTTTGGCACAAGTCATCACCCTCCTCTGTGACTTTCACAACACAGGTTTTTCTTGGATCCACACAGCTAAAACTGAAGTGTCCTTCCCCCTCACAGAGGGAGCTCTCTGCCTTCCAGATCTGCCTGTGACTGTCCTTACCAACCCTGCTTCAGGACATTTTATAGAAACGCAGATCTGGCGACTTGTCTGGAATGACGCAGCACTCCTGCTGTAGGGAGGACATTCATCTGTAACTCCTGAAGGTCCCACGTCCTCTCCTTGTTGCCACAGGACACACGTGCTCTGTTAGAGAAGTCAGTTTTAGTGGCAAGAAACCAAATATACTTATCTCTAAAAGGAGAACACAGCAGGCTGGGGGTGTAGCCTGCTTGATAGAGCCCCGCCTTCCATGCACGGAGTCCTGCCTTCCATTCTAGCAATGCATCTGACAGGCATGGAAGAGAAAGCCTTTATCCCAGCATCCAGCAACTACAGCAGAAAGGTCAGGAATCCAAGATCATCATCGTGTATATGGGAACTTCAAGGGCAGCTTGGGTGACCTGAGACCCTGTCAAAGTGATGATGGTGGTGGTGATGGTGATGGTGATGGTGATGGTGATGAAGCCAAGCTTTGTGGTGACATGAGCCTTCAATCCTAGCGTTTGGGAGGCAGGACACAGTGGCAAGTAGATCTCCGTGAAGTTCAAGGCTGTCTTGGTCTGCATAGCAAGTTTCAGGTCAGCCAGAACTACATGGTTGAGACTCTGTCTCAGATAAAGAAAGGAGCGGGCAGTAGTGGCGCATGCCTTTAATTCCAGCACTTGGGAGGCAGAGGCAGGTGGATTTCTGAGTTCGAGACCAGCCTGGTTTACAGAATGAGTTCCAGGACAGCCAGGGCTACACAGAGAAACCCTGTCTCAAGAGAGAGAGAGAGAGAGAGAGAGAGAGAGAGAGAGAGAGAGAGAGAGAAGGAGGAGGAGGAGGAGGAGGAGGAGAAGAAGAAGAAGAGGAAGAAGAAGAAGAAGAAGAAGAAGAAGAAGAAGAAGAAGAAGAAGAAGAAGAAGAAGAAAGCAACACAGAATCAGGCAGTAGTGGTGCACGCCTGTAATCCTAACACTTGGGAGGCAGAGGCAGGTGGATTTCTGAGCCTGGTTTATAGAGTGAGTTTCAGGACAGCCAGGACTACACAGAGAAACCCTGTCTCAAAAAAACCAAAAAAAGAAAGTGAGGGAGAGAGAGAGAGAGAGAGAGAGAGAGAGAGAGAGAGAAAGGAAAGAAAGGAAAGAAGAAAGAAGGAAGGAAGGAAGGAAAGAAAAGAAAGAAAGAAAGAAAGAAAGGAAAGAAAGAAAGAAAGAAAGAAAGAAAGAAAGAAAGAAAGAAAGAAAGAGAGAAAAGAAAGACAGGAGAACTGGGTGTCCTGCAGATTCTGACTCCCTTGAGGAGCGCTGGGTGGCGGCTGGAGAGCGTGGTCTTGACGGAGTTCATTTGTCTCCCCAGGGGCAGTCTTCTGAAATGGTGGGATGGAGGTTTAGCCCCACTGTGAGGTGAGCACACTGAAGCCCGTGAGCTTGTCCACAGCATTGACTCCCCAAAGCACAGGCTTGCACCCCAGACCTGTGGCATCTCTCCTGCCCCTCCCTCTGGAAGGGGATAGCTCCTTCCACGAGAGGAAACCAACCACAGCCCATAGAGCTGAGTGGTTTTGTTGAAGTGGGAAGGAGTGTCAGCACCCTGTTCCCTGGAGGTGTAGTGCCACCTGGACTGCGGCCTCCCTCTCAGGCGCTGACGTCTTCTCTGCAGACGCTCAGGACTGGACTGCTCTGGCTTACCCAGCACCCTTCCCGTCTGAATCTGTGCAATTTCCTGTAAGCTCTGCAGCCCCCCTTTCTGGTTTGATGGTGGAAATCGAGCCCATCACCTTGGGCATATTAAATGCGTGTTCTACCACTGACCCACATCCAGGGTCCCCATCCCCTTCCCTTGCCAGCTCCTGACTTGGGTGGCAGGAAAGGGGGAACATATGTTCTTGCACACTAGAGATGGCTCCCCTCATCCCACAGCTGATGGCACACAGGTATGTAAGTGTGTGAAGTCTGAGATAACAGAAAGCATTTAGGGCCCCGCCCTTTAGGATTTAGCATTGAGTGCTGGAAGAGCTTGGACTCACTGCCTTGTCTATCTGCTGATTCTGAGAGACTCCCCTTTCCACACTGAGCACTGGGACTGCACCGACGCTCTCCCATCCTCTCCATGACGTCAGAGACGTGAACATCCATGGTCCTGACAGTCCAAACAGCCGCCCTTCCGTGCGTCTTGACCTCTTTATGTTGTTGGTGGTGGGTTTTTTGGTTTTGTTGTTGTTTTTCCAGAGTTTTTCTGTGGAGTCCTGGCTGTCCTGGAACTTGCTCTGCATGTCAGGCTGGCCTTGAACTCACAGAGATCCTCCTGCCTCTGCTTCCTGAGTGCTGGGATCAAAGGTGTGTGCTATCACTGCTGGCTTGGCCTCCTTTTGAGACACTGCACTTTTTATTTACTTCTGAGTGTGGGGGAAGGATGCCCCCGCTAGAGTGCACATGTGGAGGTCGCAGCAGGAGCCAGACTGAGACGACCCGTGGGTGTCGCTTCTCTCCTTCCACCCTGAGTGCTCTGGGGACTTGAACTCACATCCCCAGGCTCGGCGGTGAGTGCTTTTTTCCACTGAGCTTTCTCTCTGGCCCTAGGCCTCCTTAATGATGGGCATTCGGATGCAGGCCACTGGAGCCATCCACGAGGTCTGCTGAACCTCTGTCACATGGGAGGGCCTGTCCTTTCATCTTCCAGCCCGGACTCTCCAGACTCGTCTCCTGGGATTAACGGGGGTTAGCCTTGTCGTCCTCCTCTGCGTTTGGCAGATGTCACTGATGATCACCAAGGTCTGACTGAGCCCTGCCCGTGTTTGGCCTGTACATCAGTGACTCCGTCAGCGTTCCCACAGGCCCACCTGCCTTCTCCTCCACCCAGCATGAGTGACCAGCACGGTCTCTCCTGGGGTCAACCTCCTAACCCTCTCTGTGTACATTGCTGTGCGTACGTGTGTGCCTTCCACCGCACACGTGACGCTGACGCCAGAGGACCGTTTGTGGGAGTCTCTTTCCTTCCACCATGCGTGTTCAGCTCAAGGTCCTTCACTTCTCCATCCTGCTAGTGACCTCAGGGCGTCAGGCTTGGGGGCCAGTCACATGTCACAACCCCACTTACTCCTGTGTAGAGACCCCCAAGCCCCACAGCTGGCCATTTCAAAGACAGGTCTTTTGTTTTAAAAAAATACATTCTACATTTTAGAAATGCCAAGTCTCGGTTGGTCGGTCTCTCTGCCTCCTCCCTGTGTCGTCATGAGAATGTAGCCATTTCCCGCCGCTGCTTTGCTCCTGCCCGCCCTTCCTTCTCCCGCGCTCTCTGAGCCCGCCTCGGGCCTCACTTCCTCAGCCGCCTCTCCCGTCTGCTGCTCACCAGCTCACTCCTCTCTCCCCTCTGCCTTCATTTTCCCCTGTGACTTCCCTCTTCCCTCCACCCTCTTCTAACCTATGAAGACGGACAACACCCACAGCCTTCTCTCTTCATCTTCACAGTGTGACTCAGTCCCACCTCTGCCGCCCCCCAAAAGCCATCAGATTCCATGGAGTACCCCCACAAGAGCCATCTCACTAGCCCAGAGCCTGATACAGGGCAGGCAGCCAGCCACGGGGCAGAAGAGTCACCCATGGGGCTAATGGGCGTCTCCACGACGAGCCTGGCCTTCCTAGTGGCTCTTCAGGAGGCTGGCGGGTGTCTCCCCTCTTCTTCCATTGCACACAGTCTCCTGGCTAACCATTCTCTGTTTTGAGACCTCCCTGTTCTGCTTGGCGGTCGTGCTCCTGTTCCCCTTCTCACCTTCCCAGCCCCTTCCCTTCCTGGCTTCTGTCACTGTCCACAACAGGGCTTCATCATCGTGCACCGGCTCGGCTCTTACCCACGCCTGCGCACTAGCCACACCTCCTGGACCGCCCTCATGCCCCGCCCCCCAGCTCAGGTTCCTTCGCCTCACGCCCCTGCCCGTGCTCCCCACAACCAGGAGTGCTCTTCTCTCCCAGTTTTTGAGACACGTATATTATTCTTTGAGCCTCTTGAAAGCCCTTCGCTCTGTTTCTGGTGCTAATTCTACCCCAGCCCTCGGTGTTCATGAGGAGCAGAAAGAACTGTATTTTCTGTTGTGTTAGAGACAGGCTCTCTTGTAGCTCAGGCTAACCTCAGACTTGCCGTGCGGCTGAGGATGACCTTGTTGGGACGACAAATGTGCACCATCGTGTCTGACTGGAACGTATTTTATTTTATCCGCGCCCAGCTCTGCTTCAGTACGCAGCGGTGAGAGCGGCTGCTGCGTTTAAAGGTCTGGGAGTAGATGGCGTTCATGCTCATTGCTCTGAGCTGAAGGTCCTTTGCATAGCCTGCGGATCACACAGCTCGAATTCCTTCAGAAGAAATAGAAAGCATTTTTTATGTTTTGCGTATATACTCTGATTTTATCGAGTTAGTTAAATTCTACTCTGGGATCCTACAAATAAAGCTAAATATCGCTAGAATTTAACTAACTTGATAAAATCACAACTCAGAAGTTCTCAATGACACTGTAGGGTTTTGCTGTTTTGGTAGCCAAATATATAACATGAAACTTACCGTCATAACTAAGTACGTAATGGAATTAATTACGTTAACAGCATCCGCCACCTCAACATTATTTTCAGACCCTTGTCATGGACCCTGTTATACAATTCATCCCATCAGACATGATTCAAAGTCAAGCTGACTGCCGCCGTGCCGTGGAAGGAGGGTAGGGCTCAGGAGCCCTTCCCGTCCCTCCCCAAGGACTTTAGTTGGGGAGGGAAGGGAACTTGTTAGGGTTTGGGAAGGCACTTGTTAGGGTTTGCCTGGGACGGCCATCCCAAGTCACCCAGGATCCTGCAAGTAACCCCAGTAAACTCATTGGCCCACCGTGGTCAGCTTGGGAGAATCATTTCTTGGTAGACTCTCCAGGAAAAGTCAGACAACAGCCATGAGCAAACTCTACGGTAAAGCACTGACTTCTCATTCCCTGACCCCACCCAGCCCCTGCCCTGGTAACTGTGTTATTGTTATGGGTTTGTTTGTTTGTTTTTTCAGGTTAGCATCCAAAGTGATGGGTCTCATCATAGCATCTTCATGCATACAGGCCATTGTTCTTTTCCTGTGTGTTTCCTCCCAACCAGGGGGTTCCCTGTCTCCCCCCAGTTAGTCCCACCTGCTGTCCCACCTTCTGCCTTTCTATTATGTGTTCTCTGTGACCCTTTCTAGTCCCCAGCTCCCTTAGAATCATTCTTTTCCTCTCATGACCCCCTTCTGATAACTTCTCTGTGAACTTGCCCATTAGACACATGTAATGCCAATCCAGTTCTCCAGGACTCAGGCTTTTTTCTGCATTGCCTTATTTCACTTATCACTATGTTTGCCCCATTCACATTGTGACATTATCAGTGCTGCACTTCTTGATGGGTGAAGACTGTTTAGTTAGCTATACTAAGTCTTGAAAAGTACTTACTGATTTTTATTTTATGTGTATGGATATGGGCCTGCATGTATGTCTGGGTACCATGTGTGTGCATTACCCTGGCAGCCAGACGAAGGTGCGTGTAGGCACTGGGAGTCAGCCGTGTTCCTCCGGAAGAGCTTCAGGTGCTCTTAGCCACGGGGCCATCTCTCCAGCCCTGGTTATAGCTCATTTTTACCCATTCATGTGTCGGTGAGCATGGCACCTGTGGCTGCTTTCACCTTTTGGTTATATGAGTGTTGTTGTAGGGGATAGTGGCACAGATACTGTAACTCTGTCCTTTTGGAACATAGCCGGGGTGGAATGGCTCAGTTCTATCACAATGTAGTGTTTAACTTTATTCTAGGAATCCAGTGTAGAATTTAACTAACTGGATAAAATCAACAAACACAAACGTAATAAGCTTTCCATTCCTTCTGAGGGAATCAGAGGCTGTCGTGCCTGAGGCCTCTCCCTCCTTCAGGACTGTAATGTCGGCAGGAGAACCTGCTCTCTGGAGATGGGCATCCACCTCGGCCTCTGTGAGACATTGCTGTCCAGACGGCAAGATGGCTCAGCAGGGAAAGGTGCCTGCCACCCTCCTGACAGCCTGAGTTCTGTCCCTGGGACCTACCCTGTGGAAGGAGAAACTCACGTCCCACCACGTGTCCTCTGACCTCTGACCCCATGTCCTCTGACACGTCACACACACACACACACACGTTGGCGTTCCTGCCTGGGCCCAGTTGACAGGTCTTGCTGGGGTCTTCTTCCTTCAGGAGGGCTCAGGGACTGTGTGATCATTTCCTGTCCCCTGTATTTACACTCTCACTTCCTACACTTTCCTCCTTTCCTCCTGTGAGCTGGGGTCATATTTAGAGGCCGGACTGACACGTACATTGTTGCTTTGTTAAGAACTAACTGGAATAGTTACAACTGACTGAAGTAACCAAGTGCAAGACTGCGTGGTAACACGTAAGAACAGGAGAAAAACTAAGAGGGAACCGAGTCACAGAGCACAGGGCCAAGGGGAGGGTTAACTGCTTCCTCTTCTGAGGTATCTATTCAACGACGCTTGTGAGTCAGTTCGGCCTGCCTGCCTCCCCCTTTCAACCTTTCTCCCTGTCTCTCTCTTCCTTCCTTCCTTCCTTCCTTCCTTCCTTCCTTTCTTTCTTTCTTTCTTTCTTTCTTTCTGGTTTTGTTTTGTTTGGTTTGGTTTTGTTTTGTTTTTTGAGACAGGGTTTCTCTATGTAGCCCTGGCTGTCCTGGAACTCACTCTGTAGACCAGGCTGGCCTCGAACTCAGAGAACGCAGAGCTTGCCTCTGCCTCTTGGCTTTTCTTTTCCTCCTCTCTCTCCCTCCTTCCCTCTCCCTCTCTCCCTCTCCCTCCCTCCCTCCCTCTCTCTCCCTTCTTCTCTCTCCCTCCCTCCCCCTCTCTCTCTCCTTCCCTCCCTCCCTTCTTCCTTCCTTCCTTGGTCCCATGCTGGTGAGCAAACCCCAGGCCCTGCCTCCACCGTCACCCGCGCTCGCCTGGCTCCTGCCGCAGCGCCTTTCCACTGCCGATCTGTCTCTAACTCCATCGTCTCTTTGCAGAAGGACCTCAGTCAGCCAGTGTGGTAACTTACTCTTATAATCCCAACACTTAGCTAAGACACTGAGATGGGAGGATTTCTGAGCCTGTGAGGCTAGCCTGAGCTATATGGTGAGTTCCAGGCCAGCCTCAAGAGCGACAACCAAAGAGTCCAGCATAATAGTGTAAGGACATAGCACAGTGGGCAGAGTGCTTTAGCAGGAGTAAAAAGTCCCGGGCCATCCTCAATTATATAACAAGCTAGCCTGGGATGCTTCAGACCCTATCCAAAAATAGGACCTTAAATCTTATTACATTAGGGCTTACCCCAACTAAGTATGACTTCATCTTAATTTGATTACATCTTCAAAGACCCTTTTCCAAATAGGTCGCATTTATAAGTGCGCGTGTCGGGAAGGGAATGAGTCAACCAACCCAGCAAGGGCGCAGGCAGAGCGAGCACCTTGTAAGGCAGGCTCTCAGTGAGAATCTGTCCGTGGGGTCCTCAGCTGTCTGCCCCATAGGTAAGCTACTTGTCTGAGAGTCTGCAGTGATGAAACCTGGTTGCAGTACGTCGCTCTCCCGCCGACCTCATCTTTTCCCAGTTGGCAGCCGTCACTGACAGGTGACTCATCTGGACTCCTCCGGACTATCAGCTTCCCACCGGAGTTCCTGGGCACGACCCTACTGAGCACTCGCTTCAGAAGGCTTCATTCCTTACTCTTCGGCACAGACATGCGCATTGCTTTGAGCATTTATCTTTTGTGCCAAAAGATATTAACTGAGGTTATTTTAGAGACAACAACTAAGTTGACCCCAAAATAATTCCTCCTCCAAAATGTTCCCCAGAATGCTATCCATTGGGACTTTGATTCAGCATTACATTGTGCAGTCCCTCCTAAGTCTTTTAAAGATGTATTTTAATTATGTGTGTATAAGTATGGGTATATTATAAGATATTTGATCACGGGATGGAGAGGTGGCTCAGCGGTTAAGAGTACTGACTGCTCTTCCGAAGGTTGTGAGTTCAAATCCCAGCAACCACATGGCGGCTCACAACCATCCGTAATGAGATCTGATGCCCTCTTCTGGTGTGTCTGAAGACAGCTACAGTGTACTTGCATATAATAATAAATAAATCTTAAAAAAAGATATTTGATCACACTGTGAACCTCAAAATTGTGTTGTTTACTGAGGAAAAACCTGTTTCTAGTTGTGGTGTGACTCAGCCTTAGTACACACCTTTAATTCCAAACAATGAAGGTAAAGTTAGTTTGTAAAAGGAAGTACCCATGTTTGAAAGGGCTGTCTAGTCTAGTGGCAGGCAAAGCAACAAATCAGAGAAAGATTTGACAGAATAGGGCACGCCCAACTCTCATGAGGAGAGAGAGAGAGGAGAGGGAGGCTGCTGGGTGGGGCAGTGCAGAGAGAAGGGCAGCTTTACCAGGACAGTTGTACAGAGACAGGCTGCAGAGAGAGCGAGATAGACACAGGTCAAGACAGACAAGCCGGAGAGTGAGAAGAAGCCAGATTAAAACACATTGCTAGAGTTAGTTTGAGGCCAAGCAGAGCAGAGAGTCAGAGGCTGAGAGAAGCCAGTCCGAATCAGCCAGCTTGGACAGCAGTTTGCGCCGGAAGAGCTGAGTTGAGCTAGAATTCAGAGCTAGAAAGGGTGAGGTTATTCAGCAGCAAGTCTCAGAGGCTGAAAACATTTTAGGTCTAGATAAGAAAGACTGCACGGAGGCTAGAAGCTTCTGGGACTAGGCCTTCGTTAGCAGAAGGGAACAACAAGCCCTGGAGACAACAGTTACTTCAGGGGAATGAAAACTGCGTTTCCAGTACATGGGGTGTGTGTGTGTGTGTGTGTGTGTGTGTGTGTGTGTATGTGTGTGTGTGTGTGTGTGTATGGTACCTGAGCAGGAAGTATCATATCTCCCTGTGAGCTGCCTGACATGAGTTGGGAACTGAACTCAGGTCCCTGCAAGAGGAGCCTGTGCTCTTAACCACTGGGCTATGTGCCAGCCCCTTCTCTTTAGCTTTAAGTCTGGCCTTTTATCAAATTCTGTCTGCTATATTAAATGACTCCACATATATGCACATACACACAAACACACACATCTATACACTGCCTCAGACACAGAGTGTTATTTTGCACGTGTGCACGTGTGCATGCTCAGTCACGGTGTTCTAGTAAGCCAGTTGTCTGATAATTGCATATTTTCAGATGATCACTTGTTGCCTTTTGTGGAGAAAGTACAAGCTTCTTATGTGGCGGCTGTGTGGCCTATTTCCTGCTGCCTACCTCCCAGAAGATACAGGGGGAACTGAAGGAGAGGGCTGGGCTTTGGGTCCACTCGATTGTGCCTGCTCTGTTGTCATCATCGTCCTCATCTTCATGATTGTCCTCCCCAATCACAGTCATGTCGTCATTGTCCTTTTCCTCCTCCCCTTCCTCCTCCTCCCCTTCCTCCTCATCTTCCTCCTCCCCTTCCTCCTCCTCACCTTCTTCCTCCTTTTCCTTCCCCTCTTTCTCTTCTTCCTCCTCCCTTTCCTCCATCTCCCCTTCCTCCTCCTCTCCTTCCTCCTCTCCTTCCTCCTCCTCCCCTTCTTCCTCCTTTTCCTTTCCCTCTTTCTCCTCCTCTTCCTCCTCCCCTTCTTTCTCCTTTTCCTTCCCCTCTTTCTCCTCCTCTTCCTCCTCCTCCCCTTCCTCCTCCTCCCCTTCCTCCTCCTCCCCTTCTTCCTCCCTTTTCTCCTCCTTTTTCTCCTCCTCTTCTTCCACCTCATCTTCTTCTTCCTCCTTCTCTGCCTCCTTCTTCCTTTTAGCAGTTGAAGAAAGACTTCTTAGGGGTCAGGAAGCATACAACAGGAACACAGATAGGAAGACCCTCCAAAAAGTAGGAGGGACATTTGAGAAGCCCAAGCCTCTCGGTAGTGTCTTCAGCCTGGGTCCCCGCTGGCTGATGGGGGTGATTTTCAATACACTTTACTCACAGGAGGGCGGGGAGGCATGTTAGAAGGCACAGTGGGGGTTCTCCAGAGCACGGGGAGAGGCTGCTGTGGTCCTAGTGGGGAGAGAGGAAGGCCAAGTGGCTGTGGGTGGCCGAGGGAACGTGGGTCCGATCCTCTGTGATTCCTGTACAGAGAAGAGGCAGGCGAGCACTTAGAGTGATAGTGATTTGGGGCCACCTCATGTAGAAGTGTAGGCCAGACAAGAGCAGTCTCTACAAGAGGCTCGTGGGAGCACTTGGAGAACCTACATGGGGCACGGAGGCGCGTGCATTCTACCAGCTTCGCGTGTGTGAGCCCTGCCAGCTGCCCTGCTTTCCTGCCCTCCGGAGGGACGGAGGAATTCACTTTCACTTGACCATGTGCTCTTCTGTCTTTCTTAGTCAAATTTACATCTGGGTGAGTGGACAGTGCATTCCTATAATCCTAACACATGGAAAATGGAAGCAAGAGCGTCAGGAGTTCAAAGGCAGCCTCAGTGACATAAGACCGCATCTCAACAAACAAACAAACAAACAACTACATATATACAAAGCCAAACCCTAGATTTACCATAAGCCACGATTTTATAATAAAGTGAGTCAGAATTGCTTTACAAGTTCAGTGTCCTATGGTGTGGTTAGTATACTGTATAAAGACACAGCGAGAAAGGGCTGGGGAGAGAACCCCTTCTTATTAAAGCATGGAAATAAGAGGTGCAGAGAGGCTCCAATCTGTTGGGGGTCCATTTGCCTCAGGCTAGAGAAGGTGGCCTGGGGACCTGAGTGGGTTGGAAGGGACCATAGACTTGCCTGGTGATGTCCAGTCAGGACTGCTCCCAACCCGCTGTAAAGCCGGCCTGGTTTGAAAAGGTCTCCATTCAAACAGGTTTTCTCGGAGAGCGTCATTTTGGTCTTCTCGGCACAGTTTGGTCTTCTCTCAGTTTGGTCTTCTCTGCACAGGGAAGTTGTTTTTAGCTCCAGCCAGTCTGTGTCACTGTGCTGTGTCCCCAGTGGAGGGGGGAGCTGCCGCCGCTGTCTTTGGTGACGCTTCAGCTGTTAAGGTCCCGGGGTGCACATGTTCAGTGGTTGTTACTGTCTCTTTTGGGGTTTGTTTCTAACCACTTGATGTTTTCTTGTCCTTCTCCAACTGGAAATTTTTATTTTTCCGTCTTTCTTTTAAAAACATGCTCACTTTAGGAAGTTAGGGACTTGTTCTGTAGCTCATTTTGTCCAAGGATAGAGTACAGAAAGGCACGTACAGATTGTTTTTAAAAGATCCTGTGTAAGGGCTGGGCATGAGGCGCAGTTCATAGTGTTTGCCTGATGTGCACAAAGCCCTGGGTTCAACTCCCAGAAGCCCGTCAGCCAGGTATGGAGGCAAACCCGCAGTACCATACCCATTTACTCAGGAGGGAGGCCCAAGGACCAGAAACCCCGGGGCATTCTTATCTACAGACCAGTTCCAGGCCAGTCTGGGTACTTAAGACTCTTGCCTCGAGAGAACAAAACCTGCAGGAATCTCTGTGTAGACTGGCTGACTGGAGAAGGAGGATCCTGGTCATGGTTTCCACATCACGGCTTCCCAGACTCCCTGAGGCTGTGCAGTACTAGGGTAAAGGCTTTCTCTTCCTGCAGACCAGCAGTTCTCAACCTAAGGGGCTGTTGAGCCCTTTGGCAAACCTCTTATCTCTAAGAATATTTAAATTATAGTTCATAACAGCAGCAAAATTACAGTTACGAAGTAGCAATGAAAATAATTTTATGTTTGGGGGTTACCACAACAGGAGGCACTGTATCAGAGGGTTGCAGCGTTAGGAAGGTTGAGAACCACTGTTGTAGAGAGCTGCTCTGAGCCCAGCTTCCGCCATCTGGGGCAGCCCCATTAGACTTCAGGAAACCTACTGAATTAGTTACTTTGTCTCATTGTTGTGGCTAAAAGCTTGACAAGAAGCAAAAGAGGAGGTCTTTACTGGTGCTTGTAGTTTGAGGGGATAAATTCCACTTGGCGGAGTAGCATCGGGAGCCTGCGGCTTCTCCATTAGGAAACAAGAGTGTAGCTGGGCGGTGGTGGCGCACGCCTGTAATCCCAGCACTTGGGAAACAGAGGCCAGCCTGGTCTACAGAGTGAGTTCCAGGACAGCCAGGGCTACACAGAGAAATCTTGTCTCGAAAAACAAAAAAACAAAAACAACAACAACAACAACAAAAAGGAAACAGAGTGTAGGTAGAAAGTGGATCTAGTCCATAAAACTTCAAGACCTCCTCTCTATGACCAGCCCCACCCCGCCCCACCCTGCCCCACCCACATTGAGATTCCACACCTTCTAGAGCATCAGCGGCGGCGCCGCTGCGGCGGTGGGGGCCCAGCGTTCCCAGGAGAGCCTGCGGGGAACATTTCACATTCAAACCACAGCACCCACTGGCACACCCATAGGACATGGACTAGTGAGTGAAGAGCTGATGGTGCCTCTGTGGTCTCCACGTTCTTCCTTGCGTCTCTAAGGACTGAGCAGGGTCTTGGAAGGTAGCCCTGCAGTCTCTGGTCCGCCGTCCACAGTTGCTAAAGCCTGCTTGGCTACCAAGTGCTCTTGTGTCCCCCAGGCTAATGTAGAAAGAGAGAAGACAGAAGCACCACTCTAGTCCATGTGACAAACAGCTCTCAAGGTCTCCTTGCACTTCTTGGACAGCCACACCTCAGGAACAGGTGTCCCTGGAGTCAGAGCTCATGGTGCCTGAGAGCATCTGGAGGGTGGTGAACAGCACTTAATGAGATGTTGACAGCCAGGCAGCGATTGGATGAGTTAGGAAATGTGACAAGCACAGGGAACTGGGCACGTAAACTTCTCCGGCAGAAGTAATCACAGGTTGCTTAGAGACCGGCTGAGTTCTGAGAAATCGTCCATGGATGATATCATCATTACCAGGACATCACAGACTGCACTTACACTAACCGAGATACAGAGGATGTCGCCAGGTAACAGGACCACTGTCATTTTGCAGGCCACGGTGACTAAAGGGTCTTCTTTCTGTGCCTGACTATGATCCATTTAAGTCAGTCACGTGTTACAATGATTTAGAGGGTAAATATGGGGTGGGGGAGGGGCAGCCTGTATTTCCCAGGAATTCTTGGAAAGTTACAGGTTACAAAGTTCTAGTCCCTGAGGGAGATGCACTGAGGACCCTCAGCCCTTCCCTTTCAGCCTGCTACCTCTCCCTGGAGAAGCTGGAGCCCCGGCAAGGTCTTGCCTGGGTCAGAGAGAGTTGGCCACGAAAGGGAAAACTGAGCCCCCAGCTGGGACACTCCCCTTACATTAATGCGCAGGGCCGGAACAAGAACTGGGGGACAACAGTGGGAGGGGCCCAGTGGGAGGGGCCCAGTGGGAGGGGCCCAGTGGGAGGAATGGCAGGACACTACAGAATTTCAAAGGTTCCCAACAAGGAATCCACTGATTCTAAGAGGAGGGCATCTTTACCATCATCTCCCCCCCCCCCCAAGAGATGGTTTCCCTGTGTAGCCCTGGCTGTCCTGAACTCACTTTGTAGACCAGGCTGGCCTCAAACTCAGAAATCTGCCTGCCTCTGCCTCCCAAGTGCTGGGATTAAAGGTGTGCGCCACCACCACTAGGTTACCCCCCCCTTTTTTCTACTATAACAGGCTAAATAAATGTCTATCTCTCAAGCCGGGCGTGGTTGTGCATGCCTTTAATCCCAGCACTTGGGAGGCAGAGGCAGGCAGATTTCTGAGTTCGAGACCAGCCTGGTCTACAGAGTGAGTTCCAGGACAGCCATATACAGAGAAACCCTGTCTCAAAAAACAAAAAAACAAACAACAAACAAACAAAAAAAGTCTATCTCTCAATATCTATTTCACATAGTTATGGAGGCAAAGGAAGTCCAAAGTCCTGGTACTGATTTCTGAATTAATGGTCTGCTCACTGTCAGAACATAGTTGAAGTCATTACATGGCAAGAGGATAAGAGTTCTCAAATTTGTGTCTGTCTTCCTCTTCTTTCTATCCACCCCCTCAAAAAAATCCTAATATATTGGTGTATATTTGGCCACATACTAAAACAAGTGATAGGTTCAGTCAATAGATAAATGTTGGATGAATAACATTATGTTGCTGTTAAATATATCCATTTGCTTTAAAGATTTGTTTCTGCTTTGCTCTCTGTGTGTGTAGGTATATGCCACATGTGTTCAGACCTGTGGAAGCCAGAAGAGGGCACTGGGCCCTCTGGAGCTAGAGCTATAGGTGGTTGTGAGGTACCTGACACGGGTACAGGGGGCCAAACCTGGGTCCTCTGCAAGAGGAGCAAGTGCCCTTAGCCTCTAAGTTGTCCCCCAGCCCCGCCTCTTCAAGTTTAATGACCTGAATTTGATCCCTAGAACCCACATCTATTGAGAGGAGAACCTGCCCTCTGATTTCCAGACACCCTTCTTTTGTGTGTATATGTGTTCATGTATGTCCAGATGTGTGTGTACTGCATAGACAGATAGAGGGCATCATTCTTTCTCTATTGGTCAAAAAATCTTTTTTTTTTTCTTTTCTCGACACAGGGTTTCTCTGTGTAGCCCTGGCTGTCCTGGCTGTCCTGGAACTCACTCTGTAGACCAGGCTGGCCTCGAACTCAGAAATCCGCCTGCCTCTGCCTCCCAAGTGCTGGGACTAAAGGCGTTGCGCCACCACCGCCCAGCACATCAGATCCCCTTGAACTGCACTTTCATGTTGTTAGGAGCCCAGTATGAACGCTGGGACCACCACCTGGCTTAAAAATCTTTTTTAAAAAAGGATTTATTTTATTTATATGAGTACACTGCAGCTGTCTTCAGACACACCAGAAGAGGGCATCGGAGCCTGTTACAGATGGTTGTGAGCCACCATGTGGTTGCTGGGAATTGAACTCAGGACCTTTGGAAGATCAGTCAGTGCTCTTAACTCCTGAGCCATCTCTCAGCCCCACTTTTAAAATTTCTAATCTAGGCTGACTCACTGAACCGAAAGCTCCCATGATCTGCCTGGCTCTGCCTGCGCTCCCAGCACTGGGGTGACAGGGCCTGTCTGACTTCATGTCTGCCAGAGAGTTGAACTTAGGACCTCTTACTTTCACAGCTAAGCAGTTTTATCCGCTGAGCCATCTCCCCGGCCTTCCCCTCCTCTCCTCTTTCTAGAGATACATCCTTCTCATCCCAGGGCCCCACCCTTGAGATTTCATCTAGCTGATTACCTCCCAAAGCCCAAGATCAGGTGAGGTGGCACAGGCTTTAGTCTCAGTATTTGGGAAGTAGAGGCAGGGGGATGGCACTCAAGGTCATCTTTTGCTATGTAGTGAGCTTGGGGGACAGCCTGGGGTTCTAGAGACCCTATCTCAAACAAATGAAACCTCTCAGAAATGAGAAAAGGATGTTACAGAGGGAAGACGAAACCCCAAACGCTGATGACAGGTCTAAAAAGTCAGAAAACAAATCACGGGTAAGGACCACATCAGCATCACGGAGGAGAAAGAAAAGATGTGGAGGAGAAAGATGCAGAGCGAAAGCATCGGAAGGACCCAGTCGACGTCCGTGATGTGCTAACCCAAGCATGGCTGCTCCCCTCCACAAAGGGACTTAACAGACCGGGGCACCAAAGAGGCAGCTGTCTCTGACTGAATACAACTCTTAGGAGCTGGGTGTACTGTGGTTTAACATATCCGGTTTAAGATTCTGGGCTGGAGAAATGGCTCAGCAGTTAAGAGCACTTGCTATTGTGTCAGAGGACCCAGGGTCAGTTCCTAGTGTCCACGTCACCGGACTCACGGCCAAGTGTTACCTCCAGGTCCAGTGGGGAGTCTAACACCCTCTTCTGGAGGCTTTGGACTGCATACGCATGGTACACATAAACTCATGCAGGCACACACTAATAGAAATCTTTTAAAACATATGTAAAGAGAAAAAGAGTTGTAAAGGAATTGTTGCTGGGCATGGTGGAGGAGCAGGGGGAAGTTCCGTGCTTTGTCCTAAAGTTTGATGATATGATGTCGACCAGTGATGACTCAGAATAAAGACCAGAGAAGACCAGCACAGCAGTTCTCAACCTGTGCCTCGGCACCCCTTGGGGGAGGGGGGTCACCTGAGACCATCGGAAAGCACAGGTGTTTACATTATGATTCTTTTTTGTTGTTGTTGTTGTTGTTTGTTTTTTGTTTTTTGTTTTTCGAGACAGGGTTTCTCTGTGTAGCCCTAGCTGTCCTGGAACTCACTCTGTAGACCAGGCTGGCCTCGAACTCAGAAATCTGCCTGCCTCTGCCTCCCAAGTGCTGGGATTACAAGTGTGTGCCACCACGCCCGGCCGTACATTATGATTCTTAACAGCAGCAAATTACAGGTATGAAGTAACAACAAAAACAGTGTTATATAGTTGGGGGTCACCAAAACATAAGGAACTATATTAAAGGGTCACAGCATTGGGAAGGTTGAGAGCCACTGCCCTCAAGGAACAGTCTTAGGTATTGAATCCCCCTGTGTGGGCGGCGAGGACTAAAGGGGACCTGATCAGGAGGAGGGGTGGGGGGAGGCAGGCTGTGTGCACCACTGCAGACCTCACAGCTAGAGTCAGTGCCATCCTATTGCGGCTAGCACCTTTGTCCCATAGAATGGCTAGCCATGTCCTGTTGGTTCTTATTATCTTACTGCCTACGTCTCCGTCCAGGACCAGGTTTGCAAAGTCCGTGTCCTTCACCAAGAACCCAAGGTGTTTGTTGAGGCAAGGATCCAGGCTGGCCTCAGACTCAGAGCAGGGGCCATCACCTGGGCAGTACTTACACCGTCATAGCTAAGAGTCGTAACTCTCTCCGAAAGTCCTCGCTCCTCGGTTTCCTCAGGACTTCCAGAATAAACGGAAGCCCCAGCTTCCCACAGATGCCTGCAGTTACGGGGGACACTCTTGTCCAGTCGTTCACGATCAGCAGTGCTGTGAAGCTAAGGGTCAGCCTCCTCCCTCCCTCCTTCCCTCCCTCCTTCCCTCTCTCCTCCCTCCCTCCCTCCCTTCCTCCCTCTCTCTTTCTCTCCTTCCCTCTTTCCTTCTTTCCCTCCCTCCCTCCCTCCGTCCCTTCCTTCTCTTCCTTCCTCATCCTATCTTCCGTCTTCACCTTTTTCTCCTTTCTCTGTCTCCTTCCTTCTCTCCCTCGACTCCCTTCCTCTCTCCTTCCTTCTCTCCCCTTCCTTTGTCTTCTTCATTTCCCTTCTCTCTCCCTTCTTCCCCCTTCTTTTCTTCATCCCCTCCCCACCCCCGTACTTCGGATCACAAACAATGCCTCGTGGCACCCAAGGACCCACGAGGCATCGTAGCACTGTCCGGGCTGTGTACGGCTTTAGGGGGAGGGGCTCTAAGCACCGCAATCCTCAGATTAAGCGCCATTGTGTTTGCTGATCCCAAGAGCCAGTTGGTGGGCACTAACGTTCTGTCCTCGGTCTTGGAAAGCAAACACTTGCTTTGAGGCTACAGAAAGCCACAGAGCCCAGAACAGCTCGTGTCTGGTCTCTGCAGGGGGATAGCACTGAGAGGCATTAAAAGCACCGCTTGTACAGAGTCCAGTTTCAATTTAACCTCAGGCTGGGTCCCATTGTGTTTGGCTGGCCTGCTCTCTAAATGCTGTGGCTAAAAATGTACAAAAGAAAAAGAAATTAGAAACCTAAGCGCTGCTGAGGCCGCTGCGGCCCGGCTCGCTGGTCTGGTTCTCATAACCCAGGGGATGAAAACACCGCAGTGTGTCTGACAGTTCAGGGGCCAACTGTCTCTACCAGAAAAATGGCTCTGCTGAGTGACCCAGGTTCACCCAGATGGGCCCAGGTACTCATCTGTCACCTGAGAAAGAGAGAGACAGAGTCTTTCTACCTTCCTAGGCCCGGCCATTCATTCCCACACAATAATATTAGGTTACACATTCCCTCAGTGCTCTGGCAACAACTGAAGCCAAGGCTTTCCTTTCAGACTGGCTGGTGGCAGTGAGGGAGCAGGTCCTGCTGGGCTGGGAGTGTGAACAGCGGTGGTGCTTTCTTTTACTTCAGTACTGAGGAGCTCAGGGCTCATGTGAAGTAACTTTCAGCCTCTTTTCTTATTTTTATTCTTTTTTTTTTTTTTTTTCCGAGACAGGGTTTCTCTGTGTAGTCCTGGCTGTCCTGGAACTCACTGTGTAGACCAGGCTGGCCTCGAACTCAGAAATCCGCCTGCCTCTGCCTCCCAAGTGCTGGGATTAAAGGCGTGCACCACCACACCTGGCTTTTTTTTTTCTTATTTTTATTCTTTAACTAAAAATTATTTTATTTGTCCGCCAGCAAGACGGCTCGGTGGGTGAAAGCACTTGCCGTGGAGCCTATGGCCTAAGTTTGATCCCTGAGGCCTGTGTAAAGGTGGAGAGAGCCACCTCCACAAAAGCTGTCCACACACACACACACACACACACACACACACCTCCACAGTAATAAATAAGAAAAGTAATTAATTAAAAAATTGCAAAGTGTAAATAAAGAAAATATCTAATAAAACTTTTCAAAAAAATTGGGTTGAAGGTAGAAACAAGATCTCACTATACAGCTCTGACTGGCTTAGAACTCACTGTGTAGACCAGGCTGGCCTAGAACTCACTGTGTAGACCAGGCTGGCCTAGAACTCACTGTGTAGACCAGGCTGGTGTAGAACTCATAGACATCCACCTGCCTCTGCCTCCTAAATACTTAGTGAGACGTGTGCCACCATGACGGGCCTGGTGGTGAATTTCTGATCTTCCTGCCCTCCATCTGCTGAGTGTTGATTTTATAAGTATGTCACCAGCCTGGCATGCTTACTTTTATTCTTTTAATTAATCGCTATCTTATGTGTATGATGAGTGTTTTCTCATCCTGCCTGCACATGTGTATACAGATGTGTGTGCCTGGCGCCCATGGCGAGCAGAAGCCGGTGTTGGATTCCCTGTAACCAGAGTGACAGTCATGAGCTGCCATGTGGGCGCTGGGCATGAAACCTGGGTCTTTCGGAGAACAGCAAGTGCTCTTCACTGCTGCGCCCACTCTTCAGTGTCTCTCTCTCAGTGAAGTGGAGTTGGAGATTTTATTGAAAGATCCCTTAATATCTGTTTAAACATGAGGGTTAGGAGAAAGCTAGGCGCTCCGCAGACAGGAAGGCACAACTGAGAGCATAGGCTTCTCCCAAAGATAAATAAATGGCCTGTCCTTATTTTTGAGATCCAGTTCACTAAGTTGCCAAGACTGGTCTTGAAGTCACAAACTTCCTGCCTCTGCCTGAATGAATGTATGGGTTACCATGTCCAGCTTGTAATCAGAATTCTTTCATTACATTTAAAAAAGTATATGTGTGTGTGTGTGTGTGTGTGTGTGTGTGTGTGCTGCATATATGTCTGTTTATCATGTCTGGGGAGGCCTGAGGAGTTCATCAGATCCTCTGGAGTTAGAGTTGTCATGTGGGTGCTGGGGATTAAACCCAGGTCCTCTGGAAGAGAGGCCTCTCTGTGTCTATGTCTCTGTGTCTCTGTCTCTGTCTCTGTCTTTCTTGAGATAGAGTTTCTCTGTATAGCCTTGACTGCCCTGGGATTTGCTTTGTCCACCAGGCCATCCTCAAGCTCAGAGATCTTCCTCCTCCTGCCTCAATGGGTCTAAAGGCATGCACCACCATGCCTGCCGTAAAGCAACTCTCTTAAAGGCATGCACCACCTGTTCTTAAGTGCAGTGAAATAAGACTCTGTGCCTGCCTCTTACTCCAAACACTGGGGGCTTGTTAGAAAAGCAGAACCTCAAGAACTGTGGCGTGTGCCTACAATCCCAGAGTACTTCAGAGGTAAAGTCAGGAAGATCAGGAATTCAAGACCTGCCTTGGCTACATGAAGAGCTCAGGGTTAGCCTGGGCTATCTGAGACTGTCCCAAGTGAAAGACAGAAAGAATCTCAACATTGCTCTAGATCAGCTGGGCTACAGTCTATGTATTTTTCCTTTGTATTTATTCTTCTCTCATACAATACATCCTGAATGCAGCCTCTCCCCCCCCCACCTCTCCCAGCGCCCCCCCCCCACTTCCTCTCTCCCTCAGATCCACTGCTATTGTTTCCCTTAACAAGATGCAACAAGCGTAACAAGATGCAACAAGACTGATCACAAACCCTCACGTGGAGCCTGGACAAGGCACCCCAGTAGGAGGAAAGGTGTCCCAAGAGCAGGCAAAAAGAGTCGGAGACACCCTCACTCCCCACAAACACCCCAAGCTAGACAACCACAGCCTGTGTGCAGAGGACCTAGTGCAGACCCACACAGGCTCCACGCACAGTGTTTTAGTAGAAATCTCCAGGTGATGCCCAGTAATGGCGGGAGGGGGGGTGAAGTTTGAGATGTACATCTTGGGGCATCATCTAAAACCCCTCCGTAGCTCGTGCCTGCCTCTGTGCAGTGAAGCAATAGTAGCCAGTGAGTGAGAAAGTCAGTCTCCTGACCCCTCCTCTCGAGGAGGGGAGAACACAGGCTAAGAAGATGGAAAACCTGGCTGGGGAGAAAGACTCAGCACACGGTTCTAAGAAGACAGACCCAGAAGTTCTGCCCTGGAGTGGCCCTTGACTAATGACCTACAGGATCCTCTCATACCAGGCTGGGGCTTAGAAATCTGTCCCTTTGTCTCCAAGGCCCACTGGGGCATCTATGCGCAAGGCTGGGGTGACCAACCCTGTCACTCTTTCTACATGCCCCGCCCACTTTTCAGCCTTCTGCACAGCAGTCAGTTCTTCGTGGTCTTTCTACCCCCTCAGGTTCCTGCTGGCGAGGTTTTGGCTGGCGCAGTGTTAACTCCGTCTGCCCATGCGCAGCGTCAGCCCCTGTTCCCACTGGACAGCGGAACCTCTTCACGGGTCCCAGGGATTCTGGTGGGGGCCTCATGTTTGCTTAGCTGCCTACCACAAGAGGTTAACCGACAGTCTCTGTCTGTCTGTCTGTCTGTCTGTCTGTCTGTCTGTCTCTCAGTCCCTTTCTCTCTCTCTCTCTCTCTCCTTTATTCTGATAGGTAGGGCACGTATGGAGGGAAGAGCTTACAACAAAGCAATTTTAAGAAGCAACTGGGATCCTAAGTGAGCACTGCGATGTAGTTTTGGTGGCGGCGCGTGCCCCAGCACTCGGGAGGCAGAGGCCGGCAGACCTCTGAGTTCGAGGCCAGCCTGGTCTACAGAAGGAGTTCCAGGACAGCCAGTGCTATACAGAGAAACCCTGTTTGGAAAAAAGCAACAAACAAACAAACAAACAACAACAACATATAGCTTTTATAGTGTGAGGAGAACTGAAACTTCCAAATGTTAATCATGGGATCATCACCTCGGTAGAGTCCTCCGTCACTGCATTCGGGCAATGCAGGTGTTTTCCTTGAAGCGTTTCCAACGTGGCTTATTTTATTTCAGTGGTCGAGGGACGGGATTGGAAGGCACAAAATATATGTACTAAAGTCCACAACCAGACAGAAATGTGTCCACATGCTGGCACAGGGAACTTGAGGGTGCTGGAGCAACGGCTTCCCGCCCTGCCTTCAGTGTGTCCGGCTGCCACAGCCGCTGCCACCGTGGGACCTGGTCATCTGAGGCAAGGGAGGCAGAAAAGGACGCATCCCAGGTAACACAGGATCCAGGTTCCGAGGACAGCAGGTCATAGGGAGGGCGTTCTGTCCCAACTCTACTGTTTTTTGTTGTTGTTGTTGTTGTTGTTGTTTGTTTGTTTTTGGTCTGCTTTGCACGCCCAGACATGTCAAGGGTTCTTCTCCAGCTGCATATGTAACAGAGGATGGCCTTGTCAGGCACCAATGAGAGAAGAGGCCTTTGGTCCTGTGAAAGCTTGATAGATGCCCCAGTGTAGGGGAATGCCAGGGCGGGGAGGCGGGAGTGGGTGGGTGGGTGGGTAGGGGAGCACCCTCATAGAAACAGGGGGAGGGGAGATGGGATAGGGGGTTTCCGGAGGGGAAACCGGGAAAGGGGGATAACATTTGAAATGTAAATAAATAAAATATCCAATAAGAAATTATTTATTCTTTAAAAAAAAAAAACTATGTTCGAAGTTACAATAATAATGGGCTTAGCGGTCCACCATGACAAAATTTAGTCAAGAGAGGGTGCATCCATGCGACTGACAGGGTGAAGCTGGCTTTGCAAAGTGCCAGCAGAGTCAAGAGCCCGTGGAGGCTTCAGAGGGGATGCCAGTGGTTTGTAGCAACAGAGGGGTGGAGGAGGGTCACCCCTTCATCTCCTTCACAATCCCAGAATGCCAGGCGCGCCCAGAGGAGCCGGAAAAGGAGTGTGAGCTGGGCAGGGGTGTGCCCTTGCGGTCCTAGCTCTGAACCACTCAGTTGGAGGCGAGAAGGGTTGGTATTCTACAAGCCGGACCTGAACCGTGAGACCAGACTCCATCTCAAACATGAAAGCCAAAGAGGCCTGGGGCAGCCCCTAGCTGTAACCCCAGCATGGCGGATAGAGGCAGGAAGATCAGGAGTGCAGAGTCATTCTTAGACCTGCCTCGGCTACATGAGACTCTGTCTCAGGAAAGGGAGCGAGAAAGATATGGATACACAGGCGGAAGTATCACGTGACTGTGCCGGCAGGGGCGAGATTGAGGGATGCTTCTCCAAGCCAAAGCCAGTAATGATTAGCTGGTCCTTGGGAGCACAGTGACGGGTGGACAGCCGTGTCTTCACAGCCCACAGAATCCGGCCTCGTAGACACCTTGACCTCGGACTTCAGGCCCCCAGAATCGAGAGAAGAAACATCTGTTCTTTTCAGCCGCCCAGCCTGGCATGGTGCTCCTGCCAATCTTGTATGGCCACCTCAGGTTTCACTAATGTTGAGGTTCATTGTCGAGGTTCCAGTACATGGGAGTTGACTTGAATATTTTGTAAAACTGACACAGAGATGCCGGGCAGTGGTGGCACATGCCTTTAATCCCAGCACTTGGGAGGCAGAGGCAGGCGGATCTCTGAGTTCGAGGCCAGCCTGGTCTACAGAGTGAGTTCCAGGACAGCCAGGGCTATACAGAGAAACTCTGCCTCGAAAAAACAAAACAAAACAAACAAACAAACAAACAAACAAAAAACAAAAAAATCAAAAAACAAAAAAACCAAACCAAACAAACAAAAAACAAAACTGGCACAGGGGCGGATCCTCTCAGCCACTAAACTGAGCACGGGGTCTCCAATGGAAGAACTAGAGAAAGGACCCAAGGAGCTGAAGGGGTTTGCAGCCCACAGGAGGAACAACAATAGGAACCAACCCATACTCCCAGAGCTCCCAGGGACTAAACCACCAACCAAAGAGTACACGTGGAGGGACCCATGGCTCCAGTCACATGGGTAGCAGAGGATGGCCTGGTCGGGACATCAGTGAGAGGAGAGGCCCTTGGACCTGTGAAGGCTTGTTGTCCCAGTGTAGGGGAATGCCAGGACAGGGAAGTGGGAGTGGGTGGGTTTGTGAGCAGGGGGAGGGGAGATGGGTTAGGGGGTTTTCGGAGGGGAAACCAGGAAAGGGGATAACATTTGAAATGTAAATAAAGAAAATATCTAATAAAAATATATATATTTAAAAACTGTTATTTTATTTATTTACCGTTCAAATGTTGTCTCCCTTCCCAGTCTCCCCTCCACATCGCCCCATTCCATCCCTCCTCCCCTCTGCCTCTAAGAGGATGTCCCCCACCTCCCCACCCACTCCTGCCTCACCCCTCTAGCATCCCCCATGCTCGGGCATCGAGCCTCCACTGAACCAAGGGCCTCCCCTGCCACTGATGCCCGACCAGGCCATCCTCTGCTACATAGGCAGCTGGAGCCATGGGCCCCTCCATGTGTACTCTGGTTGGTGGTTTAGTCTCTGGGAGCTCTGCGGGGTCTGGTTAGTTGATATTGTTCTTCCTGTGGGGTTGTAACCTCCCTCTGCCCTCTCCTTCAGTCCTCCCCCTCACTCTTCCATCGGGGTCCCCAGGCTCAGTCCAATGGTTGGCTGCGAGTGTCTGCATCTGAATTAGTCAGATGCTGGCAGAGCCTCTCAGAGGACAGTCATACCAGGCTCCTGTCAGCAAATGCTTCTCAGCCACCAGCAACAGTGTCAGGGTTTGGTGTCTGCGGATGGGACGGACCCCAAGGTACCAATGGTCTTTTCCTTCAGTCTCTGTTCCATTCTTTTTGTCCCTGCACATTTCCTTTAGACAGGAACAATTCTGGGTTAAAATTTTTGAGATGGGTGGGTGACCACATCCCTCAACTGGGGACTATGCTTGTCTACTGGAGGTGGTCTCTCCAGGTTCTATCTCCCCTCTGCTGGGTATTTAGGCTAATGTCACCCCTGTTGGGTCCTGGGAACCTCCCACTTCCATGACATCTGGGACTTTCTAGTGGTTGCCCACCCTGTTTCCCATCCCCCGCTGCTACATATTTCTATTCATTGACCCTCTGGACTTCTCCCCTGTCTCCTCCCACACCTGATCCTGCCCCCACTTTCCCTCCCTCTCCTCTCTCCCTCCCAGACCCCTCCTTCCTCTGCCTCCAGTGAGTATTTTGTTCCCCTTCTAAGTAGGATTGAAGCATCCACACTTTGGTCTTCTTTCTTGTTAAGCTTCACAGAGTCTGCGAGTTGCATCATGGGTATTCTGAGCTTTGGGGCTAATATCCAAGTATCAGTAAGTACATACCATGTGTGTCCTTTTGGGTGTAAATGTATATATATATATATATATATATATATATATATATTTTAATGTATGTTATATATATAGATTATTTCACAGTAACAAAGCCTGCACTTTGAGACTGAATTCGAGTTGGGTCCATTAGGCCATAGGATCAAGATCACAGCAGAGGAATGTCAACCCTTGCAGCAATGTCGGTCATGTGTGTGGGGACTTTCTGGGGACACGGCTGTGAGGGTAAATATTGGTTGTTGCCAGGATTTAGAATCACCTAGGAGATAAACCTCTGGTCATTCTGTGAAAACAGTTCTAGACTGGGCTACTGTACTCTAGAAACCCACTCTAATGAAGGTATACCATTCTATGGGGTGGGGTCTGGGACTGAATAAATAAAATGAGAAAGCTATTTGGATACCAGCCTCTCTCTCTCTCTCTCTCTCTCTCTCTCTCTCTCTCTCTCTCTCTCTCTCTTCCCCCTCCCTCCCTCTCCTCCTCTCTCTGTCTCTATGTCTGTCTCTGTCTTTCTACCTCTGTGTCTCTGTCTCTGTCTCCCCCCTTCTCTTCCTCTCCCCCTCTCTCTCTGTCTCTCTGTGTCTGTCTCTCTGTCTATCTACATCTGTGTCTCTGTCTCTGAGCCTTCTGGCTATAGATGCAATGTACCCAGCTGCCTCACTCCCCTGTTTCTATGACTCTCTGTCTGTCTGTCTGTCTGTCTGTCTGTCTGTCTGTCTCTGAGCTTCCTGGCTGTAGATGTAGTGTACCCAGTTGCCTCACTCTCCTGCTTCCATGACTCTCTCTCTCTCTCTCTCTCTCTCTCTCTCTCTCTCTCTCTCAGCTTCCTGGCTGTAGATGCAGTGTACCCAGCTGCCTGGGTACCCACCAGGGAGGGTACCCACTCCCCTGCTTCCATGTTAACCCCCCCCCTGCCATGATGCACTGCACCTTCAGACTGTGAGCCAACGTAAACCCCTCTCTGCTGTCGTCAGGCAGTCCGTGGCAGTGAGGAAAGTCACTAATCCAACATCTGAGAGTGATGTCAGAGGCTCCTCTTACCTTATAAGCAAACTTTTTAAAGGTCCTGTGGACCAGAGAGCAGCCTTCCCTGTACAATGGCCACAGATGAGACACACTTCCTCCACAGGCCCTCAGGGAAGGTTCTGGACTCGGAGCCCAGGTAAAGCTGTCCTTAGGGTGAGATTCCCAGCATTCCTTAGAAAGTTCCATAAGAGATCTACTAGCCTGCAGCATGGACACATGGGAAACTCTGGGTTCTGTGTGTGGAGAGAAGCCAGAAGGCGACTTATGTGTCTTAATGGGGAGTGCTGTGTTATCTTTTTAACCCTCCCCCGCTTTAATTAGACTTTTCATTCATGAGACAAGAACACCTGACAGCTTAAAGCAGGAAGGACTTAATGTGGCTCAGGGTCTCAGGCCACAGTCCTGGACTGTATTGATTCTGGGCTGGTGGCTCTCAACCTTCTAATGCCGGGACCCTTTAATACTGTTCCTCATGTCATGGTGACCCCCAACCATAAAATTATTTTGTTGCTACTTCATAACTGTAACTTTGCTACTGTTGTGACTTGTCATGTAAATAACTGCTTTCTGATGGTCTTAGGTGACCCCTGTGAAAGGGTCATTCAAACCCCCAAGGTTGTCGAGCCCCACAGGTTGAGAACTTCTGTCCTGATGGCTCAGATCTATAATTTCAGCTACTCAGTAGTCTGAGGCAAGAGGATCAAGATAATTTGCTGCCTTGGGTGACTTAGTCAGACCTTGCTTCAGACACCCGTGGAGGCTGGGGTTGGTAAGGTGCTTGTCATGCAAAGGAGGGGACCTGAGCTTGATGTTACCCTGGTACCCGAGTACAAAGCCACCAGGTGAGGTGTGCTGGGGAGAGTAGGTGCTGGGGACACAGAGACAGGAGGATCCCCGGTACTCACCGGCCAGCCAGATCAACCAGATTAGAGCTGCTCCCAAGGAGAGACCTTGTCTTACAAACCAAGAAGATAATCTGAAGAACATCAGCCAACGCTGACCTCACGCCTGACCAGCATCGAACATATATGCATCCACACTTGCACATATACACGTGAAAACATGCAAACACACCAAAACGAACAGGTCTGGAATCATAGCAAAGCAACAAAGCACTCGCCCAGCCTGCTAGCGTTGGTCCAGGTCCGGGTCCTAGGAACTCAGAAATGAATGAAGTGACACACCACAGAGCCGCCCTGAACAATTTGCCATTGGTTCTGATTGTAAGAAAATGCCAGCCGGACCATGGTGGCACACGCCTTTAGTCCTAGCACTTGGGAGGCAGAGGCAGGAGGATTTCTGAATTCGAGGCCAGCCTAGTCTACAGAGTGAGTTCCAGGACAGCCGGGGCTACACAGAGAAACCCTGTCTCGAAAAAAACCCAAAAATAAATAAATAAATAAATAAATAAATAAATAAATAAATAAATAAATGCCAGTGTCTGGAGAGATGGCTCAGGGATTAAGAGCACTGGATGCTCTTCCAGAGGACCTGAGTTCTATTCCCAGCACCCACATGGTGGCGCACAACCATCTTAACTCTAGTTGTAGGGGATCCAAGCCCTCCTCTGGCTCTACAAGAACTGTCACATGCACAGGCAAAACACACACATAAAATAAAAATGAGAGAGGAGAGGGAGGGAGAGAGAGAGAGGGAAGAAATACACTCTTTAAAGTGGGTGGAGATGCAGAAAGTCAGCCCCCGCTTCCTCCACACCCCCTACACACACACACACACACACACACACACACACACACAAAGCTGTATTAAGTTCTTTTTAATGTAGAGCCTGGGAAAAGGATATAACTCCTTTAAAAGCTGGGCCGCCCCGCAGTCGAAGCCAAGCTGTAAAACTGTTTAGGAAGTAGGAAGGTCAGTAGAGAGCCCGGTCGGTCCTGTGACCAGTTCCTATGATCCGCTGGCAGGGCGTTTGGAATGGTCTCGGTGCTAGCTGCTGAGGAAACCAGTGTTTGGAAAGAATAACATCACGGGACTTTTTATATGGCCCGCTGGTATTGTGATGCAATTCGAGCGTTTTAGCATTTTCCCAACTTTCTGTTCTCGCCACGGGAAAAGTGGGGAATTGGAGGAGTGCTCGGATGTCTAATCACCAGTGCTTCTCCCAGACAAATTATAAACAGACAGTTAAAGAACTCCTCTGCTGCAGCCAGGAGACAAAGCAGCCTTTAAATGCCTCACATGTCAAGATGCCCTCGTTCCCAAAGCATCACAGCTGTGTGTAACCCCAAAGGCGATCTTTTTTCTTCTCTCTCTCTCTCCATGGAATGATTATGCAGAGATTTTTATTTTTATTTTTATTTTTTAAGCAATACCAGTGCATAACTCTCCTTCCTGGGCTAGAGGCAGACATTAATCAATCAAGGCAGTTTATCTTCCCTCACTCCCACCCCCAATCTAGACGGTGCCACAGAACCCTCACCAACATGTGCCTGGCGTTCCCTCTAACTGAATCAGAACTGGCCTGTGAGGGGATCCAGCCAGAGGCAACTCAGCTTAGCCACCTTAGCCTTCAGCCAAACGCCATTTTCTGTGAAAGGCATATAATAATAGCATTTATCTTATAGCACCATTGTAAGATTAAATTAGTTACTACATATACAGAACTTAGGATGGGAATGAAGAAAAAGTACTCAAACTATTTTTTTTCCTAATATTGTTAGTGGGGTATGATGCTGTATACCTATAATGAGGAAGCTGAGGCAGGAGAATCACAAGTTTGAGGAAAGCCTGGGCTACATAGTGAAGGCCAGGATAGTGTCTCACCAACATCTCCAGAAGTGATATTTAACCTGTTGAGAAATGTTGCGCTGAGAGTCAGTAATGATCCGAGCTGGGGATATGGGTCAGTGGTGGAGTGCTTGCTGAGCCTGCCTTGGGCTCATCTCTAGCAGGGCATGCATAAACTGGGCATGCTGGTGCTTTCGTGTAATCTCAGCTCTTAGAAGGTAGAGGCTGGAAGATCAGAAGTCAAGGTCAAGCCAGGCAGGGTGGTATCCACCTTTGATCTGACCAGGCAGGGTAGCATTCACCTTTGATCTCAGCATTCAGAAGGCAGTTAGAGCTCTGGGTATCGAAGGCCAGCCTGGTCTACATACTTAGTCCAAGGACAGACAAGGCTACACAGTGAGATCCTGACCCTAAAACAAACAGACAGACAGACAAATAAATAGAGAAAATGATGAAAGATATAGTATACAAATATTTCTGGACCTGAGAAACAGGTATCTCTAAGAGTCATGTAGTGTACTTGATAAAAAGAATGAAAAGACCTGCTTCACTAACACACATTATCCTAAGGTTTCTAGATCAGAAAAAAAGGGGGGGGGAGGGCTGCAGGACATACAAAGAATCAGGCATACAGCACTGGGGTTTGACACCTAGAATTCTACACCCGGGTTAGTTTTCAATCAGTGTGATTGAATAGAGCAAAGATTTTCCATTTTAAAAATACAGTGGCTTGAAAATATCCTTCTATTGGGCTGGAGCGATGGCTCAGTGGTGAAACACATTTGCTTTTGCAGAGGGCCTCAATTCTGTAGGGAAAATGGGCAGGGCCGCTATCCATACAGGGATGGCTGGCGCCCGTGTACCCACGGAAGGAGGCTGCCTGGCTGGGGGGAAGGTCCTTGCCCAGAATGTGGGGCCGTTCTGGCATAGGCCCTGTGTACCTGTAGAGGAAGCCTGGCCAGGAAGGGAAGTCCTGGGTCCTTTCTGGTGACTGGAGACGCTAGGCCTGTTCCACTTCTCCAACAGGGCAGGTTTAGATAAAAGGAGGCAGCCCTTGACTTTAAAGTTTTATTATAGAAAAGCAGGAGAAGGAAAAGAGATAGAGAAGTAAAGAGAAGAAGAAAAGATAGAGGAGTGAGAGCTGGCCATGACCATGTGGAAAGAGGGGAGAAGAATGGGGAGAGAGAGGGAGCAGGGGGGCAAGAGAGAGACAAGAGAGAAGGGGCAAGAGAAGAGGGGCAAGAGAGCGAGGAGGGCCAAGAAGCCTTTTGTAGTGGGCGGGGTTACCTGGCTATCTCCAGGTAACTGCGGGGGTGGAGTCCAGCCAGAACACTAGGGACCTGGGCCTATGTGACTGATGGCCACAGGATTATGGAGTTGAGGAGTCAGGGGTATGGAATTGGTCTCAGGAGCTTAAGTATCTGGGAGCATGGCTCATGGTTCCATCCCTTGTAGAATATTCTACTGGGTCTTCAGAGTAAGCCTCGCTCAACCAGGCCACAGACTGCCTTTCACGGTCCTTCACAATTCCAGTTCACAATTCCAGTTCCCAGCACCAACATGGTGGCTTACAACCATCTGTAACCCTAGTTTCAGGGGATTCAACAGACATGAGCATGGTGCATATACATGCATAGAGGTCAAACATTTGCACATATAAAGTAGAATAAATCTGAAAAAATATTAGAAAAATATCTGTTAATAGATAATGTTCCCCAGTATAGGGGATTGCCAGGACAGGGAAGCGGGAGTGGGTGGATTGGTGAGCAAGAGGAAGAGGGATGGGTTAGGGGATTTTCAGAGGGGGAACCAAGGAAAGGGGACATTTGAAATGTAAATAAAGAATATATATAAATAAAAAATATTTATTAAAGAAAAAGATAATGTTCAGGTCAGGAGATGGCTCAGCAGATGATGGACTTGCTACCAATCTGGTGACCTGTACACAGTAAGAGAAAAGTGACTCCAGCAATCTGACCTCTGACCTCTGAAGCATGCATGACCCTCTACACACATTCACATGTATGTGAGAAACAGATAAAGATGCAATAAAATAAAAATAGTGTTAAAATAGATAATCCCTAAAAAGTAAAATTTTGACTTACAATAATTATATATGTAGCTGGGTGGTGGTGGCACACGCCTTTAACCCCAGCATTTGGGAGGCAGAGGCAGGCAATTTCTGAGTTTGAGGCCAGCCTGGTCTAGAGTGAGTTCCAGGACAGCCAGGGCTACACAGAGAAATAAAAATTATATATGTAATATATAATGAGCTAAATCCATCAGTAATCCATGTTTAAATGAGTTTAAAGGAGATATCAAAGACCCACAGATTTATGTGGAATAAAGGAATTTTAAAGTGCTTTGAAAATAAATATGAAGATGTGTAGCATGTAGTTTGCACTTCCCCTCTTTAAGCTCCCAGCCGACCCCACTACCAGCCAATGCCCTGGTTCCCTTGGATCCGCTGATGAAGGACACACATACATTAACATTTTAATATTTTTTTTAACTCAATGGCCAGGCACTTCTCAGCCTCCCTCAGCTAACGTGCCCTTACCCTCACTCCCAGATCAACACTTCAAGTCTTCCCTCAACTTAGTTGTCCAGTTACCTTCTTTTTGCTCACACCCTCAATCTGCCCTCAGCTTAGTTGTGTTTCTAATCTCCTGCCTGCTACCCCAGGCCTAGTCGGGGAAGTAGTCAAAAATCACTCCACCCAAAATCCCAAATGGCTGCTCTCTCTCTCTCTCTCTCTCTCTCTCTCTCTCTCTCTCTCTCTCTTTCTCCCCCCACCCCAAGCATGACAAAATCTCTCTTTCCTCCTCCTGAGTCTACTAGCCTACCTATGGGAACTTGGAAATCCCGCCTCTTCCGCCCAGCCATTAGCAATTAGCATCTTTATTGATCGGTCAAGAACCAATTGGGGAATAGGACCTTCATTGTTCACATGAAGATTCCCGATCAAAACATCAGAACCACTCCCTACAAAGATAATTTTTTGAGGGGCGGTACAGAGAAGAATATTGACTGACAATTTACATGTCTACAAATAAGAATGACTAGTTTAGGTATGGTGGCACAGAGATGTGGAGACAGAAGAATTATGAATCCAAAATCATCCTCACCTATGTAGTGAGTTCCCGAGACCCTATGAAAATTGGTTTTTGCATTACTATCACTACCTACAATGTAGAATTGTTATGTAGCTTAAAGGCAGGGCAAGCCACAGAGCCCGCCCCATGGAGTCAGGCTCAGCAACCGAGGGAGCCTGCTGTAGACAAATCATCAGTTTTCACTAAGGAACAAAATGTTCCAAGTTCACTCCCAAGTAACTTTTATTAGGTCATTCAAAGGAGGGAGCAAATTTGAAATCAAATAGGGAAAGAAGAGACTTGGAATCCCCACACCAGAGTATAGGGTATCCAGCACAGGAGATTGGGCTCTTCAGACTGCAGTGGTGAGACAAGCAAAGGTTTTGCTATCCCAGAGCCTGGAAAAAAGAGGCCTCTTGGGGAGAGTCCTAAAAGAAGACATGGAATTCACATCCATGAGCATATGGAAAACATCACAGAGATACTAAAGCTTTTAGAAATCACTAGCAATAATGCACAGAGAATAAGGAGAATTATAAAATGAGACCATTTGTGGGGCTGTAGAGATGGTAAAGAGGTGGCTGCCCTTCCCGTGGACCTGGGTTCCATTCCCAGCACCCACATGACAGCTTGCAGCCATCCAGAGCTCCAGTTCCAGGGGTTCTGGTGCCTTCTTCCGCCCCCTACTTCAGCAGGCACACACAGGGTATGCAGACGTGCATGTAACCAAAAGCCCATGTTTTACTTTAGTAACGCCGGAGATTTACACTAGAATAGAGCTATGTGATCTGGATTGTGAGTTCAGAATCAGCCTAGGCTGCAGAAGGGGCCCCGGTCTGAAAAAAAGAAAGAAGCAGAACCTAGGCACTCCTCTAGTTGGCTCGGCTAATGCTCGTTTCCCTCTGCAGAGTGTGATGAAACTGTGCTGGAATGACACCGAGGGTGATGGGTATCACAAAACAAAATTACAACAGATTTAAAGACCTTAGTTGGCCCTTATCCACGATTCTAGAGCAACACAACGCCTCATTCTCGGAAGAGAACAGTGCCCTGATAAGCCAAGGAGGAGAGAGGGTTTACAGGCCCAGCAGAGCAGATTGCTACCTCTCTGGTAAAGATGAAAGCAGAGCTAGTTTCTAATCCAGGCTGAGCCTGGCTTATTTAGGGATTGGACTTTGCCCCCCACCCTCTCCTGACTTCTGAGGAGGTCACACAATCAATTTCCCTCAGTGACATGTGGCTTCAGCGTGGGATGCTCTATTTTGGTTTCGCCAATTGGGCCTCCTACAAGGGGGCCAATCCAAACTAATTGCCTGTTTATCTTTCAACAGGTCTATATGCTCATCCATCAATATCAGTGAATAGTAAAAAAAACAATAAAGCCAGCCATGGTGATACACATCTGTAATCCTAGCACTCAAGAGGAAGAGGCAGGAGGATCATTGCAAACTACAGGCCATCTTGATCTACACAGTGAGGTCTAGGTCACCTTGGCCTTCATAGCCTGACCCTGTTTCAAACAACCAGGGCATGACTAAATAAAAAATAAACGAAAAAATTGTAACAAATCAAATCTAGCTAACAGAACTATAATATTGAGAAAATGGGAACATAGATACTACTACTGGCTGTCCCTGGGAAGTAGGTCCTGGTAGTAAGTTCAGAGAAGACATATTTTTCATTAAGTATGATCCAGGCACAGAGTATGCCTGTAGGCCTAACACTCAACAAAACCTCCTTCTCTCTTCCTTCCTCCTCCTCTTCTTATCTCTCCTCTTTGTTCATTTTTGAGACAGGGTCGTTATGTGCAGCTCTTGTTGGTCATATTTCTTGAGCTTCAGGTTTAAGGATTGTGTTGAAGATATATTAATTGGTATTAGGTTCCCAAGAGTCTGTTTTTTCTCTGCATTTGACCAGGTGGGGATTTCTATAATGGTCTCCATCTGTTACTGGGGTGGGGCGTCTTTGATGAGGAGTAAGAGTGATGCTTATCTGTGGGTATGGGATAAGTATTCAGAAAGTGGTAGAAGTAGTTTTCCACTTGGGTCCATAACCTCTTCAGCTGGGGGCTGGATCAGTGGTTAAGAGCACTGACTGCTCTACTGAAGGTCTTGAGTTCAAATCCCAGCACCTACATGGAGGCTCACAACCATCTGTAATGAGATCTGTCGCCCTCTTCCGGTGTCTGAAGACAGCTACAGTGTATTTACATAACCTTTTCAGCTACAAGCATGAATTATCTTCCGTAGAGTGAGCTTTAAATCCTGATATAGGTGCCACTATTGTACCCTTGGAGATACCTTGCCAGACAGGCCCCTGTGGTTCCTAGATTTACAGCTGGGTCGGGGTGTTGACAGCTTTTCCCCCTTGGCAGCCTTCACAGCCCATTTCAGTCTGAGAGCTTGTCTTCAGGAAGAAGTCTTCCCAACTCCAATCCTCCTAGTCTCCACATGGATTCTTTGTTTGTTTGTTTGTTTGCTTGTTTGTTTTCGAGACAGGGGTTCTCTGTATAGCCCTGGCTGTCCTGGAACTCACTCTGTAGACCAGGCTGGCCTCAAACTCAGAAATCCTGCCTGCCTCTGCCACCCGAGTGCTGGGATTACAGGCGTGCGCCACCACTGCCCGGCTCTACATGTAGCTAGAACTGTGGTTCTAGCTGTGCGTGCATAGGTACCTCGATGGATAGATTTAAAGGCCAGAGCAAACCCAAATATATGCAGGAATTTAGTTTATAATTTATGGCAGACACTTGGAACCTTATTGTTCAGTTCAAGGCCTTGGGCTTCTGGCTAGACCTGGCCTATTTTCTACAGTCTAACCTAAAACAAGATGTAGACTGAACAGTATTACAATGTGAAAATTGAAACCATAGAAGTGTTAGTCAAATGTGGGGATTAAAAAAAATAACACGCTTTCCTCCTAAATGCAGCGCTGGGTATTGTTTCCAAAGCTTGCATTTGGGGGACAGAGGGGAGGGGGGAAGGGATGTGACACATTCAGACCCCAGTAAACCCCACATGAACACTGGAGTTGGATACTTAAGGGAATCCTAGAAGAATCACACTTAAAAGTGGTCACCTCTCCTAATGAAGCTGGGGTGGAGTTCAGCTGCATCTTTAGAGCCCCCGCCCCCAAATATGACTGGCTTAAATGGATAGTTTCTTTCCCAAGAGCAATATAGAGCCCCTGCCACCACCTCCAATTAACAAAGGAAACAGGAGGGGACAAGAGGTGTGGCTGCTTCCTTCAGCTCGGTTTCCCACACACCCCCTGTTTCTGCTTGCCCTCACTAGCTGGAGCCCAGTCGTGAACCACACCTACCTGTGAGAAAAATTGAGAAATGGCGTCTTACAGCCGTGAGTCTTGCCATCTCGCCATCTCGGGTAAAGTCAGAGGTCTGGGCTCTGAGAACAGTGGTGGTGTTTGCCCACAACCTTGTGAAAGTACTAAATGCTAAAGAATGCTTGCTTTCAATCGGCTAGGGTGAATTTTGCTCTGTGGATTTTATCACAGTCAAAAATAGTTGCATTGCAGGGTGTGGTGGTGCGCGTCTTAAATCCCAGCATTTACAAGTCAAGCAGTTGGATCTCTGTATGTTTGAGGCCAGCCTGGTCTACATAGTGAGTCCCAGGCTAGCCAAAGCTACTTAGTGAGATGAGACCCTGCTTTAAAAACACAAAACCAAGCCAGGCATGGTGGCGCACGCCTGTAATCCCAGCACTTGGGAGGCAGAGGCAGGTGGATCTCTGAGTTCGAGGCCAGCCTGGTCTACAGAGTGAGTTCCAGGACAGCCAGGGCTACACAGAGAAACCCTGTCTCGAAAAAACAAAACAAACAAAACAAAAAACACAAAACCAAACAAAATCAAAAAGCCATCACAGTGGGTGTGGTATGTAGCTCAGACAGTTGTGTGCTTGCCTAGTGTTTACAAAGTCCTGGGTTCTGTCCCCAGTAACACACACATTTGGTGTGGTATCAAATGTCTATAATCTCTGAACTTAGGTGGAAGCGGGAGACTCATAAGAGGTTCAGCGTTATCCCTGGCAACATAACAGAGCCCAGTCTAGGATCAATGAGGCCCCAACTCAAAAGCAGCAACATACCACACCGTTAGAGGTCTGTTTTAGTTTTTTTTAAGATTTATTTATTTATTTATTTATTTATTTATTTATTTATTATATGTAAGTATACTGTAGCTGTCTTCAGACACCCCAGAAGAAGATGTCAAATCTCATTATGGATGGTTGTGAGCCACCATGTGGTTGCTGGGATTTGAACTCAGGACCTTCGGAAGAGCAGTCGGTGCTCTTAACCACTGAGCCATCTCACTGGCCCCTAGAGGTCTGTTAAAAAGAAATAGTATGCAACTGAGTACTAGGACGGCCACCCAGCTGACTTGCCATGCTGATTTGGGGCACCGGGCTGTTTGTTTCTTTTTTTGAGACAGGTTCTTGTGTTGTCTAGGGTAGACTCAGATTTATTATGTAGCCAAGGATGGCCTTGAACTCCTGATCTTCCGGGAATCTCAGGCTTCCCCACCTGAGCCCAATCCAAAATAGTGACAGTGAGACTGAATTATTATTTATGAGTAAATGCATAGGCCAAAAGCTTCGGCTCGCTCCTGCTGGCCAGTAACTCAGTTATCCTGTTCGGTCTAAGTCCTGCCACAGGGCCAGTTACCGCCCCTCAGGTTCATGTGACCAGCTCCATCCGTTTTGAGGGCAAATCCCTTCCTTCCTGCGCCTGACTCTATCCCAGAGTCCTCTCTCCCTGCTGGAGCTCCCAACCTCCTATTTCCTGCCTGTGCTAATAGGCCAGCAGCTCTTTAATTGACAGGGAATACAGTACCTAAGAGATTCTCTCTACATCCTCCTGCTGGGCTCCTAAGAGCTGGAATGAGGGGTGTGACCACTGTGCCCACCTGCCGGGCTTCCTTTAATACATGCATGCATCCATTTATGGCAGCCGAGGTAGGTGACGTGGGCATGTGCCACGGGAACATGTGGAGGCCACAGAACAGCTTCCAGATGCTGGGTCTTCCCCCCAGAACCAAGTGTAGGCCCCAGGGATTGAACCCAGGTTGTCGGGCTTGGCAGCAAACATCCTTGTCCTAACAGGCGCATCCCCTTGCTGGCCCTGTGCCTGCTCCTTACCCACGTCCTTGCATTAGTTCTCGAGGCTTCCTGTCCTGTGGGCAAGGGAAGGGAACATCGCAGCTAGGCAGCTCACCTTGCAGGCTGACGCTGGTGTGTGACAGGCAGGGAGGGGTGCTGCCTGATATATAGCCATCCCGACCCTTCCCTGTTGTCCTTTGCAGTGCTGGAAATTGAACCCAGGGCACTGCACACGCTAGGCAAGTGCTCTACCTTCCTGCCTGTGACATTTTTTTTTTTTTATTAGGATGTAACTGTCCCTACAGGGAGGCTCACCTGTCCTGGTGACTGGAGGGTCGTGGAATTAACTGGAACCATGTAATTACAAGTGGGCTTTCGGAGCAGCAGGATGCCTTCAGAGGCTGGCTGCCAGGCGAGGATCCCCAGCCCGAGCAGTCTGGGTGGCTGGGACGGCACTAACTTACTTCTTAGTTCTTTACAACAAACCGAGAGAGAGAGAGAGAGAGAGAGAGAGAGAGAGAGAGAGAGAGAGAGAGAGAGAGAGAGAGAAAAAGAGAGCGCCCCAAGTGCTCCTTCCAGGCCTGGGCCACCACACCCAGCTTCTTCTCGTGACTCCAAAGCCTAGGGTGCCCCAGAACAAGGTGGCATTTGCTTTTGGTCCCTCTCTGTCTTGCACATAGCTGTGTATTTTTATTTTTATTTTTATTTTTATTTTATTTTATTTTATATTATTTTATTTTATTTTATTTTATTTTTATTTTATTTTATTTTATTTTATTTTGTTGTGTCACACAGTGCTGATGGTGGACAGACAGTTCTCTGATGACCTGTCCTGTATGGTCAGGGCTCTGGGGCTCTGCCCGAGTGGCCTCACTTGGTGTTGGTCTGCTCATTCATTACTTAAACATTTAAAAACATTTATTTTTGTGTATATGAGTATTTTACCTGAAATGCCCAGTGACCTGGGCGGTCAAATGAGGTCATCACTTACCCTGGAAATGGAGTTGTTTATGGTTGTGAGCCACTGCGTGGGCACTGGGAACTGAACTCAGGCTCTCTGCAAGAGCAGCAGATGCTCTTAATACCACCCAGCCATCTCTCCAGGCCCTGGTTCTAATTAATTAGTTAGTTAATTAATTAATTGTGTGTGCGCTCGCCCCCCTCGCCTGCTGGTGCTCTGGGAGCCCAGGAGAGGGTGTGGGATCCTGAGGAGTTGGGTTAGAGACACCTGTGAGCTGCCCAGAGTGGGTGCTGGGAATCCCGAACTCAGGTCCTCTGAGAGAGAAACGGGCATTTCAATGACTGAGCCCTCTCTGCAGTCTCAGGCTTTTCATTTTTACCTTCTAGGACCTGTTTCCAAAGGCAGCCACGTTAGGGATTAAGGGTCAGGGCGAGGCACTATTCGATCCGTGCTCTGTGGTCAGGGTATAATCATGAGTTACCCATGCAGAAGTGAAATGAGCTTGTCACCACCCCCACCGGTTTTGCAGGGCAACCTGGAAGTGTCATTATTGGCCTCTCATTTCATGGCCGGTGCCCCTGTTGATTTCCTGAGCAGGTCAGGCTGGGCCAGGTGTTTCGTTTGAACTTGATCTGACAGCTCTTTGTAAGCCACAGCCCAGGCCTATGAAAACACCGGGGAGGCTTGGAGCAGGTGGCTGTACCCCTCTGCCCCACCTCCGCCAAATGTCACCAAGGAAAGAGGGGAGGGTGAGAATGCAGGGACAGCAGGGTAGACTTTGGGACTGCAAGGGACTTGGCCATCTCTCCTGCCTCCGCTGTCCCAGAGGACCTGGCCGCCATTCTTGTGTCTCTACCCTCAGGAGCGGGCCAGGGAAGAGTTGGGAGGGGGAGGAGAGAGGGTTAACCGCCTGTCCTGGCCTTTCGTGTGATGAAACAGGAACGGGGGTCTGCCAAGAACAGGTCAGGCTCAAAACAGGAAAAGCCTAGTGTAGTGATAAATGGACTCTTCTCTGTCGATTTTTACATGGATCTCTGGGGAAAACGTGCTGGAACTGATCTCATTCCGATTTTTTCCCTCTCGAATTCGTGTAGAAGAGGAAATGCACAAAGGGCCCTGCAGGGTTGCCAGAGCCTAATCTCTTCCAGGTGCCCAGATGCTAAGGTAAATGGGAAGCAGCCACCGGAAGAGGGCCCTGGAAGGGACAGGAGTCTGAAGGCCAGCCTGCGGCCTTCGGGGGCTCCAAGCTCCAGCAAAGAGCCCCTGTGCTGGGAGTCGGGGACTGCCAACCCGCTTTGGAGCCCTGCCTCAGTCCCTCTCCGGGCCCTGCGCACAGAAACCTGCTTTCCTGCATGCCAGGTGCTAACCCGACTCCTTCTGGAATGCCGCACTGTCCCTCTGAATACACTGTTTGGTTCTCCATTTCCCTTACCCTTTATTGTTTTTTGTATTTTGTTTTGTTGTCGTTGTTGTTTGGTTTGGTTTTTGTTTGTTTTAGTTTGGCTGGCTTTGAATTTACTTCAACTTTTAATCCTCCTGCCTCCACCTCCTGAGTGCCTGGATTACAGGCGTGCACTACTGGTTTTATGCTGTGCTGGGAATAGAACCCAGGGTCTCATGCTAAGCAATCACTTTGCCAACCAAGCTCCATCCCTAGCTTTGTTCTTCTTCTTCATCATCATCATCATCACCATCACCACCACCACCACCACCACCACCACCATCATCATCATCATCATCATCATCATCATCATCACCACCACCACCACCATCACCATCATCATCATCATCATCGAGACAGACTCATGTCTCCCCAGCTGGCTTTGGCCTCTCTATGTCAAGGCCAAGACTAGTCTTGAGCCTCTGATCCTCCTACCTCTGTCTGTCAAGCACTGGGATTACAGGCCCGTGCTACCAAGTCTGGCTCCACTCATTCTGTTTTGTTTGTTATGTTTTTTGAGACAAGGTCTCATTCTGTAGTCTAAGTTAGCTGTGAACTACAAACAACCCTGCCTCTGCCTCTGGAGTGCTGGGATTATAGGGGTGCACCACTCTACCCAGCTCTCTTATGTTATTTTGAGACAGAGTCTTGCTTTGTAGCCTAAGATGGCTTGTAACTTACCCTGTGTAAGACACTGACCTTAAAGTTACAGCAATCCTTCTGCTTTTGCCTCCAGAATGCCAAGGCTATCCTACTTGATGTTTGAATTGTTGACCTTCCTTGGCTTCTAGAAGCACTTCCCTCTCCTGTCAGCTAGGTTGGAATCTGGTGTAACCCCTGGGCCTCAGTTTCATTTGGCCTCCCTTAAGCTGTCTAATAACCTTGCTCACAAAGTCCCTGCTCTACTCCACCCCGAATAGGCCAGGCTGACTCCATGTCAGGCTTCAGACTGGCATTTCGAGAGACTAGGCCTAAATCTCTGTTGCTAAGAACCAGGCAAGTCCAGGCAAGTCTGGGCCTCAGAAGCTGCCCAGCCACCTGGCCTGAGGCAGGGACAAACAGGTCAGCAGCAGTTTCCAGATTTCCTCAGCAACAGTTTCCAGATCTCCCCAGCAAGCTTCCGGCCCCCAAACCCCAGTAATGGAATGTCTGTAGTGGAGGTCACCTACCCCAGAATTCCTTAATGTGCTTTAAATCAGGTCAGCAAACTCACTTGGGTGTCTCTTTTTCTCGGTAGTGGGGAGACCCCAGCATGCTGGACTTCTGTAGAATAAAACACTCTTTGCTTTTACATACTCTTTGAGTCTGGGTGTCATTCTTGGGGAATCATGGACCCTTACACTCTGATAGGTGTTCGAGAGGGCAGAGGTATCCCCTGGAGGACTAGCTCCAGAACCCCACAGGGTCTCCCCCTCTCTCGTGCAGGAGCACTGCCTCCCACAGATCCTGCTGCCATTGCTACCTCCCAACCCCGAGGCCCCCTTGGTGAGCCTTTCACAGTTCTCCTCCTCACTCTCAGCGACACAGCCTCAGATACCGGCAATGCTCTCCGGTGGTTTGCTCTCCTAGCTCCAGGACCCCAGGACTCATCCCTCTTTACTGACCATTTACTGAGCATTACAAGATTTTGTAGGACACAAGAAGTCTTCTGAGGATGAAGGCTTTGGCTTCGTGTTGTATTTATTTGTTACAGATGGCAAGTTAGTCTTGTGCTGTTGTCTTATGGGGAGGGTGAGCTTTCAGAGGTTTAAATTACTGGGCGGGGGGGAAACCAATGAAAAGAATGACTCAGGCAAGCATTGTTAATGAGCACCAACGCTGCCTGCCAGGGGAGGACTTGAGAGGAAGGACATTTTCATGGTGCCAAAATTCCATCCAAGTTGAATTTTGGAAATTTCCCTCGGTGGAAAATTCCACTTGGGGGGGGGAGTAACTTTATAAAGTAAATATTTGTGATCAGGTGACCAATTTAGCATCATTTGTAGTGGCATTATTGTCTCCCTGATGTCACCGGATATGAAACATTCTTGCCTCGAGTGGTTAAGTTTAATCTTAGCACCTTAATTTCTCAACCAAGACCAGAGTGTGAAATGAACCCCGTGACTTCTGTATTGTTTGGGTTGTGCAGAGAAGAGAACCAATAACATGTATGTCTACAGAGGAAGAGGCTGACTCTCTAGAGCCGGCTCACACTGTGGTGGAGGCTGATGAGTCCCAAGTCCTGTCCTCAGCTCACTAAGTAATCAAGGCCAGCCTCGGACTCCCGATCCTCTTGCTTCTGCCTCCCCAGTGCTGCGATTACAAGCATGTCCCACTACACCTGGCTGCAACATTTTCATGTCTTTGAATATTTTTATAACAACACATGTCTGAAGTGCAGACGGAGTTGGAGGATCATGGACACTCTACGTGAGTCTGTAAAGTGGGAAGAGACACTGGGGGAGCAAAGTCAGGTCTGGGAAAACACATCACCACCACCACCACCACCACCATCATCATCAATAACAACAACAGGCTCAGAGAGTGCACAAGCTGGCCTGGAATTCATAGTGTAGACCAGGCTGTCCTTGAGCTCATAAAAAAATCCATGTGCCTTTAACTCCCAAGCGCTGGGATCAAAGGTATGTACCACCATGTTCAGCTTATTTTCATTATTTTTAATTGTGTGTTTGTGTGTGTGTGGGTTTGCCCTTGTGAGTGCATATACCTAGAGAGCTGGACCCCCTTGGGGCAGGAGTTATAGATGTGACAATTGTAAGCCATCTGATGTGGGTTCTGGGAACCAAACTCAGGTCCTCTGGAAGAGCAACTCCCACTGCTGCTCCATCTCTCCAGCTCACACCATTTAATACGCATATTCCCTGTTTAAAATGCACACCCAAGGACGAGCCCTTCTTGAACTGTAACCCTAAGCTGGGCATGTTCAATAACAGAGACCATGCATCTCTTAAATTGAGCATCCTCGGGGATGTGCCTGCCTTCAGAGTGGCCAAGGTAATAAATCTGTCTCCACTCTTTCTGGCCATCCCAGGGTTGGTTTGGAGCTCACAAAGAATCAAATCCAGTACGTTCAGTTACACATACCCGGCAAGAAGACACAAGAAGATGGGCCCCTTCAAAGGTGACACAAGGCTTCAGAAGAAGGTAGTCTGCTGACGCACGATCTTAGATGTCCACACTTCAGCGCTGTGAGAAGATGTGTTTCTAGTATGTTACCCACGTACTAGACATTTCTTCTCATATACAAGTAAAAGACACATCAACCACTGTCTACACTGAATTAAAGCGAGGCAAGGCTCCAGCATGGAAATGAGAGGCTTGATGAGGCAAAGTTCAAAGTCTTCTGTGCTTTCCTGTGGCGAGGACAGAACCAGCCGGACGCTGGAGGCTGTCATCCACCTTCCCGAGAGCAGGAAGTGGGGACAGACCGTGACCAGCAGCCCCTGGGCTGCAAGCGTCTCAGAACTCTAAAACCTTGGGATAGGATTAGATTTTTCATAATAGCTTCTCCTGTGCATTAATAGTTATACCTTATAGCTAAACTACAAAGCAGAGCAACACTATTATTGGCAGCCGTGCATCCTATGAGATTGAAACACATTCATTCTGAGGGCGAATCAAGCACGACAGTGTTTCGGACAAGGTGAACACGTCGGTGTGAAGGAGTCTAAACCGCTGAAGGATTTATTCTGGCTTTGGCGGAGTGCACCTGCCCAAGTCCCCATCCTTCGTTTAGGAGCCGTGAGGTACTTCATGGGATAATGTATACAACGTCGCTGGGTTGTCTCTCCCTCATCTCAGGCGTGGGTAGAGTCCCACTTACCTTGCAGAGTTACTAGACAATTCCGGGGAGAAAGCGCTGGAGGTGATGCTGGAATTTACTGGTGCTATTGGGAGGGCAGGGGACACTGAAGGTCAGGGAATGTAACAGGAGGCGAGTACAGGCAAACACCAAAGAAAGAGTCCCCATCCCAGAATGCGGGGTGCTGGATTAAAACACAAGGAAATGGAATTTTTTAAAATGTAAAAAACGATAAGCCATACAAACATTGATATAGTTGGTTGTGTAAAAAAAATGCAAATTCTGCAGGGTAAAGGTCACTATGAGCAAAGTTAAAGGTTCATCTGGGACAAGTGTTCTTAGTTTCTATCAAATGGAGGAGCCCCTGTGCCTGCTGAACCAGACCAGTATCAGACTAGTGAGGTCACTCCTCTCGGTGAGACAGGTTCTTGCTGTGTAGCTCTGCCTGACTTAGAATTTGCACCAAAATTGCATCCAATGATTTGCTCTATTGGGATCTATTCACTCCCTTATGCAGTCCCATGAATTGGGGCCTTTTAAAAAAAGATTTATTTATTTATTATAGCTGTCTCCAGACACCCCAGAAGAGGGCATCAGATCTCATTACAGATAGTTGTGAGTACCATGTAGTTGCTGGGATTTGAACTCAGGACCTCTGGAAGAGCAGTCAATGCTCTTAACTGCTGAGCCACCTCTCTAGCCCTGGAGCTTAAAACTTCTTACCCATGGTTTCTCCTATCTATCTATCTATCTATCTATCTATCTATCAATCATCTATCAATCCACCTACTTATTTATTTATGTATTTAGATATGGTGTCTCAATTTCATCTCAATTGAATAACTTTGTAGGAAGAGCAGGGTAGCATTGAACTCACATAGATTAAAGGTGTGCCCAGATTAAAGGTGTGCCCAGATTAAAGGTGTGCCCAGATTAAAGGTGTGCCCAGCATACCTGGCCCGCTCAGTTGTAGAGTTGGAAATGGAGGAGTCATCGGGCTCAGGAGCCCTCTGAAGGCCCTAAGAAAGACCTCTCCTTGTCTCTTCCTAGTTTGTTTTTGGTTTTTTTGTTTTGTTTTGTTTTTAAGATTTATTTATTCACTTAATGTGTATGAGTACCCTGTAGCTGTACTGATGGTTGTAAGCCATGGTTGCTGGGAATTTTGAGTTCAGGACCTCTGCTAGCTCTGGTCCACCCTGACCATCACTCCACTCTGCTCAGCCCCATCTCCAGCTCTTGCTCCAGCCCTGCTCACTGTAGCTGTCTTCAGACACACCAGAAAATGGCATCAGATCTCTTTACCGATGGTTGTGAGCCACCATGTGGCTGCTGGGAATTGAACTCAGGACCTTCGGAAGAGTAGTCAGTCAGTGCTCTTACCTACTGAGCCATCTCTCCAGACCTGTCTCTTCCTAGTTTACTTGGCCCTCGGCGCCTCAGCTATGAACACATATCTCCAAACTCTACCTCTCTCTATGAGGTCTCTGCATCTTTATGTTTGTGTTCTCTCCTAAGGATACTCAGATTTAGGGCCTAACCTCCAGCCTAGATTACTGAATATAAAGATATTGACTAATTATAAATTCAGAGACCTTATTTTCTTTTTTGTTGTTTGTTTGTTTGGTTTGGTTTTTCAAAACAAGGTTTCTCTGTGTAGCCCTGGCTGTCCTGGAACTCACTCTGTAGATGAGGCTGGCCTCAAACTCAGAAATCTGCCTGCCTCTGCCTCCCAAGTGCTGGGATTAAAGGCATGTGCCACCACTGCCTGGCTGCGACCTTATTTTCTAAGCCCATCACATTCTAAACTTCTGGGTGAGAGTGGATCTAATGTGGGGACATTTCCCAGCCACTCCAGGGACCATCAACACAAATGATAGAAAACTCCTCCTAAAAATTTTTTGGTAGCAATTTTAATGAGAAATCCCTAGTTCCTATATCTATAATTTTTTTTTGTTTTTTTGTTTTTGTTTGCTTGTTTTTTTCCAGACAGGGTTTCTCTGTATAGCCCTGGCTGTCCTGGAACTCACTCTGTAGACCAGTCTGGCCTCAAACTCAGAAATCCCCCTGCCTCTGCCTCCCACGTGCTGGGATTAAAGGTGTGTACCACCACTGGCTGTTTCTATAAATTTTTAATGTATTTGTTTTTGGTGTGTGAATGTTTTGTTTGCAAGTGCATTTGTACACTGTACACGTGTCTAGTGTCTATGGAGTCCAAAAGAGGCCAAGGGTCTCCTGAAACTAGAGTTACAGATGGGTTACGTGGGTCCAGGAACAAACCTCGGTCCTCTGAAAGGGTGACAACCACTCTAAGCACTGAGCAATCTCTCCAGCCCCACAGAGTCTGTATCCATCAGCAGAATGCCCATGGGTAGCGCTGGCTTGGGCTGGGTCATGTGTCCCTCTTTATATTGCTGATAGCTGGAAGGATGTTTGGTTCCAGTGAAAGCAGCCGATGGAGAGTCGAGCTTCAGATATTCTGACCAGGAGAAGGGTGAGCAGATGTGCCAAGGCGAAAGGACTACCACTGGAATGTTGGCTTTCCCTCCGTCATTAGTGAGCCCTCGGGAGGCAATGGCTCCCGTTATCACAGCTGCATCCTACAGCCCTGGTGAGCAGCAGGCCCTCGGATAAGGATTTGCTGAGTTGGTTTTGAGTTTTAATATGATTCAGTCTCTCGGGGGCCTTAGTCACTATCATTCTGAAAGCCAGTATCTGAGCTGGGGCGATCCCTGTCCAGGGAAACATTGCCTTTTTCTGTAACACTGTGTCTAGGTAGACCAGCTGGACCGACCATCTGTTGTGTAAGCTCACTTGCTTGCTTGACTCCTTCCTTCCTTCCTTCCTTCCTTCCTTCCTTCCTTCCTTCCTTGCTTCCTTGCTTCCTTGCTTCCTCCCTTTCTTTTTTCTTTTTTTCTTTTTCTTTTTTTTTTTTTTTTTTTGAGACATTGTTTCTCTGTATACCCCTGGCTGTCCTGGAACTCACTCTGTAGACCAGGCTGGCCTCAAACTCAGAAATCTGCCTGCCTCTGCCTCCCAAGTGCTGGGATTACAGGCGTGCGCCACCACCGCCCGGCTATCCTTTCTTTCTTTTTCTTTCTTTCTTCTCTCTCTCTTTCCTTCCTTCTTCTTCCCCCTCTTCCTCCTCCTTCATTTGTATTTAGATGAACCATTAGGCTAGCTGCTCTATAAACCAACCCAACACACAGTTACAAAGAACTATAGGAGTCTTAGAAAAAGAGTGATGTGTCGGGGGCCATCAGGAGAATACGGACAGTATTTGACTTTGCCACATAGTGGACACGGCATGGTATGTATACTCCTGGAATTCCCCCATGATGCTGAGTGTGTACTCACTCACAGTGCTTATGCAGATGACCACAGGTAACTATTTCGTCTCCATCTTTCTCTTTCATGAATTTGTGTGTGATTGACATCAAATTCTGCTTGTGCCCACTGCACAGCCTATAGAGGACAGTAAGAAAGACTCGTTCTCCAAACACGTGTTGTCCTCTTGGCAGCCGGAAGTAGCCTGGATAGCCGGACGTAGGGAAGTACTTTCATAGGTGGCCCTGTGCGAGCGTGGCTCTCCAGCTCTCCCTTCTCAAAGGCTGCTGGCCGACCATAATCCATTCATTCTTTTCTTTTTTCTTAAGATTTATTTATTATTATATGTCAGGACACTGTAGCTTTCTTCAGACACCCTGGAAGAGAACATAAGATCTCATTACAGACGGTTGTGAGCCACCATGTGGTTGCTGGGATTTGAACTCAGGACCTCTGGAAGAGCAGTCAATGCTCTTAACCGCTGAGCCATCTCTCCAGCCCCAATCCATTCATTCTTACAAACATCATGAGAGAGAGAGCCCAGAAGGAAGACTCCTGCTGGCATCCAAGGATGACAGACAAGTAGCACAAGTCATAAGCACCTGAGCAGCAAACCGACACACCCTAGCCCAACCCCTGTCCTAATATGTCCACATGCCTCCACGCAAGGTTTGAACACTGTTGTCCTCACATACCCTGCAGGCCTGCTGCAGAATGGGGTTCCTGCGGCCGAGACACATGTGTCATCCAGTAGTTTAGCCCGCGGTGTTGTGCCTTAATCACCCGCAGAGGGGCCTTGTTTCTAAGCTTCAAACACGTCCCAGCCTAGAGGGTGAAATCAGTCAGCCCTCAAGGCCCAAGGCGCCGGATTTGGGAACTGTGCTTCAGAATTGAATTTGCTGACCTAGATGTAGCTCGCAGCCCACAAGCCTCACACCACAGTGAAGTTCTTTCTCGTGCAGGGACAATGTTGCAATGACTGGGTTCTCAGAAAAGCTCTGAAGAAATCAGAGGCGTGGATGACAGCCCCGAGACCACAGGCCCCTGGGACCTTCCTGTTTGTCCCATGGGGAAGGGTGTGGGAGGAGCCCTTCTCTGTGTGGACACTGGCGTTTCCTCAGAAGGAACAAGGCTGGGGCTTGAGTTTTAGCTGTGTGCCCAGTCTGCATGCCCTGGTCAGACAATTATTTTTAGTGAGAAGGTAGAACCAACCACAGAGGCCCGAAGCAGTTTTGGAAATTGGGCTTAAAATCGTGTGAACTGTGGAGCCGGGAGATGGCTTAGTGGTCGAGAATGCTTACTCCTCCTTTTGCCCCACCCCTTTCATTTATTTATGTTTTGCTTGCATGGAAGTACATGCACCATGTATGCACCAAATACAGGGATCAGAAGAGGGCATCTGAAGCTGGAGTTACCGGTAGCAATCAACCACCAAGTAGGTGCTGAGAGTCAAACCCTGCTCCTGTCAGAGCAGAGCTGCTCTGAGTCACCGGGCTGTCTCTCCAGCCTCCAAGCTCTCTGCTCTGGAAGAGGACCCGAGATCCGTTCCCAGCACCCGCACACAACTGCCCGCAGCTCCAGCTCTGAGGGAACCGACCCCTCTGCTAGCTTCCGAGGGCGCCTGCAGTCACGTGCACATGTCCACACACAGGCACACCAGCACACACGCATGCACATGGTTTAAAAAGAGAGATGGCTCAGCGGTTAGGAGCACTGACTGCTCTTCCAGAGGTCCTGAGTTCAGTTTCCAGCAACCACATGGTGGCTCACAACCATCTGTCATGGGATCTGATGCCCTCTTCTGGGGTGTCTGAAGACAATTACAGCATACTCATATAGATAAATAAGTAATTCTTTAGAAAAGACAGAAAGAGCAGGGCGGTGGTGGCACACGCCTTTAATCCCAGCACTTGGGAGGCAGAGGCAGGCGGATTTCGGATTTCTGAGTTCGAGGCCAGCCTGGTCTACAGAGTGAGTTCCAGGACAGCCAGGAGCTACACAGAGAAACCCTGTCTCAAAAAAACAAAAAAACAAAAAACAAAAAAAAGAGAAAAGACAGAAAGAAAGAAAGAGAGAGAAAGGAAAGAAAGAAAGAGAGAGAGAGAGAGAGAGAGAGAGAGAAAAGAAAGAGAGAGAGAGAGAAAGAAAGAAAGAAAGAAAGTAGATAAGGGGGGCTGGGACCTAGCTTGACTGGCAGTGTGCTTGCCCAGACTGACACCCCAGCACTGACTAAAGCTGGGGAGCTGGTGTGCGGTCTCGAGAGCCCTGGCATTGCTTTGATTTTTTTTTTTTTTTTTTTTTTTTTGGTTTTTCAAGACAGGGTTTCTCTGTGTAGTCCTGGCTGTCCTGGAACTCACTTTGTAGACCAGGCTGGCCTCGAACTCAGAAATCCGCCTGCCTCTGCCTCCCAAGTGCTGGGATTACAGGCGTGCGCCACCACCACTCCCCCGGCTGCGATGCTTGATTTTTGATGCTAATTCCAATTTCCCAGGAGGGGCTGGGTCACTAAGCAGGTGACTTCCTGTGAACCTTCTCCCCACCTTAACTTGTGAAATAAAGGCTAGAGCCAGCGACTGGGCAGTGGAAGGGAAGGCGGAGCTGAAAAGTTTGGGGGGGGGGCAAGGGGGAAGAAGGAGGAGAGGAGAGAAGGGAGGATGATGGAAGGGGAAAAGGAGGGACGATGGAGGAAGAGGAAGATCCAGATTCCGAGTGGCGTTGAATAGCCACAGGTAGCTGTGGATATCACAAAAGGGTAGAAGATTGGGACAACTTGTCCAATCTCGGTGGGCAGCTTGTATCAGTATCAGTTGGCTCTGATGTTATTGTGTGGGCATCTTGTGAACTGAGAATGCATTGATATATCAATCCGACTGATTAGTCATAAGCTTCTAGTTTTGATTTACCGGATGGGGTAAGGGGGGTTGTGACAACTAGCCGCAGGGGGCAGATGGCTGAGAAGGCACTAGCGGCTCTGAGACCACCCGGAGCTGGGAAAACCACCGTCTGGGGCTAGCCTGGCGGGGGCAAGACCGCCGGGGCAGAGAGTAGTGGGTATAGTGCAGGGTTTTAAAAATACTTTTTAAATGTTTCTGGCAACTGTGCACACCCATATACATCAGTTTGGAGATGGAGATAAGAGAATCCAAAATCATGGGTCTCTATCTCAATTTAAAAAAAAAAAAAGGTAGCATGAGAAAACATACAAAACAAAGCCCAAAGCCCTGTATAAATATGTTCAGAAAGATAAAGTAGATCCCAGAGTCCGTGAGGGTTGAGTGGGTTCGTCTCAGCTCGTGCTCAGAAGCAGAACAGATGCTGAAGGCAAATTTGGATGGTAAAGGATGGCGCGGGGACAGATGGGGGGTGGGGCTGGCCCGTAGGCTGAGGAGGCTTTGGCCATCCCCACAGGGAGGGCTGGAGGAGGCACGGACCAAAAGTGGCGCCCTGAGCATCCCGAGTGGCCACATGTGTCTCTCCTGTGTGGGTCAGGTGCTGGGCTCTCCGCGCATGCGCAAACCTTAAGCAGGCTTGTGTTCCCCCTCCCTGGACGTGAGCCTCCATCTCCAAGGCGTTTTACATGAATATGCAAGAAATTCTCAGAAGGTTGAGTTTAAGTAGAAACTCATTTAAGCAAATTAATGGAAAGTAAAGTTGGGAAAAATACCACGACATGGTGGGGACATCAGGACAGAGCCAGGAGGGGACAAAGTGGAGCATACCTGTGAATCTAGCTTTCTAGAGATGGAGACCGTGGGATCGGGTGTTCAAGGCTGGCTTCAGCTCTATAGGCAGTTAGATACAGGCCAGCCTGGAACTATGTGAGGCATTGTTTTTTTTTTTGTTTGTTTTTTTGTTTTTTTTTTTTGTTTGTTTGTTTGTTTTTTGGTTTTTCGAGACAGGGTTTCTCTGTGTAGTCCTGGCTGTCCTGGAACACACTCTGTAGACCAGGCTGGCCTCGAACTCAGAAATCTGCCTGCCTCTGCCTCCCAAGTGCTGGGATTACAGGCGTGCGCCACCACCTCCGGCTGAGGCATTGTTTTAAAAAGCAACAAACAGCCAGGCAGTGGTGGCGCAAGCCTTTAATCCCAGCACTTGGGAGGCAGAGGCAGGCAGATTTCTGAGTTCGAGGTCAGCCTGGTCTACAAAGTGAGTTCCAGGGCTATACGGAGAAACCCTGTCTCAAAAAACAAAAAACAAAGCCGGGCGTTGGTTGGTGGCGCACGCCTGTAATCCCAGCACTCTGGGAGGCAGAGGCAGGCGGATTTCTGAGTTCGAGGCCAGCCTGGTCTACAGAGTGAGTTCCAGGACAGCCAGGGCTACACAGAGAAACCCTGTCTCGAAAACCCAAAAACAAACAAACAAACAAACAACAAACAAAAGTAAGAAGTAAGAAGAGGTAATGTGTGATGAGAGGAAACTTAGAGGTTCGGAAGTGGGACAGAGTCCCACTCAGAGAGAGTGGGGCGGAGCACGGAGAGAGCTCAGCCCTCACACTACTGCTCTTGCAGATGGCCTGAGTTCACTTCTCAGTCTCTACCCTGAACTGCTCACAAGTGCCTGTGACATCAGCTCCAGGGAGGTTGATACCCTCTGCTGGCCTTCAAGAGCACATATACACATGTGCATAAACTCACATGCAGACAACACATACACACATAGACACACAATGCACACACATATATACATACACATATACATATATACACACATACATATACATACACACATAAACATACACACATGTACACATACATATACAGACTTTAAAATAAAATAAATCCTTTTGTTTTGTTTTGTTTTGTTTTGTTTTGTTTTGTTTTGTTTTCTGTTTTTTTTCTGTGTCACCCTGGCTGTCCTGGAACCAGGCTAGCCTCGAACCTGCCTCTGCCTCCCAAGTGCTGGGATTAAAGGCGTGCGCCACCACCACCTGGTAAAATAAATCTTTAAAAGAGACAATAGAACCGGGCAGTGGTGGTAATCCCAGCACTTGGGAGGCAGAGACAGGCAGATTTCTGAGTTTGAGGCCAGCCTGGTCTACAGAGTGAGTTCCAGGACAGCCAGAGCTACACAGAGAAACCCTGTCTCAAAAAAAAAAAAAAAAAATAGGAGAGACAATAGAACACAGGTGTGGCAACTGGGACCTGCAATTTCGACACTCAGGAGGCTGAAGCAGCAAGACCATGTAGCCTGGACTACATAGTGAAACACTGTTGGGGGGGAGAGATAAAGAGATGAAGAGGTAAGGAATGGGGAAGCAGGAAGTCATATTGTAGAAAATAATAATCCAAGAAGATATTTTTAAAAGGAAGGTCATGTATTTTTAGATCGAAGGGGCTTAAGAGTCTTACCTAATGAATGAAAAAATAATCCTCAAACAAGGCCTAGACTGTGACATTTCAGAGTAAGATGACTAGTGTGCAGACAGAGGAACAGGAATTGGCGTGACCTCAGATTTCTAACTGTGGCCCTGGGAGGTAGAACATAATGCCAGACTCGTGTTTTGGGACTGGTGAGTTGCCTCAGAGAGTGAAGAGGCACTTGCCACCAAAGCTGAGCTCAGTCACTAGAACCCACATGTGGAAGCTCTCCTGACTTCCATGCATGACACCCGGTGTACATGCTGACACACCCCCACCCCATCCCTGAATGAATAAAAATGCAGTGAAGACTGACTGCAGAATTATTTGTGCATATGTGAGAGACTGTGTGTGTGTGTGTGTGTGTGTGTGTGCGCGCGCGCGCGCGCGCGCACGCGCGTGTGTGTGTTGAGACAAGGTCTCACTATGTCGCCCTAACTGGAATTTGCTATGTAGGTCAGGTATGCCCCAGACTCACAGAGATCCACTAGACTGCCTTAAAGAGCTGGCATTGAAAGCATGCACCACCACACCTAGCCTGTTTGTTTTTATTTTATGCATAAGTTCCTGAGTGGGGGACTTGAGTGTGTGTTTGTGCCCAACATTCATGTGTGTGTGTTTCCAGAAGAGGGTGTTGGATCCCCTGGAACTGCGGTTACAGGGAATCGTGAGCCACCTGAGATGGGGGCTGGGAACTAAGCCTTGCTCTTCTGGGAAAGCAGCACGTGTTCTTAACCGCTGAACCATCTCTCTAGCCTTCCAGAACGGGGTCTTTGTAGTCTAGGCTGCTCTCCAAACTGCTGTGTAGCAGAAGACAGCCTTCAGTTCCTGATCTACTGCTTCTACCTCCCCATTGGGATGGCAGTGAGCATCCTGGGCAGAGTTCTTATGTCGCGTGGTGGGCTCTGATCTGCACACAGCCAAAGCACACACACGTGTGAAGGTAGCTAAGGGCTTTTTATCAGAATTGTAAGGTTGCAAACTTGTTTTTTTTCTGCCTAGCCAGGCTGTCCTGGAACTCACTCTGTAGACCAAGCTGGCCTTGAACTCAGAGATCTGCCTGCTTCTGTCTCCCAAGTGCTGGGATTACAGATGTTCACCACCACCACGCACCAGATTTCAAACTTTTATCTCACATATCACTACTGCACGATATATTCCCTGAGAACCAAGGAGTAAATAAATAAAAATGCAGAAAGACAAAAGAGTACGGACTGGAAGGCTGGAGGCCTCTGGGGCATTTTCAAAAGAGTAAAAAAAAAAAAAAAAAAAAAAAAAAGCCAACTGGCCTGAGGACGAGGCAGTATCTATTTCCCGGACAAACAAAAAGAAAGCTTGTATCACATAGGAAATGCAGACCTCGCAAGGAGTGGTCACACTTCGTAATTGTTGGTGACTGATTCAGCCAAAAATTGCGATAGAAGCAAATAGAGAGGATGCAGAAAGAAGATACACAGGACCTAATCCGCAGTTTCCAAGGAAACAGAAGAAGTCACAGGAAAGCTAGGCAGTGGTTGGAGTGATGGCTCAGCCGTTAAGAGCACGACCGTTGACGCCCTCTTCTGGTCTCTGCAGGTACTGCATGCAGGTGGTACACAGGTAGACACACAACACACCAGTATACACAAAATGTAAAGGCTAATAATATTTTTAAAATCTGCATGGTGAGCCGGGCGGTGGTGGCGCATGCCTTTAATCCCAGCACTTGGGAGGCAGAGGCAGGCGGATTTCTGAGTTCGAGGCCAGCCTGGTCTACAAAGTGAGTTCCAGGACAGCCAGGGCTGTACAGAGAAACCCTGTCTCGAAAAAACCAAAAACCAAACCAAAACAAAACAAAAAATTTGCATGGTGTTACAAGCCTGCAATCCCAGTACTTGGGAATTAGGGGTAGAAGGATTAGCAGTTCAACGCTAGCCTCAGCTACAAAGTGGGTTGGAGGAGCAGCTACCTGGCGGGCTGCGTGAGAGCTATCTCAAAAGACAAAATTAAGCCCACACTCTTTACATTGGTTTTTTTCCTTTTTATAAGTTACACTTATCTATTTACTGTGTGTCCGTGGGTAAGGTGCACATATACCACGATGTGTGTGGAGATCAGAGGACAATTTCTGGGAATGTTTCCTCCTTCCATCAAGTAGGTCTTGGGGACTGACTCAGTTCTTCAGAGCAGAAAGGAAGTTCTGTGTTCCTCCAGCCAGCTCGTCGGCTCACAGCCCACTGGCTTCTTTTGATTCAGGATCTCATGAAAGAATCTTTCATTCATTTGATGTCTTCTGTTAGTAATTTATCTGAAGACCTCCTTATCAGGCCCTTTGGCTGTAAGTCCTTTCTGATTCCATTTATATCAAACTAACTTAATATTTTTTTTTGTTTGTTTTGGTTTTTGGTTTTTCGAGACAGGGTTTCTCTGTATATCCCTGGCTGTCCTGGAACTCACTCTGTAGACCAGGCTGGCCTGGAACTCAGAAATCCGCCTGCCTCTGCCTCCCAAGTGCTGGGATTAAAGGCGTGCGCCACCACCGCCTGGCCTAACTTAATATTTTTAAAAATACTTTTTAAAGTATTAAAAGTTATGTGTTTATTGAGATAGACTATCACTGTGTAGTCTGGCCTGGAACTCCACATGTAGACCAGGCTGGCCTTGAACACCTAGTAATCTAACCACCTCTGACTTTCAAGTGCCGGGCTTGCAGTGCACCACCATGTTCAGCCAACTAACCGGCTGCGGGACTGTTCCGGATCAGCCAGCAGTATGAATAATGACATAGAGGCTTTTTAAATACTGTAAAGCTTAGGCCTTTCAGCTAGGGCAGTGCCCGGCTGCCCTAACCTGACCAATCCCAGGGCTGTGCTCTGCCAGGCTAGCTCCGCCCCTCTGCTCTGCTCTGTCCCTTTTACCTCTGCATCCGCTGGCTGCCTGACTCCTGTGTCCGCTGGCTGTATCTCTTTCTTCTCCCAGCCTCCCTCTCCCTGCCCAGAAGTTCCTGCCCAGCTTATTGACCATCCACTCTTTATAACAACCAATCAGATACAATTCTAGATTGTCTTAGGCAGGTAAGGAAAAACAAATATTTACAAAAAGACTGATCATGGGCCATAGAAATAACGATACCAAGATCTTGTCAATATTTAACTCTCTGCCTGTACAAAATTACAGAGCCACGCCTTCACATAGTGTACCCCAAAAACTCACTATTAAAATAAACATAACAGGGCTGGAGAGGTGCCTGAGTCCTGGCTGCTCCTCCATAAGCCCTGACCTCAATTCCCAGGAACCATCGGTAATGGGATCTGATGCCCTCTTCTGTCATGCAGACATAAATGCAAATAGGGTCCTTGTGTACATAAAATACACAAATAAATAAATATTTTAAAGGAAAAACAAGGGCTGGTGAGATGGCTCAGCCGTTAGGAGCACTGACTACTCTTCCGAGGGTCCTGAGTTCAAATCCCAGCAACCACATAGTGGCTCACAACCATCCATAACAAGACGCCCTCTTCTGGAGTGTCTGAAGACAGCTACAATGTACTTACATATAAATAATAAATAAATTTTTTTAAAAAATAAGAAAAGAAAAACAAACAAAACAACCCCCATTTAGTTTTTGACAATGTCTTGTAACCCAGGCTGGACTCAAACTTGGGTTTCTCTTGCCTCAGCCTCCAAAGTTCTAGAGTTACAGGTGTGTAACATGGGTTTAAAATTCCATTCATGGTGCAGTGGTGGTGCACGCCTGCAATCCCAGCACTCTGGGAGGCAGAGGCAGGTGGATTTCTGAGTTCGAGGCCAGCCTGGTCTACAGAGTGAGTTCCAGAACAGCCAGGGCTACGCAGAGAAACCCTGTCTCTCTGGGAAAATAAAATAAAATAAAATAAAATAAAAGTTACATGACACCTGGGTTCAGCAAAAGGAGAAAAAAAGATTTTTAAATGTTTCTGTATCAGTTTGTGTGGTCACGTGTGCAGGTGCCTTCAGAGGCCGGAAGAGGGCGCTGGATCCCTGGAGCTGGAGTTACGGGCTGTTGGGAGTCGCCTGACCTGGGAGCTGCAAACTGAGGTTAATCACTTTTGACAGAATAACCGGTGTGTGGTAGAGGTATTTATTTTAGAGTTATCACACCAGGAGGTGCATAACCATTGCACTAAGAGGGACACGCAGTTTGGTCACTTGAGTGGGTGTGGCCCACCAGATCGCTCCATTGTGAAGGGAACGGTTTCCTTTGGTAATTTCTGCATTGTCTGCAGGTGACTCTTTAGTAACCTTCCGAACATTAACAATCTTTGATCGAGTCATTCATGTCACCAGGGGTTACATAGCAGTGATTTCCAATTTTAACATTTTTATTAACATGTACCATTTATACAGGACAAAGGGTTTCACTACGGCATTTTCATACATTTGCATACTGTGTTTCCATGGTCTTCTGCACCCCATTACTTCCTGTTCTCTCTCTCCCTCTCCTGCTGATTCCTTTTCTTGACCAGTTTTTATCCTACTTCCCTGTTGAGCTTGTGTGTGTGTGTGTGTGTGTGTGTGTGTGTGTCACCCCGTTGTTTGTAGGATTTGGAGCACCTTATCAATGGCTACAATACCAAAGAAAATGTCTCTCTGTCCCGCTTTCCCCAGCATCCCATAACTGCATATAGGTCTTCAGGGAGGGGGGGGGGGCTCGTTTGTCCCGCCCTCTTCTTGACTGATGTTGACAGGGCCCAATCAGTACTAAAGTTCTAGTATCCACCATACTAGGGACCTCCTCGGTCTGGCCAAGGATGTGGCAAGAAAGCTTTCTTCCACATCATCCAGAAGCCTCTTCTGGGACAAGAGAATGAGTAGTAGTCCTGGATTTATTTGGATGTCAACTCCAGCAGTGTGGGCCAGCAATAGCTTAGCGGGGGTAGGGGAGGTGGGGGAGTAGGGGGAGGGGAGGGCGGGTGTCAGTCAGCTGGGAAAGCAGAGACACCGGCCAAGCTCTGGAGGTCGTGCTGGAGAAGAGACCTCCCTTTCGGGTCTACACCAAGGTGGGTGCAGGAACCGCCACCGCCACCGCCACCGCCACCGGTCTGAAAGTGTTCCAGGTTCAACACCGAGGGCCTATTATCTCAATAAGAAAAAGCTGCCTCCTCCCAACAGGAATTTCCAGTCGTGGTTATTAGCCTAGGTGTGACCCAAAAGGAAGAGTCATCGAGTTTCTCCTCAGCTCAGGTTCACCCCGACAGCCTGCTGCTCCCTGGTGCTTTCCTCAGCACAGCCTTCCGCCCGCCCCGCCCCTCCCCCTCGCCCGCCCCGCCCCCGCCCCGCCCCCTCGCCAATGTCTCTCTCTTTTTTTTTTTTTTTTTTTTTTTTCTTTCTTTCTCCACTTTGACCTCAGGGTGTCAGCAAGCTTCAGACTGTGTTTAGTCTTAATGCCAGGACCGCACATCTCTGATCTCCCCCCACCCCTTCTCTCTCCCTGGCTTAGTAAGAAGTGGCTAAATGAGTCCCGGGGTGAGGTCACCCTGTGACTTCCTGGGAGTCACAGGGTGGGGTGAGGTGGGTGTCATCAAATAGGAGCAGATGTCTCTGCAGCCCAGGTCCCGGCCTAGGGGACGGAGGCACAGAGGACCGTGGGACAGGGATGGCAGCTGATAGGAAAGACTCCCTGGAGCCGGAAGCTAGGCTGTGCTTCCTAGCCCTCGCCTCTCCGCGGTGACTCGATTCCTCTCCCAGGGACAGGCCGGTGGCCCTCTCTTCCCTTCCTCCCTGTGTGGGTTGAAGTCCCTTGGAACCACCTTCCAATTATCCTTTGGGCCAATGAACGCCACAGTTTTAAAGTGTGTGCAAACAACCGCGGACAAAGTCTGCTGTGTGCACACACACAGGTCACCAGGAAACGCCGGGCTCCCTTTGCAGGTTCTTAGTTTCATGGATGAAATAATTTAAAAAATGGACACAGAAAAGAACTCACCAGTTATTATGCTTAAGGAAAACAAACACTAGGACAGTGGCGGTTGGGACCACTGCAGCCGCCTGCAGCCACTGGCTAAGCCTGCAGGCTCAGGAGGGGACCTTCCAACTGTGGGGGGCTTTGGGTGTAAGGACCGTCGTCAGTAAGGGGACAGTGCTTCTGTGTTAAAATGTTTATCTTCAAGTGTGGTAGCTTAAGAAACCGGAATTCAAGGCCAACCTCAGCTATCCAGTGAGTGTAGGGATACAAAAGACTGTCCCAAAGCAACAAGGAAAGCTGGGTGGAGTGTCACACACCCAACGGTCAGGAAGCAGAGCAAACTCTGCGAAGCGAGACCCTGTCTCAGAAACAAAAACCAAACCAAACCAAAACAACAACAACAAAAAACCCACCAAAATGATGATGATGATCATGATGAACCAAAATGATAATGACGATGACGACGACGACGTTGGTCACTCCAGGCCCCACACCGGCTTCCTGCTTGTGTTACTCCATTCCTGTCAGGTCTGGGACTGGAGATGCAGCTTCACCTCAGCTGCCAACTGTGGCAGCCGTTTTCTCTCCCCAGTATGGCGCTCCCCTCCCTTACTGGAACCTCAAATCCAATTCTTATCACAGCAGGAAAGAATTTTGGGCGGGGCCAGCATGAAGCGGAGATATAGAGTTTTATTTCATTTGAAACCTGGTGCCATGTAGCCCAGGCTATCCTCAGACTTGCTAGGTATCAGATAACCTTGGCTTTCTGGTCCTGCTAGCTCTACCTCTCAAGGGCTGGGATTACAAGCACATAAGTCTGTTTTTTTGGGGTGTTGAGTTCAAACCCAGGACTTTGTGCATTCTAGGCAAGTGCCCTACCTACTGACTGAGCTCCAGGCACAGCGCCACAGTTGGTGTTTAGTTTGTTGTTTGGTTTTTGAAACAGGGTCTCACTGTGTGTCCCTGGCTGGTCTGGGACCTCACAGAAATGACCTGTTTCTGCTTCCTGTGTCCTAGGAGTAAAGGGGCTAGGAGTAAAGGGGCGTGTCACCTTTCCTTACAGAGTTTATGAAATAGCATAGATAGATAGACAGACAGACAGACAGACAGATAGAGATATAGACATGTTTTTCTGAGACAGCCCTGGCTGTCCTGGAACTCGTTCTGTAGACCAGGCTGGTCTCAAACTCACAGAGATCTATCTGCTTGCCTGCTTCCTGAGCACTGAGACTAGAGGCAGGTGCCAGCAATGCCCAGCCATTAAAAGGCATCTTTTAAAAACTATGTGTTTCCTTGTCAGTTATGTGTTTATGGGTGAGAGGGTACACAGTGTGCAGATGCCAGAGGCAGCACATCTGGAGGCAGACACCCAGGCAGCGGGGAGTGCTTGACATGGGGGTGCTGGACTCCGGTCGGCTGCTGGCGGAGTATGGGAATCATCTCCCCAGACTCTTTAGAAAGCATTTTAAACAAACGGAGGAGCAGAGGTTAGTAGAGAGGCGCTTAGGCCAAAGGGTGGAGTCCAGCTGTCTTTATGATGATCCCATGTAGGATTCTGGCTATTTCTAAAGTTGTTGTTTACAAAGTTTGCTAAGAAATGTAAATGAGATCTCAGGATGGACAAAGGTACACCAGACAGAACTGCACCTGACCTAGGAGAGCAAGGTATAGGATGCCTCACTGCGGATTAGTTAGCAGTGTTTTTTAAAATGACTGTGTGTGTGTGTGTGTGTGTGTGTGTGTCTGTACATGCATGAGGAGGTCAGAGGTCAATTAAAGGAATTGATTCTGTATTTCTACCATGTCAGTCCAGGTGATGGAACTTGGGTTGGCACCTTTACCCACTGAGCCATTTTGCCAGCATTAAAATAATATAATACACGCCTGTAATCCCAACACTTGGGAGGCAGAGGCAGGCAGATTTCTGAGTTCGAGGACAGCCTGGTCTACAGAGTGAGTTCCAGGACAGCCAGGACTACAAAGAGAAACCCTGTCTCGAAAAACCAATATATATATATATATATATATATATATATATATATACACACACACACACATACATACACACACACACACACACACACACACACATATATATATATATATATATATATATATATATATATATATATAATCTGATTGCAGGATTCTGGAAAAAGTTCTAGGAGAGGAGTAAAGCCCTACCCGAGCTCGTATAGATGTAGGCCTAAAGCCAGGTTTATTGCTATTTTAATATTTATATCTGAAAGTATTTCTATATAAAAGAAATATTTCCTCTGGTGGTAACAATTTAACATATGGTTAACCAGGAAGTTTTGTTTTATTTTGTTTTTTGTTTTTGTTTTTGTTTGAAAAAAAGAGTTTCTCTGTGTAGACCTGTCTGTCTTGGAACGCTCTTTGTTAACCAGGCTAGCCTTGAACCCACAGACATCCACCTGCCTCTGCCTCCAGAATGCTGGGATAAGAGGCATGTGCCACCAAATTTGACATCTGGAACTTTTGTTTGTTTGTTTTTGTTTTTTTGAGACAGGGTTTCTCTGTGTAGCCCTGGCTGTCCTGGAACTCACTCTGTAGACCAGGCTGGCCTCCCTGTCTGCCTCTGCCTCCCAAGTGCTGGGATTAAAGGCGTGTGCCAGCCATCGCCCAGCTCAGCTGGAACTCTTGATTCTCTACTAGTTAAAAGCTTCAGCTGGACTGTGGGGTGAGGAATTAATTTTTCTTGTCTTTCCTGTTTCAAATCCTAGGCATGAACTCTACATGCTGCAAGTAGTCTCCAGCCACAGGAAGTCAAGGAAACAGGAAGTGCAAAGCCCAAGTCCTACACTTACCTTCCTGGTGCCTGCTGCAGGGGCTGCTATACCTTCCTGCTCATTTCTCCCGGACTGGGTGACTCCGATGATGATGCCTGGAACAGAGGCACGCATTTTCTCTCTCTCTCTCTCTCTCTCTCTCTCTCTCTCTCTCTCTCTCCCTCTCCCTCCCTCTCCCTCTCCCTCCCCTCCCCCCCCCTCCCCCTCCCCCTCCCCCTCCCCCTCCCCCTCCCCTTCTCCCTCTCCCTCTCCTCTGTCCCACTCACTAGTTTAGGAATAGCAGGACTGCTGGCTGATGCCTGAGGCCTTCCTGACCCATTTTGCAGTCTTGACTGTTCTGTCCTAGCTAATGTGAAGTACAGGCCGGACTGCACGAAGATGGGTTGTGGGACCTCCTGGGAAGGCTGCCCACAAAGCCAAGCCGGGAGAGAGGTCTGGGTGCAGAAAGCTGGTTGTGGAAAGGGCTGGGTTGGTAAAAGCTAAGGAGACAGGGCAGCGAAGCGGGTGAGGCCTGGGGGAGGGTGCAAGGAGAGACAGTTGTGCTCAGTTTGGCAGCACGCAGACTACAGTCAGACTGGTACAGGGATTAGCATGGCCCCCGGGCAGGGTGACACGCACGGTTTTGAAGTATTTTATTTGCACGTATATATTTTTTAAATTAATTAATTTTATTTATTTTTAGGCAGGCTTTCACTACTTATCCTTGGCTAGCCTGGAACTCACAGAGGAGCATCAGCCCCTGCTGGGATTAAAGGCCTAGCTCACCACCAGCCAGAATTTTACATTAAAAAAGAAGTAAAAGAAAAAGAAAAGGAAACAGGAATGTGATGTGGATAAAAACTTAGGCCTTGGCAGCATGGAGGCTCAAGCCTGGATTCCCAGTTCTCAGAAGGCTGATGCAGGAGGATTAATGTGAGTTTGATGTCTGCGGTTTACAGTGTGAGACAGTAAAAAGAAAAAAAAAACCCAAATAAAAAAACACAAGGCCTTCTCCACCCCACAGGAGTGCTGAGGTCCATGTAGCTGGTCTTGAGGTAAAGCTAGGTCTTTGCTCCCTGCTCTTCAGTCGGTGGCCACACAGATTATATGGCCCCAGGAGGGGCTAACCTTGTCCTCGGCACCTCCTTTCGGGCAGGGCAGGACCATCAGTCCCCAAGGGGAACCTGTGCAGAGGTCCCAGGGCCTCCCAGGATCCCAGCCAGCTCTGCTCTTCCCCAGCTGAGCGACCTTGACCTGGTTCAGACCTTTATTTAGCATGTATTTCCGTTTCCTTCTCGGCAAACAAGGCCAGAGCTGGGATTAAATGCAATTTGGCTCCTGGAGGGGTAGGAGGCTCACCACACCCCAACCTGGGTTGGCTTCCGTCCCAGGAACAGCTGTTAAAGGCTTGGTCTGGGGCTCCAGCGTGGCCCGCTCTCCCATTTCCTGCCCCTGGGGTGGTTGGACTTGGCTCCCCTGGCTCTTCCCCAGCTCTGGGGACAGGAAACTGAACCCAGTTCTGGCCTAACTGCCCTCTCCTTTCCTCCTTACTGGAGCCCTGTACAGTTGGGGTGTGTGAGGGGGTGGGGTGAGGCTCTGGTGTGTGGGGGTGGGGCGAGGCTCTGCTTCCTGGAGTTCCCAGCCTCAGTAATTTGTCCAGCACAGAATTCAGCCTGAAATGTCACTTCAGGCTCTGGGTCGTTTGCTTTTGTCCTCTATGTGAGGACGGGCTGAGAGAGCCACAGTTGAGTCCTGGCATTTCTGGGTCCCCTGAATCTCACCTGTTACCCTCAATGGCAGAAAAGCCAGAAAGACGGTAATAAAATAGAGTGGGGGTGTCTGGAGGGCCCCCCTGGGCTTATCGGAACCTGTGTGAATTGGGGTCCTTCCTCGAAGCAGACACAGCTTGACTGCCAGTACCTTTGTGCAGAGCTTATAGCACTGCCTGGGCGCGTGAGGTCCACCATCCTGTCCACTGGAGCCCGTAGGTGGTGACGCAAGGATGAGGTTCAACCGGATGGCGCAGGCTCCTTGCCCTGCAGGGAGTGCTCAGCACTCTGACTCTGGTCAGCTCATCACTTAAAGCTCATCTCTCCCTACAGCCAACATCTCTCTCTGTCTTGGAGCCTTAGATATCGGTTTTCTTCGCTAGCATTCCTAGGATCCTAGGCAAGGAAGCCCGCTTCTTTGGGGACACACCCCCGACACAGAGGCACTGAAAGGATAAGGTTATAAGCTAGAAATTCCCCGTGCCTGGGCACGTGGGAGGCACCTGGATCCCCAACGCCAGTGGGGGAGGGTGGGCGAGACTGCGTGGCGGCCACGTAAACGGAAATGACTTAACTAGTTCTTCCGGCCTCTGTGAGAGGCTGGTAGGTCGTCAGAGAGAGCAAGTTCGGATGGTTTGAACTGATTGGCTTAGAAGCTTGTGGTAGGCGGGTTCTGTTATAAGTCTATAAAAGGCAAGACAAGCCAGTTCTCGGCGGGTTTTGCTTCTTCACCTTGCTGGGGAAACTGTAGCCCCCCAGAGCTCTGGAAATTAAAATCCTCTTGCGAAATTGCAGCAGGTCTGTCTCTCGTGAGTGTTTGGGGTGCCGGTTTCTGAGGCATGGGGGTACAGAAGTACCCCGGTTTTTCTTTCGGATCTTACAGTTGGTGCATTGGGCCGGGAAATGCGGACACCCCTACACACTCGAGAAACAACTTGGAGGTAAGGGGACCCCCTCTGAAGTGTGCGTGCACTGGCCGGCCAATGTCTGATTGTCCTGAGTGTTTGAATGCGGCTCCGCGGTCTGTATGTGTGTTTACAGAGGAAGTGGATGTGGAATCCCACTTCGGGCAGCTGCCTCTGTGAGCCGTAAGGACACAGGGGCCGTGGGAGGGGACACCCTCGGGCCACAGGCTGCGAGACCCCAGAGGACGCTCTGGGGTGTATGTAAGTCTGCCAGGGATGCCTAGTAGACTCCGGTGCCGGTCACTGACCGACGTCTGTGCTTGTAGGAGATGCGGATGGGTCGTAAAGTCTTGAATCTGTTGGTTTCTGTTTTGTGCATTGCTGTTCCTGTGTGCTTTTATATACTGAGCCTGTATTGGTGCGGAGAGTTTTGACTGGCAGTGGAAACCGCCTGGGTCCGGAAGACCCTGGAGGAGGCTCTTCTCTGTATTCGGTTTCTGCAACGAGCAGGGGCAGGGACATTCGGTATCTGAAATTGGGCCCGTCTAGCAGCAGATTGTATGTTGATTTTCCTTGCTCTAGGTTCTTGAATTTAGACGCCTGATGGTGGCGGCATCAGGCTGTCTATGTGGTGCTTATTTCTGTTTTGTATAGTCTTGTGTTTCCGTTGTTTCTGTTTTGTATAGTCTTGTGTTCTCGGACTTAGATGACTGACGCATAGGGATTTAGACCGACTGGTAATTTTGTTAAGAATTTAGACCGACTGAAAGGACCGCCATGGTGGGCTCTGTGGCGGCAAGATCGGGTCGCGTGACTCAGGCCCGCCATGTTAGGGTCTGGCGGCAAGATCAGGTCGCGTGACTCAGGCCCGCCATTTTGAGGTTTTTCGCGCCAAGATCAGGTCGCGTGACTCCGGCCCGCCATGTTAGGGTCTTTGGCGCCAAGATCGGGTCCCGTGACTCAGGCCCGCCATGTTAGAACAAGAGACAAAATATTTAACCTGTGAGGCCCCCTAGTGGGGGAAATAATTTCTAACAAGACACTCAAAGTGGCGGATGTAGGAATTCTGAATTTGTTACAGATGGCTTATTTCATTTATTTTAAATTGTTTAAATTATTATAATAGATATACTGTTAAGCTGTGGCTTTATTGTTTCTCTGGGGAAGAGGTCAAAAATAAGGGGGAACCTCTAGAAGACTAGATTCTGAAACATTAAGCAAAAATATCTGACTCGGTGGTACTAAAATCTTGTTTTGAGAATCATATTATGTTCAAGGCATAAATTCTTATTTGATACTGATTTTATTTTGATACAAAATCAAGGTTTTCACTGGTATAAATACTAAACATGTAAAAATGCAGGATTTACACCCAGTCCTTTCTTGCTGTTATTGTTATAGATCTGAAATGTTTAAGCCTATGAGTTTGGGGCCATACAAAAATATAAGGCTCTGAGTTTATTATTAGGGTGTTTTCAATGTTTTAATTAGAGTTGCTTCTGTTATGGAGAGAGAGAGAGAGAGAGAGAGCGCGAGAGCGAGAGCGCAACGAGATTGCCTCTCTTCATTTACAAACTCAATGTGTCTATAGATTATTATATGACTTAATAATTCCTGATTCTTTAAGTCTGTCAGATGTTCTTGTGCCAGAAGGCTAAAGATCAATGTTTCAACATTTTGAAGTATAAACTGTTCAGGTATTTAGCAATCTCTATCATTTGGCTAATTCTTAAAAGGTGTGTTAAGCTTTCTGTATATTTTCAGTTAATGGTCACTCTTGGATTTCTGATGGGGATAAAAACTGTTAGTCTCATAGTCAGCTCAAGCTCTTTAATCTTAAAAGCTGATAAAGGTTTACAGAAATGATTTTCAGGTGATATAAAATTTATAGCCAAAACATGAGTCAGGTGTTAATTCTTATAGTCTTTCAAGATAGTAAAGGTGACAAGGGTTCTGTTTGACAGAGATTGGATGTTATGCTCAATTTATATTTAGAGAAGACCACAGAATGGAGCAGAAGATCTGAAACCACCTATCCTGATTCACGGTGACACCCTCACTAAAGACATATTTCCCAAGAGACTGATTAATCTCTTTGAGACTGTTTTATTTGTAATACAGGAAGCCAGAAAAGAATACCCCCTCAGACGAAAGGTAAGAGGCACCTGAAGGACGACACCAGACTCCATTGGCAGGTCTTGAGGGCATGATAGCCCACAGATTTGGCGAAGGTATGTAAAGCAGGGACCAGAGGAGTCACTGACAGCCTTTCTAGTGCAGCTCAGAAGCATTTTGCTATACACCCCAGACTAGAAGGACTTTAGTTTGCTGAGAAAGTATGTAGAGGGATTTGGTACAAGTTATTTAGAAGGTCTGTAGAGAGATTTGGTGGTGCAGGTTGTTAGAAAAGTCTATCGAGAGATTTAGTATAGTTTGCTGAGACAGGGAGAGAGAGTAGAAAGAAAAATGAGAGAAGGAAGCTACAGAAAATCCTGGCTAAAAGGCAGAAAGGAATCAATGTGCATACTATAGGGAGAGGCCACTAAGCCAGAGTGTGCCCTAACAAGCTGGGAGCAAGAACTCACAGGTCTTGGGAGAAGTGGCCCCAAATGGCAAAGGTGTTATCCCTGGATAAAGACAATGACTAGGGGAGATGGGTGTTCTGACCACCTCCCCCAACCCTGGATAACTGTGAGAGGGAAAGAGAAACCCACTCAGTTCTTGATGGACACAGGGGCTTAACACACGGCCTTCCAACCCAATGGCCCTGTTTCCAAGAAAAGATCTAGGGTCCAAGAAGCCACTGGCACCAAAATATGTTCATGGACTACCCGAAGAACAATGGACCTAGGGATGGGATGGGTAACCCATTCATTTAAGGTCACCCCAGGATGTTCCTAACTGTTGGAGCAAGGCATACTCTCCAAAATGGTGGGGAGGACAGATATATTTACTGTCCAAAGGGCTGCAGCAACTGGCCAAAAAAAGAGAGACTGACCCCTGCTGAAAGTTGCTACAGACAGGAGCAATTTTCTCCGTGAAGGACAGGGACAAGCAGGTGCTGCTATGGTGGGCAGCACAAACGGCATCTGGGTAGAAGAATCTTTACCCCCTGGCATGTCAACGCAGAAAGTGGAGCTAATGGCCCTTACCAAGATCTCGGAACTTGGAGACAGCAAGAAAATCAACATCCACATGGGTAACAGGTATGCCTTTGCCACAGCCCACGTCCACAGGTGTATATGCCAAAAGGACTGCTCACATCAGAGAAAACCAACAGGAAATCTTGGACCTCTTAGATGCCCTAATGAAACCAACAACCGTGAGTATCACCCTCTGCCCAGGATGTCAAAAGGAAAAAGACTCAGTGGGCAATAGCCCGGCAGAGCAAATGGCTCCAAGGATAGATATACAGGAGCCTATACTGGTTGTGGGTCTGCAAGAGGCATCCACTGAAAAGTGGGACAAAGTGAGATAGCCTCACTTAAAATATGCTGAAGAAAAAAGGACTGAGATTGGTAGCCATCTGACCAACTATTACCAAGGAAAGGTGGACACAAGAAGGGAGAATTATACTCCCCAGAAAGTAAGCCAAGGACTCGCCAGGGCAAATGCACACATGAACTCATTTAAGGGATCAATAAAACAGTGTAAGGTATGCCAGCGAGTGAATGCTTATGCAGCAAAGAGTAAATAGGGCAGAAGACCTAGAAGAGAACAACCTAGAGTATATAGAGGTTTTATAAAGATAAGGCAGGAAAGTATGGTTATGAATATCTTCTAGCACTTGTAGATAGTTAATCTAGATAGATTGAGACTTCCCCTAGCAGGCAGGAAACAGCAGCCAGGGTTAAAAGAAATTTTCCCGAGTTTCAGAGTGCCCAAGGTAATTGGATCAGACAATAGTTCTGTTTTTGTTTCTAAGGTAAGTCAGAAATTAACAGATATTGGGGACTAATTGGAAATGTTATTGGATGTACTGTCCCCAGGGCTCAAGACAGCTAGAGAAAATAAACAAAACTCTATGAGAGACCTTAACTAAATTGACCTTGGAGACTGGTTTAGGCTGGGTGGTGCCTCTCCCCTTGTTTCTGAATAGTCCTTGCCATTTTAATCCTCTTTGTTACCCCAATTTCTTTGTCATCTACTGGGTCCTCCCGAGAGGTGTAGCACAACATGAGATTTGGCTCAAACTGTTCGCTTTAATGCTCTAGGCATGTCAGAGACTCCTCGCTGCTTCCAGACAGGTTACTGGATCTGTCAAAGAAGGCTTCAGAAACAGTTGCTGGAACCCTGGTAAAAGAGATCCTCACCAAATTGATCACAGAGACTGGACCTTTGCTCTCTAGGCTCGAGGCGCTCCAATGGATAAGGCATCGAGGTCCCGGAGGCCTACTCAGGAGGAGATCCACAAGTCCCACATCGCTTCCAAGTCGGAGATATGGTCTACATTAGATGCCACCATGCGGGAAACTTTAAGACTCAGTGAAAAGACCCTTATCTTGTATTCTTGACCACCCTGTTTTCTGCCCTGATAGGACCCCTAATGATAATGCTCCTGTTTCTTAGTTAGACTTATACAGTCAATAGATTAGTTGCCTTCATCAGGGACCAGGTGAGCGCAGTCCAGATTTATGGTACTTAGGCAACAGTATAAGAGCTTTCTGAGACAAGAAGAGGCTGACCTTTAATTCTCCTAGTTCTAAGGTTAGAACTATTAACAAGACAGGAAGTGGGGAATGAAAGGATAAGGTTATAAGCTAGAAATTCCCCGTGCCTGGGCACGTGGGAGGCACCTGGATCCCCAACGCCAGTGGGGGAGGGTGGGCGAGACTGCGTGGCGGCCACGTAAACGGAAATGACTTAACTAGTTCTTCCGGCCTCTGTGAGAGGCTGGTAGGTCGTCAGAGAGAGCAAGTTCGGATGGTTTGAACTGATTGGCTTAGAAGCTTGTGGTAGGCGGGTTCTGTTATAAGTCTATAAAAGGCAAGACAAGCCAGTTCTCGGCGGGTTTTGCTTCTTCACCTTGCTGGGGAAACTGTAGCCCCCCAGAGCTCTGGAAATTAAAATCCTCTTGCGAAATTGCAGCAGGTCTGTCTCTCGTGAGTGTTTGGGGTGCCGGTTTCTGAGGCATGGGGGTACAGAAGTACCCCGGTTTTTCTTTCGGATCTTACAGCACCCCAACCAGCTTTTGCAAACCTGTGTCTGTCCAGCTAGTCTTTTGCTTTGCTACAGCCCATGCCTGGCAGTTCGTCTCCCACAGACGCGGAAAGAGACGGCGGCGGCAGCCTGTCTGTAAGATGGCACTGGGTGCTGCGTAGGGCAGAGGCCAGAAGTCTGACTTCTGGATTAGCGAGATATAATCTACCCACCCAGCGGTGATCCTTCTGGCTTCTCCTCAAAGACCCCCCCTCTCTCCACAGCAGGACTGCATTCTATTATAGTCGCACGTGACCTTCAGGGTGAGGCGGAGAATGAAGTGTTCCCTGGCAGAGTTGCGGGTGACTTCACTAGTCCCAGGGAGAAGTAGCAAATTATATTCTAGAGTCAGTGGATGTGAGCCTGAGTGTTGGATCACTTGTGGGACCTAAAGGAGGCACTTCTCTGCCTTGGCTTTTCTCATCTATCAGGCAGGGTGGTGTCGAGCTTTGAGGACTGTTTTAGGGATTGACTGAATAAACAGGTGACCTATAATCAAGATCAATAATGCTAGCTATTGCACTGGTAACCCTTGAGATCCCGATGGATAGACACACCTGTCAGATTTCCGGAAGCTCAGTGTTTGAAATTCCCGGGGATACATTGTAGCTGGCTGTTGGGGGTTGGTCTTATGCAGCTGTGTGTGTACTCAGATGCTGAGTTCTGTGCCCCAATATCAGGTTGCAGCCTGGACATGGGTATTGTTTGACTGATGTGCTGTAAAGAAGGTTCCCGATAATCTCGGATTCATTAATAAAAGGCTATAAAGCCTGTGCCTGGGCAGAAGAGAGAGGAAGACAAAACTTGAAACTGAATAGGGAGGGTTTGGGTAGGGACTGATATATTATTTTTCCGGCAGTGAAATGAGCCAATTCAAATCAGATTAGATTATATTAAATGCAGGTTTATTGGAAAGGTGCTCTCTGGCAGGCAAGTTCACTGGCCCCAAGGAAAGAGGCCAAGGAAGTTGAGAAGAAGAGAGAGGAGAGGGGGGCGGGGGGGGGGGGGGAGAAACCAAAATGTCTGGATTATATAGGAAAGAGCCTCTGGGGGTGTGGGGGGCAGAGTCCTGGGCTGGAACATACAGGAATGGGGGCAAGGCATACCAGGTTGGGAGAACCTGGAGGCCAGGTCTACTTTGATATGTAAAATATGCACCTCACTCTCCAGGTCTGGAAACCAGACAGGTCCCGTGTGAAGAAGAAAAAGGTAGAGGAAGAAGCAGGTCCCGATGAGGCAGGATGGACCGTGCACACAGGGCCAAGGGACACTCACATTGAGGGCACACGTGAGATAGAGCGAGACTCAGTTGGCAGGTAACGGAGCAGTTATCTGGTTATTAATAGCCTAGCCAGGTTAGAATAGTCTCAGAACCTGCCCAGTTTAGATTTGTAACTTGTTAAAAAATTCTGGTGTCAGGTGGTGGTGGTGGTGGTGGTGGTGGTGGTGGTGGTGGTGGTGGTGGTGGTGCACACCTTTAATCCCAGCACTCAAGAGGCAGAGGCAGGTGGATCTCTGAGTTCAAGGCCAGCCTGATCTACAGAGTGAGTTCCAGGACAGCCAGAGATGCTATCTTGGAAATAAATACATTCTGATGTCTTTGTGTTATTTACTCCAGAGCTAAATGGGAAAGAACGTGGCAGGAAGTCCCTTACTTCAGTAGCTGGTCTAAGGAGAATCCCGTTGTGAACGTCAGCATTCCATCTGTGGGACTGAGCCTTGCTGTGTGGCAGTGTTCCCGGCTGCCCAGGCCTCAGAGGCAGCCTGCTCGCCGGTGTCGTGCTGCTTGTAACTCTTCCGATGGGCCCTAAAGGAAGAAGCACCATGAACAGAAGGCCTGTGCTGTCAGCAGCCTCAAAGGACACATCCCTCACTGAGTCATCAGGGTTCTGGTGACAGCCAAAGCCTCCAAGACTTTGTATTGCCAGCCTGACCTCGGCTTGGGGTGATGAGTTCTGGGTGAACTGGCCACCCACAGAGACGCGTCCTTTATTAATCCCCTGACCTAACTCCCGGGGACTTTAAGCAGACTCTTTAAGTGGTTCTAGCTCAGGAGCGATGAGTGCATGATGCCTGAACCAAGACGCTGGCTTGTAACTAACAGCTGTGTCTCTCCCTCTCCGCCTGTGTCTGTCCAGATGGAAGAAGTCTTAACCTGTGACTGCCTCTCTCTCCTCCCCATCCCTCCTCTCCCACTCTTCCTCTCTGCCTCTGGGTCTTACGGAGCCTAGGGTGACCTCGAACTGCTATGTTCATGTCCAAGGATGACATTGTGCCGCTCTTCTCAGTCACACTCCCTGAGCATGGGGGCCCTAAGTTACACACCCAGTTTATATGGCCCTGGGGATGGTACCGGGGCTTCACGCATGCTCGAGAGGCACTCTTACCAACTGAGCTGCATGCCCCGGCTCCTCCTCCTCCTCCTCCTCCTCCTTTCCACTCCTCCTCCTCCATCTTCTCTTCCTCCTTTTCTTCTTCTCCTACCTCAGCTACCCTACAAGCATATACCACATGGGACCCGGATTTTTGTATGTGTAAAATAAATTATGTTTGTATATTTTACTGATTAGGAGGAGGGCTCTTTTGCCAAGGCATCTGTGTGGATGTCAGAGAACTTGAAACGAGTTGGTTTTCTCCTTATGCAGGTCCTGGGGACAGAACTCAGGATGCCAAGCTTGACATCAAGCACCTTTACCTGCTTTTTGGCCAACTGTGTGTTTACTTTTATTATTTTTAAGTGTGTGTGTGTGTGTGTGTGTGTGTGTGTGTATGTGTGTGTGTGTGCAGTACCCTAAAATCCCCCGGACCTGGAATTATGGGCAGTGATGAGACATAAACCAGGTGCCTGGAATCGAACTCAGGTCCTCTGGAAGATCAGCAAGTGATCTTAACCGCTGACCCATCTCTCCAGCCCCCTGTTCTGGTTTTTCGAGACAAGTTATCAATCTGTAGTTGAGAGGCTATTCTGGAACTCACGGCAATCCCCCTGCCTCAGCCTCCAGGACACTGGGATTACAGCCGTGAGCTGTCACAGGGCTTTTTTTCAGTCTCTTGTTCATCTCTCCTTTGAATGTATCACGATGCTCTGTATTTACTTACTAGTGTTTTTATGTATGGATATTATTGTATGTCTGAGTATGTGTGTTTGCACATGTGTATATGAGTACCTGCAGAGGCCAGAAGAGGGTGTGAGATCCCTGGGAGCTGGAGTCCCAGGTAGCTGTAAACTGCTTGATGTGGGTGCTGGGATTTGACTTCTGCAGGAGCAGCAAGTGCTCTTTACCACAGAGTCATCTCCAGCTCCCTTTGTTTTATCTTTACTTTAAAAAAAAAAATTTATACATAGCAGTGATGTGCACAAACCTCAAGGGCACAGACAAACTTTAACCCTACCCCCCAGAGACAGACTCCTCCTTCACCTAGACCTAGAGGCCTCCAGAAGCCATGTGAGGAAGTTAAGATGTCCTACTGGCAACATTAAAACAAAGCAAAAGCAACAGGTAGAAATTGTCCAAGATTAATTTTCAATAATGTATTTCATTTAAAGCAACAGATCTAAAATATAATTTTAATACATAATTAGTATTAAATTTGTGAATGTATATCACATTTTTTGTCCAGCATTGGGCTAATTCAGCATATCTCGACTAGCCTGGCCACATTTTAAGTGCTCAGTGGCCTCCTGTGGCTGGCGGCTGCTGTACCAGACAGCATGGGATCTAGAGCGCAAGGGACGGCAGTGGTGAGCGGAAGTGAAGCCAACAGCATTCATTACCAGGGATAGAAATTGTCCAAAACCATCTCTTCTTTCTTTCCTCTTTCCAATTCTACAGGCAGAACCCAGGGCCTCACATACCACCACTGAGCTACACCCCTTACCCCAACTATGTAAGTTATTTCGATTGTGAGTACTGGTTACTTAGTTTCCTTTCTTTCCTTCCTTCCTTTCTTCATTCCTTTCTTTCTTTCTTTCTTTCTTTCTTTCTTTCTTTCTTCTTCTTCTTCTTCTTCTTCTTCTTCTTCTTCTTCTTCTTCTTCTTTTGGTTTTTCGAGACAGGGTTTCTCTGTGTAGTCCTGGCTGTCCTGGAACTCACTCTGTAGACCAGGCTGGCCTTGAACTCAGAAATCCGCCTGCCTCTGCCTCCCACAGTGCTGGGATTACAGGCATGCACCACCACTGCCCGGCTTCTCTCTCTCTCTTGGAGACAGGGTTTCTCTGTGTATCCTTGGCAGTCCTGGAACTCATTCTGTAGACCAGGCTAACCTCTCAGAGGTCCACCTGCCTCTGCCTCCTGACCTGAGTGCTAGGATTAAAAGAGTGGACCACCACCACCATCCTGCTAACGTCTTTTATTTTTTACTTTACTTTGCTTTACTTTATTTTTATTTTATTTTATTTTATTTGCTTCTGAACTTACTCGGTAGCCTAGGCTGGCCTTAGCACCACCCATTCTTATAATTTTTATTTTCATGAAAATAGACTAAGTCCACACCCAGTCTCAGTTCCCTTGCATTTAGATCACAGAACAGGAAGTACTGTGGCTGTCTTCAGTTCTCTTTTAGGCTTTCTTATGAGAGGAGAACTTTTTACACCTTCTTAGGCCCTGGGGACATTTGAAGGAAGGGTTCTTCTGCAGCCTGTGGGCTTCTATCTTTAACCTTGATTTATATCAGACTTTTAGAGATGTAAGTTGTGCTGGGCATGGTGTTGCACACTTTGGGAGCAGAGGCAGGTGGACTGAGTGAGTTCAAGGCCAGTCTGGTCTACAGAGTGAGTTCCAGGACAGCCAGCACTACACAGAGAAACCCTGTCTCAAAAAACAAAAACCAACCAATCAAACCAACAAAAAGTCAGACTGTCTGTGGGTCCTGTACCTGGCTGCTCATCTAACGTCACTTCAGGGGCATAGCCATGTCACAGATCCAGGCTATAAGGCTGAACAGGCTGTGGTGCTACACACTGAGGTCCCAGCACTCGGGAGATGGTGCATGTTTAACTGAATGCCCCCCCCCCCCATAGATTCAGGCATTTAAACGTTTGGTCTTCAGCTGGGGGCGCCATTTGGGAAGGCTTATTGGACCCTTTAGAACATGCAGTCAGAAGTAAGTCATTGCAGGAAGACTTTGGAAGTTTATAGCCCTGCCCCAGTCCCAGGGAGCCCTTTGCTTTCTGTGTGTGTGGTTGAAGACACGACATCTCAGTTTCCTGCTACTGTGCCTGCCTGCCTGCTGCCATGGTTCCCACATCATATGTACTCGGTCCCCCTAAATCCGTAAGCCAAAGCACACTCTCAGTGTCCTCGATCATGGTATTCTATCTCAGTAATGGAAAATAAGCAAGGCAAGAGGGTCAGGAGTTCAAAGCCATCCCTGGCTAGGTAATGAGTTCAAGGCTGCCCTGGGCTATAGAAGATAATGATAGTCCGGTAAGATTATGTTGCCTCTGCCAGGTGATGGTGGCACTTGCTTTCAATTTCAGTATCTGAGAGGCTACACAGAGAAACCCTGTCCTGAAAAACTAAACCAGACCAACCAACCACACTAGACTGAGGGAGTAAAGACTCTATTCCTTCCTTCACTGCTCTTCAGCTAAAGATCCCAGCCGGGCGCGGTCTCTTCCTTTGATGTAAATTGCTCTACTTTTCCCTTCGGGACACCTGCACTGCAGCCCCAAGCTAGCACTAACTGGCCGAGGAGCTTTGGGTGTGGATTAATTTATCACAGCCCCAATGTGCAGACTCACTCTTGCCCCGTAGGCTATAGCGATAGGGCATAAAATAATTCAGTGGGCAGCAATGGAAAACAATAAAGCAGTAAACATCTGCAGCAGGGAAAAGTGACTCGGGACACAGGGCAGCCTGGCTCCCTTCCCTCGCCTCCGCCTCCCGCTTTTGGCGGAGGTCAGACAGGCTCCCTGATCCAAATCACATAATCCAGGGACGTGCTGGGGATGTCACACACACCTCTGCCAGACTTCAGCAAAAAAAGAGACTCCAAGAGAAGGTTCTTAGTCTCCAGGTCTCCGATCCCAGCCCCTTACAGATGGGGGCTGTAAGGTTTCTCCTCTATCAGAGCCGCTGGGTTATTTGTCCGAGAATCACGGGGGTCTCTTGGGCCTCCGCGGCTCACACTCCGGGGCAGCCCACTGGAAAGCCACGCGTCTGTTAAGTCTTCAGCACGGTCCCTACCACCTCTGTCCAATCACCTCCTTTGGACACTTTCCCAGTTAAGCCAACTTGATCCTTTCATGGGCATCTTTCTGGTCCCATATGAGGCGGAGCATCTCTCTCTGGCTACCCACAGGAGAGCGCCTTTGTCATTTTCTCAGGCTCTTTTCTAGCTCCCTTAAGCCTATCGAAGGGATGGGGGTGGGGTGTACATTCCTGGCAATGTCTTTTAAGATGCTGGGGTTAAAATACCCTGGGCTCCAGGCAAAACTGTGGAAAACACAATCTCAGCACTTATAGAAAGTATTTCCACCCCTCGAGAACAGTATCCACGCCCCTACAAAGCCAGCCGGAGCGGTTCCGGAACACAAGAGCACTAGCCCAGTTCCCGCCTCCTTCGGCCCCATCAAGTGTCATTGTTCCCAGGTTCCGGGCAGAGAGCAGCAAAAGCCAGGCAGGCTGGACCAGTCATAGCCCCAGCTCCCGACTCCCCTTCCCCGGCAGGATGCGAGGCGGGGTGGGGGTGCGGAGCCTCAAGTCCGCAGCTGCCAATCACCGCGCAGCGCACGTGCCGCACGTTTCCCGGCTCCCGGCGGGGGCGCGGGGCACGCGCGGGGGTCCGCGGGCTGGAGGCTGGGCTGCTCGGAAGCCTGGAGTGTGAACGCGCGGCCTGGGGGTGCACGGAGAGGTGTGAACGCGCAGGAGGTCCGGGGGAGCCGCTCAGGGGTCTGGGAGAAGGATGCGCTGGCTGGAGGAATTCCTCCCGGGAACTCCGTGCTCGGTGGGGTCTGTCCACTGTGCTGCTGCTTCCTGGGTAATTAGGGGGGCTCCGGGTCTGTTTCCCCCCTCTGAACACTAGTCCTTAAGCAGGTGGAGGTCTGTTGTTGATTTGCGGGTGTACCGCCGCCAACGCCAAGGGCACGGAGTGGATAATTGAAAGGTTGGGCTCCGCAGCACCTGCTCAGAAAAAAAAAAAGCAGATCGGCCTTCTAGACCCCTCGGTCGTCTCCACCTCCAGCCAAAATGTGAACAAATGTTTATTTCTGGTTGTGACTTTCAAACACCAAATATGCCGTTCTGGAAGCAGAGGACTGTCCGTGAAAAGTGTCTGCAGGCCGCTCCCACCTGCCCAGCGCTAGATGTTTGTTTGCTAGGCTGAGTCTTGCGATGTACCCCGTTGCCTTGACACTCGATGTGGAGCCCAGGATGGTCTCGAATTTGTGGTAATCCTCCTGTCTCAGCCTTCCAAGTGTTGAGACTATAGGCCTGTGCCAACACAGCCTGCTCCATTCTAGGAACTTGCCCGCTGTTTGGTCGTGGGAAGCAGAAATTAAGAAGGTGGTAGCATGAAAATTTTTCTGGGGAGATATTTTAGCTCTTGGGTGTGTGTCATGAGCCTCTGAATGCTGGGTTGGCTGGCGTGTCTGAAGCTCCCTGGCTGTATTGTTTACACAATTGCCTGTAACAACTTCCCAGAGAGAAGTTCCCTTTGAAGTATGGGCAGGCTTTGGATTCTTCTAACTTCACTAGTCTGTTGTCTCTGTGGCTCCTTTGATGTGGCGGTGACCAGGCTTATTAGGGATCAGCCACCAGGACCAATAGATCAACTGTCCCTTCAAGTTCACCTCCACCATAATGCACATGTCAAAAAGGCAAGCTGAGATACGGCAGAAAGCATCGCAAATTTTTCCGCTTTCTGTCCTTATTACGTGAATTCAGAAGCACGTTTTTCAGATGCTCTCGGTTCTTTGAGACTAGGACATTATAACAAAACCCTCCGGGCTGAAGTGCTCTACCTACCTATGTTACTGGATTTCATCCTCATGAGGTTGTGGACTTGTCCATACTCCATGGAGGAGAAACTGGAGGCTTCAGCTGTGGAGCTGTGGGCTTGAGGGCCAGACTCCTCCGACTTCGCCTTCCCTGAAAGCTAATTGGGCTCGTTAAATGAATCCAACCATACAAAACACTTACGTCAGTACCTGGCCCGCGCGTTGTGCACCCTTTGCTCTTACATCACTCTCTTAAGAGACTTTACATTTATCCAGTTCGCTTTACTTGTAGGAATGTTATTGCCTGCTTGCAAAAACGTATGTGCACCATGTGCATCCCGGATGATCTCCCGGAACAGGGGTTAAGAATGGTGGAGAGTCACTGTGTGGGTGCTAGGGATTAAAGCTTGGTCCTCTGCGAGAGCAGGTGCTCATGCCCGCTGGGCCTCCTCTCCAGCCCTGTTGTGTGTGAGCAGAGCTTGCATTCTTGTAGCAGTGAATGCAGAAAAGCGTCGGCTTTTCTCGGGGCCGGAGAGACGCCTTTCCATGGAGAGCTTCTCTTAGGCAGCTCTCTTAGGCTATATCTGTTTCTTCCTTCCCCGCTGGGGAATATTATCAGAGGCAAGCTGTTCAGCTCTCTGCAGGATACTTTGATGTCCTTGAGTGGGAACAGAATGGAATGTGGGGTTTTGTTTTTATTGACAGAGTGTAACTGACTTTGTCTTAACATTTCACAGAGTAAATCGAGATTGAAATTATTTACTAAGCTGTTTTGTTTTGGAGACAGTTTCTCTGTGTAACCCTGGCTGTCCTGGAACTCACTCTGTAGACCAGGCTGGCCTGGAACTCAGTGAGTGATACACCAGCCTCTGCCTCCTGAGTCCTGGGTTAAAGGCGTGCGCCACCAGGTCAGGCTCCCCCCGACCACTGCGTCTCATGTAACTCAACATACAGCCAATAGGACCTTAAACCGTTCCTACTCCCACGTCCCCGGGGTTGGGATGACATTCCTGCTATGCCCCGCCTGGCTGATGCCTTACACTTTTAACAGTGTTATGAGTTGATCGTGTCCTGCCATGTTTGTATATTGAAGTCAGTCTTAGGCTTGAACAGACACCGTGACCGAGGCACCTCTTGTAAAGGACAACATTTAATTGGGGCTGGCTTACAGGTTCAGAGGTTCAGTCCATTATTATCAAGGTGGGAGCATGGCAGCATCCAGGCAGGCCTGGTGCAGGAGGAACTGAGAGTTCTACATCTTCATCTGAAGGCTGCTAGGAGAACACTGGCTTCCAGGGTAGCTAGGATGAGGGTCTTAAAGCCCACACCCACAGTGACACACCCACAAAATAGTGTCACTCCCTGGGCTAGGCATACTCAAGGCAACACAAAGTCCTAAACTCTTCGAGTGTGATTTGGAATTTAGATCATTGCAGATGTAACTACTTAAGATGAGGTCATACCAGATGGAGCTGGTTGGGCCCCTAATCTGTTATGACTTGTTTTCCTTACAAAACGAAGCCGTCTGAACATGGACCACACAGAGAGATAGAAGAGAGAGAACAGCACGTGAGCGTAAAGACAGTTATGGTAATGTTTGTCCATGAGCTGTGCTAGGTAGACAGAGTTTCAAACAGACACACCTTCCCAGCACGGAGGCCACCGGTCTGGGGTTCCAGGATTCTGGATGCTAACTCTGGTCCTAGAGCCACCACTTTTGGGACTACATTATGACAGACCAGCCATGTACTATACAGGAACCAGAGTCTGAGGAAGGCTTCGACTGGGATAGGGTCCTAAGATTTTAGAACTATTGCTTCAGGGACTGGAGAGATGGCTCAGCGGTTAAGAGCACTGACTGCTCTTCCAGAGGTCCTGAGTTCAATTCCCAGCAACCACATGGTGGCTCACAACCATCTGTAATGGGATCCAATGCCCTCTTCTGGTGTGTCCTGAAGACAGCTACAGTGTGTTTATATACATAAAATAAACAAATCTTTAAAAAAAAAAGAAATATTGCTTCAAAGAGACTGAGATGGCCAGTTCCATATAAAATTACTTTATCTCATTTTCTAGCATGGTATATGCACATAATTTAGAAAATGAGATAGACTAAATATATAACATAAAAATCAGAATTGTTCTTGGCTTCTCAACTTTGTAGCTCCCCACCGTACCCTAGTATTTCCTATTATTTTTCTAAACAACATGCTGATATTACTACTTCTGGATATTTTTTTTTTCATTTTTACTGCAATGCTGGGAATTAAACCTCTGGCCTGTAGTGACTGTCAGGTGCTCTATTGGTGTGCTAAATCTGTACCTTTTCCCCCCTTCTACTTTTGTTTTTAGACAAGGTACCAAGACTTAACTTACCTAGGTAGGAATTGAATTTCCAATTCGTCAATCCCCCTGCCTCAGCCTCTAGAATACTACTACCAGGCCAGGGTTTTTCTATTTGGGACATCACGTGCTCCCTTCCCACAGGGTAGAAGAGGAGCTAGTCTTCTGGACGTAGACCCTAGCTACCAATGATGCTTTTGGTCAGCACGGGTTCAGGAAGATTTGACCTCAGGGTTATGTAACTAATATTTTTTAAAAATTTCTTTTTAATGATGGTTCTTAAACTTTTGTTTGTTTGTTTTTTTTCAAGACAGGGTTTCTCTGTATAGCCCTGGCTGTCCTGGAACTCACTCACTCTGGAGACCAGGCTGGTCTTGAACTCAGAAATCTGCCTGCCTCTGCCTCCCAAGTGCTGGGATTAAAGGCGTGCACCACCGCCATGTGGTTCTTAAACTCTTTAACCTCCCTTGTAGCCCACCACCCAGCAGAGGTCGTGGGAAAGAAAGGATACAGAAAAAGTGGACCTGTTTAGAAAGATTCTTTGGAGTAACTCCAGTCTATTGTCTGGAAATCGGCAGGCAGTTCAGTTCACAGGTTAGCAGGCAGGGGCAGCTCGATCCACTTGCAAACACTTCATGGACACACCAACAGTCCAGTTCTGTAGAGTCTCGATGGTCATAAGACCTAGCAGAGACATCCAGGCCTCAGCCTTGGCGGGTCAGCAGGAGGGAGCAGGGGGAACACCAGGAGACGTTCTCGGCTTAGCCCTCTCAGGGAAGGGAAGATCAGGGAAGACCCACAAGAGTTGCTCAGCTAGCTCTGTGAGCAGGCCGCGCTCCGCCTCCGTCATGTTTTTATACTCCCTCCAAACGTCCCTTGTCCTCCATGGGTCTTACCCCAGCATGTGAGTCTGTCTCAGCTGACATCATCCTGAGCCCGAGTCAGAGGAAGTGGCAAGGAACTACAGCGCACCGCCAGAAGGTTTTTGTGTGTTTCTAGGATGGTACCTGACCAATAGAGCTCAACTACACACTACAAAGTGGGCCAACACATGCGTGTCATTAGCAAGGAATCCTTCATCGCGGGTCCTTTCACATGCTCGCTTTAGCAGAACAGCCTCTCTCCTGTGTCTGCTTCACCGACACGGTCCTTCGCGAGTCCTCCTTAGTCCCTCACCTATGTCCCCTGAAGCTAACCGTGCCTTCACGGGTTTACCCCAGCAACACACCAAATAACCGACTTTCCGAAGAACCCTTACGTTTCCACCTCAGGGTTATGTGTCGTTTTGTGAATTGCTAGAGAGGCAGCAATCTGAACGTGGAGAAACTGATGTCTGGTGGGTTGACTCGGCAAGGCAGGGAGTTGCTGGATGCTTCCAACAGTAGATCCAGAGAAGTGTTGGGCTTCAGCCCCTGGGACATGGGGCTGAGGTGCATATCTTACAAACAGAAGCAGACCTGGCCTCCAGGTTCTCCCAGCATCCCTCAGTCCCTACCTGACACACCCTGCCCTCAACCCTGACCTCTCCAGCCCGGCGGCTGGGCTGCCCTTCCCCCAGAGGCTCTTTCCTAGATAATCCAGACCATTTTTGTTTCCTCTATCTCTTTTCCTTCTCTCCTCTTTCTGTGTGCACCCTTTCTCTCTCTCTCTCTCTCTCTTTCTTCTTCTTCTTCTTCTTCTTCTTCTTCTTCTTCTTCTTCTTCTTCTTCTTCTCCTCCTCTCTCTCCCCATGGTGACTTCCCTGGCCTCAGTCCCTGGGGCCAGTGATCTCACCCACCTGAGAGCAGGTTCCCAATAAAACCGAATTTAATACAATCTAATCTGGTTTGAATTGGATCATATCACCCATGGAGAAATTAAGTTATCAAGAAGAATGTATTTTCTTTACCTGGGCTGAGGGAGGCTAGCTGCGATGAGGACTTTAGAGACCAGCTTCTTAAACCGAGAGTTGCCAGCATCTATAGGCTTACATCACGAAGAGTAGAAAGTCATGAAAAATTGTTGAAAATTAAATATGTGCTGCAGCCATGGTGTCTCTGGGACCGCGTTCCCACCCTGGTGTTCTCACTATGCCTTGGTCCTGGGCATACAAGGCGAGCATCTGCACTATGAACGTTATCGGGTCACACAGCGCCAATGATCACTGTCCGCATGCATCTCTACTCAAATTCAAGACTATGGTGTAGGCTGGGTGTAGTCAGTAGACTGCTTACCTAGCATATTCAAAGCCCTGGGTTTGATCTTCAGCTCAGCATAAACTGGGCATGACGGTACATGTCTGTAATCCCTGTACACGGGAGGTGCAGACAGAAGGATCAGAAATTCAAGGATACACTGGGCTACATAGTATGGTAGAGGTCATACTAGAATACATGAGAGCATACCTTAAAACACACACACACACACAAACACACACACACACACACACACACACACACCATTGTATGTTATGACTGTAATATTTTTTTTGAAGACATCTTTTTTTTTTTGTTCCCCACCCCTACCCCTACCCCCAACAGGGTTTCTCTATGTAGCCCTGGCTGTCCTGGAACTCACTCTGTAGACCAGACTCTGCCTCCCAAGTGCTGGGATTAAAGGCATGCGCCATCACTGCCCGGCTCTAATATTTTTTTAAAGATTTATTTATTTATTATATGTTAGTACTCTGTAGCTGTTTTCAAACACCAGAAGAGGGCATCAGATCTCTTTACAGTTGGTTGTGAGCCACCATGTGGGTGCTGGGATTTGAACTCATGACCTTCTGAAGAGCAGTCGGTGCTCTTACCTGCTAAGCCATCTCTCTAGCCCCTAGCAAAATGGTTTAATAAGAGAGAACAGACTTTCAGTATCTTTCTACTGTTGCTCATATAAATATCAAGTCAGCATATCTTGTCTAGTGAGCTATATTGTGTCAGAATGGTGGGTGTTTGAAGTTTTTTTTGTTTTGTTTTGTTTTTTTGTTTGTTTGTTTTTTGTTTTTGTTTTTGTTTTTGTTTTTGTTTTTGTTTTTGTTTTTCGAGACAGGGTTTCTCTGTGTAGCCCTGGCTGTCCTGGAACTCACTCTGTAGACCAGACTGGCCTCGAACTCAGAGATCCGCCGGCCTCTGCCTCCCAAGTGCAGGGATTACAGGCGTGCGCCACCACGCCCGGTTCGGGTGTTTGAAATTTTAACCAGGCGTGGTGGTGCTGACCTCTGATCCCTGCATTCATAGGCAGGCAAGGGTGGATCTCTCAGTTCAAGGCCAGCCTGATCTACAGAGTGAGTTTCAGGATAGCCAGGACCACACAGAGAAACCCTCTCAAAAAACAAAAAGCAAAACAAGGAAGTTGGAATTTAGACTTGAGATTCATAAAAAATAAATACATGGATTATGATTCATGATTAGGAGAGAATTTCTAACAATTCCTGAAATGGCCTGAAACAAAATTCTGCCATTTAAAATGTTTAAATATTTATTTTACATGTATGAGTGTTTTGCCTGTAGGTATGTCTATGTACCATACACGTATGTGCCTCGTGCCAGAAGAGGGTATCTGATCCCCTGAAGTTGGAATTTGGGAGGGTGTAAGCTGCCGTACGGATACTGAGCCTGGAACCCAGACCTCTGCAAACACAGCCGGTGCTTTTTAACTGCTGATCGTCCTTCTAGCCCTGCAATTAAAAAACCAAAACCCAAAGCCCTTCGTATTTATGCCAAGCAACATTCTCAGTATTGATGATAATAACATGAAAATATCAACCAACTCTGGAAAATGTTGAAGATATTCTACATTTCACTGCACGAAACATTCAGGCATGCTTTATTTAATTCGTTATGTAAAATAAGTATACCATCTCACTAGTAAGGCCAGAATTCTATGTGAATGAAAAAGATGAAATAAAAAGACCGGCTCGACTACTCCTGAGGTGTGGAGATGTTTACTGGAGATATAGGGAGAAAGTAGGCAGCGGGAAGAGCCCAGGCTGAACATGGCGGGAGAGGGGAGAACGAGAGAGGAGCAGCCAACTAAGAGAGGTGGTTCCGGTTCAAAACACCAAGAGAACGGTGTAGACAAAATGGCTGAGTTATACAGGGATCAGGAGGGGGATGGGAAGAGGAAACCTAGGAGGGGGCGGTTTAGGGCAGGGGGCGGGTGGGGACTGCTGGGAGGAGCCACAGGTATCGCGTGCCGCTAGGAGAGCTGGCCAGCGTGCTGGAACTGCAGTGGGAAGTTCTGGGTTTCGGGAGAAGCGAGTTGGGCAGGTTATGTAAGTTCATCATTCCTCTGACCAAGGGACACACTTCTAAAACTGAAAATCCAAGTAGGCGGCGAGCAAACGCTCTGTCAGACTTTCATAATTCAGTCAGCTCATGTCTTCACTAGGCCGCATTAGAATAGAGCCCCGAGGCCTCCGACGTTTAGACATTGCAACACGCTGTTGCCATCTACAAAGTTCACACTGGAGAACTGTGCAATCGATGTCCAAATATCATACACCCACCCGAGAAAACAAACCCCTAAACTCCTTCTTTCTGTGTCCTGAGGCCATACGGCTGTTCTCCATGTACTATGGCACCAGAGCGTAGTCCTAGGCCTTGCAGTGAACACCATGGCAGGACAGTCATTTAGAAAGATCTGCCCATTAACAGAATGTTGGCATGAAGCCGAAACTGCCACTGAACGTGGCTTTATGTTTCCAGAAAAATCTCAAGGAAAGACTGCAGGTAACAATAGCAGCTGCAGGATCAAGACAGAGTGGAGAAGAGGAGACCATGTTCTTCCTCCCAGGAGATGGAGGCTTCAAGGCTAGGCAGGCTCACGGGTGTACTTATTTAGGGAGTGTGTACTCTTGGAAAGGATGCATACTGACATCACCATTGAAACGGTCTCATGTGAAGCTGCTTGTTCCACTAAAGTTCTGAAATGTTTCATGTAATTAATCTGCCTCCCTTCTATAATAAACTAGTGATACCCCTCCCACGTCTCCTGTGTGTGTGTGTGTGTGTGTGTGTGTGTGTGTGTGTTCATACAAAATGCACATGAGTGTAGAGGCCAGAGGTCAGCACCGGATGTCCTTATCAGTTGGTCCCCATCTTATTTTTTGAGGCAGTCTCTCACGAAATGTGACACTCACCAGTAAGATTAAACTGTCTGGTCATTGGCACTCCTGACCCCTGCCAGAGACCTGAGTGTCTCCCCCTCCCCAGTGCTGGCATTACAGCCAGGTACTGGAGAGTTTTGTTGTTGTTTGCTTGTTTTTTTATTTATTTATTTTTATCTAATATGGGTTCTGACAGAGCCATGTCCCCTGCCCTCATGATGTTTTAAATGTGTCTGTGATTTTGTGTTGATCTAAATTCACAGTTGTCCTGGGCTGTTTGCAGTGGTTGGGCACATCCAGCGTAGGAAAAGGCAAGTGAACTTTGGAATACAATCCAGGTCGATTTCCCTGTTTGTGATTTAGCTGGTATCACTCACTCTGAGCCCCAACTTCCTCATCTGTAAAACAAGAATCAGAAAGCCTCTTCTGAAGGTTCCTGTGCGAATCACATGGAATCTGGTAGGCAGACTTATCAGCCCACTCCCCATATTTTTTTTGTTTTTGTTTTTTTGTTGTTGTTTTTGTTTTGTTTGCAAGACAGGGTTTCTCTGTGTAGCCCTGGCCCCATTTTTCTTTTTTTTTTTTTTTTTTGAGGCAGGGTCTCCGGTAGTTGCGGCTGGTCTTGGCCTACTATGTAGCCATGTCTGACCTTGGACTTCTGATTCCTCCCCTCTACCACCCAGTACTCTATACATGGACCACTATGTCTACTTGGCTCAGCAACTTTAAGTAAGCATTGTCTTCAGGGCTATTGGGATAGCTCCTTGGGTAAAGATGCTTGCCCCGTAAGTCTGGTAGTATAAGTTTGAACACCTCGTAAAGGTGGAAAGAGAAAATCTACTCCACAAAGTTGTCCTCAATCTCTACACTTGTGCCATGGTATGCACCCCTTGCCACATCTCATGCACATACAGAAACAATAATAATAAATAAATAAAAACATTACCTGTATGTCATAGTGTCTTATACCATAGAGGAGGTTAAGGTAGGTAAGAAAGCAGAGTCTTAAGGATTCGATTTATTCTTCAGACTCAAAATGAAATTAGGAATGGAGCTGCAGCTCAGGTGGCAGTGTTCGCCGAGGATGCACAAAGCCCTGGGTTTGACCCCCAGCATCATGTATACCAGGTATGGCAACACGTGGTGGTACAGGTAGGAAGATCAGAAGACCAAAGTTATTCTTGGCTACGTAATGACTCCACGACCAGGCAGGAGTATCTGAGATCCTGTTTCAAAAATAAAATACAGTAAAACTGTTAGCATTGGGATTCTGAAGCAAGCATGAACAAGGTTTGGGTCCTAGAGGTCTCCTCATGGTGAGGGTGGGGTGTGTGTACCGTAGGGTGGTAGGCTGGGAAGGCTGGCGTGGTGTGCAGGGTCCCCCTATGTATTGCATCTTTTCCTCTTCGCTGTTCCCCTTTTCATCTGCCTCAGAGTCTGAAGTCAGTGCTATCTCCAGGCAGGCCACTTCCCTCTTCACAGCCCAGAGCCTTGACCAAGTTGTTTCTATCCCCCGGTGGCCTCTCCTTCCCACCCACCTGCGAGCAACTGTGAACTCGGCTGTGCCCAGTCTCAGACCACAGCCACTCCCACTACAGTCACAGGCAAGCCCAGGAAGCAATGTTAGTTTATCCTGTAACACAGCAAAGGTCAGTGTACAGTGTAAGTACACACATGTCATCCCTGTGTCTCTGCGGACCCCCACCTCAGAGGGACGAACATTTCTCTTTAAACTCTTTCAGGGTTTCCTCTAAACTCGGGGTGGTGTGCTCCCTCTGAGTCATCCGGGGATGGCTGAGCTGTCTGATTTGTATCATATCAGATGTAAACTCAGTTCCTCCATTTCATACTCAGGAGACCCAGGTCGGGGAGCCTCCCTGGACACACCCTACTGGCATGACACACCTGCACAGCAGCTCACATCTGAAGCCAGCTCTTCTGTGCTTCCGGTTTCCAAAGACTGCTCTAGTCCCCTCCCTCAGAAGCACATGTGAAGGGACAGAGAGTTTGCTCTCTAGGGCTGCTTACCCACGATGGCCCTATGTCTTCTTGCACTTGTGTGACTCCTCTACAGCCGTGACAGGTTGGAGACTGATTTCTTTGGTGCAGTGGCCCTCAGGGGTATCCTGTCCCCTTAGTCATCCTATGCCCTGGCCCCAGCTCCCCTCCTGCCTGTGGGCTTTTTCTTTCTGTTGCCTCATAGGTTATGTCTTCCTTTTTAACCTATAAAAAGATTTATTTAATGCATACGTGTGTTTTACCTATGTGTATGTCATATGTCACATAAAAAAGTTGAAGCAAAATGAAAAGAGGAAATGCTTGAAGGCACAATTGATGACCCAAGACAAGAGCAGAAGTGGGCATTGGAATTCTTAAAGGGTTCGAGGCCAGCCTGGTCTACAGGGTGAGTTCCAGGACAGCCAAGGCTACACAGAGAAACCCTGTCTCGAAAAACCAAAAAAAAAAAAAAAGAAGAAGAAGAAGAAGAAATTCTTAAAGGATCAGCTGACAAGCTATCTTTCAATCCATTTAGTAAATATCTAGGATATAATACGTACCTCAGAAGTGATTATAGTCATATAGAAAGCTGGAAAAGAATGCTAGAAGAATCCCAGTATTTCTGTCCGCAGATTCTGCAAATGTTAAGGTTTGCCATGTCCGCTTCGTTACCACTCTCCTATCTCACATGGTCTTCATGAATTGTACGCAATAGATTATAGGCATCATAACAGCTATGTATATGTGCATATGTAAGTATAGTATATATGTATGTGTATGTATTTGTATATGTATAGTATATGTGTATGTATTTATATATGTTTATGCTGCCATTTACTGGCTCCAGACATAATTTTCTTAGACCCCTGAATACTTTCTTTTGTATTTCCTCAAAAGCACATTTTTAAAAAATTAGTACAATGGCTGGGCGTGGTGGCGCACGCCTGTAATCCCAGCACTTGGGAGGCAGAGGCAGGCGGATTTCTGAGTTCGAGGCCAGCCTGGTCTACAGAGTGAGTTCCAGGACAGCCAGGGCTACACAGAGAAACCCTGTCTCAAAAAACCAAAAAAATAAAAAAATAAAAAAATAAAAAATAAATAAAAAAAATTAATACAATGACCAAATTAAAAAAAATCACGATTGTTTAAGGCATAAACTTTATTTCTGTTCTTACTGCTGGGCATGACACCATGCTAGCAGGAAGAGAAGGTTTTGTTGTTGCTGTTCGGTTGCATTGTGGCTCCGGTTTTGGTGCAGAATCTCATCTAGGACCACAGGCTGAAATACACTGCTACATTTGTTCTTTAGTCTCTGTCCTGCCCTCCCTCCTTCATGGCCTTGGTGTTTGGAAGAGCACAGGACAGTGATTTGGGGGTTTGTCGTTAGTGTGGGTCTGTCTGATGCTGCCCAGGATTAGATTCTGATTATAGGTTTGGGGAGGAAACGCCTCTGAGATGCCTCTGTGAGCCCTATCAGGGGTACTTGATGTCACCCCGCCCCGGTCAACTCCAGTCCCTTAGGAATGATGCCTGCCGCTTTCCCCACTAGACGCTTTCTTCCTTCTTCAAGATGAATGGTGTTGTGAATGGGAGGCACACTGAGGTTTTGCTAATTTCTGTCTCTCTTTTAAAAGTTGTGTACATATATGTAATATATGCACATGTGACATATATGTTCATGGAGGCCAAAGGCTGATATCCAGTGTCTTACTCAACTGTTTTCCATTTCGTGTTTTGAGATAGAGTCTCTTACTGAACCAGGCACTCACTGATTGGCAAGGATGGCTGGCCAGAAAGCTCCAGGGGTCTCTTTGTCTAGATTCCCTGTGTTAGGGGTACATATGTGTGCAGCGGGCACATTATCTACCGGGACAGCTCCCCTGCCCAAATGTCTGTCTTAATACTGATGTCCCCTAGACTACATCATCAGCCTTGGCTTCCCGGTGCCTGACAGAACTATTTCTAGCCATTATTACTCTGGATGACATCTCCCTTAGAGGATGACCCATAGTCATTTAATACTGCCTTCCGTTCAAGCCCTCGCCCCTGCCCCCTGCTCACACTACAGACTTGCCCTCCCTACTCGAAGGGCTGCTCACGATGCCGGTGTGCGCCTAGCTGTCCTTCGCCCCGACTTCTCCTTTCTCCTTGAACTCCATGTAAGAGCTCCTCCAAGACCTATGATTTCTCATTTCTCATTTCCGCTCACTCCCTTGCTTCGGGCATTGTGTCCTTGGACCCCTGCCACTACCTCCTCTGTGCTGGCTGTGCACGTTCCTGGGTCATTCTCCATCACGACGGCAGAAGGAGTGTCCTGGGGTGGAGAACTCAGCATGGAGAGTGGAGAAGACAAGGTGAACGCTGTGTTTAGATGCTCTCAGTGGCTTCCCGTGGGCTCTTAGACCCCACCCATCCCTTCTTTATGGCAGGCCACGCCCACTAGTCCATGTCCACGATTAGGGTTTTCACCTCCGTTTTTCTCTTCTTTGGGTTTTCCTACATGGACTCTGTCCCTGCCCCGCTCTCGGACAACTCCTGGTGCTGATTTGTATCTGCCTTACCCTTCATATCACCCACCATGGATGGCATTTCCTGACCCCTGGGGCATGGTTCAGATGTCTTCCCCAGCCTGGTGTTCCCCTGAGCCTGCCTCCGCCCTGCTGGGGCACTTCACACTTGGAGACAAATGTTCTACTTTGGTGCCTTCCACGTGGGCTGTGACCTCTTCAGGCCAGCCTTGCGCATTCCGTGTTGGGAGCCAGCTGACACCTCACGGCTCTCAGACACGGTCCACACACACATGCTGCTAGGCTGGGTGAGAGCGCAGCAGGAGCTGAAAGCAGGACTTTGATAGAGCTGCGAGGTTTCGTTGAACCTGCAAAAGCTGCCAAGATTCTGGTGACTCATGGACTTAGGTTATGAGGACACCATGGCCAGTTTACTGAGTTCAGTTCTCATAGGCCTACCGGGAGCCAGACCAGGAAGAATATAAAAGAAAAATTAAAGGCATGGCACCATCAGATAGCCAAGGTACGTGTGACCCTCAAGGGCCAGGGCTCCAAAGGAACAGGTTTTCCACAGCCTAGGTGACTCAGTAGGGTTGGGCGCCCAGGCTTAGGAAGGAGACATGCCAGATAAGAAAGCCAGGCTTCTGCCCAGGTGGCCAAGCACACACAGCCGAAATCCTCCACTGACTTGGCAGCCAGTCCGCTCTCCGGTTTCCTAGGGAACCAAGGGCCACACAATCTACAGTGCAACTTGGCACACAGCCTGGGACATTTTATGAGGGCCAGATGGCTGGACTCCGCACGGTGGATGTCAGTGTTGTGGGGAAGGCAGCTGAGGGTCTTGGGGCAGGATCAGCGCTCAGGCTGGGCGAGGATGAGAGAGGCTGGGAATCGCCCGCGTGTCAGTCACACAGGCTAGGCAGGCACAGGGTTGGGAGGGTGTAAACCACAGCCTGGTGGCAAGCCCAGCACCAGAGTTCATTCACTCTAAAAGTCAAGATAAGGCATGGATTGAGAAGAGACCAGTGCTGGAGCGCTGGCTCAGCAGTTGAGAGCATGTGCCGAGCTTGCAGAGGGCCCAGGTTTAATTCCCAGTACACCAGGCAGCTCACAACCACATGTGATCTCAGCACCCAGGGCCCAGCTTCCCCTTCCGGCCCTGGTGCACATCTACATAGCCCCATCGGACACACAGAATGGTAGAGTGGGGGTTGAAGAGTGAGAGGAGGGAGACGCTATACAGTGGGAATCCGGGCGAAGGGTATCATATTAAGACTTAGAACGCAAAGCAATGGTGGCGATTCCTTTGGATCTCTGTGAGCTCAAGGCCAGCCTGGTCTATGAAGAAAGGACAGCCAAGGGTACACGGAGAAACCCTGTCTCAAAAAGTGAACAAACCAACCCCCCAAAATTTAGAACCTGGCGCTTTCTCTATTATATTCATACTGCATAACAGGGTCTCCAAGATGAGGTTCGCAGAGATCAGACCAAGCATGAGCCACTCAAAAGTCTACTGAGACGACTGGCAGTAATCAGAGAAAAAACAAAATGAACTTTCAGTTCTGCGAGATGGGGTAATTGCACTAGGAAGACTGTCATGTAATTTTCTTCAGACCCACCTCTGATGGTTTAAAAAAAAGTCATAAACGATAAATATTTAGGGGCTGTCACTGAAGCTCAGGAGAGAATATGTTTACCTTTTGTGCTTGAGGCCCCTGGTTCAATCCCTAGCAGGGTTTAAAACTCAGCTAGAGGGAACAGCCCTGTAATCCCAAGTTGAGGAAGAAAGACCAAGAGTTCAAGGTCATCTTCAGTTACATCACAGGTTCAAGGCCAGCCCAGGGCACTTGAGATCCAGTCTTAATAGAAACCAAATCAACCAACCAACCAACCAACCAAACAAACAAACAAACAAAAACTAAACTATTTTAGTGCTAAACAGGAGGTAATCTTTCCTAGCTGCATCATAGCTTCTTAGACACCCTAAATCAGAGGGCACTGGCCAGGGACACCCCAGTGCTATATAGCTCTGGGTCCCAGAAAGGGCTGCACTGGGGAGAGACCAGCAAGAAGCCTCTAGAGCTGAGGTTCCTGAGAAGGCAGGAAATGACTAAAGTGAAACTTAATTAACTCATGTTTTTTGTCTTGGTCTTACTCAGTGGCTACGTAGTTTAAAGTACTTCAGAGCATGCACACTGGCAGCCAGAATTAGGCTGTTATATAACTGGGAAGGGAAACCATTTGTCACACATGGTTGTGGATGGGCACAGACTGCTCAGTGTGTCGGATTTTGTTTCCTGATGGTAGCAAGAATTAGGGAGAAGGAACATCTGGGCCGCGATTTCAGGGGCTGCCAGCCAACTGGAAAGCCCTTCATGGCTTACTGGCAGGACCCCAGGCTGGAAATCTGGGCAGCTCTCTCCAGATGCCAGCAATAAGCAACCTGGGACTCAGAGGTTCCTAGAATCCAGGCATGGAGCCTCTGACACAGGCGGGCGGGTGCCAATTCAGTGCCCTAGAGAGGAACGGGAGATAAATGAGAGCGAGGAGTAGCCAGGCAGGGCGGCATAAACATTTAATCCCATCATGTAGCAAGCAGAGGCAGGAAGATCTCTGTGAGTCTAGGCCAGCCAGGGACTTTGTCTCAAAGGAGAGGTAGCTGGGGTAGGGTGGGGGTGGGGATGGAGGATATACAGACAGGATGCTAGGTTGGAGGCAGGCGTGTGCTGGTAGGAGCCAGCCCAGCATGCCGAGGGGTCCTCCTTTTATATAGTGTCGTAAATAACTGTCTTATGGATTTAAGGTACTCACCATCATTACCATCAACATCATTACCATCACCAGGGCTGCTGTCACTACCATCGATACCTTTGCTACTTCACTACCACCAAATTACCATCTGCCGATCACTTTAGATCTGTTCAATCACCTTTCTTAATTTTCACACAACTCTGGACGTCAGGAATCGTTATCCCCCAAAAGGGAACCCCAAGTGTCAGAGACACTCAGGGACTTGCCAAGGGTTACATATCTAGGGATGACAGAGCTAGACTGTGGCTCCTACCCTGAGTTAGCGCAGTCTGTAGAAAGACGTTCAGTGCCTGTGTGGCAATGGGCATCTATGGCTTTTGGAGGGGGGGGGGAGGCAGGGTGTGTTTCAAGACAGGGTTTTTCCGTGTATTCCTGGCTATCCTAGAACTCAGTATGCTGACCAAACTGGCTTCAATTCAAACTCAGAGATCTACCTGCCTCTGCTTCCAGGGTGCTGGGATTAAAAGTGTGCACCACCACCACCAGGCAAATTTTTTTGTTTTTTAATCTGTAAAATGGGGAGATAATAGTTAAGAAATCTACGAAATCTACTTTGTTAGGGGAAACTGAACATCAAATGGGAAACTATAGAATAAACTGACTTCAGGAGAGATATCGCCTGACTTAGCAAATGTAGTTCAAGATGCAAGATTAAATTTGAATTTTAAATATCCAAGGGATGGGGGTCAGTCAGATGGCTCAGCGGGTAAAGGTGCCTGCCACCAAGCCTGGTGACCTGAGTTCAAATCCCAGTCCTCAGGGGTAAAAGAAGAGGACCAACCCTTGTAAGTTGGTCCCAGACTTTCACATGGGCACCCTGGCATGCACCCATACCAGCAAAGTACATAGATAAGTGTAAAATGTCTTTAAACTCAAAGAATCAGTATATAACATTGTGGAATAGAAAGTCTTATGCTCTTTGGCAAGCACTTACCAATGTAAATCCCCAGCCCCATTGTGCTCTATTCGGGACATGTCTACACTAACTGCTATTCCTTGTTTAGCTGAGATTGAGGTTAATTTGACTGTGTAGCCTGTGCTTTACTGACCATCCTATTGGAACTGCTGCTCAAGGCTATACCTGCCTCAGCTGCAGAATTCCCCGCCCTCAGGAAGTCTGCCTGCTGCCTCCCTGTGCACCCTGCCTCCAGCCCTCAGCTCCCTCTCACACCGTCCTCTTGTTTCCTCCTGGCCGTTCTTCCTTCATTCCTTCTGCCCCAGATTTCTGGGATCTTCACGGCGTGTTTTTTCTCGATCTTCATGGTACGTTCCTTCCCAGCAGGCAAGCAGCTCACCAAGCCTAAAGATCACCCCAGCCATACACAGCAGGGCCATTTGCCTATGTCCATGTTAGCCCATCTGCCCTCTTAACTAGGGTCAAGACCTTTCCAGCAGGAATGGTGGGTGTCAGTTGTATGAGTGGGTGTAGAAATGGAAAGATTGTCTTGTAGCTGGGGAGCCATCTCCATCTTTGTCTGGGGCTGTCTGCAGCCTGTGGTTGGCCTAATCCCTAGCTCCTCGCCCTCTGGCCTCCCATGTCCATTCCTCCCTAGGGACTCAGCCCCTCAGACCCTTGTCCTCTTCGCCCAACCTCCAAAGCAGTTCTCCCTCAGGTCCTCGGGACTCTAGGTTCTGGTCTGACCATCCCCCTGTCACTCCTAGGTCCTTGCCCTTCCCCCACCCCTTACCCCTTGAACCACATCCCAGCCTCCACCATTCCCAGGCCCTCCCTCTCTCTCAGGCCTCTACTATTCCCAGGCTCTCCCTCCCTCTCAGGCCTCCACCATTCCCCAGGCCCTCCCTCCCTCTCAGGCCTCCACCATTCCCCAGGCCCTCCCTCCCAGGCCCTAGTTTTCCAAGCCTCAGACGGTTTCATTTCTCTTTTTCGCACGTGGAGATCTTGGGCTTTAGGTTGTTTTTCTTGGTCAAGGAAGTAGAATGCACGGGGCCTGCACCTTCCCTCCACTCTAAGGAGAGGACCACCAGCACCCGGAGGGATGAGGGATGGCAATGCCTACTTCAGTTCTCATTGCTGGCAGAATCAGGTGCTGAGAGCCAGAGCCCATCCGGCTTGTTTCCCTCATCCTTCCACCAAGGTGAGTCCCTGAGGAACGTGCTGCCTCTAATAAGTCTTTCCTTCTGCATTTTGTCCTCTCTCCTTGACCAGGAGTGTGCCCTTGGTGACCCTAGAGCTGCCCTCCCACAGCCAAGCAGAGCACCCTCTACCCAAAGCCAAGTTTTTCAAGCCTGTGAGCCTAGGGTCTTGGAAAGCTTGTAAGAATACCGATTGTCCCCACCAGGAAGTTGTCATTGTGTGAGGCTGGTGGAGAGGGTGTGTGGGAAGGATTTGCATTTCTGTCACCTTTTTGGATGTCGCTGAAGCTACTGGTCTAAAGGCATCACCCCCACAGCTTCTGTGATGAAGATTCTGGGTCAGTAGGGAGTTGGGGTTTGAGAGACAGTTGCTATCAGCTGTCACACTGTAGGAAGAGGAGGACTCCCAGGACAGGACACTGTCTTCTGCATCCCCAGGTCTAATGCTAGCAGCCCACAGGAGGAAAGAATTTGTTTATTTAAGATAACTCAAGTAATGGGATGTCTTTTTCTTGGCTAAGTAAGTAGCATCCAGAATTCAAGATGCCCCGCCAATCTTGAATTTCAAATAATCGGTGCAAGCAAGATGGCTGGGGGAGGGGCGGGGGAGTGGGGGGTGGGAGGCTCTTGACACCTCGCCCGGGCGTCTGACTTTGATCTATGGACAATATGAAGCCCAGGCTGTTCTTGAACTCACCCAAACTGGCCTTGAGTTTGTGACTCCTGCCTCAGCTTCTCCCGTGCTCAGATTACAGGGATGTGCGGCCACACCTAGAGTCCTCCTCACCGGTGGTGTTCTGGCGCCCAGGCTGGGAAATGAAGACTTTACCCTGAGCTTTAAGGGGGCTGCCTAGAGGTCAGAAGTGCAGATCTGTGCCCCCAGCGTGTTTATTAGCTAACACAAACCATGAGAAGACGAGATAGTGTTCATCACATAGCATGTAGTCACACCCCCGTCTAGGTCTTCTGTGTGGTCGGTTCTCTAGATGTTGGGACCTTTGGTGGAGATGGCTCTTAGTTGAATCTTCCAGGAATCATTCCCTGAATCAAGTCATCTCTTTTCCCCACGACATCCCCTAGCCTGGAGGCTGGTCAGCAGATGGGCACAGGCCTCCTCTCCCTCCCATTTAGAACGGTGTTGGGGACCTTCCTAGCGTTGGATCCCTGTAGGGCTCCTCCCTTGGGCTCTGTCTGCTTCCTCTAGCAGGACAGCGAGTGCTTCTGACATCCCCGGGTGCATTCCTTGTCAGCCAGCCTCGTCTCAGAGTCTGATTCCTTTGGAAACCTGAGGCATGTGTTTGTCCCTAAGTCTGGGGACATATTGTAGCAGATTGTCAGCGCTTCTGGAGTTCAAGGCGGGTTGTGAGGCCCGACAGTGAGGGCTCCGACGACGTCTCCTCCCCACCCTCTCCGACGTCTCCTCCCCACCCTCTGTTCGCTGGCTTTCTGCTCAGTACTTCTGGGTACTCCTTGCCTCCTAGCGCCCTTCCTGCTACACAGCCTGCTTTATCAGAGCCAAGCTCCTGATTTTCACCTTTTGTCAGCCCCTAAAAAGCCACTTGGGTGGGTGTCATCCTCAAGACAAGATTATGTGCGGTATAGTGTCATGCTGGAAGCAGAGCCAAACAAAGTTCAAAGCCCACCTGGTCTAACCTGGTCTACATCGTGAGCTCCAGAGTAGGTAGGGCTGCATAGCGAGACCCTGTCTGAACAAGCAAGCAAGCAAACAAACAAACACCCTCCCCAACCCTCATCAGTAAGACGTCTCAGCAGGTGAAAGAAAGCCTGACAACCTGAGTTCAATCCCCGGAACCCCATAAAGCTAGAGGGAGAGCCAACACCACAAAATTATCCTCTGACCCCCACCATAGCATGCACGCACACACAACAACAACAACAACAAATTAAAAATAAAATCACACACGCATGCTGGGGAGATAGCTCAGTTGGTAATATGCGCATGCATGTGTGTGGGTGCTTGCCAAAGAGGAAGGAAGGAAGGAAGGTAGGAAGGAAGGAGGGAAGGAAGGAAGGAAGGAAGGGAAGGAGGAGGAGGGAAGGAAGGAGGGAAGGAAGGAAGGAAGGAAGGGAGGAGGAGGGAAGGAAGGAAGGAAGGAAGGAAGGAAGGAAGGAAGGAAGGAAGGCCAGAAACAGAAACAAAAGCAGCATCATTCTTTTTTTTTTTTTTTTTTTTTTTTTTTTTTGGTATTTTCAAGACAGGGTTTCTCTGTGTAGCCCTGGCTGTCCTGGAACTTACTCTGTAGACCAGGCTGGCTCAAACTCAGAAATCCGCCCGCCTCTGCCTCCCAAGTGCTGGGATTACAGGCGTGCGCCACACCGCCTGGCTAAGCAGGATCATTCATTCTAGTGCCCAGGCAACACGCAGCCCTTCAGCAAGTGTTGTGTGGGTTCCCGAGGGCTGGCTGAGCATTTCTGCCCACTGGCTCTTACCGGATAACACTGGTCATACAATCTTGAGAGTGTGAAGATATTTGCACCATAATTTTGGTAGGTTTTTTCCAAGTAGTGACTCCTGACTTTAGATTTTCCCAAGTCTTAGAGAATGTGAAGAGTGGTCTGTACAGAGACCGTGACTCAGGGGTTATCTCAAGTGTCCCTTACCCACCCACTACTGGGCAGAGCTAGCTTCCTCCCCACGGATGGGCATTGCACCCGGCTTCTTCCTCTATAGCGGGGTACCACTCCTGCATCTCTGCATCACACCTCCCTCTCCCTCTCTTCTCCCTTCTTACACCCCTGTCCTTCCTGTCCTCTCTTTTCTCTTTTGTGTGTATGGTGTGTGTGTGTGTGTGTGTGTGTGTACAAGTGTGCACATGGGTGTGATCATACGTGGATGTATGGTGGAGGATGGAGGTCAATGTCTGTTGTCCTCTTCTGTCACTGTCCACTTTATTTTTTGAGACAAAGTCTCTCATTGAACTCGAAGCTCACCACTGAGACTGGCTGGCCAGAAAGACCTCAGCATCTGCTCGTCTCTGTCCTACCACAGGTGGTACATATGTGCACAGACATAACTGCTTTTGTGTGGATGCTGAGAATCCAGACTCGGGGTCCTCATGCTTCCATGGCGAACACTTATCTGTCTTCTCAGTCCTCTGTGTCTTGTTCTCTCTGCTCCTCCTGCTCCTCTTCGTGGGGTGTGTGTGTGTGTGTGTGTGTGTGTGTGTGTGTGTGTTTCCTTTCAGGCAGGGTCTCACTGTGTAGCCTAGGGTTGTGCAGTACTTGCTATCCAGTCTCTGCTGGTTTTGAGCACACTAACCTTATGCTTCAGCCTCTCAAGTGCTAGGATTACAGGCGTGAGCCACTGTGCCTGGTCTAACCACCTCTTCGTGAACCCTCGTCAAGGACAGGGACTGTGTCCTTATGTCCCCCGATGCCTGACACACTGGACGTACTTTACAAATGTTTGTCGAGCAAGAAAGAAAATGATACATTTTGTTTCAGAAATGGTCTAGCATGAGACAGATAGTGCAGTTAATTCTAATTGGGACAAAACCTTATTCTTCTAACATCCTTGATGGTGATAAAAATGAAGCAAAAAACGCAGAGATTTGTGCTAGCAGCAGTGCACAGAACAAGGCTGATTAGACAAGAAATGAAGAATGTGCTCTGTGAATCTCGGCTCATTTAATTCTCAGCTTTTTTCCTCCTAGAAACCAGAACTTTCTGTATCTACTTGCACAGTGAACACCACAGGGGAAGGGCATAATGACCCTTGTTGTTACACTGTGAGGTTGACCTCATCTCCCAGTTAATTTCGTTATTTCGGCAGCTTCTTCTTCTTCTTCTTCTTCTTCTTCTTCTTCTTCTTCTTCTTCTTCTTCTTCTTCTCCTCCTCCTCCTCCTCCTCCTCCTCCTCCTCCTCCTCCTCCTCCTTCTCCTCTTCCTTCTCCTCCTCTTCTCCTTCTCCTCCTTCCTCTTCTTCTTCCTCTTCTAATTCTCCTCTTCCTCCTCCTCATCTTCCTCCTTCTCTTCCTCCTCCTTCTTCTTCAAGATTCATTTTATTATGTGTATTTCTGTATATCTGTGTATGGGTGGGTGTACATGAGTACAGGTGTCCATAGAAGGGAGAGGTGCTGGAGTCATAGGTAGCTGTTGGCAACCCGGCAACATGGGTGCTGGGTACTGAACTTGGGTCACTTGGTCTTAACTGCTGAGCCATCTCTCTGGCCCCATTTTTAAAAATTACTAGTGTGTGTGTGTGTGTGTGTGTGTGTGTGTGTGTGTGTGTGTTTAGTGAGTGCATGCCATGGCTCACAAATAAAAGCCAACGGACAACCTACAGGAGTTAGTTCTCTCTCCCCACCACGGGACTGAAACTCGGGTGTCAGACTTGGTGGCAACTGCCTGTACCCACTGAGCCATCTTGCAGGCCCATAATCATAAAGAGGTGTGGTGTGGTGGTCAGTTTTAACTGACAACTTGATACCACCTAGACTTATCTGGGAAGAGAGTCTCATGACTATCAATGAGAGATTGCCTATATCAGGCTGGCCCGTAGGCATGTCTACGGGGGGGGGGGGGATCTTGGTGGCTTTCTGGATTGTCTTGAGTACGTTAATTGAGTGGGGAGACCCAGCCCGGACTATGTAGCAGCACCGGTCCCTGGCTTTCAGTCCTGAGCTGCCTAACTGTTAAAAGCTGAGTGGAGTAGGAAGCGTCTGTGCATTGGCTTCCCCCTGCTTTCCACCGTGGATGCTCTAACTAGCACTCTTAAGATCCCGCTGCCTTGACATCCCCTCAGCGATGACTACAGCCTGGAATTGTAAGCCAAAGTCAAGCTTTTCTCCCTCCCAATTGCTGTTTATCATTGTGTTTTATCACTGCATCAGAAATGAAACGAAAAACAATAGGCAGCACGTGACACTTGAGACTCTTAGCACCTTGCAGCCCCATTCACAACCGGAAGGAAATCCGGTTAGCCAGATGTCAGGTGTATGGAGATGCCCAGGGAAGCCGCACTTGTACATTTTACAGGCAAAATGTTCTATCTAGTACCTTTCAGAGTGTGCAAATATGGAAGTGACTTTAGTTCGGTGGTTCTTAACCTGTGGGATGCCACCCCTTTGGGGACTCCTTTACAGGAGTCAAATATCAGATGTCCTGCATATCAGATATTTACATTATGACTCATAACAGTAACCCAGTTATAGTTAGGAAGTAGCGGTAATAATTTTATGGCTGGGGTCGCCACAGCAGGAAGAACCACAGTAAAGGGTCACAGCACTGGGAGCGCTGAGAACCGCGGCTTTAGTTGCTGATGGGTGTTTCTGAGCTGGATCTGAGGGCACAGACCTGTAATTCCAACCACTTGGTGGCTCGGGAGAATTATAAGTTCAAGGACTGCCTGAGCTATTTAGTGAGACCCTGTCTCAAAATAAAAAGCCCTTGCCTGCATGCATGTAGGACTGGGGTTCAATCCTTGGAGATATAAACTAAAGGCATTTATGTATATTTCCCAGGTAATACGTTTCTTTCTTCTTCTTTTTTTTTTCTCTTTTTGCCTTGAATTCCCCCCTGCCACCCGAGTACCCACGTGTTGAGATTGCAGGTGTGTACTACTATGTCTGGCTTATGTGGTACTGGGGAAATCAAACCTAGGGCTTCGAGCATCCTAGGCAAGCACTCTACCAAGGGAGTTAGTCCCCGGTGAGCAGCGTCCGCCTTGCAGTCTCGGGGTCCGCCTTTTGTCAGGTGTGAGTGCCGGGATGCAAACTCTAGTCTCCAGCACACCAAGCCTGTGCACTAAGTCCTGGGGCATGCTGGCTGCCTTCACGACTGAGAAGAGACACTATGGGAGCAGCGGCCTTAGCGCTATCAAGACGAATGGTTGATTTAGCTGGGTATAGTGGGACAGCGCTTAACCCCAGCACTTGGGAGGCAGAGGCAAGTGCATCTTTAAGTTTGTGGCCAGCCTGGTCTATAGAGTGAGCTTCAGGACAGCCAGAGCTACACAGAGAAACCCTGTCTGGAAACACACACACACACACACACACACACACACACACACACGCACGCAACCCAACCCAACCCAACCTAAAAGAATGGTTCGTTTATCCATTTAAGATTTTCTCTTGGTGTTGGCTGAGCCTGTTTGACCCGAGCTGTTCAGCCCTAGGGTCGGCGGTACCTGGTGCAGAGACAAGCTATACCGCTAGCCCACTCATTCCCTCTCCTCCACTCCTCTTGCCCCTGGCCTTTCCCTCTCTGCCTCCTTCCCTTTCCCTCTCTTGTATTTTTGCGGGTTTTCATCATGTGCCAGTTTCATCTATTTCCGCCTAGCTTTCTCTGAAACTTCCTCCCACTCCCGCCCACTTCCGCTCTGTAGGCCACGGCCACACTTCTCAGATCTCCTTGTGGGCAACACTCCCGACAACAAAGGTGGGCAACACCTTTGCTAAGGTGAATCCATGATGGAGACATAGAACTTTCTAGAAAACGACCTGGCTTCTCAGAAATCTTCAGTCACTGGTTAGTAATTATCCTCACACGGTGTTCATCTGCTCCCGGCTGTGGGGCGCAGGGCGAGGAGGGAGTGGAGGTTGAGTTATAGGCTCCTTCCCCGACACAGCGGATCTGACAGCGTCAGGAGGCTGGGCACCAACGACCCTTCAGACCATCCGCCCTTCCTTCCAGACCCACCCCCCACTAGCCTCACTTGGGTGTGATAAGATTCCCTTTCTACCATCATCTGGCCTGCAAGTCATGTTTACTCTGGAAATTTCCAGAGGCTTTGCAGCCTACCAACTCAGGGCAGCCCACGCCTCAAAAACTGGCAGGGCTGGACTCATTTTCAGGCTTTGGTTGTCCAAACTCCTTAAGAAACCTCTCAAAGACAGAGCGGGAAGCACTCCCTCTACCTGTTAGGTGGCTGTGGTTTCTTACGGAAGAGGGAATTCTTGTATGGTCCCTAACTCTGTAGCACAATTCACTGTGATCCACTAAAAAAATGTCTGTTTAATGTGACATGAAGGGCAGGGGAGATGGCTCAGCGGTTAAGAGCATTTGCTGTTCTTGAAGAGGACTCCCTGTACCAACATGGTGGCTCACAGCCATCTGTAACTGCAGTCTTATGGGAAGAGAGGCTGTGACTGCCTCTTCTGACCTCCATAGGCACCAGGCACTCACCGGTGCACATACAAGCATGCAGGTATGAACACTCATACACTTAAAATAAATCAATCTAAACCAATCAGTGTGACATCCAAGTGGAAAGGGGATTGCTGGGGGTGCAAGAGGGGGCGCAACAATAACACCGTGTGCATGAGAATGCCGCAACAAACCCGTTTATTACACACTAATCAAAACCCAAACATGGGCTAGGGATGAAGCCCAGGCAGTAAGTGCCTGCCTGGCGCAGAAGTCTTGGGTTTGATTCCCAGCACCACATAAATTGCAGACGGTGATACATACCTGCAATCCCAGACTGTGGGAATTGATCAGAACTTTAAGCTCATTCTTGGCTACAAAATCAGTTGAGGGCTATATGAGACCCTATCTCAAAACACAAAATAAGGAGGGGAATCCGTGAGTTCTAAGCCAGCCTGGTTTATACAGTGAGTTCCAGGCCAATCAGAACTACACAGTAAGATTCTGTCTCAAAATAAATAAAAAGGGCTGGAGCAATGGCTCAGCGGTTAAGAGCACTGACTGCTCTTCCAAAGGTCCTGAGTTCAAATCCCAGCAATCACATGGTGGCTCACAACCATCTGTAATGAGATCTGACACCCTCTTCTTGTGTGTCTGAAGACACACAGTGTACTTAGATGTAATAATTAAATAAATCTAAAAATAAATAAAATTAATTAGTTAAAAAATAAAACCAAACCAAAAAACCATAACATCCCATTCCACATTTGGTGAGTAGTAGTAGTAGTAGTAGTAGTAGTAATATGTCTCTATGTATATTCATTACAAGAGGAATATTACACAGCAAGCTGATGAGTGCCATGTAAACAAACTGCCTTTCCCCTCTGTAGTTGTCTTCCCTAATACATAGATTAATTTTAAAATTAGAAAAATACAATTTTATCTTTTAATTTAAATTTAATTTTCCTTATAAGTGCAGAAACAAGGTGGGGTTTGTGTGATGTGTATGTGTTTGATATGGTATGATGTGGTGTGGTGTGGTGTGGTGTGGTGTGGTGTGGTGTGGTGTGTGTGTGTGTTCTGAAGATCATGAGATCTATAAAGGGATTAATCCCTAAGACTTCCTGTGAGTTCTGATCAGTGCCTACATGTGAGGAAACATTAAGCGGTGGTGAAAGAATCATTGCAGAGGAAGACCCAGCACCAGCTTCGCAGGTCACCATGAACTGTGAGGAGTTCTGCTTTTGCCTTTGCCTTTGCCTGCGGAGAGGAGCTGTGGGGCACCGAGTAGGGGCCTTAGGAAGGCATTGTGCCAGTGCTGGCGCCGCGGTACTTCTGTATTAAGACTGTTCTGAACCTGCTAACCAATCTTAAGGGACTGGAGAGGTGGCTCAGAGGTTAAAAGCAGTTGCTGCTCTTCTAGTGTTTTGATTCCCAGCACCCGAGTGGCAGCTCACAGCAGTGTGTAACTCCAGTTCCTGTGGCTCCACCACCCTTTTTGACCTCTGCAGGCCCAAGGCATGCATGTTGTGCACAGACATACATGCACAGACACAGGCAAACGAACCCACCCATAAAATAAATTTATGAAGAAAAAAATAAAGATTAAAGAGAAGTCTTGAAGGATTCAGACTACTGTTAGTAATTTAACTGCATCTTAATACAAAATATAAAAATAGTAAAAGGAGCACCAAACCCTAATGTAATAGCTGCAATATTTAGCCTCCAGACAAAAATTACTACCAAGCAAAGAAATACATACATGCTTACACAAGCAAATATGACCCATGTTGAGAAGAAAAATAAGTCAGTAGGATCAGATCCAGAATTGATACTGTAAAATATATGTGCACAGTAAATATATATATATATATATATATATATATACATTGTAAATATATACACACAGTAAATATATTCCATGTGCTCAAAAAATGCAGGAAAGAATGAATTTTATAGATAAAGACATTGAAGATATAAAAAGTGACCCAGAGCGTTCAGAAATAAGAAGCAGCACGCGTGGTCTGAGAGATACTGTGGGTGGGGCTGGGGACCTAGCCCAGAGGCAAGATTCTGGAGGAGAACAACATTAGTTAGAGGTTGCTCTATCCAGGAGGGCCAAGGTAAGATGAGGAACACCAGGAAAACACCGCTAGACCTCACTGCCGGAGAAACTCATTAGAGATTTCTAGAGGAGCTAACAGTTGAGGTATCCTTCAAGAGACTTCAACCAACAGAGAGACGAGAGGGGTGGGCCTTTTATAAAGGTGGGGGACAAGCTTAGGCCAACTCATGGCAGGTCAGAAGGGTCCTGACTAGGGAGAGTGGGAAACTAGGTTGAAAAAATAATGATAAAACGAGTCCCTATTTGAAAAGGTTTATGTGTATGTACGCTTGTCTGCTTGAGTTTATGTGTACCCCACATAGATACAGGACTCTAAGGAGGCCAGGCCAGGGCGTCAGATCCAGGGGAACCCGAGTCACAGGCACCTGTGAGCAGCCTGTGGGTGCTGGGAACCAAACCCAGGTCCTTTGCAGGAGCTGCTGGCCACGTAGGTGAAAGCCAGACATTTCCTTCTTCGTTGCATGTTCATAATTAGGGAGTCCTGCCTGTGAGGATGGAGGAGGCCTTTGCTGGAAGGTGCTGGACTGTCACGAGTAAGCAGAGTAGGACAGGAAGTGTCTTGAGAGGAGGCCCCTTGCAGATTTATTGGTGAAGCTAAAAGATGGGATTCAGGCTGGGCATAGTGGTGCACGCCGTTAGTCCCAGCACTTGGGAGGAAGATTCAGGCAGTGAGTTCAAGGCCAGCCTGGTTTATGTAATGAGCTCCAGGACAGCCGGGGCTATGTAGTGAGACTGTCTCAGAAACAACAAACAAGGGACTGGAGAGACCGCTCAGCGGTTAAGAGCACTGACTGCTCTTCCAGAGGTCCTGGGTTCAATTCCCAGCAACCACATGGTGGCTCACAACAACCTGTAATGGGATCCAATGCCTCTTCTGCTGTATCTGAAGACAACTACAGTATACTCATATAAAATAAATAAATATTCTTTAAAAAAAACAACAAACAAACTCTTTCTCAAGCCCCAAATAAAAAAACAAACAAACAAAAATGTGGGGTTTGGTCCATGGGGTTGGGGTGATAACTCTGGGCAAGAGTGTCAGGATACAGGAGCGAGTGTTGTCAGGGGGCACTGTTTTAAAGAATAAAATTCTTAGAGCCTGTTAAAAACCGTTGTGTATTGGACTGAAATGAGTATTGTGGGGTAGGGGTGGTGATGAGGCCTGACGAAAACTATCACACTAACGTAGAGGAAGGGGTGAGCGATGCGTGTAAGCCGTCTGCTAGAAAATTAAGGAAAAGCCCTGATCGCGCAGAAAGAGAAGGGAAGCCAGCAACTGAGGAGACAGAAGTCTCATACACAGCTGACGGAAGAGGGAGGGCTGCTGTCGGGGTTTCTAGTGGGGAACCGTGTCACCGTCACACACTAGTAAGCAACATGCTATAGAATATATACAATACATAACATAGACAGGGACTCACAGGATCGGCTTGCACCATTGGAGGCTGGGCAGTCCATGCTGGGGAAGCAGAGAACCCAGTAATGGATGGAAGCCAGAGCTAGTGAGCCGGCTCAGTGGTCAAGGACACATACTGTCCTTACAGAGGACTCCAATCTGCCTCCCAGCGCCCCTGTGAGTCGGCTCATATAACTGTAAGTCTAGTTCCAGGGAAGCCAATGCCTCTGGCCTCTGTGGGCACCTGCACTCACATGAACACATCCTAACAGACACATGTGTGTGTGTCCCCCATGCATACACAAACCTTTTTTGAGACAGTTTTTTTTTGTTTTTTGTTTTTTTGTTTTTTTTTTCTGTGTAGCCCTGGCTGTTCTGGAACTCTGTAGACCAGGCTGGCCTCGAACTCAGAAATCCGCCTGCCTCTGCCTCCCAAGTGCTGGGATTAAAGGCGTGCGCCACCACCGCCCAGTGAGAAGCTAGAATCTTGTGTTCACAGATGGAAGAATAGAGCCTACAGGACCTGGTCAGCTTTCCCTTCTGTGTTTATTCCATGGAGCCCCCTGACTGCTGGATGCTCTTGCCCACGTTCAGGACAGCCCCTCCCCCCCCCCCCGCCAGTTACTGTCCCGCACTTCATTCCTCATTGGAAACACTGCTATAGCACATTTAGAGGTATGCTCCTAGGTAGTCATTTTTGTTTGTATTCCTGCTATTATTTCTTGCTTGTTCTTGTTTTGAGACTGGCTTTCACACTGGAGCCATAGCTGGAACTCATATGCAGCCTTTGCTGACCCTGAACTTAAAGCAAACCAGCTATTCCTTGGTTGCTTCTGGGGCTACAGTTGTGAGCCACCGTAGCAGTCTCTCGGGTGATCCAATCCAGTGGCCTGACCGTCGAGATTGCCTGTCACAATGGGGGCAAAATGGAGATACTAAGGTTGGCGGGAGGACCTTGAGGGTCAGGGGAAACCCAGTTTGGATGCTGGAGGATTTAGGCTTCAATAGCATCGAGGTGGAGGCTTGCAGAGCTGTGAGGAGGAGGGACCCCCCACCCCCCCACCCCCCACCCCGTACCTCCGTTTTCAGAAGAGCCAGCAGAAGGTGAAGGGGCTGCCGGTCTTGGTTGTGATAAACGAGGAGACAGTGAAGGGTGCTATGACCATCAAGCAGTATTCTGAGAGCATGGATTCCTCTGCTGTGTGGGACTGCGTGTTAGGCCTTCAGACAGCAGCCAGGAGGCTCTGGGCAATACTGTGAGAACCATCCAAGCGATGCCTTCATGATGGAAACTACAACACTGGGGTTGTAGAGTGTCGGAGAATGGGAGTAGTGGATGTCCCAGAGTTCCTCACGGGGTGGACAGGCTCAGGGCTAGCTTCTTCATAGTCCTTTTTGCTCTTGTTTTCATTTTCCGCAGGACCACCAAGAATGGAGCTGCTTCTGCCACCAGATACTACTGAGCAGTGATGTATAGGACCCCCTGAGCAGCCTGTGGGAATTAAAAAAAAAACAGAGCTACTGGGATCAGGAGGGAATGGGTCTGAGGCCACAAACGGGAGGGCAGAGAGAACAGTGGAGCTGAGGGCTAGGATGCTGCTGCTGCTGGAACAGAAAGGGGGCAATCTGCAGGAGGAGGGGAGCTGGGAGAGCGAGGGGGTGTGGCCCCCATCTGTCCTGCGGGTTGCCCGGGTCTGTAGGAGCCCTTTCCATCCTTTGTCCTAGGCTATTGGGCCTGTCCCTAAGGACTGTTGATGGAGTCCTAATCACTGCCGGTCAGACTTTTAGCTGCGCTTTGCTTGAATGAATGACACAGCCCATTCACCATCGTCTGTTCAACACACGACAGTTGTTGTTCTCATGAAAGGGGACAATATCTGGCTCTGAGGTATCTGTGATACAAGAAAAACATACGTTTGGGACTGGAAAAAAAAAAGAAAGAAAGAAAAAAAAAAGCTCATTGCAAAATCTTCCTCGGGACATGGGATCTAAACTTTTGTCCCAGAAGACACTTTGCTTCTCAGTTTTCATAATGACTCAAGTGTTTGCTTCAGACAATGATGGAGCGTATCTTGCTTGAATCATTGGATTTCTGTTATTTTTTACAGGATGTGGGTGGGCAATATGACTCAGTATTTTTCCAAAAGATGTAAAAATTATATTGTCTATTTTGGATCATTTCATGTTGAGATCTAGAGGGATTTTTTGTTTTTTGTTTTTAATTTCAAATCTTGACTCTTAGGGAATTTTTGTTTTCGTTTTGTCTTTCAATCATGTCAGATATTTTCTAGATTAAAAATTTAAAGGAAAAGTGCTTCACAATAGCTCTAGATTATGAGTTGGACCTTGAATGGCAATTAATTCCTACACTGTTTAAGCAAAAGATTCGCTGGAGCTATGAGACTATAGTGTTAGACACTGTCACCCTATTCAAAAACTCTATCTGGTAAGATGGATCTGCTGCGGGATGTCTCCCTAGGTAAGTCAGTTGCTACAAAGCCCAATGATCTAAGTTCGCTCTATGGAATCTCATGGTGCAAAGAGAGATCAACTTTTGCAAGTTGTTTCCAGACCTCTGCCTGAGCAACCATGTTACACATGCACACATGTGCATATACACATATAGATACAGGCATATACATAGACACCATATGCGTACATAAATGTAATTTTTTGTTTTATTTTGGTTTTTGTTGTTGTTGTTTTGTTTTGTTTTTTCGAGACAGGGTTTCTCTGTGTAGCTGGCTGTCCTGGAACTCACTCTGTAGACCAGGTTGGCCTCGATCTCAGAAATCCACCTGCCTCTGCCTTCCAAGTGCTGGTAGTAAAGGCATGCACCACCACTGCCCGGCTAAATGTAATTTTTAAACAAACTTTGTCAGAGGACTGAGAAGATGCCCAGTCGGTAGAGCTCCTGCAGGGCAAGTGTGAAGACACAAGTTGAGGTCCCAATACCTATGTAAAAGCCGGATGATGGCACACATCTGTAGCCCCAGCACGAGGGTATGTGTCTCTGTGTGTGTATCTTTGGACAGCCAGCCTAGCTGAATGATTGAACTCCAGGTTTAGTGAGAGAACCTGTTTAGAAAAATAAGGTAGAGACCAATTAAGAAAGATACTATATTTTTGACCTCCATATGCACATGTAAACACAAGCACCTTATGCATGCACATACACGCGCGCACACACACACACACACACACACACACACACACACACACTTGTGGATGCACACAAAGATAGCTTACTCAGTGTGGACGTATCTGTAGAGTGGTTTTCCAGCTTCTCTTGGATGTGATCCTCAGACCTGAGTTCCTTCTGATGCTTGGTGTTGTGGAGGCTCTTCCATGAGGAGATAAGGCCACCACTCTGGATAGTACTGTCACTTTGACCTGAAATTAGCCTCTTTGCAGATTCCGAATGTGGATGCTGACCCTGAGAATTATTCCAGGTGAATTTCCATATCATAGTTTCATTGAAGAATGATAGCTTTTAAAAAAATAATCGCTTTTGCAATGCTGTTCTATTTGCCTGATTTTAATAAATCAGGAAGGTTCTTTTCTAGTATTAATGTTAAGACAAGAGACAGAGGAATAGTCTCTAAGAAGGGTAAGAGCCTCTGAGGGAAAGGAAGAGAAGCCATGGGGCTGGAGAGATGCTACAGCCATTAAGGGCACAGACTGCTCTTCCGAAGGGCCTGAGTTCAAATCCCAGCAACCATCTGTAATAGGATCTGACACCCTCTTCTGGAGTGTCTGAAGACAGCTACAGTGTACTTACATATAATAAAAAAAAATCTTAAAAAAAAAAAAGAAAGAAAATCCATAGATAAGGGCAGTTCCTTTCATATAGGAACACAGGGAAGAGTGGAGGGGAAAGGGCCCAGCTGTGTGAACACAGAGGCGTGTCCAGCACAGTCTCTCTCCCACCCCATTTTGCCTCCACCCCTGCAGGATCCACTGAGAGGTCAGTAGAAGCTCACGGGGTTCCAGAACAGGGAGCTATGTACCATAAAGTAACTGAAACCTAGTTATCAGGACTCCAGACATGCAGAGGCATCTCCCAGTGCCCTAGGAGGGGCCCAGCAATGGGTTTACATCATTCCACTTAAAATTGTTTCTGGGCAGGGCTGGAGCAATGCTTCATCACTTAAGAGCCCTTCCAGAGGACCTAGGTTGAATTCCCAGCACCCACACGGCAGCTTACGACTGTCTGTAATCCAGCTCTAAGTAATGTGATACAGACTTACATGCTGGTGAAACATTATATAAAATAAAAATAAATAAATCATTAAATTGTTTCTGGGCTGGAGATAACCTCAGCCGTTAAAAGTGCCTGCCACTGCCGGGCATGGTGGCGCACGCCTGTAATCCCAGCACTTGGAGGCAGAGGCAGGCGGATTTCTGAGTTCGAGGCCAGCCTGGTCTACAGAGTGAGTTCCAGGACAGCCAGGACTACACAGAAAAACCCTGCCTCAAAAAACCAAACCAAAAAAAAAAAAAAAAAAAAAAAAAGAAAGAAAGAAAGAAAGAAAGAAAGAAAGAAAGAAAAAAAAGTGCCTGCCACCAGCCAGACCTGAGGGCTTCAGATCCCTGGGACCCTCGTGGTAGAGGGAGAGAACAAATCCTCACAGCTTGCCCTCTGACCTCCACCCACCAAGCTGTCACGTGTGTACACATGCATGCACAGATACCCTCTCTATAAATAAAATGCTAAAAGAAATCATTTCAAAGCATATTTGAATGTGTATTGTGTAAAACTGTCGTCTCTTTCCATTCTGACTCCATCGCCGTAACGCCTGCCTTATGTTTGAAAATACATATGAGTAGGAAAAGACACTGCTGACCTCTGCCCAAGGACGTCTGGATCACTGTTACTTTGTTTGGGTTTTGTGTGACCCGTTTTTATGGTTTGCAGGCAGATCTGTGTATGGTTATGCTATTCTTAGCTGTCCTAGAGCAGTAATGGCTACCAGGTGGTGGGTTACAAGTGTGCTGGTTGGTTGTCAACTTGACACAAGCTCGGATCATCCAGGAAGAAGGAACCTCAAGTGAGAGGATGCCGCCATCAGATTGGCATTTTCTTGATTAATGATTGATGTGGGAGAACCCCGCCTGCTGTGGGTGTGGCTGTGGGTGGTGCCACCCCTGGACATTTGATTGTGGATGCCATAAAAGACCAGGCTGAAGAAGCAGTAGGGAGCCAGCCAGTAAGTAGTACTCTTCCATGGCCTCTGCCTCCCGAATTGGCTTCCTTTCATGGTGGATTGTAGTACTCTATAAGATTAAATACGTGTTTTCCTCCCCGAGCTGCATTTGGTCAGTGTTTCATCAGAGCAACAGAAAATAAATGGAGACAACCAGTAAATATTTAGCATCAGGGTTGCCAATATTTGCCAGTTCCTGTGGTTTAAATAATTCTACCATGGGCTATTCCAGATTTTTGTTGTTATCTCTAGTGGAGGTTAAGAAGGGTAGCATACCACTCTGTAGCGTCTCCATTCTATAAAAGAAGTAAATAAACCCAAGACCACAGTTATAGTAAAATATAGTGACATAATTAGGAAGTGATAGGTTTGGGGTACTTATCTTTAAAAATGTAACTTTTGTTTTGTATCATTTATTTATAAGTTCATATAACTTACATATTATAATATGTATAATATAAATATAATTTTTTTTGGATTTGTTTTTTTGAGACAGGGTTTCTCTGTGTAGTCCTGGCTGTCCTGGAACTCACTCTGTAGACCAGGCTGGCCTCGAACTCAGAAATCTGCCTGCCTCTGCCTCCCAAGTGCTGGGATTACAGGAGTGTGCCCCCACCGCCCGGCTATAAATATAATTTAAACATTTCAAATGGTAGCGTTTAGTAACTGCCTCCTCAAACTCTTGATAACCCTAACCATTGGGCTTCATGGTTTTGCTGAAGTCTTGAGCCATCGAGGTGGCTCAGTGAGTAAAAATGCTTATGGGCCTGGGAGACGGCCCAGTGGTTAGTTCACTGCTCTCACAGAGGACCTGGATTCAATTCTCATCATCTACATAGTATCACAGCCTAGTTCCACGAGAGCCAGCACTTTTTCTGAACCTCCCTGTGTGCACTTGGTATTTATATATAAACTCAGGTGCACATATAGATAAAGTAAATGACTATATAAATAACAAAATGTTTGCCATACAAGGCTGAAGACATGACTTAAATCCCCAGACTCCATGCAAAAGTGGAAAGAAATACGCAAACATTTCCTCTGACCTTCACAGGTGTACTACGGCATGTGCATGCCCTACACATATGCTGGATAAAAACAGAAAGAGTCTGCACCAGAGACTAGTTCTCCCACTGCCTGTTTTGATGATTCCCTCTGTTTAATGGCATGAACGTGTACGCATGGCAAGGGTGCGCGGTTTGAAGCGAATTATGTGAACGACAAAGGAGGAGCGTGTTTTTGCCGTCTTGAGACAGGGTTTCTCTCTGCATCCCTGCCTTTCCTAGAACTCGCATTGTAGATAGACCTGGCTGGCCTTGAACTCACAGAGATCTGCCTGCCTCTGCTTCCTGAGTGCTGGGACGAAAGGCATATATGGCCACACCCAGTGAAACAATGTTTTTAAAAGAAGGGAACCTGAAGCTAATTTTGTCGAAAAGAAGTTTGTGCCTCTGTGGATTGGGCTGATTAGGATGGTTCAAGGTTAAAATTATGTATGCCTTCTTATCAAATATTTTGGTGGTATATTAGTTATTTATTGCTACATTATCAATTACTCCATCATTTAGTGGAGTTGGGTAGCAGCTGGGCTTGTCTGGAGTGGGGGTGGGGGTGGTAAGTTCCTCCCCAAACTCGTGCAAGTGCTTGTTGGCAGGACCTCAGTTCCTCTCGGGCTGCTGGCGGGAAGTCCTCAGCTCCTCGTCAGGTGGGCTTCTTCATGGTGCAGTTCGGTTCTGTCAGTGAAGAAATGAAAGAGGAAGCAGGGGAAACAAGATGGGAGCCACAGTCTTTCTGTGCCCTGGTGTGAGGAGTGCCATTTGTGTCCTTTTAGTTTAAAGTCACTCAAATTCATGGGGGCCATTTGGCCCCAAAGAGGAAGGGATTATAGAAGAGTGTAAACACCAGAGGGATGATGTCACTGGAGGCCCTTGTAGAGGTGGCCAGCTACTGATGGGAGTGGCTATTTTATTTATTTATTTGTTTGTTTATTTATTTATTTATTTATTTTTGGTTTTTTAAATTTGGTTTTTTGGAGACAGGGTTTCTCTGTATAGCTCTGGCTGTCCTGGAACTCACTCTGTAGACCAGGCTGGCCTCGAACTCAGAAATCTGCCTGCCTCTGCCTCCCAGAGTGCTGGGATTACAGGCATGTGCCACCACCGCCCGGCGGGAGTGGCTATTTTAAATAAAGTTTAAATATGCTCTCTTGGGGGAGGGGTGTGGAGACAGCATTTCATGCAGTCCAGGAGGCCGTGTAGCTGGGGGATGACTTTGAGCTCCTTCCTGATCCTCCTGTGAACATCTACTGAGTGATAAGAGTGTAGGCCTGTGCAACCATGCCTAGTTTATGTGGCGCTAGAAATCAAATCCTGATCTTGTACATGCCAAGCAAATACTGCCAAATGACCTACATCCCCAGGCCCTGATGATATGGTTTTGGCTGCAATTTAGAAAATGTTTTGAGCATCTCAGTATAAACAGCAAGGCATACAGAAACTTAATTTGCATATAGATGAAAGCTGCCTTCATCTGTCAACATTGAATGTATTTAAGTGAAGCATGATGGTGCATTCCTGCAGATCCAGGCTTGGGATGCTGAAGCAGGAAGGAGAATATCAAGTTCAAGGCCAGCTTGGACAACATGCTGAAACCCTGCCCAATATATATATACATGGGGTGAGGGGGAGAGAGAGAGAGAGAGGGGGAGAGAGAGAGAGAGGAAGAGAGCGAGAGAGAGACAGAGAGAGACAGAGAGACAGAGAGAGACAGAGAGAGACAGAGAGAGACAGAGACAGAGAGAGAGGATGGGAAGATGGCTTATTGGGTAAAGGCACTTGCCAAACCCAATGGCCTGAGTTCAATGTCTAGGACATACATGGTGGACGGGACAAAAACCCCAAACAAACCCCAAAACAGTTCCCACAAGTTGTCCTATAATCACATACACACCACAATGTAAAAATAAAAGATGCCCTCCGTTTTTTTTTTTTTTTCCTTTTTTTGTTTTTTGTTTTTTTCGAGACAGGGTTTCTCTGTGTAGTCCTGGCTGTCCTGGAACTCACTCTGTAGACCAGGCTGGCCTTGAACTCAGAAATCCACCTGCCTCTGCCTTCCAAGTGCTGGGATTAAAGGCGTGTGCCACCACTGCCTGGCCAAGAGACATACTCTGAAGGAAATAAAGAATAGGTTTAAACTTGTGAGACCTCAGTCAGAGAAGTCCGAGTCACATGAACATATGAGAGAAACAGTTTGAAGAGGCAGCAGTGAAGACCGCAGAAGGACAGTGCGGAGCTGGTCGGATTATGTCCGGAGCTCAGAGCAATTGCAATTAGCTCCCACAGAGGGAACTGGAATTGCCTTGGAAGCTTACGGCTCAGATATAAAAAGATGCTAAGTGAAGCCATTCTCAGAGTCTAACAATAATTATAAATATTTGCATGATGTTACTGCTAATGGTTTGTGCAATGGAAACTTTCTTAAGTTATAAAATGTCTGTCTATCTATCTATCTATCTATCTATCTATCTATCTATCTATCTATCTATCTATGTTTTTCTAGACAGAGTTTCTCTGTGTAGCCCTGGCAGTCCTGGAACTCTCTGTAGACCAGGCTGGTAGACCAGTCTGGCTTTGAACTCAGAAACGTGCTTGCCTCTGCCTCCCAAATGCTGGGATTGGAGGCTGAATTACCTTGCTGTTCCCTATTTTTAAAAATGGTATTTGCCCCTCCTACTTGGGAGGCTGAGATAGGAAAAGGGTGAGTTAGATACTAGGGTGAGTGCCACAGCAAAACTCCTGGCCCCATACAAGGTGTGCAAAGCTGTCATATGAAAATGCAATTAAAAAGCATGTTACCAACAAAATTTGACTTTAAAAAAACCAGTTTTTGTGTGTGTGTGTGTGTGTGTGTGTGTGTGCATGCGGCAGCATGTGTCATGGTCAGAGGACAGTGTATGGAGCTGGTTGTCTCCTGCCATGGGCACTCTGAGGCAAGCTTGGGTTTGGCAGGCGTCATGGATGGCAAGCGCCTTTTCCTACGGGGTCCTCCTGCTGGTCCCCAGACTTGACAGACATTTTCATCCTAAGCTGATACGTATTTTCATTACTTAATTTGACACTTCTTTTCCTTCTCTCTCTTCTACTTCTCTCTCCTTTCCTCCCCTCCCCTCCCCTTCTGTAGCCTTTCCTCCCTGGCCTTGATCTTCAGAGCTGCCAAAATTAAATACATAAACAAATCATCTAGAACTGCCAGTACTTAAATTATGATCTACTTAAGCATTCAGCAGAGATTTATTTATTTTAAGACAGGGTCTCAGGGCGAGCACAGGAATGTTTAGCAACCTGGGACTCGGCTTGGATCAGGTTAATCAACCCTCCTCTCCCAGAGATGCACGGATGATGCACCGGGCAGCCCAGCTCCATTAGCACACACACACACACACACACACACACACACACACACACCGCTCTCTGAATAAGGAACTTGGCCCCGCAACAGCCTATCAGCACACCCTCTCTGAACACTGGGATAAGTTTCTACCCCCCTAACAAATTTAGATAGTTCCTATTCAAATATATTCTCAATGTATCCTGGTACAAAGAATGGAAAGGCTAATCCGGCTTGAACTGGTTTTGGGTGCATGCACAATAAGGCAAAAGTGGATCCTCAAGTGAACTTTTAGGGGAGAAACCTGTATTTATCAATTTTATACCTGTGCGTAATTGGGTTTGCATATGATTAAAATCAGATTCATTATGGGAAGGGATATGCACAGTAGAAAAATGATTATATGCCTTAATATAGCAATCAAAACAGAGGAACACCCTCACAGGCATGCTACTAAGCCACTTCCCCAGCTCAAGTAGATACTTTAGAACTTGTTTTGTATATGACAAAATCATTTTCAGTAATATTCACAAAATGAAACAAATAAGCAGGAAAAAGAAAAATCCAAAACAGACAAGGACTGTTCATGCCAGTATAAAAGTACATGCTGGGCTGGTGGGATAGCTCTTCACAGCTCGGAGGACCAGCCTGAGGGTCTGAGTTTGACCCTCAAGAGCCACATGGTGGAAGGCAAGAAATGACCCTCCACGTTGCCTCTTGGTCTCCACTTGTAAGCTGTGGCACCTGCATGCATGCACGCAGACAGACACACAGACACACACAGAGAGACACACACTCACAGGGGAGTAACTTTAAAATATACCCTTAACAAATTCAGAAAAGCAGACCAACCCTCCCTACCACACTCCCACCTGCCGTACGGATGAAGCAGTGAGACCCAGGCTGGCCTTGAGTTCGCTGGGTAGCCAGGGGTGACCTTGAACTCACGGTCTTCCCCCTCTTACCTCTCAAGCGTGTGCCACAAGGGTCATTTTGTCATGTGCCCATTGCCAGGACTATTGGTCTGATCAGCGATCAGGCAACATTACCCGGGCTCTGTTGCCACCGGTTGGATTCGTGTTATGTGTGCATAGCCATCACATTTAGATTATTTACTACAAAGATAGACCGGCACAGAGCTCCAATTCTATTTTACTCATTAACGGTTGCGTCTCTAGATCCTAGAAAAGAGCCTGAGGGCCGGGCAGTGGTGGCGCACGCCTGTAATCCCAGCACTTGGGAGGCAGAGGCAGGCGGATTTCTGAGTTCGAGGCCAGCCTGGTCTACAGAATGAGTTCCAGGACAGCCAGGGCTACACAGAGAAACCCTGTCTCAAAAAACAAACAAACAAACAAAAAAACCAACCAACCAACCAAACAAACAAAAAACAAAAAACAAAACCCCGAAAAGAGCCTGAGGACGGAACACGGTAGCAGGCAGCCTGCCCCCACCCTCCCCTCTTCCAGGCTGGCCTCAAACCTGAGATGCTTCTGCCTCAGGCTCCACAGAGTTCTCACCCAGGCACACACTCACGTTCCCTGTCTTCTTTTTACATGCCTTTATTCGTGATCATTCTCAGATTCCATTCCTCTGCCTTTTTTTTTTTTTTTTTTTTTTAACAGCATCTCATGTAGCTCAGGCTGGCCCCGACTCTGTGTAGCCAACGATGCCTGGCAATACTGTAGCTCCCGGTGCTGGGATTCCGGGTGGGCACCACCACAGCTGCTCCTGTGCATGCGTGTGGAAATGTCACGGAGTCCTTATGCATTTCTTTCTTTTTCAATATTTCTTTTTATTTTATGATTCCGAGTGAGGGCCTGCATGTATGTTTGTGTATCACGTGCTGGAGGTCAGAAGGGGTCACTCGATTCCGGAGGGCAGGCTTGCTGGCAGGCACCTTTACCGCCGAGCCATCTCTGCAGGCTTTGTCACTATAGTTTTTTGTTTTTTGTTTTTTTTCTAGCTGGGGTGCCAATACACTGCTCTCACCATGTAGTAGACCTGTTCATGGTAAAGTTACTCTTTTCATACTTAAGCTTAGGTACTTTTTATTTTTATTTTTTTTTATTTTTTATTTTTTTGGTTTTTCGAGACAGGGTTTCTCTGTGTAGTCCTGGCTGTCCTGGAACTCACTCTGTAGACCAGACTGGCCTCGAACTCAGAAATCCGCCTGCCTCTGCCTCCCAAGTGCTGGGATTACAGGCGTTCGCCACCACGCCCGGCTAGGGACTTTCTTACTAGCATTTCATTTCTTTATGATTTATTTGTGAACTTATGCATGCAGGTGTGTGCGTGTGGAAGTCGGAGGTGTGCATGCCTTCATTACTTTTCTTCTTACTTTTTGAGACAGGGCCTCTCAGTGACCTGGGCTCAGTGATTTGCTTAGGCAGGATGGCCACACTCTCTTTTTAATTTGGAAGCTGGGGAATCCAAATTTGGGTCCCCATGCTTGTACAAGAGGTGCTTCACCCTCTGAGCCGTCCCCCCCCCCCCCCGTCCACTTTGCAGTGATCCTTTGATCTACATCTGACTCTGGTTCCTATTTCCTTTCCTTTTAGAATCTCCGTCATGGATGCTGGCCTTTCTTCATCTTCTATGTCTCGACTTGGTAAATTATGTGTATGGCCTGCATGTGTGTCTGTGCACTGTGTGTGCCTGGTGCCCGTGGAAGCCAGACCTGGGCCCTGGATCCCTTGGGACCGGAGCCACAGATGGCGGTGAGCTGCCAGTGGGTGCTGAGAGTGGGACCCAGGTCCTCTGGAGGAACGGCCAGCGCTCCGAACGACTGCGCCATCGCCTCTTCAGCCCCACCATCTCACAGCTCGTATTTCCCATTTCTTTCTACTTTTGCACTGTTGGGGGGACCGCTTTAAGTGTTTCTCTTCCAACTCGTCCTTTTACTTGTTTGTTTTGAGATGAGATTCTCGCTTAGACCAGTCTGTACAGCAATGTTGACCTTGGGCTTCCGGCCCTCCAACCTTCTTCCCCACAGAGCTGGGATCACAGGCATGTGTCATGACACCCGGTGTATGCGGCTGGGGATTGAACCTGGGTCTTTGTGCATGCCAGGCAAGCCCTGTGCCTAGTGAGCCCATCCCCCCACCCCCAACCAACCATTTGGTCATTGTCTTGGTTCATTCTTCAGTGAACTCATTCACTGTTTTACAAACAGAGTGTTTGGCCCTCATACTTTTTAGGCGCCCCGGAGTGTGTGAGGAGCTATGAGGGAGGAGAGGAGCGCCTGTTCCGAAGTACCTTGCTTCTGTTCCTTGAAACTCGTTCTCAAGTTTCTCTGAGATTATTCATTAAAATTAAGGGAAGATTCTTCTATGTTCTTCAATTTGTTTTTGTTGTTGACTTCAGACAGGGTCTCTTGCTATCCAGCCTTGACTGGTTCACTATGTAGACCAGGCTGGCTTTGAACTCAGAGAAGTCGGCCTGCCTCTGCTTCTCCTGTGCTGGGATTAAGACCTGAGCCACCACACCCAGCCTGATTTCCAGGACAAGTGGTTCTTCTTTGTACTAGTTTTTCATGCTCTTCCTTTTATAGTGTGGGTTTTCTTCCCATTCCTGTTTTGTGTGTCTTCACAGAAGTTTCTATGTATGAGGATATGCTGGATTCCCCCCCCCCCCCCGTAGTCTATCTGGTTTTCTAAACTGATCCCCAACTGTGGATGTTTTAAGTAAGCAAGCAAGGAGGATATTTACAGACATCTTCCTGTCTGATTCAGTGTGCAGCAGGAGGCCAGCCAGTTGGAGCAACTCAGTTCTTAAGTGAGGGCATTACTTGGAAGACTGGAACCTGAGGCTGCCTGAATCCTTGTCTTCTATTTTTCCTTCCCCTGGTTGTCTGCTGTGGAGGCCTGAGTTATCTTGAGTTCAGCTGAGCTGCCCCCAACCTCCCCCAGGACCCTTCTTCCCAGTACCCCTTAAGCAAATGGGTGGGGTTCTTTAGAGAGCACCCCTACCTTTAGGCAAGGCCTCACTGCTCATTGTAGTTGCTGACCAGTATCTGCACGACTGGGAACTGGGCGGTGTCAGTTCTCTGCCTCACGACAGACCTAAGGAAACAGAATACAGAGCTCAGCAGTCAGCCTGGGACTTCCACTTGGGAAGAGCGGCTGGCAGCTCCTCCCCCCCCCCCCATGTGCGAGCCTTCTGTGGCCTTAAGGGAAGGGCGGGAACTCTCACGGCTCACTCACAGGTCGGCTGGTGCTCCTGGTCCCTCTGAGGCCTTCTTAGGAAGAGTCACCATGATTTTGATGAGAATTCCTGTTTTCTTTATTAAACCATCAAGTCCTAATTTTTTAAATGGCAATTTTATCATGAGAACACAAGAATATGATTCCATTCACTGTAACAGTTATTCCTGATGTGAGCAATTCCTGCCAAAAAAGGCGACTTAAGGGAGGAAGGTTTACCCAGTTCACTGTTTGAACCCATTGCTTTGAAAAAGGCACAGTGCTGGGTGTGGTTCTCAGCTGGGGACAGATCAGGCTAGAGAAAAAGGGGTACAGGTGTTTAACTGTTTTTTTTTTCCTTGCCCATTTTTTTGTTTCTTTTGTTTTTTAGTTTGGGGTCCTGGAACACAGGGCAGTGGGGGCCATCTTCCCCCCTCAGTTAAGCCATTCTGGAGACCTTATTACATATATACCCAAAGCAAGTGTGGTTTGGCAATTCCCTAGGGGCCTAGGGTCTTTTGTTCATTTCTTTGTTATTAATCTTATTTATGTATATGTAGGTGTGAAGGCTAGAGCTGTGTGCTCCCTTGCCCAGTTTCCCTTGAGTTCCTGGAATCAGAACCCAGGTCCTAATGCTGGAGTAGCAAGCCGTTAATCTACTGATCCATCCCCCAGACCTGACCTGTGACTTATTTCTTAATCTGATCAAGTTGGCAGTTAAAATTGATCTTCAAATAGTAGGAAGTGGATGCTAGTGACAAAGGCCAGCTGTCAGTAACACAACGCCGCAAGCAGCCCCTCCCCGCGCCCTCCGGAGCCACCCAAGCCGGCAGCCAGTTTGACCCTGTTTAGCCGTTTTTTTTCTGCTGACTCCACATTTCTAAATAAATACAGCTCTTTCTTCACAGTTGGGCATTAGCTGTGAGTTTTTGCTATTGAATATTTAACTCTTTTATCTCCTCCTTCTCTTTCCATCTTTAAAAAAATTTAAAAATGTTTTATTAGGAGAGGAGAAGAGGCCTGGGCGGTGGTGGCGCACGCCTTTAATCCCAGCACTCGGGAGGCAGAGGCAGGTGGATTTCTGAGTTCGAGGCCAGCCTGGTCTAGAGTGAGTTCCAGGACAGCCAGGGCTACACAGAGAAACCCTGTCTCAAAAAAAAAACCAAAAAAAAAAAAAAAAAAAAAAAAAGGAGAGGAGAAGAGGGAGGGGAGGGAGGGAGGGGGAGAGATGGAAGGAGGGAGGGGAGAGAGAGAGAGCGCGAGTGAGCACTGCCCGGTCATAGCTAGCGCCTTTGTGGAGGTCAGAGGACTTGTAGGAGTCAGTTCTTTCCTTCCACTGTGTCGGTCTCTGGAATCAAACTTGGGATGTTAGGCTTTCTTGGATGAGCCTCTTTCTGTCTTATTTTTGGTTTTGCTTTTTTTGTTTTTGTTTTTTTTTTGTTTTTTTGTTTGTTTGTTTGTTTGTTTTGAGACAGGGTTTCTCTGTTTAGCCCTGGCTGTCCTGGTACTCACTCTGTAGACCAGGCTGGCCTCAAACTCAGAAATCTGCCTGCCTCTGTCTCCCAAGTGCTGGGATTAAAGGCGTGCGCCACCACCGCCTGGCTGGTTTTGCTTTTTTGAGACAGAGTTTCTCTGTGTAGTCCTGACTGTCCGGCAACTTCCAACTCCCTCTGTAGACCGGCTGGCCTTGAACTCAGAGGCTGTGTCTACCTAAAGAAGGCTGGGATTAAAATGAGGTGCTGCCCCCTCCCAAACCATCTTTTTTTGTTTGTTTGTTTGTTTTGTTTTGTTTTGTTTTTTCAAAACAGGGTTTCTCTGTATAGCCCTGGCTGTCCTGGAACTCACTCTGTAGACCAGGCTGGCCTCGAACTCAGAAATCCGCCTGCCTCTGCCTCCCAAGTGTTAGGATTAAAGGCATGCACCACCACTGCCCGGCTTCAAACCATCTTTTAAGAATAGCTACATCCTTTCATTTTTATTTAAGGTACAGCCAGAGTTTAAGTGAGATGCACACAAAGCCCGCAGGGCGCTGCGATTGCTCTCTTCCTCTTCCAGCGTGGATCGTTCTGACCTCAGAGCAGACTTATTTTCTCACCTGCACATTTTTCTCAGTGTTTATTTATGAACACTCCCCACCCTGAAGCTCCAATATACCCATCTCACTCTTAACAGATTGTGTGTGTGTGTGTGTGTGTGTGTGTGTGTGTGTGTGTGTGTTAAAAATGTACTTCCAGGAGCTGGAGAGATGGCTCAATGGTTAGGAGCACAGTCTGCTCTTCTAAAGCCCTGGGGTTCAATTCCTAGCACCCTCATGGCCGCTCACACCTGTCTGTGATTCCAGTTCTAGAGCTTCTAATACCCTCATACATATGGTCATAACATTAATGAACATAAAATAACACACACACACACACACACACACACACACATATTTTTTTAAAAGAGAGCATTTCCAGTGACCTTCCAATCTCATTGGGTTTTTGTTTTCAGAGACCTTCATCTTCTGCGCAGCCCCGCCTTCCTGTCAGATCTGACAGTTTCTTCTCTGGGCCTGGTGCTCAGCTCTAGCTCTGGGGTGTCTGTTCTCTTCTCCCACGTTCATGAATCTTAGCAGGAAGTACTTAAGCAACGCGGCACAAATCTTCCTTCCTCGAATTGTACTTCCCATTCCTGACCCTGGGGTCCCAGTTCCTATGAATAGATCATTATTTTGACACATGCAAACTAATTTAGGGACAGCACCTCAAGTGTTTTGTTGTTTTCTTCGCTCATGTCAGGTAAGCACGTCGCCACACTGAGCCCCTGCTAGTCTTACCTTTAATTTTGAAACAAGACCTTAACTAAATTGTTCAGTTCGGCCCTAAACTCACTTTGTACTGCAAGTTAGGCCGTGGACCTGTTATCCACTTGCCTTACTCTTTTTAGTAGATAGTGTTACAAGCCTCTGCCACTAGGGGCCAGCTACTTCGTTTATTATTTTATTTTATTTTATTTTTTTATTTTATTTTATTTTATTTTATTTTATTTTATTTTATTTTATTTTATTATTTTATTTTATTTTATTTTATTTTATTTTATTTTATTTTATTTTATTTTATTTTTGAGATAAGGTCTCACTATGTGGCCTTGGTTGATTTGGAGCTCGATATACAGACCAGGTTGGCTCCACACTCACAGAGATCTGCCCATCTCTGCCTCCTGAATGCAGGGATTAAAGGCACGAACCACCAGGCCTGGCTCTAGATTATCATAGATTATCTTCATGTCGTATGTCATAGTTATTGTCATCATTATCATTGTTTTTTTTTAAGACAGGGATTCTCTGTCTGTAGTTCTGGCTGTCCTGGAACTCTCTGTGGAGCAGGCTGGCTGGGAACTCAGAGATCTCTCTGTATCTCTTTTCCTGGTTCTGAGATTAAAGGGATATTCCTGCCAGCATGTCAGACACTTTACTTTGTTTTTTAAAATAGTTTCCTTGGACAGTTGTGGGGACACATACATTACAAGACACTGTTTCAAACAAACAAACAAACAGAAAATCAAAAGGACCTGGTTTGGTGGCACATTCCTTGCTTGGGAGGTGGAGCCTGGAGGGCCATCAAGGCCATCCTTGGAGACATAACTGAGGGTGGCCTGCATTAGCTACATACAAGAGTCTGTCTCCAACAACAAAACTTTATTTTATCAGAAAGCTGAGTTAGGATGATGGAAAGTTTAGGGCCATCCTATTTTGTTTTGTTTTTTACACTTTCATTATTTCTGTGTGTGTGTGTGTGTGTGTGTGTAATGTGTGTGGTTGCACAAATACTACAGTGCACATGTGGAGGTCAGAGGACAACTCTGTGGGGTTGATTCTCTCCTTCCTCTCTTACATGAGCTCCAGAGGTTGGACTGAGGTCATCAGGCTTGTACAGTAAGGAACTTTACCCATCATGCCATCTTGCCCATACCAACCTGGGTTTCTTGAAGTGTAACTGAGATATAATAATAAACCACAAACATTAATGCATGGCTTAGATTTAGGCATGTGCCTGTGAAACTGTCCACAAGTTGGAGCACTAGACTTATCTGTTTCCTTTGTGATTCTGTCTTCTTACCCAGGGAGGATCATTCCACCCGTCATGGAAGCCCTTGTATCTGCTCACAGGTCTCCTTGATGCCTGTGAGCACATTGGCCTCTTGAGTTTATTATTATCTCCCGGGTTCCACACGACTGTGCCCTCTTCAGCATGTGGATGCTGTATTAGTCAGGGTTCTCTAGAGTCACAGAACTTATGGGTAGTTTCTATATAGTAAGGGAATTTGTTCATGACTTACAGTCTGTAGTCCAACCCCCCAACAATGGTCAGCAGTAGCTGTGAATGGAAGTCCAAGGATCTAGCAGTTGCTCAGTCCCACAAGGTAAGCAGGTGAATGAGAGTGAATCTTCCTTCTTCTTATGTAGGTCTCCAGAAGAAGGTGTGGCCCAGATTAAAGGTGTGTGCCACCCCACCTGGATCTGGGACTTTCTTTGTCTCAGATGACCTTGAACTCAGAGATCTCCCTGTCTTAATCTTCTGGGATTCACAGCCACTATGCCTCAAGATCTCCATGCTGAGATCCAGTCTTGGCTGGGTGGTGGTGGCGTATGCCTTTAATCACTTGGTAGGCAGAGGCAGGCAAATTTCTGAGTTCGAGGCCAGCCTGGTCTACAGAGTGAGTTCCAGGACAGCCAAGGCTATACAGAGAAACCCTGTCTTGAAAAAACAAACAAACAAAGAAGAAAGACAGAAACTTGTATCTTCCAGCCTTCAGATTAGGATTACAGGTGAGCCTTCCAATTCTGGTTTGTAGTTCATTCCAGATATAGTCAAGTTGATAACCAGGAATAGACACTACAGATGAGATGGAGTGACGTCATGCAGACCTGTGGCCAAATCTCACCTGTTTCTGTCAGAGACTACTCACATGAAGGCTGTAGTGATGAGAGAAGATGTAGTATGCCACTGGACGAGCTCCTGGCATACAATACCTGCTCTATTCTCCAGCCTCTACTCTCTTTCCATAGCTCATAGTTTTCTCTGTGTTTCTATCAGTTTTTCTACTTCTCTTGGACAATGGCATCTCCACTCTCCCCGTGTGATGCCTTCTACCTCCTGTATCAGGCTTTCTCTAGCCTCACCTCTCTCTGCCTTTGAATGTTTCCCTTTGAACCGTCACTCAAGAAACAAGTCTAGGGTAGGCAGTGCTGGCATATACCTTTAATTCCAGCATTCAGGAAGCAGAAGCAGGCAGATCTCTGAGTTCAAGGCTAGCCTGATCTACAGAGTGAGCTCCAGGACAGTCAAGGTTACACAGAGAAACCCTGCCTCAAAAAACTAAAACTAAACAACAACAAAGAGGAACCGAGTCTAGGGCTAGAGAGATGGCTCAGCAGTTAAGAATACTTGGGGCTCTTGTAGAGGACCCAGGTTCAATCCCCAGCACCCACGGAGTGACTCACCATCACCCACCATTGCAGCTCTGGGAGCTTGAACGCCCTTGTCTATCCTGCACGGGCTGTTGTACTCCTGTGTACATATGAGCTCTTGCACAAACACATGCATAATTAAATACTTGAATAAAAATCTAGATTAAGTAGAGAACCTAGGTCACTCAGTCCTGTTACAAATAGGTCAAATGGATTCCTAGTTTCTTGTCTGTGTTTGTTTGTTTGCTTTAGACACTATCTCCTGGCTTAAAGATATCCCGGATAAGGGTGACAAAGCCAAAACAGAGGTTGAATAATTTTGCTTTATCATGCATCCACATTACCTCTTGTGCTTCACAGATTATGACTGTACTTTCCTTTTTGACTCTAAATAGAAAGGGTCCTTTCATTGTCCTTAACTTATTTTTGGCAAGGCCCAGCTCATCCTAAGCTTTGATCTTCCTGACGTCTCTCATACAAATCTGTGTCATGATTCTATATCTGTTTTTCATTGAGTGCCCTTTCTCTAAGTGAAACATCTTGGGTTGGTAGGACCTCATTATTAACCCCTTTCTCTCCTTTCGCATGGCTTCTTCACTTTTGTGATTTGTCATTTTCTTAGAAGCACCATTTTTATATTCCTTTCTTTTCCCTCATGGCATCTACATTGCAAACTCTTATTTTATTTCCGCAGGAGTAGGTGTGCTAAGGACTGAACCTAGAGTCTCATCCATGCCAAGCAGGTGCTTCTATCAGGGAGCTCTAACTCCAGTCTCTGAGCAGAGTAAACTCTTTAGTAATTAAACTTATTTTTATTACTATGAGATAAAGTCACTTTTTAGTGTATTTATTTAAAAGTATCTTTAGGTGTGGTAGTGCATGGTTTTAATCCCAGCACTTGGGATACAAAGGCAGACAGATCTCTGAGGCTAACCTGGTCTACATACCAAGTTCCATGCCAGCCAGGGCTACATAGTAAGACCCTATCTCACTACACTAATAATAAGTTAACTATCAAATGTGAAGACACTTTTTTTTCTTTTACCTTAACAAGTCCTGAACATTAAGGTTGATTATACATTTATTACTGTTTTTGAAATTCTCAACTAAAAAGATAGCTTGAAATTCTGATTTCTTTCTCCTGTCCTGTGAAGCTGAGTGTAGTTTACAGATTTTGTCATGTGTGCTGGCACATGTCTTTAATCTCAGTGCTCAGAGGCACAGAGGCAGATCAATCTTGTGAGTCTGAAGCAAGATGGAGCTACATACCATGTCAGATTTCTTTTTCTCTCTCAGTGAGCATGTACGTGTTCCTGTGTATGAAGAGGCCACAGATGGACACTGGATGCCTTCCTCAGGCTAGCGCCTCTCACTGACCCTGGCGCTGACTGGGCCGGCCTGGCTGGCCCGCAGCCTCAGCTCCCAGTGTCGGGCTTCTGCCCTGGCTGTTTTACTCAGGTTCCCAAGCTTGCATGGCAAGCACTTTACCAGCGGAGCCATCAACCCAGCTCTGCATTCTACAACTTCCATGTCATAGAAAACAAAACTCATGAATCTGGGCTGGAGAGATGGCTCAGTGGTTAATAGCACTGACCTCTGTTCCAGAGGTCCTGAATTCAATTCCCAGCAACCCCTTGGTGGCTCACAACCATCTATAATAATGGGATCTGATGCACTCTTAAGGTGTGTGTCTGAAGACAGCTACAGTGTACTCACATAAGTAAAAATAAAAATAAAGAAGTGAGTCTGAGGTAATAAAATTGAGGCAAGACTCACAATTTAATCAAATCTACAGATTTATTAGAATATAAATGAGCTATCTATGGGCAAAAAGGTTGATAAGACATATATAAGGGATACATTTTTTACATTTATTAACATAGTGTGTCGTGAGGTATGGGGACGGTGAGGCCATGCATGCCATTACTACACATGTGGAGGTCAGAGGTCAACGTTCACGCATTGGTTCTCTCCTGCATCCACTTGGGGATGAAATTCAGGTGGTCAGGCTCCGCGGCAGGCACCTTTACCCACTGAACCATCTTGCCAGTCCATATTTTAAAAAATTCTTTCAAACCCTAATTTGGGATAATTTTCTAGCTGCTCCTTAGTCCTAATACTATTAATAACCAAATAATTATGGTTAATTATGGTTAACAGCTGTAAGGCTTATTATGTGCTAAGAACTGTCCTCAGCAGTTGGTTATCTCATTTAATGAACCCTACGCTGAGGCAGATATTCTTATCATTCTCATTAAAATGAAAACACTAGAACTTGAGCAGTTGTCATAGAGATAGTAGGGTGCAGAATCCAAACCCATGTACAGAATTGCTATGTCTGGAAGCTGCCACGAAAATGTTGGCTTTATCCAGAGTTCTACCGTGCGTCCCTTCTGCCTCAGCGCTGAGCATTTGTGCACACCTCTTCTTCATCCCTACCCCTTTAACAGATTTTTATCCTTATAGTGTTATGACTTACTTTTTCTCATGTGCCTTTAAAATTTACCTTCATTTCCAAACCATAGGTAGAGTCAATCATGTAGGCCAAGCAGAAATACAGGGGTTTACTGAACTTTTTTTTTTAAATATTTATTTATTATATGTAAGTACACTGTAGCTGTCTTCAGACACTCCAAGAGAGGGAGCCAGATCTTGTTATGGATGGTTGTGAGCCACCATGTGGTTGCTGGGATTTGAACTCAGGACCTTCAGAAGAGCAATCAGTGCTCTTAACCACTGAGCCATCTCTCCAGTCCCTGAACTTTTCTTAATAAATTCTATTAAGTGGAGTGTAATGTCTGATAGTCACACTATTGGTGGGACTTGACCAGATGGCTAAGGTGGTGTCCCAGTGCTGTCCAGCATCATGGCAGTTTTGTTTTAGTTGCTGTGGTTCTAGTGGTTTAACCTCAGGTCTTAGGCATGCTAGTCAAGGGCTCTATCTGTAAGTTACACCCACCTTCCCATTGTAACTACTAAGAATTTTATGAGGATTTACTTGAAATTATGTAAGTTACAATCCTTATCTATCTTTCAATTTATATATTTTACAGCTGTGTGACTTCCTGTGTTATTTGATGGGTATGATCATTAACAACAACAACAACAACAGCAGCAGCAACAACGACTAAAGCTCTGGGCCAGTGAGAGTCCAGCAGGCAGAAGGGCTTTCCATGCAAGCTGAGGACATGCGTTTGTCCCAACTACAGAAGGAACAGTGGAAGATGTGAACTGACTCTGGAAGGTTTTCGTCCACGAGAGAGAGAGAGAGAGAGAGAGAGAGAGAGAGAGAGAGAGAGAGAGAGAGAGAGAGCACACGTGTGCACACCACAGCATGGGATTTCTCTTTTTCACACACAATAGTCATGAAGCTCATTAATTTTCAATTAAGTCCAAGAAACGCAGGTTGGCCCATATCCTGTTGACATGCCTTATTAGTTTTTGCTTATATTCTTTTGACACAACTAAGGCTCTAAGTTTATCTTTTTTTTTCTTTCCCAGTCCTGGAATGAACTATTTTGCTAAGAAAAATGAGGAATTATATTTAGAAGCCAAACTCTGGACTCACTGTTTCATGGATTCGTTTGCTCACAGACCCTCTGAATGGACAGAGCATGTTCATACTTCTACAAATAGAGATTGGTTCTATTACTAGCCTACAGAAAAGGTGCTCTAGTTTTCTTCCATATTTGTAGTTCTCCTTTTCAAGGAGAAATCAAACTCCCTTTTCCTTAGTATAATTACTAAGGAAACAACGTGCTGTATATAACCAATACTCTCTTTATTCTCTACTCCGTGGTCCTCTTCTAAAGCCAGGTATGCCCTCAGAGAACACGGTGCACCAGGCTTTCTGCATGGACGCCTCTGGCTTAAACGTGATAGCGTTGGCTGCCTTTCAGTCACGGGTTGTATTGTGCAGCCCGCACACACCCTCTTTAAGACTTTAAATAACTTCCTTTTACTTTTCTTTTTTTCCTCCTTTATTTTTCTGCCCGAGTGAGGTAATCAAAGGAGGCATTATTAGCTATAATTTTTAATAGAGCTTTCAGGAATTGGTCAACCCATGATAACTAAAATTACATATGCTTCAAATTCATTGGGTTTATGTCAACCGTGATTTTCAGGCTTTTCCTTTTCTGTGATGTGAGAAACAGTGTAGCAAAGAGAGGACTGGACATATAATAAACACGTTTAGTTCCAATTCTGAGACTGTGGCAATTTACTCGATTTTCTCCACTTAAAAAAAAAATTAAAGGCTAGACTAGCCAGGGGTGGTGGTGCACACCTTTAATCCCAGCACTTGGGAGGCAGAGGCAGGCAGATTTCTGAGTTCGAGGCCAGCCTGGTTCCAGGACAGCCAGGACCTCACAGAGAAACCCTGTCTCGAAAAAACCAACCCCCCCCCCCAAAAAAAAAAAAATCAAATAAAGGCTAGACTAAACTAGGGAGATCCACTGCCTGGGGCCAGTGGGCTGACTCACCTGCAACACAAGTTACCTGGGGAGCTTTACTGCTTTCTGTGGATATAAATGCTCACAGCCATTCAGCTTCCAAGTTGATTTGATACATACATACATACATACATATATATATATATATATATATATATATATATATATAATATATATGTTTTTGGAGACAGGGTTTCTCTGTGTAGCTCCAGCTGTCCTGGAACTCACTCTGTAGACCAGGCTGGCCTTGAACTCAGAAATCCGCCTGTCTCTGCCTCCCAAGTGCTAGGATTAAAGGTGTGCACCACCACCGGCGATTTGATAATTCTTAACATTCTATTTATTTTTCTCTATTTATTCGAAATTTGTTGGGTACTTTGATTCTTCACTTTATCACCTCACATCTGATTCAGCTTCATCTTTGACTAAAAAACAGTGATGGTCTGTGGTGCACAGAGAGCTCCTAAAGGATTTTAGGGTGTGTGTGTGTGTGTGTGTGTGTGTGTGTGTGTTAGCATTTCCCTTTCCAGGGAAAAGACGGTTCAAATTTTCTCCCCACTTTCCCAATTAGCAGATCAGAGCAGTCACAGCCACGTTATGTTATTTATAAAAACACTGGTTCTTCATTCTTCACCAACCCTATCTCAAGACTAGTTCCCCCTAGGCGACAGATATTAACGGAATTCCTCCTGGAGACAACGTTCTTCCCCCCCTAACCGTGGCTCCAATCAACACACAGATTTCCAAGTTGCTCTCTGGGAATCTGGGCGCAAGCTTTCGGAAGTTTGAGTGCGTTTCACAAGGCGTTCCTCCATCTCGGACGCACAACTGCTTGACGTGTCACCCCGGCTGGGGCCCACGCAGGACGGGGGTGGCATCCTCAGTGGGCGGCTGCTAACTGACGTGAAGCGAAGCGACCCCGGAGGGCCGAAACTTCCTAGCTTCTCTGCCTCAGAACACAGCCACAGAGCGTCCTCCGTTCACGCGGCAGGAATTTCCCCCCGGCCAGGGCTTTCACTCGGGAACAGGAACAGCGAAACCCGCTCCACGCACGCTCCCGCCGCCCTCCTCCGTCCGCAGTCGCGCGCCCGCCGCCGCCGCCGCCGCCGCCGCTGCGGCGCGTGCCCTCGCGACGTCTCCGCCCCCTCCCCGGCCCGCCAGCCCTTCTGCGGGTCGCTGCGCAGGTCGCGGGGGAAGGTGCAGGGAGCGCGCGCCGAGGCTGAGAACGTGCGCGAGACGCACGGCCCCGCGCTGAGCGCCGGAAGCCGCCGACGGACCTCGCGCGTCGCGCGCGCCGCCCCCGCCCCTGAGCCGCGACCTTGCTCGCGCGCGCGCACTAAGGCGCCGCCGCCGCCGCCGCTGCCGCCGCCGCCGCCGCCGCCGGGGCTGCTGCTCCGGCTGCTGCAGGAGGCGGCGCTGGCTGGCGGCTGCGCTCGCTCCAGTCGGAGAGCAGAGGAGCGAGCGTGTGTGTGTTTTTTAAAGATGGCCGGAGCGGCGGCGGCGGTGGCCGCGGGAGCAGCAGCTGGAGCCGCCGCGGCAGCGGGGTCGGTGTCGGCTCCGGGTCGGGCCTCCGCGCCCCCTCCGCCTCCGCCCGTGTACTGTGTATGCCGGCAGCCGTACGACGTGAACCGCTTCATGATCGAGTGCGATGTCTGCAAGGACTGGTTCCACGGCAGGTAAATAAACCCCCCTAGTCCCACCGCCGTCGCCTGCGGCCACCGACCAGCCGCTGCCGCCTGCGCCTCCCTCGGGCTGGGCCGCCGCGTCGCGCCCCACGTCCCGACTCTTAGGCACCGAGCCCCCCGGGCCGGGTGGAGGCGAGAGCGGGGGGCCCCCGGTTGCCGGGCAGGCTGCGGAGCGGAGCCGGTGGGCTCGGCCGGCCCGGGCGAAGAGTCGCCACAACAAACAGGAACAAAGGGGCCGGCGGAGAAGTTGGCAGGGGAAGCCCGGGTGAGGGGACGCGGCGGGCGGCACGGCTCGGGTGGCGGCGGAGCGCAGGAAGGCCCGCAGCCCGCCGTCCCCCACTGCCCTGGCTGCCGCCCGCCGCTGTGTCCCGGGCTCCTGCCGCCCCGTGCCTGCCCTCGCCGGCCGCCGCGCTTGCTGCGCTTCCGGGCGGCCGTCGCTCGGTCCGGTCGCGGGTCGCCCCCGCCACGGGTCCCGTCGCGCCCCCTTCTCTCTTTATCAAACTTCCTCGGGCGGCGGGACGGGGCGGCGGGACGACGGCGCGAGTAAACAGAGCAACAGATGTGGCACTCGCGGCTCGCGAGGTGCGGGGGGCTCCGTCACGGCGCAGTTTAGCCGCTCGCCCACCCCGCAACACACCCCCTACGGCCGGGGGCGGGCGGGCCGGGCCGGGGGACGTCGCCGCAGACCCTCCCCGGCGTTGCTGTAGCGTCTCAAACTTTACACTGAGTGCGTCTCTGGCGACACCCGGACGGCCCGCAGCGGTGGCCTGGGCGCTGCGGCCATCCAACTTTGGGGCGGTGCGGTGGCGGACGGTGCCCTCCCATGCCGCCGCCGCACCGCACCGCAGGTTTGACATTTCGGAGAGCTCGGGCCGCCTCCGCAGCCAGGCCGCCGACTCGTGTGTTTTGTAATCAAAGTGTGAGGCTAATAAAGGGCGGCGCCAGAGCCTCTTGACTCCGGCGTGGGAGGGATTCGCAGGCATTTAAACAAAGAAACTAGTTGGGGCTGGGCTCCCAAAGTCCTTATTTGGGTGTTGTGGCAAAGCCTGCGGTCACCTTTAGGTGAGGCAGGTTTTCTGGGTACCGTTGTATGTTGTATCTTGACGAGAGCCCGCTTGGGAGTTATAGCAGATATGGTGACTGTGGTTGTAGGAAGTATCCTTTGATTGACAGCAGGACATTTAAATACAGCCTCCGCTCCCCCTCCCCAATTTTACAGAAACATTGCACCACCAGGCCAGATGTCTTAGTCTCCCTCTACTGGTCTGGGGAGAGAAAACCATTGAAATTACAGGGTTCCTTCAGTGTTGACAACTAACTACGTAGAGTTTGACTTAATTTTCAAGTGCAGTTAAATTTACTGAGTTTTAAAGTTACATGATTCTGACAACAGCACACACAAACGTGTCACTTTAAAAGAGGGGTCATGTGCTCATTTTTGTAAAGGCAAACTTTTAGTAGTCTGATAAAAGGTGGAGGGTAATGACACTTTGTAAAATGTTTTCCTATGTTTTGATCATACATAAAAGTGAAATTTGTAGAGACCAAACCTTTCCAATTCTATGACTACATTCTTTGCTTTTATAACATTCCAGGCAACCAGAATTGAATATCCAACATTAAGTTCTAAAAAGAATAAAACAAGAATTAGTTGTAATTCCTGAAAAGTTTGAAGTTTCCAGGGCACTATTTGGCAAAGATATGCCTCGTTGTGTATTTCAGAGATTAGATAGGTTAGTAAACTATAGATTTGAGGTTTAACGCTTCTCTTACTGTAACACGGGTTCTGGTGAGTCAAAAGTCAGGACTCCTGCTTGTGCTGCACGCCTGTCATCTGAGGTTTTGTTTTTGTTTTCTCCTTTGAGACAGATTTTTTTTTTTAAAATTTCTCTAGTCCTGGCTATTCTGAAATTCACTTTGCAGACCTTGGTGGCATTGACCTCACATTTGATTGCTTCTGCCTCCCAAGTGCTGGGACTGAAAACATGTACCGCCATGCCCAGTTGCAGCGTGTAGTCTTAAACTAGGTGCCTTAATGCTAGAGCATGACAAACCTCAGGTGTTTCCTGGCCATTTTTGTCATACTTTGTAAAGAGCAGTTGAAGAGACAGTAATTTCATCTGTGGAGGTGATTCAGGTGAGCCCAGGGTCTTTTTTACCCTTCCTTATCTTTGAGATGTTATTGTGGTTCATATATCAGACGTTAGAAAAGTTAGTCTTACTGCTGGAGCCCCCATAAAAGTGTGGTATCTTCTTAGTAAGTCTATTTTTTTGTTTTTGTTTTTGTTTTTTTTTTTTTTGTTTTTTGGAGACAGGGTTTCCCTGTGCAGCCTTGGCTGTCCTGGAACTCACTCTGTAGACCAGGCTGGCCTCGAACTCAGGAATCCACCTGTCTCTGCCTCCAGAGTGCTGGGATTAAAGGCATGCGCCACCACCGCCCGGCTTGTCTAATTTTTAAATATTGATAATTTAGAACCTATATGCCTTTTTATGATTGGTATTTATTCTAATGAGTCATTTTTAAAGTGAAGAGTTACTTACACATTAATTATTAAACATTATTTATTTATATGAGAATTTGTTCCTAAAGTACATATATAAAGGTATATCTTTAATACCCATCCACAGGTTTCCAAAAATAGTTTATCTGGAGCGGAGCAGGGCAGATAGACTTTACATGGATATTTTATTTTATTTTATTTATTTTCAGAGACGGGGTTTCTCTGTGTAGCCCTGGCTGTCCTGGAACTCTGTAGACCAGGCCAGCCTTGAACTCAGAGATCTGCCCGCCTCTGCCTCCCAAGTGCTGGGATTAAAGGCGTGCGCCACCTCTGCCCAGCTGTGGATAATTTTTTGTTTGTTTGTTTTTTCGAGACAGGGTTTCTCTGTGTAGTTTGGTCGGTCCTGGAACTCATTTTGTAGACCAGGCTGGCCTCAAACTCAGAAATCCGCCTGCCTCTGCCTCCCAAGTGCTGGGATTAAAGGCGTGCGCCACCACCACCTGGCTTGGATAATTTTTAAAATTAATTTTTAACCTGTTATTGTGTGCTTATGGTGTGTGTATGCTCTAGGGACAGATCTCAGATAGTCAGGTCTCATGGCAGGTACCTTTATCAGGCATATCTACTGTATGGGAACCTCAAAACTTGTCTTCTATTCTTTTTTTTTTTTTTTTTTTTTGCCTTTTTTTATTTTTGAGACAGGGTTTCTCTGTGTAGCCCTGACTGTCCTGGAACACACTCGGTAGACCAGGCTGGCCTCTAACTCAGAAATCCGCCTGCCTCTGCCTCCCAAGTGCTGGGATTAAAGGCGTGCGCCACCACCGTCCGGCCGGGCATCATGTTTTAAATCTTATTTGAAAAAAAATTTTTTTTTTTGGTGGCTGTATAGTGGTTTTTGGCTGTATTGTGTTTAATTCCACAAAAGTACACCGTTTGAAAGTAATTTTCCTATATTTCTTACTTTGTTTTACTGCTCTTTGGGTTTTCTACTGGTAATATGATTTACACTCTTTTAACCAAAATTTTATGGGTATCTCTTGTTCCCTAGATTAATTCAAATGAGTTAATCAAGGAAATACTTAGAAGACAATACTTAGAAGACCTGGTTCATGCCAGATAATGAGATTTCCTTGAAAAACATTGCTGTTTAGATGATACAGGTGGTTTTGACTTGATGTCTTTTCCAGGCTGTACTCTAAAAGGGTATTCTGTTCTTCAGCAGTGCCCATTTAGTTCCCTGTGTTCTTGGCAATATAAAGTCATCGTTGTCCGTCGTCGTCCCCACCCTCCCCTCCCCCCAGACAGGGTTTCTCTGTGTAGTCCTGACTGTCCTGGAACACTCTGTAGACCAGGCTGGCCTCGAACTCAAATCCACCTGCCTCTGCCTCCCAGGTACTGGGATTAAAGGCGGGTGCTACCACTGCCCGGCTGGCAATATAAAGTTCTATTAACTTTCTTTGACAAACAAATAACTTTGGCAGTTTGTATATAAGTGAAGATTATCATCAAAGCAGGCACAATGGTGCATGACTGTTAGCCAGCACTCTGGAGACAGTGTTGGGGAGCAGATGTGATGCGATCCTGGGCCACTTAGGGAATGTTTCTAAAAACAGAACAAGAGATTAAAAAAAATCTTTACCAGAAAAGTACCCTAAAATGGCTTATAAGTGTCCTCAACCCAAAACAACTCAAATATTAACAGAAGGTTGCACAAATTTGGCATATACATAAAGCAGTTAGAAAGAGTGTATGCTGACTCATGGAGAAACATGGACTAAACTCACGGATGTAGAGTTGAACGTAGGAAGTAGATCTGAAATATATACTGCTTTTAACTACCAGGATTTGGCAGGCACAGACAGGCAAAGCTCTGTGAGTTGTAGGCCAGCCTAGTCTACAGAGCAAGTTCCAGTCCAGCCAGGGCTACACAAGAGAAACCATGTCCCCAAATAAAAAAGAACAATAAAAAGTTTTTAAAATTAAGAATTGGCCATTTTGGTAGCTGACAAACAAGGTTTGTAAGTTTCCCCTTCTTTCTTGAGTGGGAATGCCTGCCATGCTGCCTTCTTCAGCCGTTGGGTTCAGTGTCTAATGCGCTGGGCGCTGTTCTTGGTGCTAGGAGAGTCGAGAGCAGAGCAGAAGCTGTGTTCTCAGGCCGAGCCGTGTGGGAGGAGTGAGAGACAGCTCTGAGTGAGGAGTGAAGAGGCGGAGCTGAGGAAAAGGTCGAGCAGGGTGGTGGTTATGCCTCTGTGGTGAGCTTGTGGAAATCCTTGTGCTCATGATATTGACAAAGTGCTGGGCCAGAGGAAAAAGAAATCCAATATCCTGAGTGTGGGCCATGCTTGAAATCTAGAAGAGTCAGAACACCTGTTTGGAGAGAAGTAGAAGAGACCACCGTTGCCGGGGCTAGTTAGTACTTTGACTCTTACTGTAAAACAGATGGCTTGCCTTGTGTTGAGATGTGAAATAATTGACATCCCTTCTAAGGATCTTTCATGGTCTTGATCTCAGTGTGCAGATGAGCAGTGTATGTGAGGACGTCTACATTTGATTTCCAGCACTGGAGGAAGACCTCTCTGCTGATACATGAGGGTGGACAGGGGGGCACGAAGGTGAAGCAGGCGCGCGCGCGCGCGCTCACACACACACACACACACACACACACACACACACACACACACGGATTGAACCTGAGGCCTTGTCCAGAAGAGGGCATTGGATCCCTTTATAAATGGTTATGAACCACCATGTGGTTGCTGGGAACTGAACTCAGGATCTTTGGAAGAGCAGTCAGTGCTCTCTCTCTCTCTCTTTTTTTTTTTTTTTTTTTTTTTGGTTTTTCGAGACAGGGTTTCTCTGTGTAGTCCTGGCTATCCTGGAACTCACTCTGTAGACCAGGCTGTCCTCAAACTCAGAAATCCGCCTGCCTCTGCCTCCCAAGTGCTGGGATTACAGGCGTGCGCCACAATGCCCGGCTCAGTCAGTGCTCTTAATAGGTGAGCCAGCTCTCCAGCTCTTCTTAATTTTTTTTAAGGTTTATTTTTAAAAACATTTTAAGTGAAATATGTTAAAGTTGTAAATGTCCTGGGGACAAAATATTTGTTAAAATATTGGCAGCTTCCCTCATTTAATGCTGCTTTAATCCTTATTATAATTGATTTCTTATTGGAGAATATTTAGCTTTTCTTGTTTTTTAATTTTTTTGTTAAATAGGAGTTGGTAGAGGTAGGTAGATCTCTGAGTCCAAGGTCATCCTGATCTAACTATCAAGTTCTAGGCTGGCTAAGGCTATATAATGAGACCTAGTCTCAAACAAACAAACAAAAAACCACCACAAAACCCCACCCCTGGGCTGGAGAGATGGCTCAGTGGTTAAAAGTGACTGTTCTTCTGAAGGTCCTGAGTTCAAATCCCAGCAACCACATGGTGGCTCACAACCATCTGTAATGAGATCTGACACCTTTTCCTGGAGAGTCTGAAGACAGCTACAGTGTACTTACATATAATAAGTAAATAAATCTTAAAAAAAAAAAAGAAAAGAAACCCACCCCACCACAAAAGAGTGTGGTGGCTTGTGCTCGTAATCCTAGTGCCAAGGACCAAACTCAAGGCCAGCCTGGGCCATCCGAAATGTTTGCTCTCCTCTATTGCGGGACTGTCCCGGACCTGCTGAATAATGGCACAAGAGATTTACTGTTGGTTATTATAGGTGAGGCACTACAGCTGGGAGCCTCCCAGCTAGCCTTGTCTAATTAAATAAACCTGACTATTCTAGTCACGTTCTGGTACCTGTCACTCTAGCGAATCCTTTGGAGCCTGAGTCTTCTCAAAGAGCCTGTCTGTCTCTGCCCGGAAGTCCCACCATTCCTCCCGTTCCAGCTATTGACTGTCAGCTCTTTATTAACCAACCAGAAGGTGAGGGACGTGTATATTTACAAAGCACTGAGGCAGGTGGGATCTCTGCTGGTACAGAAACCAACCTTTGAATAATACAAAGACACCCTTCACACAGTGCACAGAAAGATTACTCCAAGACACCACTCTGTAGCCCCCTTCCTCAATAGGGATTGGAATTATTTTTAAGATCCTGTAGACACTCTCCTTAATGATGACGTCTTAGTGTTAATATAAACCTCGGTGAGCACGCCTCTTCCTCAGTGAGGACAAGAGTTGGTCACTGAACCTTTGATTTTTGACTTCTTTTTGGGTGGGGGTTGTTGTGATCTTCCTGCTTCAGCCTCCTGAGTGCTGGGCCAGGTTCTTTCCTTGATGGGGCAGTTTGATTTTAGGGGAGATAATGTTTTCTGATTAAACTTCTGTTTACTCACACTTTCCCTGAGTTCCTAACTATTAGTTTGGAGCTGGGTCCTGCCTGTTTACTTTTTTGTCACCAGTGTTCTTGGGTATTTAATTGAGTTTTCTGCTCCTTTTCTTTTTGAAGTGAGGTGGAGGACTTGAAAGAAGAACAGAACAGGTGTAACAGTCTGTGACAGGAGCTTGTGGTTTCAGGCACAGAAACTCAAGATCATTTGCACAACTTTTTTTTTTGTTTGTTTTTGTTTTTGTTTTTGTTTTTTTTGAGACAGGGTTTCTCTGTATAGCCCTGGCTGTCCTGGAACTCACTCTGTAGACCAGGCTGGCCTTGAACTCAGAAATCCTCCTGCCTCTTCCCAGAGTGCTGGGATTACAGGTGTGTGCCGCCTCTGCCTCCGCCCCCGCCCGACCTGGACTCACTTTGTAGACTAGGCTGTAGAGCAGGCTGGCCACCTACCTCCGTTTCTCGAGCACTGGGGATAAGGGAGCACTGGGGATAAGGGAGCACTGGGGATAAGGGTGTATTTTGTTCTTTATAGGCACTGCATTTTATTTCTGTAGTCATCCTTGAGTTTTCCATTAAAGACAACTTACATTTCCTATCCAATATAGTATGGTTTAATGCTAAATTATGATTTTTCTATTTCTGTGTGAGCTCTGGTCCCGTTATTTTATTTATTTACTTACTTACTTATTTTATTTAATAGAGAATAGTGTTTAGAAATCAAGGTGTGGTTGGTTGTAAACTTGACATTATGTTCTCCAGTTCTCTGTGGCCAGAGCTTGGAAATACAGTGTCCTCTTCATCCAGTTACCTTTATTTCTAGGCCTTGTCCATATACAGTACGAACCAGAAGCTTTCATAGTGGCACCTGACAGCATCGGGCTCCTTGGAGGTCTTCTCCTTTCTCATTTTTACTTTTTTTTGTCTAGTATTGGGAAACTTAGCTCTTATCTAAAACATTCTTTTTTGGTTTTTCAAGACAGGGTTTTTCTGTGTAGTCCTGGCTGTCCTGGAACTCAATCTGTAGACCAGGCTGGCCTCAAACTCAGAAATCCGCCTGCCTCTGCCTCCCAAGTGCTGGGATTACAGGCGTGCACCACCACCGCCCGGCTAAAACATTCTTATTTGTTGAATCTTAGTGCATGTATAATGGAGTACTAGACTTACTAATTATCCCCTTGCGAGAAACACATTTGCTAGATAGATGACATTTTTTTTTTTTACATAATTGCCTTTAGCTTTACAGCATTAATTATTGTATAGCATTGTTTTTATTTTTTTCAGGTATATAAAACATTACTAAATGGTCCCGAGAAGTCAGTTACATGAGAGATAAACTCACTGCATCCCATCCCTTCTACAGTTTCTCATTCCCGCTCCCTTCCTGCTTACCCCTTGTACAAAGTCACTTTGTTTTTTTTTTTTTTTCCTTGAGATGGTCTCATTATGTAGTCCAGGCTGGCCTTGAAATCATAGAGATACATTTCTGTGGCACTTGGGAAGCTGAGGCAGGTGGATCTCTGAGTTCAAGGCTACATAGTGAACACTCCCGCCTGGTCCCCCACCATGTGTGCATGCCACCTTCCCCAGGCCTAACATTTTAAAATTTGTTTTAAAGGTTAAAAAAAAAGTTTATATGCATGTCATGTATCAGTGTTTTGTCCTCATTTATGTATTTCTATGTTTGGTCCCTTGGAGGCTAAAAGGGACATTGTCGTCTCCCCTACCCTGAACTACAGTTAATGGACAGTTGTTAGCTATATGTGTGTTGGGAACTGAACTCATGTCCTCTGTAAGAGTAGCAAGTGGTCTTAACTGATGAGCCACATCTCCAAAGTTTGTTTTTTGCTTTTTGGATTTTAATGACAAAGTTGCATACATCCTAGATTGATCTCAAACCTGCTATGTAACTGAAAGTGACCTTGAATTTCTGACCCTCCCACTGAGATTTTTACTATATTTGGTTTAGGTGGTGGGGTTTGAACCCAGGGCTTTGTGAGTGCTAAGTAAGCACTCAACTAACTGAGCTGTATCACTAACCTAACCCTGGTTTATCTTTCTTGCCTGCATGCATGATGTGCTGAGGACTGAACTCAGGGGCTTCACAAATTCAAAACCCATTGTCTACTCCATCTCCATTCTTGTGTTTTCTTTGTTCTTTTCTTTTTTTAAACTTAATTACGTGTGTGTGTGTGTGTGTGTGTGTGTGTGTCTGAGTGAGAGAGAACGAGAGAGAGAGAGAGAGAGAGAGAGAGAGAGAGAGAGAGAGAGAGAGAGAGAGAGAGAGCACTTTTAATTCCAGTACTCAGGAGGCAAACTCACAGACTGGCCTCAAACTCAAGACCAGTCTGTGAGTTTGAGGCCAGCCTGGTCTACATAGTGAATTCCAGGACAACCAGGGCTACACAGTGACATTGTGTCTCGAAAAACCAATCAACCAACCAACCAACCAACCAACCAACCAACCAACCAATCAACAGCAACAACAATAACAACAACAACAACAACAACAACAACAACAACAAAAACCCCTTAAATTACACTTTTATTGTATGTGTATGTGCATGTGTGTGAGCATGCATGTGCTGTGGTGTATGTACTTGTGGAGGTCTGATAACTTGTGGAATTGTTTCTCCTCTTCTCCCACTAGGTGGGCTCCAGGGATTAAGTTTAGGCTTTTTTTTTTTTTTTTTTTTTTTTTTGAGACAGGGTTTCCCTGTGTAGCCTTGACTGTCCTGGAACTCACTCTGTAGACCAGGCTGGTCTCGAACTCAGGAATCCGCCTGTCTCTGCCTCCCAAGTGCTGGGATTACAGGCGTGCGCCACCACTGCCTGGCCAAGTTTAGGCTTTTAAGGCAAGCCTTTACACATTATTTTTCCCAGGCTTGGAATCAAAACCAGAGTCTTACACATACTATGTATGTTCTTTTCTTTTTCTTTTTTTAAACCTTGCTGTATAACTTTTCATGTTCAGTTTGATTTCTTTCTTATTTTTTCAATATCTGTGACCATGTTATTGTCATGTGGATCTTTTGGGTCTTATTGTACTTCTCAGATGTATGTGGCATTTAAGTTGCTTATAGTGTTTTGTAGTTACTAATAACACTTCTATATTTATACATAGGTAACTACCTTGTGTGTGTGTAAATACATGTATACATACATGTATTTATATTGCTGGCGATACATCTCTAGATTGTCAGTAATGGTAAATGGAGTCACAGCTATAGTCCTGTCTACTTGGCAGAAGCAGAAGGATTACAAGTTCAAGACCAGTCTGGGTAACTGAGTTAGAGGGCTAAGGAGGCCCTGGGTTCAGTCCGCAGTGCCATCACGGCCATTACCCCTACCTGAAAGAGAATGGCACATACATCCATAACTGTTTTATTAGTATTGCTATATTTCTTCCTAGTACTTGGATCAGTTTGAATTATCTCTAACATTGTGTGGGTCTTACTGTGTTTGAAACTATTTAGCCCAGAATGACTTTGAACTGAGATCATCCTAACTCTACCAGAGGACAGGCCTGTGCCTCCATGCCTGGCTTCTGTCTGTTTTTTAATATCTCTTGGTATATTAAGGATATTAGCGTTTTGTGGCAGTTATGAATAGTTTCTTCTATTGTTCAGTTGTCTTTCATTTGTTGTGGCAACTTTTGAACCATAAAAACAAAGTTTTAAGTTAGTCACATTTATTAATCTTTCTTTTAATTAGCTCTGAACTTTGAGTTATAATCCTTTTTTCATTCAAGGCTAAAGAGAACTTTTACCTGTTTTCTTCTAGTACTTGTTTAGTTTTTTTTTATTTTTTTTTAAAGATTTATTTATTATTATATGTGAGTACACTGTAGCTGTCATTAGACACTCCAGAAGAGGGCATCAGATCTCTTTACAGATGGTTGTGAGCCACCATGTGGTTGCTGGGATTTGATCTCAGGACCTTAGGAAGAGCAGTCAGTGCTCTTAACCACTGAGCCACCTCTCTAGCCCCTAGTTTTATTTTTTAAGCATTCAGATTTTCTTTTTTTTCTTTCTTTTTGTTTTTTTTTTTTTTTTTGAGACAGGGTTTCTCTGTGTAGCCCTGGCTGTCCTGGAACTCACTCTGTAGATCAGGCTGGCCTCAAACTCAGAAATCCACCTGCCTCTGCCTCCCAAGTGCTGGGATTAAAGGCGTGCGCCACCACTGCCCGGCTTATAGTATGTTTTTAAGTCTGATAAGGCCAGTCTTGTCCTCATAGTTATTGTCTTCAATGTTTTTCTGACTGTTCTTAGAGATTTAGTTTTTTTATGTGAACATTACTATTTACTTGCCTAAATTTAATCTTTTTAAAAATATATTTTTAAAATACATTTATGTGTGTTTCTGTGTCTGTATGTTGTGTGTGTGTGTATGCCCGAGGAGAGAGGCTGTGGATTCTCCTGGAGCTAGAGTTCACGGCAGTTGTAAGCAGTCCAGTGTGGGGGCTGAGAACCCACCATGGGAAGAGCACCAAGTGCTCCCACTAAGCCATCTCTTCAGTCTAATAACTCGCTTAATTTTATTTAAAAAATGCTTTATGCTATTTTTATTGAAATTAAACTTATAAATTTAACGGTAAGATGATATTTTATAATGTTGAGTCATTCTCGCTAAGTAAAACACTATTTATAACATAACACTTTTGTGTCTGTTAGGTGTGTGTTAAATCTTTTATAGATTTTTTTCATTTGCTAAGATTATTCCTAAGTATTTAGTTTTTTTTAATTACTGTTTGAAATGGGACTTTCTTTTTCTTGTTTGGTTATTATTTGTATATATGAAGATCGGATTTTTTAGTTAAATTTATACTTGCTATCTTACTGGAAGAATTGAATTTTAGGGACTATGTAACTCAGTTGCTAGAGTGCTTGCCTAGTATGTGGATTTCCTGAGTTTGATTTTTCTGTGCCACAGAACCCAGGAGTGGTGGTACATACCTGTACTCACGGCACTCTGGTAGACAGAGTCATCAGAAATTCAAGGCCACTCTTTGCTCCATAGTGAGATTGAGGCCAGCTTGTGATAATTTGACCCTGACTCAACACAAAAAGCAAGAAACAAGCAAAAAACAAAAACAAAAACAAAACAAACACCCTTCCCCCCAAACTCCTGTTCTAGTTAGGGTTACTGTTACTGTGATGAACGACCACGACCAAAGCAACTCGGGGAGGAAAGGGCTTATTTAAAAGCTTATGTGTTCTCATTCCTGTCCATTTGTTGTTTTAAAAAAACAAATATCCCAGCTGTTCAATTTTACCAATGAAGACCCAGGGGCTAGATGCTGGGGTGAAAAATCTGCTAGTAGAGAAAGCATCCTGCTGTTCTACGTACTTCACCGACACCCCAGAAGAGAAAGCAGTGTCTCCTTCTCTCAGCCTTAAACACCTTTGAACTCAACATCTCTCCTTTCTACTTGTTGTGTTCGCTCAGTTAGCTGGTGCCGGCTCTGCCTCCTGACCTGCCATCAGCTTTACTTAGCCCTTGTTTACAGAAAACTCCTGTTGTTGAAGGCGTGTGCTAGGGCTGAGCCACACCACAAGGTTTTTCCAGTTTACAGTCTTGGGGTTTGCAATGTGGTCAAATATCGTGCAATATTCATTGAAGGAAACCAGAACAGGAGCTCAAACAGTCCTCACTGTACAGTCTTCGGATATGTGCAAGTTTCTGTTGGATGGTTCAGTTAAATAACACTAGTCCCTTAGGACTCAAATTGCAGTCGCCATGATGTATTTCCTATGAGTGCCGGCTGGTGTGCACATCTGCAGGCAGTCACGAGGAGACATGCATCTGTTCTTCAGTTCACACGGGTAGCAGGTGTCAGGTGAGATGATGCTTACTTGGATAATAGAGAAGAGCACTCAGTTAAGATGATAGTGCAGCACGGGTGGGGCAGGAGGCGGGGTGAGAGCCTCGCCCATGGAAGTGAAGTCAAATTGGGTGTTAACTGGAGTAACAAAAAATCATCTCAATGCTGCTTCCCGTGGAAGGACTCCAGATGAAGCCAGCCAGAGTCATTTTAGTGAAGGCACATATATAGCAGTGTTTTAACTCCTAGTATATGAAGGTACGTTAGTTTTATTGTTCTATATAAGCAACAATATGAGCATGTTTTTTAAAAAGTTAAACTATTTTGGGGCTGGAGAGATGGCTCCAGAGGTCCTGAGTTCAATTCCTAACACCCACATGGTGGCTCACAACCATCTGTAATGGGATCCGATGTCCTCTTCTGGTGTGTCTGAAGGCAGCTACAGTGTACTCACATAAAATGAAATAAATCTTTAAAAAATATTTTAAGAGAAGAGGACACCCAGACCTAGCCATTCTTGCAGGCAGGCTTGAAGGTGGCAGCTTCCAGATCCAGCGGAACCTGCGTTGGCGAGCAGGGCCATGCACTCATGCATTTTTAATGTTTTGATACATTTATAAAGGTCATGGAGTAATTGCAGTTTTCACCACTGAGTATTAAGATAGCTTTGCATAGTTCTGCGTATGTGGTTATGTGGGCATGAGAGCTCCTAAAGCAGCAGCATGAGTGAGGAGGTCAGAGGACCAGTTTTGGGATTTGGTTCTTGGCTTCCATGTTGTGCAGACATGAGCTTTTGGCCAATTCTGTCTCTACCTTCCATTTAACTGTAAGGCATTATAGATGCATGTTACTGAAATTTAACTTTTCACACATGGGTTCTGGGGCTCAGACTTGAGTTGCCAGGCTTGTGCAGCAAGCACTTTTTCCCTCCTGAGCATCTTGCTTGTCCAGCATGCTTATTTTTATGATCTTGCCCTACTGTATTAGGCAGAGTTCTCTAGAAGGACTAGAACCAGTAGGATATAAATACCTTATTAAAGGGGACTTACTTGATTAGCTAACACAATAGGGGCTGGAGAGTCCAGCAACTGTCTGCATGCTGGAGGTACAGAGACCCGAGTACACAATACTGGATGTCCCAGCAGACCCACTCTGGTGCAGGGGGACACAAGTTCTTTCTCTAGAGAAGCCAGTGCTTGGAAGACCAAGGAAGCTAGAGTCTGAGGACAGTGAATGATAGCAGGAGTGATGCTGGGTCCTTGGAAAAAGTGGAGACAGGCCAGCGTCACTGCATTCTCTGTGGCCCTCTTTGTTTAGATCAGGACACCTATTGGAGGGGCCACTCGCTATCTTGGAAAGTGGGTTTTTCTCTTTGTTATTTCTCCCGAGAAATGCCCTCAGACTCGCCCAGATACCTGTCCTAGGTAATTCTGCATCCTTTCGAGTAGACAATGAAGATTGACTGCACACCCTCCATAGGAGCGTGGGCTGCCCAGATTCTCACATTTGTTAGGTATGGATCGTTTGACCCTCTAGTGAAAATTAACAATTACCCAGTGGACTCTCAGAAAGCTGTGAGTGACTTCAATATGTAATCAAGTAAAAGAGTCCTCCTTTCCCACACATCGTATGCTTTATGTCTTGCCTTGACTTTGGTGCTTTGAAATAGAGCATTCTGATGTTTGCTGGACAGTTGCTGCCACTCTTTTTGCTGTTGATGAACACTTAAGGTTTGTATTTTTACTTACTTTTTTTTTTCTTAATTTTTTGGGTTACATGTGAAATTCTATGTAGGGATATTTATTTTGAATTATGTCAAGATTTCTATGTGCCAAACCCTACTCTGATTTATCCTTCTTCCAGAATGGAAAAGCATGCTACAGGTATTGTTTGTTTTCTTACTCAAGGTAAAATGCCGCCTTCGTTTGCTGTCCTAACAGAAAATTCACTCATGAATGCTTTTGCTTGGCTCAGCCATTTCTTTTAGGAAACATGCCTTGGGACTGTTACTTATAAATCAGAACGGTTAGCAGAAAGACTCACTGATCTTTACTTGATGGCTATCCTTTGTGGCTGACTGTATCACAAATTGTCTTAGAAAAGTCTTTTGTTATCTTTTATTTTAGAGTGTTGTCTTAGCTTTGTGTATAAAACTTTATGAAGGTATCAGTTCTAAAAACATATAGCTGTTCTTTCTATACTCAATAGTATACTACTCTATACTCAATAGAAATGAAACTTCAATTGGACTGAAACATTTTTAATGCTGTGGTTTATTTTTAAAAATCTATTTATGGCCAGATGTGGTGGTTCATGCCTATAATCCCAGCATTTAAGAGGTTGAACTAGGAGGATTGTTTCAAGTTTGAGCCCAGCCTGGTCTACAGTGTAAGATATTGTCTTGGTAGTGGGGAAAAAGTTGGGCACGGTGGCACTTGCCTTTCAATTGTAATACTTGTGAGGCAGAAGTAGTTGGGTCTCTTTGCATTTGAGACAACGAAAGTTCAGGCTAGCCAGGTCTATGTAGCAAGACCTTGTTTTAAATCAAAACCAACCAACCAACCAATCAATCATGCCAAAAATAATAACAATCACTGTATTTCTTTCTATTTATAATCTATTTACCAGTATTCTTTTTTATTAACAATGTTTGGAAAAACAAGGTAATATATTGACAATTGGAGGTACACAAAAGGAAACATAATAAATAAAAGTTTACATAAATATGTAATGAGTAGGAACAGTTTGTTTCTAAACTTGGAGCCAAGCCTGGAAAAACAAAAAATTAGGTGGGAGCTCACACCTTTAATCCCAGAGGCAGGCAGATCTGTGGTTTAAGGCCAGCCTAGTATGCATAGTGAGTTCCAGGCTACACACTGACACCTGTCTCAAAAAAAAAGTTAGATCTCATTTTGTCAGCAGAAGTATGAACATTTCAGCAAAAAGATCTCGAAAGAAAATTCAGTTTTTTATTTCCTTTCATACTCATTTTACTTCCCTTCCCTTTTTATATTTGAAAAATGTATCTTTTTTGTTTTTGTTTTTTGAGACAGGGTTTCTCTGTGTGGTCCTGGCTGTCCTGGAATTCACTCTGTAGACCAGGCTGGCCTGGAACTCAGAAATCCTCCTGCCTCTGCCTCCCAAGTGCTGGGATTACAGGCATGCGCCACCATGCCTGGCTATCTTCTGTTTTTTTTAAGAGACAGATTATGCAACTCTGGCTGGTCTGAAACTCAATAAACAGACCAGACTGATCTCAGGACTGGGAGGCTGGCCTGCCTCTGCCTCCAGGAGCACTGATGTCAAAGGTATGAGCTGCCACACCTTGCTGAGTGCATATTTAAACTTGGGCTAGGATAGTAGTCCAGACTAGCATCTCCTACTCTGGTTAGCATTCCCTCTTTGTGTCAGTTGATAAATATTTTGTATGGATTGACTTTGAGATAGACCTGTATAGATGGATCTGAATAGGAAATGCCCAATTATGTATGAATATTAGCTTAATTGCAGTACAGTTTTCATAGAGAGTGATTGTGAGTCGACATTGTACTGGCCTCTCTGGTAGGGTTTTAGATTAGTAGTTCCCCAGTGCCATTCTTTGCCAATCTGGCTGCAAAAGAATCACCTGGGGAACTTGTTAAAAATAAAGATTATTGGGCTACCCATTAAGTTTCCCCTGTAGATTGACAGTGGGGTTTAGGAATGTGTTTTCTTTGTGTGGTGTGGTGTGGTGGTGGTGGTGGTGGTGGTGGTGGTGGTGGTGGTGGTGGTGTGTGTGTGTGTGTGTATGCCTGAGAGCCTGCCAACTAATCTAGATTGTCTGACCACTGAGCCCCAGGGTTACTGTCTCCACCCCTCAGCACTGGGATTGAACGTGTATGCCGTGGTGCTTAGCTTTTTTTTGTAGATGTGGATTCTGGGGGTCTACCTCTGGTTCTCATGCTTGCATGTTAAGTACTTTACAGACTGAGTCATCTTCCCATTCACCCCCCTTTTTTGAAATAAGCAGTGCACAGTGCAGATTTCAGTTGCAGAAGACTGTGTAGAAGGCTGCAGATATCCCTCTCCTCCATTTCACATCCATTAAGTTCTCTTTCCTATATGCCTCAGAACTGTTACCAGTTTATTGCAGTCCTTAGACACACACACACACACACACACACACACACACACACACACAGAGGTGTGAGGACATAATACACTATTTGCACCTGTATTTGTTGTTCTCAGGGAGATCTCAGGTCTCCTTCGTAATTCCTTCATGTAACCTCCTCCTCTGGAAAGGCTGCTTAGTGGCACTTGGAAAAGATCCATAGGGGATTCTAATGGGTTGTGGGCGTTAGGAGGCAGAGTCTGATTGTCACAGGGGTTAGAAACACTTCTTTTTGAATGTTAATTCCCTAGACCTTGAATTTTACAAGGAGCTGTACTTACCAAGCATCTCATGGATTTCTAGATATATACAAAATTTTACATGTTTTTCCCTTGATGTGATTAGGTAGAAATCATCAGTCAAAAATACATGAAGGGGTTGGAAAGATGGCTCAGAGGTTAAAAGAACTTGCAATCCTTCCTTCCTTCCTTCCTTCCTTCCTTCCTTCCTTCCTTCCCTCTTTTTTTCCCTCAAGAGGTCAAGACAGGGTTTCTCTGTGTAGCCCTAGCTGTTCTGGAACTCACTCTGTAGACCAGGCTGGCCTTGAACTCAGAGATCTGCTTGCCTCTGCCTCTCAAGTGCTGGAATTAAAGGCGTGCACCACCACCGCCTGGTGAGCACTTGCTGTTTTTGCAGAGGACCCAAGTTTAATTTCCAGCATTTAAGGTTAGGAAGCTACAAGCACTAGTAACTCCAGCTCAGGGGATTTGATACCCTCTTCTGGTCTCTGCAGGCACCTACACCACCCACAGAGCAAAAGTAAAAATTCAGGTCTAGAGAGATATCTCAGCAGTTAGAGCACTTAGGTGTTCTTCCAGAGGACCCGAGGTTTTTCCTACCATTCACAACTGTCTGTAATTCCAGTCCTAGAGAATCTGATGGCCTCTTCTGGACTTTAGGCATTGCATATACATGATACACATGCAGATATGCACACATGCAGACAAAACACTCATATTTCTAAAATAAATAAATCCTAAAAAAAATACAGAGTTTTATTGTATTATTGTATTTATTGTAGAGTTTGATTGTTTTGTTTTTTTTGTTTTGTTTTGTTTTGTTTTGTTTTTTCGAGACAGAGTTTCTCTGTGTAGTCCTGACTGTCCTGGAACTCAACTCTAGATCAGGCTGGCCTCGAACTCAGAAATCCGCCTGCCTCTGCCTCCCAAGTGCTGGGATTACAGGCGTGTGCCACCACACCCGGCTCTAGGTAGAGTTTGATAAATGGAGGATCAGGAGTTCAGGGCATATATCCTTAGCTATATAAAACCAAAAATTAAAAACCAACTTGTACTAACGTATATGAAGCCAGTAGCATAAAAAAGGCGTTATGGGGGTAGAATCAGCTATAAACAAGGATTTTTAGTCTTCAGATTCTGTTGCTGTTTTATTTTCTGTTACTGCAAGAGGGGTGTGTGTGTGTGTGTGTGTGTGTGTGTGTGTGTGTGTGTGTTTCGAGGGGGTGGTTAGATAGAAGAAGGCAGAGGGCAGGTGGCAATTATACCAAAAACCTGCTCTACCAAATATTTCTTACTGCACATCTTTCGCTGTAATACCTATATGTAAGAGATACTTATATTCATGTCTCTGTTAATGACTTTCTTATTCACTGTGGCCAGATACATACTTGACAAGAAGGCACAGAAACCGGGGTATAGATTGTTAAGTGGTAGTGAGGAGTATTAGCCTGAGAGGTAGAATGGCTAGTGGGATGACCACAGGGCAGTGAAAAACAGAACTCTGTGGTGCTTGGGAACTGTCTCCTCCTTTGGAGCATTCTCATGGATATTATTACCTCCATAGAGAATAGTTTATTCATAAGTTCCATTCCCAGTTGTATTGGCTGGTCTGTGTGCTCAGTGTCATACAGGGACAGCCAAGACTACAAGCACGTTCTTTATGCTCAACAAGCAAATAGTTAATGTGAGTCATCCCATTTTCACATACTGCCCATGGAACAATGTCAATAGAATTGTGTCAGCAATATTTTTTCAGCTTTTAAGAGAGTGTTTTATATAACAATTCATTTATTGTTTTTTTTTTTAACCACCTACCATTTTTTTCCTCTTTCTTTGTTGTTTTCTTTTATTCTGTCTTCTGTTTTTTATCCTTATTAGTGAAGATGTTCTTAGCTGGTTGGGAACCCATGGGACAGTTGGGAACATGAACCCGGCTGTTAGACATAGGAAACGTGTTTCATATGAGAAATTGTGAAGGAGTAGAATTTGGTTTGTGTTATGCCCGTAACTATCCCAAGACCTAACCTGATCCTAGATTTCAAAGTGAAAGAAAATAAGATTACGCTGTCTAGGAGGAAGAATTTGCTCTGGGTTTTGAAGATGAGGTAGGGTATGGCTACTTAGTGCTAACTGGAAAGGTGATTTGAAGAAGTTACTCTAATGGAATCCACTGTAATAGGCTCTTAGAAGAATGTGATTACCCACTCTTACAGCTCCAAGAGTAGACTATAAATGGGTGCATTATCCAAGAGGTAGAAAAAACTGTTTGGCAGATCCTGTTGAGTCCTTGTTAGTTATTAATTCAGTTCTGTTCTTAGTCAAGAGTTCATTCCTCTACCCCCCTCACCCCTTCCAGCCTAAGCGACACTTTCAGAAGATAAGACCACAGAAAGTGCTCACGTTGTCACTCACCAAATGGCACTGAGATTGTTCACTAAAACTCTTTAGCAGAGGTCATAGTGTTACCCCGTAGGACCCTCCCTCACCCCTGCAGATACACACAGTGGGGTAGCAAACAGTGATTTTCTGCTGTTACGAAACTGTGAGAGCGTGTATAGGAAGGAAAGTTTAAAAAGAGAAGTAAATGGGAGAAGAGACTAAAGGCTTTGTGCCAGGTTTAAAAAGTCATAAAATGTTTTTCCAGTTGTGCATCTCCTGAGTCCTGCTACCTTTGTAGAGAGCTTAAAGGTTCTTTTTTTTTTTTTTTTTTTTTGGTTTTTTTTTTTGGTTTTTTTTTTTTGAGACAGGGTTTCTCTGTATAGCCCTGGCTGTCCTGGAACTCACTCTGTAGACCAGGCTGGCCTCGAACTCAGAAATCCGCCTGCCTCTGCCTCCCGAGTGCTGGGATTACAGGTGTGCGCCACCACACCCGGTTCGCTTAAAGGTTCTTTTAATGAGCAATAAGGAGGGCAGAGTGAGAGAACTGAAGTGTGTCAGTTAAGAAACATTCAATTTGCCGGGTGTGGTGTATTAGTGTTTGCCTGTATGTATATAAATGTATTATATAAATTATGTAGTGCCCACAGTCTCTGGAGCTGGGGTTATAGGAAGTTTGTTTGTTTTTCTCTATATTCTTTGTTTATATTCCAAATGCTTTCCCCTTTCCCGGTTCCCCCCTCCCTATAAGTCCCATAAGCCCTCTTCCCTCCGCCCATTCCCCAATCACCCCCTTCCCATTTCTCTGTCCTAGTACTCCCCTTACAAAGCTGGATCAGTATAGGAATTTTTTTTTTTTTGTTTTTGTTTTTTTTTTGTTTTTTGATTTTTTCGAGACAGGGTTTCTCTGTGTAGCTCTGGCTGTCCTGGAACTCACTTTGTAGACCAGGCTGGCCTCGAACTCAGAAATCCACTTGCCTCTGCCTCCCAAGTGCTGGGATTAAAGGTGTGTGCCACCACCGCCTGGCCAGTATAGGAAGTTTTAACATGTCTAACATTGGTGCTGAAAAACAATTTTGGGGTTCTCTGTAGTTCTTTTATTAACTGCTAAGCCATCTCTCCAGCCTCGTAATTTGTAGAATTTGCTCATTGTGTAGTGATGTAGGTTTTCATTTAATTTTATTCATTTCTCCATGGAATTCTACTATGAGAACGTACTGTAACTGCAGGGCTTTGTTCTCTAAAATGGCTGGTCCTCTTGTACTGACCACAGAGCTTTCTTCTCAGTGACTTATAGAGGAGATAATGAAATTTTGGGTATAATTTCTCTGGTGAGTATCTTCATTGGAATGTCCTTTACTCTGACTTATATTTGCCCTTTATCATAAAATTATAAGTTTTTTTGTTGTTGTTGTTTTGTTTTGTTTTTGTTTTTGTTTTCTGAGACAGGGTTTCTCTGTGTAGCCCTGACTGTCCTGGAACTCACTCTGTACACCAGGCTGGTCTCGAACTCAGAAATCCGACTGCCTCTGCCTCCCAAGTGCTGGGATTAAAGGTGTATACCACCACCACCCAGCAAAATTGTAGTTTAATGAACAGAAGTTACTTTAATATGGCCAAAATGACCAGTTTCTCCTCTTATAGGTGCTACTTGTTTTAAGATGAACGTTCTTCCACAAAACAATACTTTCAGTATTATTCTGTATGGTTTTTGTACTTAGGTTTATAATCTCATTAAATTTTTTCTTTTCTGTTTCTTTTTTTCCTGTTTTTTTGAGATAGGGTATCATTATGTAGACCAGGCTGACTTCAAATTCACAGAAATCCATCTGCCTTTGTCTCTCAAGTGCTGGGATTAAAGATGTGTACTGTCATGCTCGGCAGCTACAATTCAGTTTTTACATTGTAAAAACACACCTGATGGCCGGGCAGTGATGGCGCACGCCTGTAATCCCAGCACTCGGGAGGCAGAGGCAGGTAGATTTCTGAGTTCAGAGGCCAGCCTGGTCTACAGAGTGAGTTCCAGGACAGCCAGGACCACACAGAGAAACCCTGTCTCAAAAAAAGTCTGTCCTGTTTGTTGTGCAGTGACCCTTCTACATACCCGTATGCATAAGTGTCCCTGTGTACATGGATCTATTTTGAATGGTCTTTAAAATAAATGTTCAGATATAGTAGAACTTTGTTTTTCCTTCTATGAATACTTGGCTATCTTGCATATTATTGGCCCTTTTCATTTCCACATTTTAGAATCATCTTGTTTCAGCCTCCACATTCTTTGATTGGGTTTAAATTGAAATTTATCAGTCATTTTGAGAAGAATTTAATTTTTAAAAAGATTTATTTATATGTAGAAGAAAATTTATTTATTTTTGGGAATCAAACTCTGGTCTTTGGAAGAGCAGTAGTGGTCTTAACTGCTGTGACATCTCTCCAACCCCGATGGTGTCCTTTTTAATTTCATGCAGTAGCATTTGTCAGTTCACCACATGTATGCCAGGTGCCTACAGGGTAGGAAAAGGATATTGGAACCCTGGAACTGGTGTTTCAAATGGTTGTGAGCCACCACGTGGGATGAGGGCCCGGAGCTGGAGCCAGAGCAGCCAGTGCACTGACGAAGTGCTGAGCAAGCTCTCCATCTCAGTGTGTTTTAAGTTTGCACCTTCCATGGATGTTGAATATTTTTTAAATATTTATGACTGTTTATATTTCTTTTGAGAACTTTATTGAGTTCTTGGTATTTAACTTTGAGAGCTCTTTATAGATTTTAGATATTGATTGCCTGTTGTATATATGTTGGCAAAGATTTTTTTCTCATTTTATAGGCTGTTTCTTTGCTGATGGTTTCTTTTTTAAAAAGTATTTATTTTTATGTATATGACTGCTTGTATATACACACATGTATATACACACATATACATATATACATGTATGTGTGTGTGTGTGTGTATAATATATATGCCATGTCTGTATGCTGCTCAGAGATCAGAAGTGTGCACAGGTCCCCTGGACCTGGTGTTTCAAATGGTTTTAAGCTGCCATGTGGGTGCTGGAATCAAACACGGGTCTTCTGGAAGAGCATCAGTGATCTGCTGAGACATCCCTCCAGCCCCGATTCTTTCCTTTTTAATTTCATGCAATAATATTTGTGAGTTCTTCAGATTATTTTCTGTGTTATTAGAAGCCTTTTCAAAAAGTCCTTGCTTGTGTCTGTTTCTGGTGCTTTATACATATAGTTTTCTCCAACAGTGTCAAATTTTAAAGTCTTAAAATAAGATCTTTTGTTCATTTTGAAGTGAATTTTATGTTGGATAGCCAATGCCGGATAAGTGCTGGATGGGGATCTAGCTTTACTCTCTGTGGGATGTCCAGTTTCCCTAGCACCATTTGGCTTTGTGGGAAGGCCATGCTGTTTCTGTTACTGTGGCTCAGTAGTGTGAGTTGAGATTAGGCATTAGGATATTTGCAGCATTACTGGTTTGGATTGATTTCTGGTTTGGATTGTTTTTCTGTTTCATGTTATTTTAGGATGCCTTTTCTAGTTCTGTGTAGAATGTAACCGAAATTTTGATGGAACTTGTGTTCTTCGGGCTTATGTTGATATTCTTGGTAACGTTCCTGAAAAGTATATGCTTAGGTCCATAGGGCCAGTCTTCCTCTTTCAAACACATTCATTTAAGGACATTTCTATTTGCAAATTCTGCAATCTGCAAATTACATCATGTAGTACATTCATTAAGATGAAAATAATGTTCAGAATCTCATTATGACTTACCTTTTGACCCATCTTATTGGCAGTAACTTCAGAACAATGACATTTACATAGTGCTTGAGGGTTTTATTCTTATAGTTGCATTATTTGTGGTGTCCCTGCTGCTCCTGAAAGTGAATCGCTTCCTGTACATTTGGATATATTCTTCCCCACAGTTATTAGCAAGTGCGTGGAGGGAGAAGACAGTAACATTTGTTCTTGTGTTTCACATTTGCTGTTTGAGTTACTGTACATTTCTTAGCTCACGTCCAGTTATAATTAAGAGAGCATCTCCATCCTGCCTTGTTGTCTGTCCCTTCCAGCTGTGTCGGGGTAGAGGAACACCATGCTGCCGACATCGACGTGTATCACTGCCCCAGCTGTGCCGCCCTCCATGGCTCGTCCTTGAGTAAGTACTGAACTCTCAAATAAAACGCGTGAAACTTAGCGTGTGTAAGATGGTACATCTGTGGTAGTCTAATAATGTCATAATACCGCTTAAGAACTTTAGGAAAGATTTAAGAAAATACTTAGAATATATTTGTCTGAAAAAATGATTAATAATTTGAGGAAATCTGTTTACATAGCACATATTGGCCCTAAATGTGTGTGTGTGTGTGTGTGTGTGTGTGTGTAGTTTTACAAGGCAGAGTTGCTTTGTGTAGCCTTGGCTGTCCTGGAACTCACTCTAGCTAGATCGGGCTAGCCTCAGAGAGACCCACCTGTCTCTGCCCACAAGTGCATGTGCTGGCAACCCCAAACTCTTGATACTCCCGCCTCAGCTCCCAGGTGCTAGGTAAGCTTATGAATGATTAAGTATGCCACAAGAATAAGGGAGAGAAATACTAACATTTTCAATTGCTTGGAAGCTTTAAGAGCTTCCAAACTTAAGTACATCTTTTCAATTTCCAAAGCATGTCAAAGAAAAACTTACCTGCTTCTGGAAACTTACCATGGTTGATGTTGTATTGGAGCAGTGTGCAGAATTAAGATTTGACTCTATTGGGGAGATGCACGTTGAATATTTCGGAGAAAATCGGTATTGATAGGTAACATTTTGCATGCATTTACTGAATTTGGATGTCAAAGATTATCTGCTTAAAATGTCTCCCTTCTGCACTCCTCGTGTCCGTGGAAAGATAAGTATGGAAGGTAAGGCCAGAGCAGGTCTCTGATGACAGTCTTTTTGAAGAGTACAAGGTAAAGGCCAGAATCCTTTTTATCTACCAGCCTAGAGTATACCAGCATTAGAAACAAAACAATGTTTTTATTTGGTCTTTTACAGATAGCTCCAAAGACTAAATTGAGATGTCATTGTACAGATGTGAGAGGAAATATTTAAAAGGCTTTGGAGTATAATTATTTCTTTACAAATTTTTGACTGTAAAATATAATTTTTGTGTTCACAAAATTAAAGGAAAACTGAAGTCTTTGTTATTATAAAACTAGGAGGGCTAGAGATAGCGTTAACTATTAAAGGCTAACGCTCAGACTTTAATTTCCAGCAACCAAATCATCAAAGCCTGTCTCTCCAGCTTTCCTTTCCAGTACTTGGAAGGCAGAGGCAGACACATCTATGTGAGTTCAAGGACAGCCTGGTCTTACATAGCAAGTTACAGGCCAGCCAGGGCTGCATAGTGAGACTCTGTCTCAAAAACATACAAAACAAAACAAGAAGGAATCTTTGACTGAAGATACTTGGATAAACTATAGGTAGGATAGAGGTAATCTATAGCCTTATCGTTTGAATATGGAGTTTTGCCTCATACTTTTCTAACTAGAAATTTTGTTATATGAAAAGAGATTTAGTAACAATTAGATTGATCATTTCTAAGAAATAGTAATAATTTTCATAATCTGTTTTATAAAGAGGCCTATGATTTTTTTCTAAAGATTTATTTATTGTTACATGTAAGTACACTGTAGCTATCTTCAGATACCCCAGAAGAGGGTATCAGATCTCATTAGGGATGGTTGTGAGCCACTATGCGGTTGCTGGGATTTGAACTCATGACCTCTGGAAGAGCAGTAGGTGCTCTTAACTGCTGAGCTATCTCTCCAGCCCAAGACCTAGGAATTTAAGCTGTAGAAATACATAAGAATAGTATATGTCAAATACAAGTGACCTGCTTTTGTAATATACAGTATAAACCTTTAATGCATCTTGTAGAATTGTTTTCATGAATCTTGCTTGTAGCAAGTGCTTGTAGCGCTGATATCTGTTGTATATAAGTTTTGGTCAAGAATAAGTTGGGAAGAAGTAAATAACAGTATTATGATTGCAGGTGGAACAGAACTAAATTTTATATCAGTTTTGGTGTAGAATTCAGTTATCTATTCCCCAAATGAAATGGTTTGAGTTTTATTTATATGAAGTACTGAGTTTCTAAGGGGTAGTACTATACTTCAAGGGATACACCCTATTTTTCCTATATGATGTCATCTTTTAGAAATCCTAGCACACTTGCTAAGTTGACTGCACAGACCATAATGGATCCCAACTTGCACTTTGAATAAAGATGTTTCAGAGAGATGCTTACCTGTTACTTTGCCCTAAAAGTGCCTCTTGTCTTTGAAGACCTTCATCCCAGACACTGACCGTCAAACATCCAACTTCTGGGTACTCAGAGGGGAGATGTCCAGGGTGCAGTCATCTGTTCTGTCTTGATTTAAGGTCCACCCCGTCCCCACCCCTCCCTCCCTTCAACTTGAGTAATTTCTTTCAGTAATTATTAAATGTTTCTTGATAATCCAGGGTTTCTTGTTCCTGTCAGAATATCCCAGATGTCTTTATAGATACAATTGAGACATTATAATATACAATAAGGTGAATTAGACTACCCTTTCCAGTTGTGAAGAACCGTATTTTAAAGCAGAAAGGTGCCCAGCATTTGAGTATATATTCTGTACACTCCTCAGGCACATGCAACCAAGGCCGACACCTGCTCCCCTTCCCTGTGCCTGCTACTTTACTGCAACAGTAGTTTACTGTTCCTTCACTGGCTTCCTCTCAAATAAAATTCAGTCAGTGCTAGTGGCAGTTTTACATTTTAAGCTTGTTGGCCAAGTAGGACAGTTGTGTGCTTCTCTTGATCTATGGGTCGGCACATTAAAGGAAGTGAATAGTGTTTACCAGCAGTTATGTGCTGGGTGCTACAGTGAGCCAGTGCTTGACCTGTGGCACCTCCTTCAATACGTGCAGCAGTATTTTCTGGGATACAAGGTAAAGTGCCTAATTAAATCTTGTGTAGTTATTTGTCAAAGCTGTAGTTTGAACACATATCTATCAAGGCATAAACTGAGTACACCTCACTGATTAATGTGCTCTGCAAAGATTAAAAGGACCATCTAGCTGGGCATGGTAGCATATGTCTTTAACCCCAGCACTTAGGAGGCAGAGGCAGGTGGATCTTTGTGAGTTCCAGAGCATCCTGGTCTGTGTAGTGAATTCAGGGAATGCCAATAGTTATTTCCCCTGTCTCGAAGAGGGGAAAAAGCAACATCACAGTTCACTTAGCAAACAGACAGCTTTTGTGCTGATGTTCTGTTTTTGCGGTGACGCCTGAGGAGCACACAGCCTTGAGCTAGGTTCCTACCTGTGTGGTAGGGATGTGAGGGACGTCTCTGAAGCATCTGTTCAGAGCGCAGGTTGGGATCCATTATGGTCTGTGCAGTCAACTTAGCAAGTGTGCTAGGATTTCTAAAATTATGCCCATTTTCCTTGAGGCAGTTTTACAGTATATAAGTATTCTTAAAATAATGCTGTTTGTGTTAGTTTTTGCTGTTGCTGTAATGAAATTCTATGATCAAGGCAACTTATAAAAGAAGGCCATCGTGGGCTTGTGGGTGCAGAGGGTTAAGAGGTTATTACGGCTGAGAAGGCTGGCCATGGCAGCAGGGACAGCAGCTGAGCCTCGTTTCTGTTTAGAAGCAGGAGGCAGAGACAGTGTACTTGGAATGGTGGGAAGTTTGGAACCTCAAGCTGTCACTAGTAACACACCTCCTCCAACAGGACCACAGCTTCCAATCCATCCCAACAGCCAGCAACTGGGGACCAACTATTTAAATATATGAGCCTCTGGGGGCTATTTTCAGTCAAATCACCAGTTTCTTCTAGCGTTTCTGGAAATTTATCTTGAGGAATTAATCACAGAAACAGATTCATGTACATGACTGTTTAATCACAATGTTGTATGAAGAAAGAGTAAGAACAAAGGATGTGCTTGTTTTAATTACTTTTCTGTTGCTGTGATGAAACATTATGACCAAGGCAACTTAAGTTTTTAATTTTAATTTTAAACTTGAGTGTTTAATTTGGCTTATAGATTCAAAGGGGCTAGAGCACATCATGGCAGAGCAAAGGAACAACTGAGGACTCCCTTCCGATGAACAACCCCGAGGCGAGCGGGCATGCGCCGGGGTTGCAGACTCTTTGGGAGCCCCAAAGCCTGCCCCTCAGTGACACAGCTCATCCAACAAGGCCATAGTTTTTTGCCCCGGTGTTTTTAAAAGTTTTATTGATTCTTTGTAAATTTTCCATTATTCACCCCAGTCCCACTCATCTCCCCCATCCCTTCATAGCCGCCTTCCTCCCCCAATGAAAACAAACAAACAAAATTAAATTAAAAAAAGAGAAAAACAAAACAGAACCAAACCACCCTGCTGTGGAAGCTGCAGTGTGTCCCACAGTACACCTTTTTTCCACACAGCTTACCTGCAAATGCTCATTGCCATGAATCATTGGTCTAGTTTGAAGCCTCTGGCTTTTGCTACACTATCAGTACTGAAACCTCAACTGGGACTCTTCTTGGATATTCTGTCTGTTGTAATGGAGATCCTACAGCTTTGGATCTGCAGGACCCGCCCCTTCATACACTCCAGCAGTTCATAGATGGAATAGGTGTTGGGGTGGGCCAACTTAGAGCCCTGCATCTGGGTCTGGGTGGAAACTGAGTTGGTCAGCCTGCCAGCTCCGCTGTGCCCATGCCGACAGGGCCAGCTCTCCCACTCTGCCCAGATAAGGGGCAGCTCTCCTTCCCTCAGCCCATGCTGCCTGCCCCGGGGCCAGCTCCAGTGCGCTGCCCAGGGGGTGGCCCACTCTCCCAAAGGCCACACTTAGTAATCTCTGCGAATGGTTCACTAACTAGTGACCAAGTATTCAAATATAGTAGCCTCTGGGAATCATTCTCATTCAAACACCATTGTGCTTAAGAATAAAAAAATAATTAAAACATGGCACATTTACACATTAAAGTTGTCGGCCGTTTCTAATTTGCTTCTGAATATGTGGTAGGGAGAAAATGTTCATAAAACAAGAAAATAATCAGTAAAAAACATGTGATACCAGATGAAAATAAAAGTTTATGTCTGTGTAATAGAGGGAAACCTGCAATAAGATGCCCTTCAATTGTAGGGATGGTTTTAGAAGTTTGTTTTTACTTCTATATATGTTTTGTGTGTGTCTATATTCATATGTGCACATGTGCGGGTGCCTGACAAGGCCAGGAGAGGGCATCAGAGATGCACCTGATGTGGGGGGGGGAGGGGAGCTGAATCCTAATGCTTTGTAAGAGCAGCAAGTGTTCTTAACTGCTGAGCCATCATCTCTCCAGCCACTGTATGAAGAGTTTTTTTGTTGTTGTTGTTGGTTTTTCTTTTTTAGATTTATTTTATTTATTATATGTAAGTACACTGTAGCTGTCTTTAGACACTCCAAAAGAGGACGTCAGGTCTTGTTGCGGATGGTTGTGAGCCACCATGTGATTGCTGGATTTGAACTCAGGACCTTTGGAAGAGCAATTAATGCTCTCAACTGTTGAGCCATTTCTCTAGCCTTGGGAATCTTTAGAATCTTGCATTAAATAACCCTGATTATTACATCTGTTGGTTATGTCTGTGACTGTTACTAGATATATATTCAGTGCTAGGGTTTTGGTAAGGGAAGCATTTGAAGTAACTCAGAGCATGTGAGAAGTCCAGAGTCTGATTCCCAGCACTTTCTAAACTGGGGGTGGTTATGTGCTCACACGCCTCACTTTAATTTTGTCTCGGTAAACTCTTCTCTGTTCTTTGTGTCAGTAAATGTGCGTATGTGGAGACTAAATCTTTGCATAAAAGAGAATGGTGTTATGCTGTTAGAATAGATTTTTGATGTGTGATCAAATGCTTTACTTATCCTGAGGAGATAGTTTAGATGATGTGGTTAATCATAGTATGATTTGATGTTTTAATAAAAGTTAATTTTAAATAGGAAATTTTATAGTATGGTTAAATATGAGTAAATAAAAGACTTATTTGCTGCTTTAAAGTCTTTGATTTAACTTTTAAGTTATTTTGAATGAAATGATCAGGCTTTAAAAAGCCCTCAGTTAGTTATAATTACAGTATTAGCTTTTGTAAAATTTTCTTTTGTTGGCTGGGAATGCATTAAAACACTTGAGTGATTTCATTGGGCCTGCAGTTGTTAACTTCTGACTATGTGGCCTATGGTTAGACAGTACATACTGTTGCCAGTTACCACATGTTTCTTTTTCTGACTTTCTGTCAATTCAGTGAAGAAGAGGAGGAACTGGCACCGGCATGACTACACGGAAGCGGACGACGGCTCCAAACCCGTGCAGGCTGGGACTAGAGCTTTCATCACACAGCTCCGTTCTCGAAACTTCCCAAGGTTGGAATCTTGTTCTGGTTTAAGCAAGATTAACGGCATTGCCTGATAAAATGACATTATCTAAAGTGGTCTTTTCCAATTTTGGTGGCACCATGCCATTGGGGTCAGCTGGCTTTTCACTTTTTTTTCTGTAAAGGAAATAAAAAGTATCAGGACATTCCAGGGTGGAGGAGTAAAGAGGGCTGGTTCGGTGGAGCCTCTGCTGTGTGCACACTGTCAGGATACTCAGCCCTAGAATCTGAAACATCCTGATTGAAGCAGTTCCTGATTCCTTCTGATAATGCAACTGCTGTTTTTCTTCTGACCTTTTCCTGTTTTGCATCTCTCTTTTTCTCCAATCACTGTATTGGCTGCCTGGGCCCTGGGCCCAGCAGAAGCATTCATGGTCACTGCTTAGCCTCTGATGGCATCAGGACTGAGCTTTTTGATTCTGAAAAATAATGGAGTCTATCTGAGCTGTCTAAGCTAAGAGAGAGTCAAAAAGCATTATAAAGCATTTAATCATGCTAATTCAGATCATTTCCTACTCACTGCCTGACATCTATTTAAAGAGATAATGCTTAATAGGCTTTTATACAAGATCATATCTCAGCTTGTTAGAGAGGAAGCACAATTTAAATTTAAATCACAGTATCATGTTCAGCCTATTACCGAATTTTCTTTTAGGTAATAAAAACCCTGCTATTTTTCCTCTGTCTTTACGATTTCTCTGCTCTCTTCACCACCTTTTAGTCATTAAACAGAATCATGGTGAAAAACCATCCACCATACACATTTGCCTCCCTCAGGTTGGGTGAGACAGAAAAATATGAAACAGTCTTTCCAGGTGGTTTTTGTTTAATTAAGAGTCTTGTTCTTGGGCCAATATTGGTGGCTCTTGCCTTTAATCCCAGCACCTGGAGTAGCTTCAGGTGAGTTTTAGGCCAGCCTGGTCTATAGAGTTCTAGGACTATCACAACTGCTACACAGAGAAACCCTGTCTTGGGGCAGTAGTGGTGGTGGGATTTTGTTCTCAAGCTTTCAATTACCAGTTTGCTTGTTTTCCTTTTTACTGGACAATGCTTTATTTTATTTTATTTTTTTAGTTTTATTTCGTTTTATTTCACACAGCCATAGATTTTTTTTAATCTGGGCCTATTTACAAGTCTCAGATGTTTTGTGTTCTCCCAAAAACCATCTATGCAAATTAGTGTCTGTGTGGGCAGACATTTTTCAGGGAGAGGAAATATGGCTTTTACTTATTTCAAAGATCTGTGACCCTTAGAAACTAGCATTAAGATCCTTAGTAACTTAACAATTCTTCTGCCAAGGTAAGCCCAGATGAGAATAGGTTACGATAGGATCACAAATATCTAAACTATTATTTCTGTTGATTAAAGGGCTTCTTTTAACTAACTCCATAAGCCTTTTATTATTTAAGCCATAGCAAAATAATTATTGAGTTAAACATAGTTGATGTAATGTATCCAGGGTATATAAAATAAATTAAATAGGTTTTTATAATTCCCTATGTAAGGCATAATGTAAGTCTTCCAAGATATTTTTCTACTGTGTATGTGTGTGTGTGTGTGTGTGTGTGTGTGTGTAATTCTTTAAAAATGTGGTTGTGTTATGAATGGTATTATATAGTTTGCTTTTGTGATATATATCATAGGTACATTTTCATGTAAATACATAATTTGCCTCACTATAATTGTTACATTACATCTAACACTTTACATTCCTATATGATCTATTATTTTATTAATTAAACATGAATTTTACTTTAAGAGTTCTGTGAAAGTTTTAAAGAGGTGAATTAGATTGAGAACCACTGAAACAAAGTGTTTCCATATTCTTTTCTCTGAACTAATTCATTACCTAATAGGATACAGCTTATCCACAAAAATGACATTTTATTCTTAATGTTTTTCTTAGTGCCGATGAAATCATTGTAAAGATGCATGGCAGTCAGCTGACACAAAGGTATCTGGAGAAACACGGATTTGATGTACCTATTATGGTCCCTAAATTAGATGACCTGGGACTCAGGCTTCCTTCTCCTGCTTTTTCAGTGATGGATGTGGAACGTTATGTAGGTACGAACTTGGTTCCTTTAAGTACTTTCAAAAACATGGTAAAACTATTAGTCTTTTGTTGTTGGTAGTTTTGTTTGTTTGTTAAAGTTTTGTTGTGGAATAGAAACTACCAGCCCTGCATGCTGGATGCATCGTAAGGTCAGGAAAAGTAAAGTCAGAAGTTCTAACTGAAAGCAATTCCACAGACCTACAATGGTCAGGCAGAAATGAAGCATTTTATCTGTTCTTACTTTGTCAGCCTTATCCTACTGCTCTCTTAGTTGTTAAATTGATATTCGTGTAGGGAAAACCATTACTGAAGGGCAGCCATAGATTCGAAGACGAGAAACTGGATAGGTTCTAGGCATCTGTAGGATTGGGGTATACATTCTGAGCTTGGTAGTCTTCTGGGTCCTGCTTCCAGCCCTCTTATAGAGGAGAGGCTATAAAAAAAGACTGAATTCAAACATGTATTTATGTTAATGACTTGGTGAATATTGCCATTTAATGATACCTGAACTGACTTGTAATTTTGAGACTCAAGAAAGTAAGAAACCAGGCAAAAATTACTGACTGCCATATTGTTGGAATTTTCATCCCTCTGATTTGTGTTCACTGTCAGGTTTATAAAGCTGACGGTATGTACATGCCGTTTGGTAACAAGGAGAAGCATTATCTGAGAATGAGAACCCAAAGCCACCGTGTCTGAGTCATGTTCACCACCACCTACTGTCTCCTCAGCATGTCATATTGAAGAAGCTGTCCCTTTATCCATTTTCACTAATAATTGCTTCATTTAGCAAAATCCAGCTAAATGCCCTGACTTCAGCATTCATCTAAGTTTAAATAGATGGTAAACTAGGAAATAAGGCTTAGATTTAATTGAAACCTGTCTATAAGTAAATTGTTAATTTAATTATAGGAAATGTTCAAACTACTTTATCCACTAACTTTTTCTCTTTTTTCCTTTTTTAAAAAAATTGGATATTTTATTTATTTACATTTCTAATGTTATCCCCTTTCCTGGTTTCTCCTCTGGAACCCCCTATCCCATTCCCCTCTCTCTGCTTCTATGAGGGTGCTCCCCTCCCCACAACCCCCACCTCTCTGCCCTGGAATTCCCCTACACTGGGGCATTGAGCTTTGATCAACAATGGACAAATGGGACCTCATAAAATTGCAAAGCCTTCTGTAAGGCAAAGGACACTGTCAATAGGACAAAACAGCAACCAACAGATTGGGAAAAGATCTTTACCAATCCTACATCTGATAGAGGGCTAATATCCAATATATACAAAGAACTGAAGAAGTTAGACCACAGAGAACCAAATAACCCTATTAAAATATGAGGTGCCGGGCAGTGGTGGCTCATGCCTTTAGTCCCAGCACTTGGGAGGCAGAGGCAGGCGGATTTCTGAGTTCGAGGCCAGCCTGGTCTACAGAATGAGTTCGAGGTCAGCCAGGGCTACACAGAGAGACCCTGTCTTGAAAAAACAAACAAACAAAAACCCTCAAAAACAAAACAACAACAACAAAAAAATGAGGTACAGAGCTAAACAAAGAGTTCTCAACTGAGGAATATTGAATGCCTGAGAAGCACCTAAAGAAATGTTCAACATCCTTAGTCATCAGGGAAATGCAAATCAAAACAACCTGAGATTCCACCTCCCACCAGTCAGAATGGCTAAGATCAAAAACTCAGGTGACAGCAGATGCTGGTGGGATTGCAAGCTGGTACAACCACTCTGGAAATCAGTCTGGCAGTTCCTCAGAAAACTGGACATAGTACTATCCACTATTAGCACTGCAAAGCTCTTCAGTTAAAATAACAGTAGTTTAACTATTATGCTGAAGGTGAAGATAAATCTGTGGCAATATTACTAGTCTATATGAAGTTACATTGACATAAGAATGGAACACTTATTTTGTACTTCAGATTGGTTAACTCTTGCCATATTTTGCATCTGAACGCATTCTGTAATCCCTGTAAAGGGACTTTGTTTCCTAGGGTGGCGCCTCAGAGGAATGTAAGCACCATCTTGTGGATTTATAGGGAACACCGTAAGGGGATCCCTTAGAAGGATGTGAGCATCCAGACTGCACTAATGTGAATTGGCTTTTGCTTGATGACCACATTCAGGGAGAATATTAGAAGATACAACTAGTGAAGCAAAAATTATTTGCCCCAATGAACTTGTTTACTGATTCCCCCAGTGCCCTCCTTTTACAACTTAGACTCTGTAGCTTTATAGAAATTAAAGGAAAAAGCCATTTTTTTTAATGCACGAGGAAACAGACCCAGGAAACAGTGGACAATTTTTTTATCCCAATTTATTGTTTTTATTTGTTTGTTTTTGTCATTTTAAGCTATCCACGAAAAAAATCATTGACACTTAGAAGGCTTATAGTACATTGTTTTTATAATCAGTGTTACTTCTATGTAGTTTTATAGTTGACTTAATTAACATACTAAGCACATATGATTTTTAGCATTTTTATTTAGCGTATCTATTTATGCAACTTTTAAAGCCAATAATAAGATTGTAATTTTTTTCTGCAGGTGGTGACAAAGTGATAGACGTTATTGATGTGGCAAGACAGGCGGACAGCAAAATGACACTTCACAATTATGTTAAATATTTTATGAATCCTAACAGACCAAAAGTGTTAAATGTGATCAGCCTTGAATTTTCAGATACAAAGTGAGTATCTCTGGACAGTTTGCCTGAGCAGTCTGAATTTTTGCTAAATATAATTTAATATTTTAGTGAGAAGCATAATTATGTCTTTTATAGTTATCCTTTGGGAGTAGTGTTCTAAATTTTGTTTTACCAGGCTTATAGAATATTTAGAAACAAGATGTAGCTGAGTACAGTGGCACACACCTGTGATCCTAGCACTCAGGATGCAGAGGCAGGTGGCTCTCTCTGAGTTCAAGGCTAGCCTTGTTCCAGGACGAGCTACATAGTGAAACCATGTCTCCATGACAACGATGACGATGACGATGATGATGATGATGACGACGATGACGAACAACATAAAATTTATTTTAAATGCTTAAGTTTTATTAGTCTTCAGTTCCATTTAATTGCTTGGCTTAGGTGACATGGAAAGAATTTTTAAGAAGTCTTTAATTTGTATATGTTCCTGTGTATATATTATATTTTTCTTTTTTAAGGATGTCTGAATTGGTGGAGGTTCCTGATATAGCCAGAAAACTTTCATGGGTGGAAAATTACTGGCCAGACGATTCAGTCTTCCCCAAACCCTTTGTCCAGAAATACTGCTTAATGGGAGTTCAAGATAGCTACACAGATTTCCACATTGACTTCGGTGGGACTTCAGTCTGGTACCACGTCCTTTGGGTAAGAATAGGGCATTTTTCACCAACAAGCACATGTGTGGGACATTCATTTGCTCATTCATTTGAAACACTTGTAAACATTTAAATAATCTTCTGCTTCTTAAACATTTTCTGCCTTGGTGTTCTTTTTTTTTTTTTTTTTTTTTTTTTTAATTTCAGGTAATAGAAAAGTCATTGAGTTTTTTACTTAGATACTTTTTTTGCCTCTGTATTTTTAAGTTTGTTTCTGCTAGCCTTTTGTCTTTGCTCCCCCATTTCTCTTTAGTTAATTTGCATTAAACTCTGAACCAAATGAGAAGGAAGGAACAAAATTACAGTGACAATTGCTTCTGGCCTTAGGAGGAGAATGAGACAAGTTGGATACACCACAGATGTCTATAAAATGACTGATTCTTTTGGGTTTTATTTGATCTCTTTGTCTAGAACTACATTGCCTAATAAACATTAGACTTATATGGCTAGATTTAAATAATTAAAATTTAATATAATTAAAAATTGAGTTCATTCCCACTAGTTACATTACACATAGCTAATGACTTATATACTGGAGACAACACACTTGAAGAACATCAGCATTCTATCACCACCGAATCTACCTATAAGTTATCTATAAAATCTTTATGGTGCTGAGGGTGAATTTTGAGAGTTGATTATGCTCCAGGAGCTTGTTAACATAATTCTGTTTGTGGTTCTTTATCTAATCTTTATCTTCCATTCTTACAGTGCTTTCTTTGGTAGGATTATTGACTCTATCTGTTGGAGATGGGAGGAGTTTTAGTTGCTCTGAACCTACTGATTAGGGAATTAGCTGCTGATCAGATATGCATTTTTTTTCACTTAAAATCTTATTAAATCTAATGTAGGTCCTTTTATTGGGAAATTGTACCAATGTAGGCCATCCTGAGATTGGCTTTTCTTTTTCAAAGTAGTATGATTACTTCCTTCTAGGGTGAGAAGATTTTTTATTTGATAAAGCCAACAAATGAAAATTTGGCACTCTATGAATCTTGGAGTTCATCTGTGACCCAGAGTGAGGTGTTCTTTGGAGATAAAGTAGATAAATGCTACAAATGTGTGGTAAAGCAGGGACATACCTTATTTGTTCCTACAGGTAAGGTTTTAATCTCATCTCCTACTTCCCATGATTGACTGTTGAGGGGCTGGGCTGATCCAAGGCTTTCCCTGAAGCCCTGATGCAAGGAGAATGAACATAGCTCCTTGTCTAAGACCAGGAACATGCTTGGCAGAGCCAGTAACAGCCTGGGATTAGAGCCTTGGGAGCTTTTCCTGATGTATTGAAAAGAAACAAAGTTCCATGTCTAAGACCAGGAGCATGCTTGGCAGAGCCAGTAATGGCCTGGGGCTGGGACTTTGGGGGAGCTGCTTTGGATCCTGAGAACCCGACTCCTCCTACCTTACAGTGCTGTAGTTATCAGCCCCAAGGCCACTGTGTGCTCTGTCTACAATGCTCTTGAGATACACCCTGTGTTCCCCTTTTGCAACATTGTCCGATTAGCTTCTAATTTGATGAGTGCTACTTAGTTCCATTGTATGATAGTTGTTGCTGACTTTGTCCTGTTTCTGCTCTGGAAATAGTATGTATAAGATGTTGTACTTCTTAATAAGCATGCTTGGCATAAGACAGAGCTTGTGCAAGTCCCCCCTCTCTTCTTTACCTTCTCATCTTCTGGCCACCTCCTACTTAGGACCCTGTACTGAAGAACCACTTCTGGTCTAGATCAATTGATAGTCACATGGAGTCAGCCTATAATTAAAACCAACTTTGGCTTTGATATATTCAGAATGTAGCTTTTATGTCCTTATATAAGAAAGACTAAGAATTTTTTACTTATTTATTTGAGGACTTGCTCACCATCCCATTAAATAGTACAATTTAATGGTTTTTAATATATTAGTATGATCACACAACCATCAATGCCATCTAAGTGGAGAATAGTTTGTGTTCAAAAGAAACACCATACCTTTTAACAAACACTGCCATTCCCTCATTCCTTGACCCACTGGCAATATTCTTTGCATGCATTTGTCTATTTTGGCAATTAGTATGTTTCAAACCTTTTGTGTCTAGTCTCTTCCCTCTGTCTACTTTTCTATCTCTTCTGTTTTTTTTTTTTAAAGGTTTATTTATTTATTATATGTAAGTACACTGTAGCTGTCTTCAGACACCCCACAAGAGGCCGTCAGATCTTTTTAAGGATGGTTGTAAGCCACAATATGGTTGCTGGGATTTGAACTCAGGACCATCGGAAGAGCAGTCAGTGCTCTTAACTGCTGAGCCATCTCTCCAGCCCCTCTGTTCTGTTTTTTGTTGGTTTGTTTGTTCTGTTGGTTGGTTGGTTTTTGAAGATAGGGTCTCATATAGCCCAGGCTGGCCTGGACCTTACTGTGCAGCTAAAAATACCTTGCCTCTCCTGAATGCTGAGATTATAGGCATGTGCTATCATGCTCAGCTGTGAGTAACTTCTTTAACTTACTATATTTCCTAGACTCATCCATTCCATAGAACCAACAATCTCTTTTGACCTAACAGTATTCCTTTTCAGGATATACCATGATTTGTTTATTCCACTCATTAGCTGATCAACATTTGGGTTGTTTCCACTTCTCTGACTTTTGTTTTTTGAACAGTTGTACAAACTTTTATGTATAGACATGTTTTTGTTTCAGTTCTTTGGAGTATATACCAAATAGAATTATTTTGTTGTATTATTTATCTGAGCTTAATTCTTCGAGGAACTACCAAGCTTCTCTGTACTTTATAGCTTTAGTATTGGTAACGTTGGTTGGCAGAGTGGATAAATCTGCAGCTATAGACTCTCCGGGCCAGCCTTTTTGAGAACAGTGTTCTTCTGGCTTGGATGACCTAATGGTCCTAGGGTTCACACGGCTCTTGCTACATGCCTTGCTTTCTACCTTGCCTCTGGTTAGAATAATAAATGTAAGCTTAGGTAAATGAGAATCGTTATTTAGACGTATTAGGATTTATGTTTGGCTTTGAAAGGCTACATTTAAATCCTCTCCTGGTGTTGCCATTTATAATTTTTCTGTTGTATCCTTTTTAAAATCTTGAAGTTCAAAAATTTGTAGAACATCCTGTATAATATATAAACTTACAAAGCCAATTTAGTGACCTTCTATAGTATATAAAGAAGTTCAAAGGTAATCTATGAAAAAGTATGCATGTACTCAGAGCAGTGGCAGAGGCATGAGTGTAAAATCAGTACATGTGAGCTAGAGGCAGCTCAAATTCCTCAGCATTGGTGTGGCTTGGGGTCTCTCTAGTTTCATGGTGCATCAGGACCATCAGAAAAGCTTGGTAAATGACAGACTTCTGGTCCTTTCTCTTAAGGGTTTGATTCAGTAGACACAGGATGGGCCTTATTGTTTGCATCATAAGAAGTTTGTGACTGGTGGTACTAGTTTGAAGACTGCATTGGGACAATCACTGCCCAAAGCAATGGGCTTCCCCCCTACTCCAATGATGATTGGGAACTAATAAACTTTCTACAAACAATGCTATAGTTTTCCTTAATGTCCAGTAAATTTGTATTCCTGGAAATAGTGTAAAAACCATGTATAAGTATATTGTTTAAATAATGGAATTTTAGTTTCTAGTCCTGATTATTATTAGACATGATTTATTATCTATATGAATGCCCAGCAGAATTATTTCTTCTTCCTCCTCTTCCTCCTCTTCTTCCTCCTCTTCCTCTTCCTCCTTCTTCTTTTCTTTTCTTTTTTTTTTCTTTTTTTCTTTTTTGAGACAGGGTTTCTCTGTGTAGCCCTGGCTATCCTGGAACTCACTCTGTAGACCAGGTTGGCCTCGAACTCAGAAATCTGCCTGCCTCTGCCTCCTAAGTGCTGGGATTAAAGGGCATGTGCCACCACTGCCCAGTTAAGATTTGTTTTTTTGTTTTTTTTTTTTTTTTGTTTTGTTTTGTTTTTGTTTTATTCGAGACAGGGTTTCTTTGTGTAGCCCTGGCTGTCCTGGAACTCACTCTGGAGACCAGGCTGGCCTCGAACTTAGAAATCCTCCTGCCTCTGCCTCCCAAGTGCTGGGATTAAAGGCGTATGCCACCACCGCCTGGCAGAATTTATACTTTTATGTCTTTATGTTCAGTATGCCAGCATTTAAAAAGTTAGGCATAATCTGTAGGAAATACCTCTCCTTTTGAAACACTCTAATGGGAAATAAAACATTTGATTATCAACATTTAATGTTTATAGGCCCAGTGTCCATCCATTTAAATGCAGGCAATCTGCCTTTCCTTCTTCTGAAGCAGCCTGTCACATCTCGTTTCCTGATCTTCCCTGCTTATCCCTTTCAGGGGACTTACTTCATGGTGACACTTGGAAAGCATATTGCACAGCCACTACTTACATTGATTTTATAATTTCAAATTTTATAAAACAATTCTTTGTCTGTAAACTAGTATTGTGAGAATGATTAAGTTAGTCAGATTTGGGTATACCTGTGGAGTTAGAACAATCCTTAAGTCAGGATTGCTATCAAAACATCTAGAACCCTAGAACCATTAGGTCATCCAAGCCAGAACACTGTTCTTAAAAAGGCTGGCCTGGAGAGTCTATAGCCTGCAGATTCATTCACTCTGCCAACCAACATTACCAATACTTGAGCCATAAAGTACAAAGAAGTTTGGTAGTTCCTCAAATGGAAAATGTGCTTTCTTAATTCAAACCAGATTTGACTAGCCTCAGAGTAAAATCTTACATTGTAAAGATGATTGTTTTTAAATTAGAAAAAAAATGTAGACTTAGCACAAAACTTAGTATATTATTGGCCTTTAATAAATATGTAAATGAATGAATCAATCAGTTATTGTAATCACCAACTTCTTTAGTGCCAGGATATGAAGTTAATTGATATTGGTGTTTAAATTCTGTATTTCCCAGGTAGATAACATCTGATTAGTGTAGAGACTGAAACCTCACTGGTCTGTGTGTTTCAGGGTGGATTCATGCTGTGCTCACTTCTCAGGACTGTATGGCTTTTGGAGGTAACTTTCTGCACAACCTCAACATTGGCATGCAGCTCAGGTCTGTATCAGCAATACTCACAGGATCTTTGCTTGTTATAAAAAAAAGCACAATACATTTTGAGATTCTGTGGAGATAGGCCTTGAGGAATAATTAGAAATGGGAACTTGTAGAGGATCCTTTCAAATATAAAATAAAATTAATAACTTGTTCAATATGATGATAGCTCCCACATTTCAGATTTTATAAAATATACTTTTCTTTGTCTATAAACTAGTATTGTGAGAATGATTAAATTAGTCAGATTCAGGTATAGCTGCGGAGCTAGAACAATCCTAAGTTAGGATTACTATCAAAACACGTTTGTATTTTGATGCAGGCAGTTATTTCACCTTGTGATGAGATCTGACCTTTGTGCTAACTTTGTCCCTTCATTTACGCAGAAAGGGTGTCCTGTTAGCCACATTACATATAGTAGCAATACTTCATGGTGGGCCTGAGTGATGACTCAGAAAAGGGCAAATACCTTTTGGGAGGCCATGGATCATTGGGATTCCCTGAATGTGGTGACTTCTAAGACTGTGTGTGTACATGGGAGCCCTTAATGTTTTGGCCGTTGAAGTTAGCAAAAGAGATGGTGGTTCCTACATAACACAAGGCTTTCAACCCATGGTAGGTTGTGTACCTACCAGTGTAAGTTTTAGTCATTTTGTACCTGAGCTATTTCTGGAGCAGAGATGACTACTTCTATACATGCTGTTGTTAGGAATCTATAACAGAAGACCAATATTGTACAAATTTTGGTCCTTATCTTTATACTTTGACTAGTGCCAAGTATGGTATTGATCTTTAATGCATAGTAGAGCCTGAAGAGAATGTTGGTGGTATTGCAGTGCTGTCCAACACATGGACTTTTAGCTGATTTTTGAACATTGTTTTATTAGTGGAACTATCATAAAATCCTCTGTTAAAATTAGGGAGTGAAGTGACCTTTTACAATATCCAATGTAACGTTTCTTTGTGGCCCTGGCCACCCTGAACTTACTCTAGACCAGGCTGGCCTCAAACCGAGATCTGCCTGATCCTGCCTCCTGAGTGCTGAGATCAAAGGTTACACCACTTACCACCACTTGGCCCCAACGGAATTACTACGTAGACTGTCAAAGTTCAGTTCACTGAGGTCACAGTTCCGTATTGTCAGAAAGTGATGTTGTTAAGTAAATATACAGTCCTTCATATTTATCACAGCCTGCTTATTTTCAACTGATTACCTTCGATTAACTTTGAAATACTAACATTAATACTAACTGTTCTTCAAATTTCATTCATTTAGGTGTTATGAGATGGAAAAAAGACTAAAAACACCAGATCTTTTCAAATTTCCTTTCTTTGAAGCCATATGCTGGTTTGTAGCCAAAAGTTTGCTGGAAACCCTGAAAGGTAATGAGTGATTTGCACACTCTGTTCTGTGATAAGATGCATGACTGCATAATCCTTGACGGATACCCTTTCCTAGATGTCACCCTCCATTTTAAAATTATTTTATTTTTATCTTAATGGGATGTGTGTGTGTGTGTGTGTGTGTGTGTGTGTGTGTGGTGGGGGTTGTATAGTGTGGGGGAACTGAACTCAGGTCCGCTGCAAAGCCAGTATACTCTTTTACCTGCTGAGCCAGCTCTCTAGTCTGGTTCCCCCCAGCCCCTTTTAAAAGTAAGTATGTATTTTTTTCCTTCCCCTTGATAAAAATCTTTTTAGCACTTTAGTACTTTAATAAACTTCTTCATGTTGTAGTGACCCATACACGCCCAATCATAAAATTATTTTGTTGCTATTTAAAAACTAATTTTGTTAGTGTTATGAATCATAATGCAAATATCTGATATGTAGGATATCTGATATACCATACTGTTGAAAGGGTCATTTGACCCCAAAGGGGTCATAATCCACAGGTTGAGAACCACTAAGTTAGAATATTTAGTGTATAATAATCCCCTACATATTACTGGGAAATAATCATTTTATTTAATGGATGAGTGGCCTGCACACATTTTAGTGTTTTGTTCTCAAATGTCACAGAGTTATTACCTAACACTTGTTCTGAAATATTTGCCTAAAAAAGTTAGAGGGGTGGGGGATGGGCATGATGGTACACACCTTTAACCCTAGCACTCAGGAGGCAGAGGTAGGCAGCTTTTGAGTGTGAGTCAGCCTGGTGTACACAGTGAATCCCAGACCAGCTGGGACCTCCCCCATCTCAACAAAATTAAGAAAGAAAGAAAAGAAAGAAAGAAAGGAAGGAAGGAAGGAAGGAAAGAAGGAAGGAAGGAAGGAAGGAAGAAAGAAAGAAAGAAGCCAGGTGGTGGTGGTGCACGCCTTTAATCCCAACACTTGGGAGGCAGTGGCAGGCAGATTTCTGAGTTCGAGGCCAGCCTGGTCTACAGAGTGAGTTCCAGGACAGCCAGGGCTATACAGAGAAACTCAGTCTGGGGGAAGGGGGAGGAAGGAAGAAGGAAGGAAGGGAGAGAGAGAGAGAAAAAGGGGGAATGGTTTGTGTATTCTGAATGTTTGTGCTATCAATCACCCTTATGACTGTTATGCTAGCTAGTTTAATTCACCTGTTAGCATACAAACCAACTAAAGGAGAATGTTTTTAGCTGGGCCTGATGGTACAAATCTGTAATTCTACTCAGCCATTTAGGAGGCTAGAACAGGATGACGAGATCAAGACCAGCCTGGGCAACTTAGTGAGACTTTGTCTCAAAGGAAAAAGAAGGCTGGTGATATAGTCCATTAGTAAGCAGGGCCGGGGCCCTAGGCTCAGTCCCCACTACCACACACAAACACACACACACAAAGCAATTATAAAGACTCCTTTTAGACTTGAAGTTTTTTTTTTTTTTTAATTAACAGGGTACAACTTCAGATTTTGTTATATTTGTATTTTGATTTAATGTTTGAGAAGTCTAGTTGGAGATTGGAACTTTATTTACTTTTTTTTCATTCTCTGTGCTAGTGGGAATATAATTTGTTTTACTAGTTAATTTGCAAATGGTGATACCTTTATATTATTATTATTATTAATTATTGGATTTGGTTTTTTACAAGACAGGGTTTCTCCTGTTCCAGCTATCCTGGAACTCACTCTGTAGACCAGGCTGGCCTCGAACTCAGAAATCCGCCTGCCTCTGCCTCCCAGAGTGCTGGGATTACAGGTGTGCGCCACCACTGCCCGGCTATGTTTTTATTATTTTATGTGTATAGATGTTGGCATGTCTGTCTGTCTGTGCATCATGTACACATGATACAAGAAGAGAGCTGAGAGCGCTGAGGAGTGGAGGTATAGGCGGTTATGGGAGGGCTGAGGAGTGGAGGGGCAGGCGGCTATGGGCCACTGTCTCAGCGCCTTTGGAAAGAGACATGCCATGACTACAGCAACTCTTTCTTATGAGGAAACCATTTAATTGGGTCTGGCTTATACTTCAAAGGATAGTCCATTGTTACCATGCTGGGAAGCTTTATAGCTTGTTGGTAGACACAGCACTAGAAGACAGTAGCTGAGTTCCACATCTGGATCTGCAGGCATCTGCAGATACTGGGCCTGGCTTGAGCTTCAGAGCCTACCCCAGTGACACACTTCCTTCCTCCATCAAAGCCACACCTATTCTAGCAAGGTCACACCTCTTAATATTGCCATTCCCTGTGAGCCTTGGGAGCAATTTTCATTCAAATCATACAGCCACTATATGGGTGATGGGAACTGAACTTGGGCCCTCTGCTAGTGAGTTTCGCCATCTCTCTAGCCCCAGATGATGATAATTTAGTGTTATTCTCAGGAGAACAGGTGATACAGTGAGCTAGAGTCTAGACTTTTATTTCTTTATTCAGTTAATAATTATAAGACGGGCTGGAGAGGTGGCTCAGTGGTTAAAAGCACCGACTGCTCAACAAGGTCCTGAGTTCAAATCCCAGCAACCACATGGTGGCTCACAGCCATCTGTATTGGGATCCAGTGCCCTCTTCTAGTGGGTCTGAGGACAGCTACAGTGTACTTACATAAAAATAAATAAATATTTTTTTAAAAATGATATAAGAGAAGATGAATAAAAAAAAAGTAACAACCAAAGTTTATTTTTAGTATAGCATGTATGTGTACACACACACACACACACACACACACACACACGATAAAACTCTGGGGTCATTTCCCTCAAAAGAAAAAAAGGGGGCTAATAAAACTGCTCAGTGGTAAAGTTGCTTGTTCTACAAGCCTGGCCTCCTGAGTCTGAACCCTGGAACCATATAGGAGTGAAAGGAGAGAACCAATTCTACATTTGTCCTATGAGCTCACACACATACAAAGTTATTTTAAAAAATACATTTACGCTGGGCCAGTGGTAGTGCACGCCTGTAATCCCAGCACTTGGGAGGGAGAGGCAGGCGGATTTCTGAGTTCAAGGCCAGCCTGGTCTACAGAGTGAGTTCCAGGTCATCCGGGCCTACACAGAGAAACCCTGTCTCGAAAAAAAAATTTTTTTTTTTACAAAGATTCTGCCTTGTTTTGAATGGAAGGTGAGAACATTGTGTTCTTGTAGTATAGTGTCAGGATAGAGGCTGTGACAGTTTTAGGGGTGTGTGTATGACTGGTTGGGTCCCCAGATGAGGAAGACTACAAAAAATAACAGATGCTTTGGAGATGAGAGTTAGGTGTGAGTACCTGACTGTCATGTACTGTTCTCGGCTAAAGAATGGATGTGGACTATGGAGTTGTACTCATTTCTCAGTGACAGGTTTTTTTTTTTGTTTTTGTTTTTGTTTTCTTTTCTTGAACATACTCTCCAAGTTCAAGTCTCCAACATTTATTATACATTTGTAAAAATATTTTTAAATGCCTTTGTTTTTGAAATAGATAAGTCCTGAACTCTCTAGGTAAGAGACTGAAAGTTCTATACTTGGTTGATAGTACTTTTTCTTTAATCTTTTCAAATCTTAGTTTGGCTCAGGGACCTCAAGAGTCTATTATTTGTTGGTAAGCCAGAGGAATCACTACTAATACATATTCATTCTGTCTGTCTATTCCGTCTCCACAGATCAGTTCTTCTGAGAGGCTCACTAACTTTTAGAATAAAATAGACATTTATCTGAGAGATGAAATCTTATTATTACTCAGTAAACTATAGCAACAATAACTAGTGTTCTGTCACCTCACATAAAAACGTTCAGCAATCCTGAGTGAGGTCTATCACAGTTATTATTCAGGATCTCTCTGTGTAGACTAGGCTGGCCTCAAACTCAGAGAGATAGGCTAGCCTATGCCTACCAAGTGCTGGGATTAAAATATGTGCAACACACTTGGCCCAACACTAAATTTTTGAAGAATGATCATGGAGCATCTGTCTATAACTTCTTTAGTGTCTTCTACAATGTCGTTAAACCTTGCACTTACCAGGCAGTGGTGGCGCACGCCTGTAATCCCAGCACTTGGGAGGCAGAGGCAGGCAGATTTCTGAGTTCGAGGCCAGCCTGGTCTACAGAGTGAGTTCCAGGACAGCCAGGGCTACACAGAGAAACGCTGTCTCGAAAAACCACAAAACAAAACAAAACAAAACAAAACAAAAAAAAAACCACCACCACCACCACCACCACCACCACCACCACCACCACCACCACCACCAAAAAAACCCTGCACTTACATATCTTGATAGATTTATTCCTAGGTACTTTGCAATTTAGGGCTATTATGAAAATAACATACTATTGTATATAATTATTCCCATGGTAGACCCATATAAAATTGCTATTTTCATATTTCAAAGTGGTCAAATACTGGCAACTCCATATCGTTCCTAATTGCAAAGTCCAACCCAGGACCTTGTGCATATTAGGCAAGTCTTCTACCACTTAGCTATAATCCTAGCTCTGAAACAAGCATTTTTCAAAGCATCAATTAAGTTGTTTTTGTTTACGTTGAATAGAGAATACATGTGTGACAGCTTTCTTAAATTAGGTGCACACAGTGTGTGTGCTTGCCACCATTCTAGGCATTTATCCTGGAAATAGAAATGGTTAGCTGTTACCTCTCAGTACAGTCATCACTAACCTGTTTACTTCCTGACTGTTATAATGCTGTATAATATGGGCTAAGTGAGAGTAGACAGTATGAACCTCCAAACTGCATTTCATGCCAGTGATAATAACAGTTAGCCAGTTTGGATTTTTCTAAGTCAGCTACTGAAATATTTTGCTTTTGCATTAACTTAACTAAATTTTGACTACATATAAAATTACCACATTTGAGGTTTTTAATCACACTTTTTAAAAAATAAAAAAGCGTTTATATATGTGTATGCATATACATTTATACATATAACAAGGTTACTGAATAAGATATTGGTATAAAAATTATTTCTATATTCTTATAAAAGTTATCTTTTATTTGCTTACTGGTTAGCCTCCATTGGCTAACCTGGCCTAGTCCTGGAGGCTCCTGGCCTCTGTACGATCTAACTTAGGCCTAGAATGTTTTCTGTCTCTGAGACGGGCTGCTGAATAAGCTCACTCTTTTCTTGTTCTTCCTGAACTCTGGCTGGCTGGATCAACTCAGCTGTTCTGGCCCAAACTCCTCTCCAAGATGACTGACTCAATCTGGATTCTCTCTCTTGGCCACTCCTGAGTTACTCTGCTTGGCCTTACAATAACTTCAGCAATCTTTCTAATCTTCTGGCTCCGCATTCTGTCTTTACCTGTGTGTACTTGCTCGCCCTCTGCAGCCTGTCTGTACAACTGCTCCTTCTCGCGCTGTGCTGCTCTGTCCCTCTCCACCCTGCTGTGCAGCTCTCAGGGTTCTACTGTATTCCTGCACTGAACTTTCTCCTTTCCGTTTTCTCTGTCTCCCCCTTAAGCTTCCCTTTCCCCTCTCTCCTTGTGAGATCTCTGTGGGAATATTCTGTCAAATCTTTCTCTCATTTGACACTTTGCCTGCCACTCAATTAGACATTACTTTCAAACATGGGTACTTCCTTCTACAAACTAACTTTACCTTCATTGATTGGGATTAAAAGGTAAATATTAAGAGTGTGTCTGTATTCCAGCCAGATTGGAAACAGGTTCAAATATCCTGTTACATTTTCTATCACTGAATTTAAAAAAAGGAAAAAGAAAAAGGAAACTTGGTAGTATCCTACAGTGTAGTTAGGGTACATCTTCTTCCTCTATCTAATCACTGTCGTTACTTTTGGCAGTAATACTGTTTTTTGGCGTCATTACCCATGTTTTAAATGAAAATATTTTCCATTTGTAAATTTCATGTAAAAATGTCAAACGGATACTATCCTGTGTCCTTTAAAAATTGTATTTTATCTATTTATTTTGGTGTAGGAGGGGTGTGAGTCTGCTCCTGTGTATGGAGGGCAGAAGATAAGTTCTGGGAGTTGGTTCTTCCTTTCACCATGTGGGTCCCAGGAATCAAACTCAGGTCATCAGGCTCTCTGTGAGCACGAGTGCACACTGAGCCATCTTGCCAGCCCTCCTGTGAACTTTTACTTGGCATCGTTTTGCTGATTTGAGATAGGGTCTCTCTTGATGAACTGCCACTTTATTGCTAGCGTCACAGACATGCATTACCACATTTGCGTTATCCAACTGTTGTCTGTAATGGTGGTTTTCACCTTTTCATTGCATCAGTATTCTGTAAAATAAACATGTTAATTTTAATACTCCCTAGTCTACAATTGTTAAATATTTGGGGATTGTTTTTTAGTGTTTGGTAGTTACAGAAAATGGTTTTTGATAAGTCCTTGTCAGAATTACCTAGTACAAGAGTTTGTCTAGAGAACTGACTCAGTTGCTAATGTTGTTACATCTGTTAATAATGAGTTTTGTTCCTTTTTTCTAATATTTGTATCTCTTTTGTTTTTATCCTTCTACTGTGTCAAAAGGCCCTGAAGGCATACCTTAGAACAGGAAAGATGGGCACATATATTTTCTTCATAGTCAGGAAAAGAAGACAGAATTTCTCCATGTAGCCTTGGTTGTCTGGGAAGTCACGCTGTAGATCAGGGCGGCCTAGAACTCACAGACATCCACCTGCCTAGTGACTAACGGAATCCTACTGGTTTATTTTAAACTTTCCTGTGTTTTCTTTTTATATATATGCTTAACATAAACATTTAGTATCACGTAGTTCTGTTTTTTCCCTTTGTCCTTTTGATTATTTCTTGTCCTGTTTTAGATGTTGATACTTGATACTTGAAATATTCTTTTATAAACTTTAGAATACTTTTAACTTTCTTTTCTATCTCACTTCATTCCAACAGAACTGAAAGAAGATGGTTTCCAGCCTCAAAGTTACTTAGTACAGGGAGTAAAAGCACTGCATACTGCTTTAAAATTATGGATGAAAAAAGAGGTAAGTTATTATTGCTGTGGCTTTTTTTGTTTTAGTTTTAGGATTTTTGTTTTTTTGTTTGTGTGTTTTCATTTTTGTGGTTTTAGTTTTGGGTTTTTTTTTTTTTTTTGGTGTAAGATTAAGAAATGGAATTTTGGTTGTGGGCAGCATATGTGTGCCGGTTGTAAAAGGAATGGCAATTATACTTTATTTGCAGTTTGAACTCTATGACAAATATACTGATTCTGGTTAGAGAATAAAGAACTTTAGATTTTCTTTATTCTTGAAAAAACAAAATGTAAATATAATTAAGATACTAAGAAACAAACATGCAGATAGAGTGAAAAGAAGCCATGCTGAGCTCTTAGCATGCCAAGCACTGGGTTTTGTCTTTCCCTGCGTGATCTCGTGTAGTTCAGAGCAGCTGTATGGGGCCGGGGTACTGCTGCTGTCCCCATTTAAGTACTGTCCCAAGAGAACTGGCATGGCTGGCATGTACAGCTGGACTGAGATTGCAAGTCCCTGCTCTGGACCGCTCTGGTAGTTTTATATAGAAATGAGGGACGGGAAGGGCAGGACCTGCTTATGGCTCGGTTACATGCAGTTATCCTGGTCTTCTAGGGTTTGTCCAAACCTGCATCTGGAGTCGGTGTTTACTTCCCTTATACTTCTGGAGATGCTCTTACACACTCTGACTAAAGATTAAAGTGTATAATGTTCCCATGTCTCACTAAGCTTTTGAACTCTTACTTCAACCCCATGGAACTTCACACATAATACTAAATAATATAAATGATAATTATGTGTGCTGATGATTTCCAGATATCAACTAAAAAACAAAATCTTGCTATTAAAGGAAATGAAGAGAGCCAGCAAGATCTTGGGGTCGATGAAGCCTCTGCTGTGCAAGCATGCAACAGCTCAGTCTCAGGCCAATGGAGAGGCTGAAGGAAACCCCACAAACTTGTACCTCCACACATGTGCCTTGGCATATACACAACACACACACACACACACACACACACACACACACACACGTCGCCGTCATCATCATAAATATTAAAAAGGATGTATCTGGGGAACGATAAGTCCTTGCAGCTTCATGCCCTTCCACTTTAGGATTATGACTGTGTTAGGGCACGGTGCCATAGAAACCTCCAGGACAGTAAAGCCATGCCCACCACTGTTAGATTCTGTCATGTCTATGAGGAGGAAAAGCATAACAGCTATGTAATGTGACGAAGGGTAAGCTGTGGAAATGTGTGCCATGTCTCTTGTTAGTAAGTTGTATCCCCTTTTTTAATTACCTAAGTCAGCGTCTCAGTTCTTGCAGCTGTAATGTGGCAATAATCATTATAACTGTAAAAGGTTATAAGCACCTACAGTCTGAAGTCTGAAGTGTCCCCACGGTCTAAAATATGTCTGGTCCCAAGTCCCTTAGATGAGGTGTATTCACCCTGCAGTCTCTGTGTCACTCAAATATTGAGGGAACTAAACGAGTCCCTGCTTACCAAGTGTACTTAACAGTGCCAGAGTGCAGAGTTAGCGCTGTTCTGTATTAGTGTCATTAACTAATTTGTTTCAACAAGTTATACTACTAAAAACAACTCTGAAAGTCACATGCACCCAGGAGGCAGAGGCAGGAGGATCTCTTGAGTTCAAGGCTAGCCTGGTAAATAGACTTGAGTTAACTAAGACAGGCAGGGCTACACAGTGAAACCCTGTTTTGAAAAATAAAAAGTCTGCTATAAGCAAAAAATAGAAACTAATATTTGTAAATATACTTTTAAAATAGTATTAGCTTATAATTAATAAATATGCTCACTTACTAATTCATTACTTGTTCCTGTTAATGGTATCTTTTTCTTTCTTTTCTTTTTTCCCCAAGGCAGGGTTTCTCTGTGTAGTCCTGGCTGTCCTGGAACTCACTGTGTAGACCAGGCTGGTCTCAAACTCAGAAATCCGCCTGCCTCTGCCTCCCAAGTGCTGGGATTAAAGACTGCGCCACCACTGCCCGGCAATGGTATATTTTTCTCATTTGCTTTTGACTACTAAACTTTTAACTCAAAATTTATTCAAATTATAATTTTCATTAAAAACAAGGATTACTTAATACCAGTATTTCCTACCTTATGTATTTTGAATTAATTATTAGGGTTAATTTCTTTATTACTAGTTATAGTTAGAATCATAAGTAAGATTCACTGTGAGACAAATCCATTTTAAACTCTTTTTTCTTTTTGCTTCTGGTGTTTGGTTTTCAGTTTTTGAGAAAGGGTTTCTCTATGTAGCCCTGGCTGTCCTAGAACTCACTCTGTAGACCAGGCTGGCCTCGAACTCTGTCTACCCTTGCCTCCCAGGTACTGGAATTAAAGGCAGACAATACCACTGCCTGGCTTTCCATTTTAAACTTTAGGAGGATGTTTTTGATAATGTGGATTTCCTTAGGTGACATTCCATCAAGTATATAAGCTCTGGAGAATGGATTAATATTATCTAGATGGTAGTGTCTGTAAAATACAGAGAACTTTATAAAGTATATTTAATTGACTTTGGTTTTCTTATCTTTATTACTTCAAATACAGCTTGTATCTGAACATGCCTTTGAAATTCCAGACAATGTTAGACCTGGGCATCTTATTAAGGAACTTTCTAAAGTAATTCGAGCAATAGAGGTAAGAATAGAAATAATCTTGTGTCTGCTTGCTATTTGCCTTGAGAACCAAATAGATCTACCAGCGTGCTATGAATATTTAGCCACTGACACATGTGAAGTAGAAGTAGCCGAATTAGCTTTACAGATTTTGTTTCTGATGTCTTATAGAGAAATTTGGAGTATTGTTTTATTATAAAACAACAGTGGCAGTTCCAGTTACTGTAAATTCTTTTTAGTTCCTACAAAAGTTCAAACAAAAATTATAATGTGTAGATCTATTTAGTTTCAGTTACCTACAGACGAATGTCTATGAAGTAGTTAGAGGAAGGGATAAAACACTGATTGAGTGAAGCTGGTGTGGAAATAATTAGGGAATCACTTGGCCAGAAATACTGGAGCAGCTGAGGGGCTAATGGCTTTGATAAAAGTCCATAAAGATATGTGAGCTTTTGTCAGTATTGGTAAAAGGGGTTTTCATTAAAGTAGTTCAATGGAAATTCATCAGAATTCATCTTATAATTTAACATCTTACATTAGGACTATGTTTGTAGAATGAGAGGAGCTGGTTCAGCCGTTACAGGCCCTCTTACAACCAGTATCAAAAATGGAAAGCAGTATACATCTAAGAAACATTAATCATTTCTTTTTGTTCCTTGGTGATAGGGACTGGACCCAGGGCCTTGTCAACTATGTGCTTGTCAACTATGTATTCTCTACCACTGAGTTATATCTCCAACCCTTAAGAAATGCCACAATGCAGCCGGGCATGGTGGTGCACGCCTGTAATCCCAGCACTTGGGAGGCAGAGACAAGCAGATTTCTGAGTTCGAGGCCAGCCTAGTCTACAGAGTGAGTTCCAGGACAGCCAGGACTACACAGAGAAACCCTGTCTCGAAAAAACAAAAAACAAAACAAAACAAAACAACCAAAAGAAATGCCATAATGCTAGGTTTACTATCCATCGGTTCAATAGTTAGTGTATTTTTAGATGTAGTAAAAGTAATGGCATGTAACTGGGTTCCCTATCCAAAATTTATCAAATATAAAATATGTAAACATATGTTTATAAAATATATAGAGTATTATCTGTAACTATATATGTCTCATATATATGTGTGTGTGTGTCTCATACACAGTAAAATCAAAACAGAATAAACTCAAAATTAATAGTTAAGTAAACAGGAGTATCATTTCTGAAAATGTCAACTCCTGTTTAATATTATAGATCTAAGATTCTATTATACATGGAAGATTCTACTATTCTACTATAGATGGAAGCTCAGTGTGGTGGTACATGCTTGTAATCCTAGCACTTGGGAGCTAAGCCAAGCCTCCTTCCCCCCAAAAAAATCCTCTCCAAATAAAACAAGGAAATGTACTGTTTACAAAGTATGCGGATGAAAGGCTAATGAAGGCCTCTGGAAAGCTGAGGCTTAAACGGTGTCTGAAGAATATGCTTTGTTTCTTAAAGTATTTTTATGGTTGGTTGCTTAGTCAGATATATGTATAGAAGCCTTTTTATAACCATGCTGTGAATTTGATTCTTATAGGAGGAAAATGGCAAGCCAGTTAAATCTCAGGGAATTCCTTCTTTGTGTCCAGTTTCACGGCCTTCAAATGAAGCATCTCCACCATATCATTCCCGGAGAAAGATGAGGAAACTTCGAGATCATAATGTCCGAACTCCTTCTAACCTCGACATCCTTGAGCTCCACACAAGGGAAGTCCTCAAAAGATTAGAGATGTGTCCATGGGAGGAGGCAAGTATATATCAGGATCAAAACAGCACTCAGTACAAGGAACACTCTAGCTGGTTTCTACTGTAGATTTATAGATACTATTAGTTTTGTCAGTGGGAGACCATAAAGTCTGGTCTTTTTAGTCAAGGGTGTAGTGTTAAGGTGCCTAGATTTCATTAATCTGCTGACATGTTGTTTATAATGCAATAAAATTAATAAGTGTTTATCCAAATACTCATGTGCTCTCTGGACTCTGAAGCAGATGCTAAGCAAGCAGAGTTGAGCCCTGCCCTCATGTAGTTTGTCAATGTTTTTTAAGTTGGCAGACAGGACATAGATTAAAATAGTAGCATTTCAAGATGGGCATGATGGTACCTGCCTGTGATCCTAGCACTTGGAGTTTGAGGTTAAGAGGATTGTTGCAAGTTAAGGCCAGCCTGGGCTACATGGTGAAACCCTTTCTCCAACAAACAGCAGCAACAAAATGTATCTTTTCAATGCTGAGTATTTTGAGGGAGCCCCAAACAGTAGTGGCTGGGCTTCTTTGCTGAGGTACTCATAATACCTTTAAGGGGTTGATGTTTGAACTAACAGATGATGTCAAACTAACAGATCAATACAGAAAGCCTGTCCTTGAGCCAACAGCAACCAGTCCAACAATAAGAATGGGAGACTTAGAATAAATCTGTAAGTTGGAGAAGTTCTGGTATACTGGACAGAGGCAGGAGAGTGTGGAATAGTGGTACCTTTATAAACCATGCTACTGTGTTTGTGATAGGATTTGCACATCCATAATTTTACATCAGAAGCAGAGGGCCGATAGTTAATTGAAAGTACGATAGAGATATTATTGAGTTAAAATACTAAAAGTTACATAGTCATTACAACCTTACATATTTTTATATTTGATATCATTATGTTAGGATTAAATGGTTCTGAACCTACTTAACCCATATAGTTATTTTGTGAACTTACTATGAAAGATTTCAAATAGAAAGATATCTTTTATACATTAAAAACCAGCACCCTCTTTTTATCTGTGGTGGTTCTTGGGCCTAGTGGTGGCAGTGTGGATGCAATCTTGGTGGGAAGGGTTAGGGTGAGAGGGAGGTCTACTGCTCTACTTCATTAAGTAGAAACAGCCAAGGAACATGAGATTGCCTAAAGCTGTATGACTCTAACCTGTAAGAAGGGCCTATGTTTAGATTTGCCTTATGCATTTTATATTAGAAAATGTTTTATTGCTAAATTGCCCTGTTGAAAGATGATCCATTCTGCATGTGTTAGAATGAGAAGCGCTAGATTATGGGACACTGAGACATATCCAAACCCTAGATGGCTACCCATTCCTCTACAAGACAGGCAGGAGCATGGAAGGAGGGACAGTAGTACAGTCCTTTTTTAGTTGAGTAGGCCTACCTGAAGGTGGAGATTAAGTCAGTTCTACTTTGTACTTTAAGGACATATTGAGCTCTAAACTGAATGGAAAATTCAACAAACATCTCCAGCCATCTTCCACGGTACCTGAATGGAGAGCGAAAGATAATGATCTACGATTACTGCTGACAAATGGAAGAATAATTAAGTATGTAAATAGATCAAGGTGTCAGATTAATTTTTGGTGGATCCCTCTTTGTCCATATAATCCCAACATTATTGCATAGACAATTGTATTAGAGGAAAGGGTCCCAATTCTGTTTGAATGGGGGGAAGGGAATTCAGAGCCTTGCTCTATTTCTGATGCAGTTATTTTTCCTCTGTGGCACAGAGATGAGAGACAGCTGTTTGCAGATCGGAGTCTTTATACAGCAGATAGTGAAAATGAAGAAGACAAGAAACCAACAAAGAAGGCAAACATGAAGACAGAACAGAGCTCAGGAAGAGAGGAGGCAGAAGGTGAAGGATCTCCAAAACCACTTAACAGTATGTTTTCATTCTTTTGCTAATATGGCAGTAGGTAATTTGCTGGTATTTGAATTGTTGTAGGGTTGAAAATGTTTGCATTTTATAAAACTATTGGAAAATCTGAAGTATGTTTTGAATAGTTCATTGATCTTCAAGGTGCTGAATGTGAATGTATAGCTAGGGATAAATTTCCAGCAAACGGGTATGTGATAGTTAGCAAGGCCTAGACAGATTCATGGTTTCTACTTATTTAAAAGTTCATAATCCTTTATGGCCTCTACTGTCCCAAATGAATTTCAAGTTTAACTTAACTTCACATATGGTAACATAGCTTTCATTCTCATAATTAAGAGATATCTGGTTGGCTGATCTATATCTAGTAGGAATCCAGGTAGTGTGATGCTGTTTGATACCTATTGACAGGAGGCTTCTACTGGTGCATTAATTGGTTATTGACAAAGAAATAATAGGAATATCAAACACTGTACTAATATCACCTTCTCTTTGAAGTCTTTGTTCTTTGAATAAAGTCTTAATTCCTAAACAGTTTTTAAGAACAGCTTTCCATTTAAAACATAATTAAAATCAGTATTTTATTTTTGTGATGAAAGTGTTCTGCATAATGAATATTATTGAATTCATTTTGAATATCTGTTTCCACTAATTCCTAGTAAGTCTGGTCCTCTGTAGTTGGTAGTTACTATGTCAGGGCAAGGCAGTCCATCCATCACTGAGAGTTCATAGAAGAGTTGCTGTGCAGTGGTGCTTGTGGAAGAGAAAGGCAGTGTTCTAAGAGCCCAGATTATAAACTGCTTGAAACCATATATGCTCTTGAGCTTCGAAAGTTGCCCCCCCCTTTTTTTCCTCTAGTGAGAAAACCAAAGGAAAGGGAAAGTCAGAAGCAGTTTGTAGTTCATTTTAGTTAAAAAATTTTTTTCTTTTGTTTTTCTGGAAAGAGAAATACTACAAAATATTCTAAAGACATACATCAGTCAGCTTGTATCTTGGCCAATTAGAAAAAGATGGGAAAATAAAGTCAGTAAGAAAAGAGAAGTGTGGAGCTAGAAAGTTAACTTGAACCTGGGTACACTTTAGAGGTAATGACTATTTCTTATTCCCTCTCCTTCACCAGGAATCTTTACAAGTGTGAAATCAGAACTCAGGAGTAGACCATCAGAATATTCTGATGTTTCTGATTCAGAAGACTCTGGACCCGACTGCACTGCACTGGTATGCTTGAAACCCCAAGGTGTCATTGGGTGGGATGATGGCCGCCCATGTAGTTTCACCTGGAGGAGGAATATTGTGTCTGCTCTGTGTGTGTACACCATCCTGTGACTGGTCATGTTCATAAGCATTTTTATGTGGCTATGGTAAGGGTGGACGGAGAAATACTGCTGCTTATTTTTCTAACAGGCTATATTTTACCTTTAAGTGTGTAACTCTGTGCTTTGTATTCAGGTAGTATGTTACTACTATTAGAGATTTTCAAATTTTGATAGGAAATACAGAAGTAATTTTATAATAATTAAGATTCTAACTTGTAAACAGATAAACTGGTTACTGTGTACAGCCTTGGTCAGTTTCTTTTTAGCTTTGTTTCTATTTATTATTTCAGAAAATTAATTTTGCCACTGAAGATTCTGAAAGTTCAGGTGATGAAAAGAAACATGAAATAACATCAAACTCTAAAGAGGAATCTGATATAGTGAGGAACCTCCTTCAGAAGAGCCAGAAGCCACCTAAAAATGAAATTCCAGTTAAACGGTAGGCTTGCTGATGGTAGTTGTAGTTTTACATTGTGACATAAATGCTGTGAAACACTGTTTAGTTTTCCAGGGTACTGGTCACCATTGTGTTGGGTCGCTTGCTCCCTAGGGAACGCCCCAGCTCAACAGGCGCAGAGGAAGACGCTGTTCAGGGCATGCTGGCCATGGCAGGGCTGCACTATTCCACGTGCTTACAAAGGCAGCTACAGAGCACAGACTGCAGTGCTGAGAAGAACTCCCTCCAGGATCCCAGCAGCTATCACAGCAGGAACCCTGAGTTTAGGCAGTTGTATCGTTGCAGTAAACCAGTGGAATTTGGTAAGAAACACAAAATCAGTCTTTGAAAAGTAATATATGACTCAACATTTAGAGATGATATGGCTAAGGACTGTCTACTGTAAGAAGTAGTCACATAAGGTGCAAGCTCAAAACGCAACTAACTCAAAACTAGGGTCAGCAAGGTGGCTCAAGTTTGGGAATGCTACCAAGCCGGACAATCTGAGTTTGGTCTCAGAACCCACATGGTGGAAGGAAGGAAGGAACCATCTCCCAAAAGTTGTCTCCACACACATGCTGTGGTATACATGTACCTACATTCAACAGTTAGCTAAAATGTAACTTAAATGTTGAAACTCAGAATGTAAATGTCTTGGGGCTGAGTATCATGTTCACAGGCCTAACTCTACCATTGCTCTTGCAAAGATAGTCTTGTTTTCCTATTACCAACTGTAAGATCTCCCAGAGTGGAAGGGATGTTTGGTGTTCTAAATGGTCTACAATCCATTCATTTTCCTTTAAGGAGAGGAGAAACAAGTTTTGGGTAGTTTTTTGTTTGTTTGTTTGTTTGTTTTATGTTTTTGGGGCTATGCTTTCTCAAACTCTTTGAAAAGGACATATTAGGAAAAGAGCAGACACAGCAAGTCAGCAATGCCACCTAGTGTTCTCTGTGCTTTAAGAGGAAAAAAACCACATGATTTTCCCAAAATCTCAGGATTGAGAAAAAGACAAGTATCAACTGTGTTCAGTCCCATGTAATTGGGGTCATCTATGTACCAGGATCTTGACCTCCATTTTACATGAAAAGGAAATATGGTTTGATGAGGTTAATTTAGCTTGCACACACTTTACATAGCTAATCAAATTTGTTGGAATTTGAACCCAAGAGCACTTGGTCCCCAAATCTTTGCATACTTTGTAAGAGCAAAGGGAAGCTTGGAAAGGTTTAATAGCCTGTCTAAAGTTGGTGGGTACTTGGAAGATCTCAAATTTAAATCTGGGTTCCCCTGTCTTTCCCTGCTCCATTTTACCTTCCTATCCTCTGTTTGGTCCCTTACTGCAGGGAAATAGATACTTTTGTCCTAATGGAAAATGTCATTTTAGAGACATATGTATTGCATTTGCTTTATATCAGTAACACATGGCCATAGTACTTGACTGTAGGTCTTCTAGCATTTAGCACAAAACTTGTCATATCAAGACAGTTTTAAGAAAATTGAAGGAAATAGCAAGTTTGGTTGTGAGTTGCTAATTGTGGGGTTTTGTTTTAAGGAGTGTAGTGAACTAAAAGGTATGTGAGTAAATAGTTAATGTATAAACAATGTCTGCATACATTTGTAAGCATTACACTAGTTTTGTTTAAAATAAGTTTTCCAAAGATAATTTAATCAAAACTTCTTTCTAGGCTACCATGCCAAGACTGAAGATCAGGATTTGATGACTTCTTCCTGGAATAAACAGTTTGATAGAACTTCCAGATTTAATGCTCAGGTATATCTCAAAGTGGAAATATGAAGAAGAGATTTAGAATATTCAATATTATTATTTTTTTTAAAACTTCTTATAATTGTTTAATTCCTTCTCTTTTGATGTTGGTTATGACCTCTCAGTTAATTTCAAGACTTAATCGAGTCAAAAGAGTCTGAAAGAGGTCTTCTAATTAAAAGAAGAAAAACCAGGCATGTGCTCTGACTCTTGGAATTTTTTTCTAGCAAATATAGTGGAGATGAACCTTATACAAGCTAAGTTATAAAAAAAATAGGGGGACCAGCTGGTAAAGGTGCCTGTTACAATCCCTAGTGACCTAGGTATTCCTGGGACCCACATGGTTAGGAGTAGAGAACTCCCTTTTGAAGTTGTGAAATAGCTTTTCTGCAAAGGTGTAGTGCATTACATTGAGAACCCATGATGAGCCAAGGAGACTGTGGGTCCTTTGCTTCTGTTACGGGAGAGCAGGCAGCATCTCTGCTTGTTTGATCTTGACTTAGAAACTAAGCTCCCAGACCTTTGTCTTTTATAGCTAGGACCTGACCATCATTAAGGGTGGGGTCTGTTTAGAGCACTTGCTATTGAGGCTGATGGCCTGAGTTTGATACTTGAGACTCACATGGTAGAAGGAGAAAACCAACTCCCATAAGTGTCCACACATGCATCCTGATCTTGGGCAGACACACACACACACACACACACACACGCACGAGAAGAAATAAAGAAAACCAAAATTGACTAGTTTATTTTGCTAATGCAGAGAGAGCTTTAAATACCTCATTTATCTGAAATCTGGAGAATTTAGCTACATTTCTTTCTTTCCTTATTTAGGACTTAAGTAGAAGCCAGAAATACATCAAAAAGGAAAGCTCTTCAGAAATCAGTCAGAAGGCACAAAGCAGGCATTGTGTGGACAGCAATAACTCAAGCATTCAGAATGGAAAGTACATGCTGAATCCCAGCTTGGTTTCATGCCAGATAAGTAATGGCAATCTAAGCCCAGAAAGGCCTATTGGTGAAACTTCTTTTTCAGTGCCCCTTCACCCCACCAAGAGACCTGCATCAAACCCACCACCTATCAGCAACCAGGCAACAAAAGGTAACTAACTGTATTTGGTTAAATACAGTTTTAAAAATACAGTAAAGGAAAAGGTTGAGTGTATTTGTAACTGTGTGAAGGCAGTGGTAGTAGGTAGGGGCACTCTTGAGAACAGTGGTTCTCAATCTTCCTAATGTTGCGACTAATACACTTCCTTACGTTATGGTGACCTCCAACCATAAATTCTTTCTACTGCTACTTCAAAACTGTAGTTTTTCTAATGTTATGAATCATAAATATTTGTGTTTTCTGATGATCTCAGGTGAGTCCTGTGACAATGTTGTTTGACCCCCTAATGGGTTGCAACCCAGTGGTTAAGAACCAGTACTCTAAACAGCAGCATGATAGCAATGGGTCCGAACCACCTATGGGTATGGTAATGATGAGAGGATACTTGAGCAAATCCCACGCGAAAGGATTGCCTTTCTGAGGCTCAGGAGGAAGGAGATCCTTAAAGAGGATGAGAAGTTTGCCAGGCTTGAATTCAGGGAAGTTGTAGAAGCAGCAGTGAAAACAGAGGAGAGAACATGATTGAGACACAGAAGGGCAGTGGTTCCTGGGAATGAATCAAATTGCAGTCCACTTTGTTGATGAAACACAGTTTGGAAGGACAATGGCCTCTTTTTTGTGTGTGATAAAGTTCAGAGATGAGACTGTTTTGGAACACCAGCAAGCTTGTTTACTATGAAAAATATACTTGGTGTTTTATAGGTAAACGTCCAAAAAAAGGAATGGCAACAGCCAAGCAACGTCTTGGGAAGATTCTTAAGTTGAACAGAAATGGCCATGCTCGCTTCTTCGTGTGACAGGGCTACTATTGCAGTCACTCTTCCCTAGGATGCCAGTCTTGGGGTGTGGAAGCCTGGCGTTTCCCCCATCCCTGCCTGGAGCAGTTTGTGTGTACAGTAAGAAGACTGCGAAGAACAGAACCAGATGCTGCATTTTCACTGTGCCACACCCACTCAGCAATAACCCTTGGACCTGGTGGGGAGAGGAAGGAGGAGGGTAGTAGAACCTTAAAAAGAGACCTTGAACTGGAAAGGGGTCTCTTGTCAGGGCTTGAATTTAATTTTGTTGGTGGTAGTGTCTTGATTTTATTTTTCAGTAGTAGGATAAAGAATTATCAATAATTTATTTAACAGATTTTTTTTTTTAAAGTTAACAGCTTTTAAATTCCTTTTTTTTTTTTAAAGCTATTTATTTGGAAGATTTCTGGAGAAATATCTCACTAATTTAGATGTAAGAATGTGAAGGTTTTTAAATTATTTTTGATAGTGTGTGTGTTACATGTGGGGAAGAACCACAGTAACAGTAGCTAGTCTGGACTCTTAAATTTGATATTCAGGTTAAAGTCTTAAACAGGGATTTGATGCATTAATTATTTTAAATTAAGATGTATATGAAATCATTTTATTTTATATATTTCATGTGTTTTTTATAAGCTATTAGCTTCGCTTTTGCTAACATCCAAGGTGCATACTATAATCCAGGTTGATTCCCTTACACCCCACCTTCCCTCTGAAGCCCAATCCCCGATGTTTTGAGACAACCCAAGACTCCTCTCTTTGCAGGGAAACATGTTCATAGCCAATGTTTAAGAACCACATAAAAAAGCCCTCATTTTCTCATTTCTTTTGACATTGTGGTTTTCTTCTACAAGTAAAGAATCAGGCTTGTTTCATTTTCATTTTTCCTGATGATATCTGGGTCCCAAAGAGAACAGCTTTAATGTCTTTCTCCTGCTTATGGGGAAAGTATAAGTTTGGTTAAAATGTCATGTTTGTCGTTTTCCCAGAAACCTTTATAATCACAGAGGGCCTTCTTCAATACTGCTGGTGTTAGAAGAGCCAACATCTATCACAGGCTATTATCTTACCACGCTTTTATTATCTAGACATTTCTTTTTTTGAGATGCAATTTGATTTAGGATGTTCAAATCTGCATAAAAGCCGTAATATATACCATATTAAGTTGTATAATAGCAAGCATGTTGGATAGATCTTTCTGTGTGTTATGTGTGTGAGAGTGTGTGTGCTACTTTTTTATTTTTTAATTTTCTGAAAAATTATTTCAATACAGATTTGGAGTAAAATGGGTGCTTTTTGTAGTTTCTTCCATTTGTCTTGGCTAGTAGGATATGGAGGTTAAGTGTCTGGTTGAACTTATAATTAAGATAATTTATCTCCTGTATGTACAATTTTTACTTAAATGCAATTTTCAGTGGCTTATAATAGTTTTTAGTCTCTCCATTTTCCCCTCATGGCATAAAAATAAATTGATACTGGGGGTCTGATGGTATCACATTTTACAAATTCCTACAAAGACAATATAGGCAAATAACATGAACTTTATTTTTATGGAGAAATATGGCTATATAATGGATTTTGTCCTTTTCAACTTAGCAAGGTAGCTAGACTTTTTCTTCTGTATTAAGCATAAGTTGAAAGAAAATAATTATGTACCATTATCTTTCATAGTTGCATTCAAAATATGTATTTCCAAAGAGATATATTTCTTATTCTGTCTCTTTTACAATATTTAATGGGATAAGGAAGTTATGAATTCACCTTCTGTTCCAGATTGTCTGGACCAAATTTTCAGTTGTATTGGGAAGAAGGATTTTTGTGAAATTCTTAGCATCTGTGGATAGCACCCCTAACCCTGCCCACACTATGCCTGCCATAACTAGTGGAGAGAGGGATACAGTCAGCTAGTTGTTGTATTTCAACATGCAAAAAATCTGAATTTGACTGGTCACTCACCTTTCCACAATATATCACTGTGATGTCTTAGTTTTCTGTTTTATTGTCAGAACATAAGTTATTTGGGTTAAGAAATAAGAGTGATGACTTCTTTTCCCAGTTATGATCTAAATTTGTTTTTAACAACTCAAATTATTTCATTTTTTTGGCCATAAAAATTGAAATTTATTCTTAATAATTAAAATTGTGGCCAGTATCTTCCCTGTACCCTTAGGCTGATAAACACTAATTTTGGATTGCCTCGTATCCAGTATTTTAAATGACAGTTCTGTGGATTCATTTTTTTAATCATTTTAGCCAATTAATGGACTAAATTACAAAACTTTTAGCCAGTTAATATAGCCACTATGAAAGAACCCATGTATCTTTTTGAATTGATAAAAATTCAGCTACACAGCCAATGATTTTTCTAGTCAAATTTCTTTTGAAGTTCCCCATCTGTAGTGTGTCCTTTTATCTCATAGAAATGGCTGGACTTTGAGGTGGGACTACTGCTAGGACCTGGGCTCAACAGTAATAGGTAGTCTCTGTCTTTTCCATTGTCTCACAAGCAGTATACTGCAGCTTACGTCAGAAGACAATGGTGATAGCATTTAGTTAGCTGTAAGCAAATAAAATCTATAAAATTGAGAAGTAATGATTTAGCACATGCAGCTTTAATAGTAGTAGTGATCTTGTCTTAATTCAACTAAGTGACCCTTAACCTGGGATCTACTGTACTGTAATTCACAACATTATATAATATTATGCTCCCCAGTATTGGTGAATGATTAACAATACAAAACTGGCAGCTCAGTAGTTCAGGATCTTTGGAATACATTGAAATTCATAAATACAGTTCATTTTTGAAGCACACGATTGAAGCATCTACTGAAATCTTGTGAGGAGACAAGTCCATCCATATGGCTATATACTTAGCTTGAATACTATTCTGTATTTTACTAATCCTAATTAATTCCTTTTCCATTTAATTTACTGTACTTATTATAAGAGATCAGTAGGTATTATCAGACACTTACTGAGTGCTCAGAAGTAGTGAGTACTGTGAGGAACCTCAGGTTCATGTTTGCCCGTGAAGCTGTCTTCTCCAGTTAGGACAAAGTTGAGCAGCAGATGGCCCATTTGTAAATAGAACAAACAAAACAAAGTCCAACTTCATTAGTTTCAACGAACAGTGGAAGTGTTTAAAAATAAAATACCCATGTTCTTTAACATTTAAGAAAAATTCTATGTTAGTCACTTCTGTTGGTAATTTAAGGGCATGGTGTAGTTTGGAAGGAAGCAAACGACCTGCATCTTAGCCCATGTTCTGCCATTTTATCAGCCAAGCAACGCTGAGTCAGTATATTATTCTGAGTCTTATTTTTAAGTCCTAGTTTTCTTGTTTGTGAGTGTGGATAAAAACTACTCAATGAAGAACGGCATTCTTCAGGTATTATGTTATATCATTACTTGTTTAATTATAAAGTTACAACTGATGATAAGTGCACCTTATGAGAGTATTTTGAGTGAAAATATACACCTAGGACATGCTACCGAAAAACCTGACAAATTTCCTAACAAGGTGCTGAATTAGAATCAGGTTTTATGCTTGAAGTGAAAGAAAAAGAAATGAGCTTGTTTGTGGGCAGAAGAGTGAGAACATCCATCAAGTCACCTGGTGGTTATTTAGCACAACAGAGGAGCTAGCTTTAGGTTTTTCTGAGAGAGGAATTAGTAGTACTCCTCCACATTTGGCATACTCTTCAGGTACTAAAGATAAAAGAGGTGGTAAATTTAAAATGATTTAGCAGCTACCAGTGGGGTTAGGGGAAAAATAAGGTGATTAGAAAAAAACTTTTCAAAGGCAGTTGTGGTTAGGTACTATGACAGCCCAGGGAGAGAGGAAAGTCAGAAGTAGTGTAGAAAGGAGACCCAACTGGATGTCTTCAAAATTGAGTGTCAGCTTGCTTCAGAAGATGTTCTGCAGTGCGAGACAGTCCCTGGGAGTTGGTGGGAATCATGATGGCCTAGTATACTGCTGCCAGAGAGACAGCACAGCAAATGTGCATTTTTAGTATTCATATGGAGATATGAAACTTCATAATGAAAATATAAGTATCTCAAAAATTCATTTTTTCCCATTATAAAACTAATTGATCCCTATGTAAAAGGTCTTGCCTTTCCTATGTGCAAGGCCCTGGGACTTGGTCCCTAGCACCACAAAGACATCAAGAGGAGCCAAGACTTTTAGACTGTTACGGGTATCCTAGACTTTTATCTAATACAATGTCAAAAAATTTCACATTATAACTCTTGTCTAGGGAGAGCTAGCTAGTCAATAAGGGTGACCAGTATAACCTAGATAGGACAGATTTGCCTAGAGACACCATTGGCTGTGGGCTCTCTGATACCTTGTTTCTTACACGGGCCCCATTCTTTGACACTGCAGCCTCTGCTTGTCTTGTAGATACTGCCCATATGTGTTCTTGAAGCTAGACAGATTTAGTGTACTTCCTATATTGCTGTTGCGCAGTTACCCTTCATACTATATATAGCCTTACTCTTAACCCTTTCCTTATTTTGCTTTCATGCTATAAGTGGAAAAAAAATTGATACCCTTTCTATAAAAATTTTTTTTAAGGTTTTTAAGAAGCAAATGTCTATTTCCAAAGCAGCTGGCATATCATCAGTACCACGGCTTTATTCTTCTACAGTAAGTCTCCTCTCTTTACTGGGGAGAAGCAAATAATTCTCACTGGAGAAACCCTTAGGTTCCCCATCACCTCTGGTGCCCTTCTAGTTTCTTAAGGCTTTGTCTTAACTGTGATATTACACTTATGTTTAAAACCTCTTAAAGGATGTATTCGATGATTCTTCCAACCAATGTATCTGCTCTGCACTATTCATTAATGGAACCCTGGCTACCAGGTAGCCCCTGACCTCTAAGTAGTTTACCTATGCAAGACCTGTGACACTCTGGATTCATTTTCATTACAAAAGCAGTCATTAATGCGATTTAACCATAATAGATTTGTCTTCAAGTTTTTTTCTTTTTTTTTCAAAATATCAGCTATTTTCCCTAAAACAATTATCATAAGTGCTAGAATATATACTATTTTGCAGGAATAAAATAACCAAGACATAATATATTTCTTTGGATTTTGTTTTGTAAGAAATGCCAGCACTAACTATTTAGAGTTGATTCTTTGCCTAGAATATTTTTTCCCCTTAAGAGTCATAAGCAACATTTTATTTTCACAAAGCATGCAGTATAGTCAGGGACCCGAGGTGTAACTTGCTGAGTGAACCCCATGGTTATTTTATCTTGCAAAAGAAACCTAAACCAAACTAAGGGCCTTACAGTTTATGGTTAGACTGAATCAAATACTGTAACCTCAGTTTTTCCAAAAACAGCTCCTGACTGCACAAGCAAGTCATGCAGTTGTTAAATATGAAATAGCACTGATAGGAAATGCATGTGCATCTTTGCGGACTGTATTTCCTTTGGAAAAGACTTTTCTACTTTTAATATAATTAAGCCATAACAGTTTCATGCTGTGGAAAGGATGAAAAGGTTCATTTTAAGAGATTATATAGTATGAACTTTCACATTGATTGTGAAACATCTAACTTTGCCAGTGTTCAGCAAATTTTCTTTTAGGGCGTTGGAGGGTGGTGATGGGGAGGGGTAGTGTTGGTTTTAGGGGTTTAACTCTGTGAATTTGAAAACAGGACAGTTGTTGGCTATGGTACTTACTAGTTTTGTAGTAATGTTTTGCTAGCCTGACTTTCCTTACTGGTTTTTATGTCCATGGTCCCCAGTGACTGTTACTCTTCTTGTTTGGAGTGTGTGCAGAATAGTGTCAGATGAGTCTCATCTGTGTGTAGGCAGTCAGTGTATGCACACGTGTCCTTTGACTCCAGAGGCACACGCTGTGACTATGGGACGGGGTGTGGCTGGGAGTGGGACGCTGAAGCTTTAAGAGCATTTGTTTTTATTCAGAACAGTATTTCCCATCTTTTGCCTGCAGGCAGGGAAAGTGTACAGTATTTATTTTGTTTGTTTTACTCTGAATTTGTAAGTCTCTAGCTTATATTATTATTATAGGGAAGATAAGTGACTTGCTTAAAGTTGTATTTAGTATTCTTACTTCCTAATTTCTGTACTTTAAAATATTGAAATTAAAATTGTATTACTTTTGTTCTGATTTTTTTAGCACTCAGTGTATTTTTTGCTCATTTTGTCTAAAAGTATAAATGTTGAAAGTTGTATAAAAATGTCTGAAAGAAAAAAAATCTGAATTCTATATACAATTCTGATGTGCTGTTCCCTTTTTCTCAATCTCAAGACACTAGAAACTGTATTGCGTTCTTATTATTTCTGAGGATTTAAATGTGAAAAGTAGCATCTTATTTCATTAGCAGTACTGCTAGGGAAGAGGGAAGACTAAGTGACTGGCGAGATGAGATGCAGGGAGAAATAGATGTGGGGGTTTCTATAGTTTTTTTTAATGGATGGCTCTTAAGAGCATGGGCTGTTCTGGGCATCTCGGAAGTGTTGTATCACCCAGTGGGCAAGTGTACAAGTAGCACACCACGCCTAGTCCTCGGGGGGCTTCTGTGGGGGCTAGGGGGAGCAAGAAGACTCAACTACCTAACTACTTAAGTGCAGAACATAGGATGGAAGTTGGGCTTGATTTTGGACTTTGGGCCCATGAGGCAAGTCAGGGATGACGCACTGTAGGGAGGAAGTGGAGTCAAGAAGGAAGGAACCCTCAGGCAGGGCTGTCATGGGCAGCAGGGAAGCCTTTGAGAGGCAGGATCTTGGTGCCTCTTCCTACCCTTCAGAACAGAAGGGGGCTGGAGCACTGCAGCTGCCTTTGCATCTCCGGTGTAATGCTATCTTTCAGACAGACAAACCTCAACTGTCTTGAGAAACTCTTTGTACATCTAGAAGATATTCTAATGGTCACCTATTACAGTGAAATAATGAATACATCTCATCTTCACAAACTCAGCCTGATTTTGTGGGACTAGGAAATAAGTCCCAGGGGCTGTTGGTGTTGCATTCCTTCAGATTTTCAGGGAAGACCCGAATGCTTTGATACAGAGAGGATTTGGATCACAAGTCTCCATTACTTTATCATGAATACTCATTATGTACAGGGGATATTTTTATTCTTCCTCACACTATCCTGGTGTGGTAGGAACTGCTTTATCCCCTGTACAGGTGAAACCAGTGTCTTGGTTAAGATTTTGCTGCTGTGAACAGACACAGACACCATGAAGCTTTCCTCAGCAGATAGCCCATGGTTCTGGCATCTCCAACATCTTGGGGTCTTCAAGGCAACTCGAGTGTTACTATTTCTTGTTTCAATATCTGGGATCCACACATGATCTGGGCACCTCTCCAGCTCCAGCACTCTAAGCTCAGGAAGATCCACTCCACTGCTACTGCTGTTCTTGGTGATCATCCCATGGTACTGGCATCTCCAATACACTGGTTGCTTCCACTGCAACTAAGCTTCAGCAAATAGCCTCTCCTATGCTCTCTTCATGATACCAAGCCTCAAATCCTTTGCATGACCCTTCAGTCCTTAGCCATCAACTGCAACTGAGGCTTCACTTTACCAATGGCCTTAAGTGGACTCTCCTAGTGCCAAGCCTTAGCTGTTCTCTATGACCCCTTCATGCCTTCAAAACCTTTGGGTGACTCTTACACATTACCAAGTATAGCTGCTGCAGGAGGTACAACCTTGGCTATCTCTGGAACACAGCTTTTTTGCGTTCTCAGAAAACACTTCCCAGAAGATTTCACCACAATGATGCGGGTCTCTTAATCACCACTAATTTCTTAGTGCCAGCTAACCAGCATCAACTGTCCCAGTAGTCCCTTCTATTCTGGACTCTAAAACCAGAGCCATGTGGCCAAAGCTATAGAGTTCTGAGGCTTGCTGAGGCTGGAACATGGCCCACTTGTTCTATTTTAACATTATCACCAGCTTTCTGTTTTTCAACACCTTCACTGCCTAAGATTGGCTGTCCTGGAACTTGTTCAGACTGACTTTGAACTCAAGAGATCTGCATGCCTGTCTCCTAAGCATTGGGATTAAAGCACTTGGTCCACCAAGCCTGGATTTAAGTTTTTCTTCACTTAGAACTTTCTCTGTTCCAGGCTGAACTTGAACTCTGAGGTGTGTGTGTGTGTGTGTGTGTGTGTGTGTGTGTTTGCCCCCCTGGGATTAAAGGCTAGTACTGCCATGCCTGGACTTAAATTTAGTTAGGAAGGATCTTGCCTCAAGGTCACTACTACTTTAATTCAATTTAATATCCATGAACACAGGATTCAGCTCCATTTCACTTCCTGGGTGCCTTTTTTAATACTTGAACCATATGTTTTATATTTTTTCTTTCTCAGCTTGCTATGTTTGTTTAAAATGCTCTTCATGAGACTTAACCAGAGAACAACGTCTATGATGAGTTTTTCTGAGACTTCCTTTTTCAATGCAGTTAATCTAAGTCTCTTCACCTTAGCCTCAGGCAGACTCTTCAGATAAGGGCAAAAGTAGCCACTTCACCAAAATACCACAAAACAGTCTTTAGGCCACATACTGAAATTCTCCACTGAAACCTCTTAGGTCAGGTTCTCACAATTCAAATCACTCTCGGTAGCAAAGTCTTCCATATTCCTACTAGGATAACCCATTATGTCCCATTTAAAGCATTCCACTGGTTTCCAAATCCAAAGTCCACAAATCCACATCCTTTCAAATAAAAATATGGTCAGTCCTATCACAGCAATACCCCCGTCTCTAGTACCAACTTCTGTCTTAGGGTTTTACTGCTGTGAACAGATACCATGACCAAGGCAGGTCTTATAAGGACAACATTTAATTGGAGCTGGCTTACAGGTTCAGAGGTTCAGTCCATTATCATCAAGGTGGAAGCATGGCAGCATCCAGACAGGCATGATGTAGTAAGAGCTGAGAGTTCTACCTCTTGTTCTGAAGGCAAACAGGAGAACACTGGCTTCCAGGCAGCTAGGATGGGGGTCTTAAAGCCCACACCCACAGTGACACACCTACTCTTACACCTTCTAATATTGCCTCCCCCTGGGCCAAACATATAAACCATCACACCAAGGTACAGAGGTGTGTATCATGTCCAAGTTCACCTACTATTAAGTAGAACTCAGGGCTGTGGAGATGGCTCAATGGAAGGAACTGGGTTAAGATTCCCAGCACCCATAATAAATGCCAGGCAGATGTGGTAACCCACATGTAATACCACAAGTTGGGATATACCCTGGGGCGCACTGGCTAGCTATGCTTGCTAAATCAGTGAATTCATTTTAGCAAGAGACCTTGACTCAACATACAAGGTAAAGAGTGATCAAGGAATATCAAATGTGAATCCCTACACATGCCTACACACCCATATATATATTCACTTGTGTATACACACATTAAAACCTAAGATTTGAACAAAAAGCTTGTCCAATTCCTTGTTCTGAGTTTTTATTCTGTGTTTTGAATTATGAAGGAGGAGTTAGATGGTACTTGATGTAGAAATGGTCTGTGGGTCATTCCACTTAAGGAAGAAAGAGACCAAAGGCATATTATTTTGGGGCTTCGGGGGTTCTGCTTGTGGTTCAATAATAAAGACCTCTGGCCTTTCTGATGGGACAGTATCTTACTAGCTTCTACCATAACTGGACTGCTGCCTCTGCATCCTCCACAGCTCCCTCTGCCGCCCTAGTCCTCGCTTCTGCCCCACCTCCGTCCACCAGCTCTTTCTTATGCAGAAGCTACACACCTTATTCATCTGGTTGCCCTTAGCTATGTGACCTTCCCGAAGGCAGCAGTCAGAGGCCAGAAACTCTGCTCTTGCTGGGTACTCTGAATTATCCCAAACCTCCCAAGATCTTGCCTTTGCATACTGTTTGAACACTGGGGTCAGCTGAAAGCAAGCAGGACTTATTTGAGACTATCCTTTTGACCTTGTGAGACTCTAAATTCTAATTGTAGACTCCATGGCTAAGAGCACAGATTAAGGCCAGACTTAAATACTAGCTGTTACTTCTCTGGCCTTGGATAAGTTATATTTCTTCTTGGGCCTCAGTTTGTTCTTTAGTGACATATTTCTCAATCTCACAAATACATGCATTAATATCACTACGGAATCAACTTCCCCTAACACCTCATTGGCCTATGGTTTATCTGGGATGCAGATGTTTGCCTTATGTCTTCTCCTGAGTTGACCCAACCTTTGGCAGCTGTTTCCTGTTGCTTCAATTCCTAGAATAAAGCATACCAGTTGTTAACAGTGGCTGGTTATCTCATGAGTGTTAACCATTTAACACATACTTACATCAGATCTTCACCTGGATCTTTATGAGGCCCCTGTGCCCAGCCCCGGAAGTGGTTTCACAGAGAATGATGAGGTGAGAAGGGCCACACTGTCCTTTAGTTCATCACCTAAGCTCTCCCCCACTGCCACACACAAAGCTAAGCACACCAACAGGTGGTAACTAGGCACTGAAAAGAATTAGAGAAACTTTCATTTTTCCATTCAATAAGATGATTCCTCACAGGTCAAGGGAAAATAAACCATTTCAGAAATGTTCTATTCCCTAGTCTGTCTTCTATTTTAGGACCTCACTACTGGCATTTCTTTTCAGCCTAGTATCTGTTGAGGTTCCTTGAAGATGCACTTGGCACTCTCAAATTGAATAGTTACAGAATTTAATACATGAACTATTTATAATATCAAAAAAGGGATGCTGAAGTCATCCTTGGGATGGTAGGGAAAAAAAGAGAGGGGCTATTACTGCTAGAAAAGGAAGGAGTTACCAAAATTCACAGGCACTTTAGCTTCCAGCATGGTATGACTACACAATGTCAACAGTAGGTTGGCCCTTCTGGCTCTCTGAACCTCCACTAGAACTTTGCCAGGCATACTATTTGGATGCTGGACATTCAGTGACCATAGATGAGTGTCCTTAAAAGCACAGAACAGGTTCTGAAAATAGAAATGACCCATGGAGTCACCCTGAAATTATTCAGCACAAAACCCTACTCTTTAAAAATCTCCACGATAACCTTTTGGGATATTAGTTCTTATACAGAGACACTTTCACCTCAAGGTACATACTTCAGTAGTATGTAGCATGTCCTAAACCTAAGCCATTTAGTAAAAAATAGCAACATTGATGGTGTGGGTTAGGGGGTTACAAGTGGTTTTGTCTAACAAGAGGAAGGTTTGACATTCCAAAGACTGGCTTTCTCAGTTCTTGTTAAATGTGAGGCCAGGATAAGAATGGGACTTTTCTGGTTTTGTCTGTGCCCTGGTGCTGTCCCTGTGTCACAGCTCTCCGTACCCAAATCCTGCCAGAAGAGAGCTGGTCTTCCAGAAGTCCTGACACACTTGAGAGCACAGGTAAGACCACCACTTTTGCTCAAATATCTGGCTCAAGAGGGACCCACCAGAGCTCTCAAGGCACAGGAACCGAGGAGAAGTCTGGACAGGATCTTTCTGGTTTCCGTCTGTGCCCTGGAGCTGACCGTGTGCCACAGCTCTGAAGAGAGCTGGTCTCCCAGAAGTACTGACACACAGGTTTGCAGGAAGGACAAGCCACAGTCAGAGACAGCAAGACCAGATAACACCAGAGATATCCACATGGTAAGAGGCAAGGGCAAGAACATAAGCACTAGAAACCAAGACTACTTGGCATCATCAGAACCCAGTTCTCCCATCACATAGCCCTGTATACCTCCAACATATTGGAAAAGCAAGACTCTGATTTAAGATCATATCTCATGATGATGATAGAGGACTTTACAAAGGACATAAATAACTCCCTTAAAGAAATATAGAACACAGGAAAACAGGTAGAAGACCATAAAAAGGAAACATAAAAATTCCTAAAAGAATTACAGGAAAACACGAGCAAAGAATTGAACAGAACCACCAGGATCTAAAAATGGAAATAGAAACAATAAATCACAAAGGGAGACAACCCTGAAGATAGAAAACTTAGGAAAGAGATCAGGAGTCATAGACACAAGCATCACCAACATAATATATGAGATACAAGAGAATCTCAGGTGCAGAAGATACCATAGAAAACATTGACATTATAGTCAAAGAAAATGCAAAATGCAAAGTTCCTAACCTAAAATATCGAGAAAATCTAGGACACAATGAGAAGACCAAACCTAAGGATAATAGGTATAGAAGAGAGTGAAGATTAAGTATATTCAACAAAATTATAGAAGAAAACTTCCCTAACCTAAAGAAAGAGATGCTCACGAACATACAAGAAGTCTATAGACCTCCAAATAGACTGGACCAGAAAAGAAATTTGTCCTGTCACATAATAGAATACCAAATGCACAAAACAAAGAAAGAATGAATATTAAAAGCAGTAAGGGGAAAAGGTCAAATAACATATAAAAGCAGACCTATCAGAATTACACTAGACTTCTCACCAGAGACTATGAAAGCTAGATCCTGGGCAGATGTCATACAGACCCTAAGAGAACACAAATGCCAGCCCAGGCTATTATACCCAGCAAAACTCAATTACCATAGATGGAGAAACCAAGATATTCTATGACAAAATCAAATTTACACAAAAATCTCTCCACAAATCCAGCCTTACAAAGGATAATAGATGGAAAACTCCAACAGAAGGAGGGAAACTACACCCTAGAAAAAGCAAGAAAGTAACCTTTCAACAAAGCCAAAAGAAGATAGCCACACAAACATAATTCCACCTCTAACAACAAAAATAACAGAAAGCACCTGGCGGTGGTGGCCCACGCCTTTAATCCCAGCACTTGGGAGGCAGAGGCAGGCAGATTTCTGAGTTCGAGGCCAGCCTGGTCTACAGAGTGAGTTCCAGGACAGCCAGGTCTATATAGAGAAACCCTGTCTCGAAAAACCAAAACCAAAACCAAAACAAACAAACAAACAAAAAAAACCAAAAAAAAAAAAAAAACCCAGAAAGCAACAATCATTATTCCTTAATATCTCTTAACATCAATAGACTTAATTCCCCAATAAAAAGACCTAGACTAACAGACTGGATACATAAACAGGATCCAGCATTTTGCTGCATGCAGAGTTATGTAACTCAGTCTCAAAAGAATGCACATGGTATGTACTAACTGATAAGTGGATATTAGGCAAAGATGTGGAATACCCACAATACAACTCACGGACAACAATGGTTGCTTGCAGCTGACTATTGGACTGAGCACAGGGATCCCAATGGAAGAGTGAGGGAAAGAACTGAAGGAGATGAAGGGGCCTTATCTGGCATCAATGGGATGAGAGGCCCTTGGTCCTGTGAAGGCTCGATGTCCCAGTGTAGAGGAATGCTAAGGTGGTGAGGTGGGAGTGAGTGGGTGGGTGGGCGGGTGAGCACTCTCATAGAAACAGGGTAAGGGGATAGCAGGGTTTGCAGAGGGAAAACTGGGAAAGGGGATAACATTTGAAATGTAAACAAATAAAATATTCATTTTCTTTTAAAAGAATGGGACTTTTTCTTTTTCTTTCTTTCATGCATTCATTTTTTTTTTTTTTTTTTTTGTGAGGGCGGGACATCTACTGCTTGGATGGATTTATCCAGGCAGGGAATTGTAATGATCTCAACAAGAGGAATTTATTTCCTAAAGTTCTGGAGGTCAAAAGCATAAGATCAAAGTATCTGCAGGTGTATTAGTTATTTGTTGCTTGAATAAAACACCTGGCAAACAATCTGAAGGAATTAATTTTGGTACACCTTTGCAGTTCCAGTCAATCACAGTGGGAAGTCATCAGGACAGATTCTTGATACAGCTGGTTACACTGCAGCTGCAGTAAGGAAGCAAAAAACCATATAGCTTGCTTTCTCCTTTTTGTTCAATCTAAGATCCAAGCCCATTGGATGGAACTGAGCACATTTGTGGTGGGACTTTCACCTTTAGTTAACCTAAATCAATAAAGTCTCTTAAAGACACGTCCGGGGTTTGTTTCCATGGTAATTCTAAATCCCATCATATTGACCAAAAAGAAAAAAAAGAAAAAAGAAAAGAAATTATAGATCACAGGAGATTTGGTTCTTCCTTGGATAACCTTGAGGTAAAGATCTATTCCCAACCTTTCTGCTTTGTTTATAGATGGTCATCTTTCTTCTGTTCATGTCTGTGTCTATATGTCCTCTGATAAGGAAACCTATACACAACACAACCTTAAACACATGCCCCTCAGACAATTCTTAGTATTGTTTATAAGTCCGTATAAAATATATTTTTCTTTCTTGTTTTTTTTTTTTTGTTTTGTTTGTTTGTTTTTTTTCGAGACAGGGTTTCTCTGTGTAGCCCTGGCTGTTCTGGAACTCACTCTGTAGACCAGGCTGGCCTCGAACTCAGAAATCTGCCTGCCTCTGCCTCTGCCTCCCAAGTGCTGGGATTAAAGGCGTGCACCACCACCGCCCGGCTTAAAATATATTTTTCTTACTAGTACATTATCAGTATTGATTCTTCTGACCATAGGAGTGAATGGGAGTCTTTACAGATCTATTGGCCTGTCTATGATTTTTAGGATGACCATTTTTCCTTTAATCAAGTGAAATTTGGAAGAGATTCTAGCTCATACATTTCCAGGGAAAATCTCTGGGTTTTTCCTGGGTGGTGAGATTCTGAGTGACATATTGCCTTTATTCCTGTCTCAAATATTTACTGAATATTGAGTGCTGTGCTAGGGATGCTTTGGGTAGGTGAGAGAAACAAGGTAGGTTCTCTTCTGGCAGAGCTAGGGAAATAGAAAATGTATTTTGCTACAGCAGTACTAAAGCTGGGTCAAGGCAATAATTTGTTCTTATGACTGGCATGGAACCCTGGTCAGCAGCTCAAGACTTAAACTCCCCACTATGGGATTTTCTCTATTGCCAATAATAATCCACAGGGCACAAAATAAGGTATTTCTTGTTATGACTACCACTTGGGTCCTTTTAACACTGTCTTTGTGGTAGTCTGTGAGCTTTGCCTCTAAGGCCTGAATCAAAACTCTTTAGAAGGCTGCCCTTCCTCTGTGCAGTTTCTTTACCCATTTGCAGGTAAAAAGAGCAAGAACAGTTGGGGACTTTGTTTCTGTACCTCCCCCCTCAGGCTTTAGCCAATCAATGTATAGGGCCCTGTTTATAAATGTGGCCTCACATTTGAAATCAAGTAGCTGGTGGTATAGAATCTGAAGGGCATGCTGACATAAAGGTCAAAATAAAGATTTGTCTTAGAGTTTTTGTTTAGTGGAGTGGATTATCACTCAATACACAGAAAACCTAAACTGTACCAGCTCAAAAACATCTCCCCCACTCTCAATGCCTCATGGAAAGCAGACTGAGAAAGCTGCTAATATGAGCAGAATTATTTGTTCTTATTACTATTATTTTTAAATTTGGTGTGTGTGTGTGTGTGTGTGTGTGTGTGTGTGTGTGTGTGTGTGGTGCTACATGCAGTTACAGGCAGCTATAAGCTGGGAATGGAGCTTGGGTACTTGGAAGAACTGTTCTCAACTGCTGAGCCATCTCTCCAGCCCTGTGGACCATTTCTTGTAAAGGAAAATAGAGGACAGAGCCTGGAACTACTATGAAAAATCAGACACTTGACAAACATGCCCATGGGGCTTGTTCTCTTGTCAGCCACCAGCAAACTCTAAAGAAGCTCAGGCTAGGCTTCTAGGTAGTGAGATGAAAGACTGATGCTGAAGGAGGAAGGGCAACTGTGGATCATCTCTCGATAGCTCAGGTCCCAGCTGAATGCAGCCTCGGGATTTTTAATGTGTCAAGAGAAGACCTACGAAGCCAAGCCTTGTCAACTCAGACCTCTGAAGAAGAAGAAGAAAAAAGAATCTCTGTTTAGCTACAAAGTTTTGGGGTTATTGTTGTGCCACAATAGGTATTTCTATCCTCTTTTAACCTCTTGATAGCATTCAATGCAGCTGATTAACTGTTATTAAATATTTGGCTTTCATGACCCAATATTCTTCATCGTCCTCTTATCCTACTGGCTTCTCCTAAACCTTCACAGCTCTATTAGTTTCTTCTCTCTTCACTACAGGGGAAGCTTCTTGGAATCCCTTTATTTATACTCTTCTGAGGTGACCTCATTCAGCCCTGTGGATCCAAATGCCATCTATATTTTAAAAATTCTAGTATTATCTCTTCTATAAATGTTAGACTCACAGGTCCCAGTATCTGCTAGACATTTCCACATGGACTTTTTATAGGGATTCTTTTGTTTATCTTAAAACCTTGAATAATCACTATAGTCACTAAGAAATGTTATAACCAGGAGAAACAGTCTTCTCCAGGGAAGAACACCCTCCCACCATTTATCCAATAAAAAGTGGTCAGCCCTGAAATCAATCATACACATCCAAGTAACACTATATAGTCTGAACAGGTTGTGTTTATTTAGAAATAGATAAATTTATATTAGGGATATATAAATTTGTAATATTTAGGAATATATTCAGGAATATATAAATATATATTTAGGAATAGATGACTATATAAAAAGCATATTATCTCCCTGACCCTGCTTTGCAACACACACACACACACACACACACACACACACACAAATAAGAGTCTGTAAATTTGAGAGAAAGCAAGCGGGTACATGGAGGAGCTGAAGGGAAAAAAGGATGGGTGAAAAAATATTTAAAAAACCCCCAATCTTTCATAAACTGCTAAATGATTACTCATGGATGACAAAGATGGTTCACCTTGTAAGAGTGTGTGCTGCCAGGCTTCAGGACCTGAGTTTAATCCACAGGACTCACATGATGAAAGGAGTGAACTTAATCTCATAAACTGTCCTCTGTCCAGTAGTGGTGGCACATGGTTTTAATCCCAGCACTTGGGAGACAGAGGCAGGCAGATTTCTGAGTTCAAGGGCAGCCTGGTTCACAGAGAGAGTTCTAGGACAGGCAGGGCTACACAGAGAAACCCTGTCTTAAAAAAAAAAAGTTGTCCTGACCTCTACATGTGCCATGATGTGTGCAGACTCACACATACTAATATGGCAAGACACAACTGTCATGAATGAAGTTTCTAGATTGAGAGAAAACTCTAGAGAGAGGCTCATCATGCCATTCAGGAATATGCAAGTAAACACCAGAGTAAGTCTGGAGGCAGAGAGCAGGGGAAACGTGGGCAAAAGCCTTTACTGTGAGATGCGCCTTGAGAAAGAACAGGTAATGAAGGGTGAGTAAGCAGAGGCTAATCTGAATTATTTCATCAGCCTGTGGGAGATTACAAAGACTGGCTCTCTCCTAATGTCAGAAATCTGGAGCTGGGGCAATTAGAGAAGGGAAATGCCTGTCCAGGGTGTGAGAACCCAAGGTAAACTTACGGCAAGGATAGTGGTAGTTTTAAGTGTGGGCTTGATCAGTCCTTTGCAAGTGACAGGCACACCCACCAGTGAGTTTATGTAGGCTCTAGCCCAGGGAAAGGTTTTCAGTCCATCCAGAGGCAGTGGTCAAAGCATCAAATACAGAACTAGAAATATAACTGTTATATTTTATAACCCTATATCTGTAAGCTCAGTAACAATGACCCCTTTAATTCTTGATTAATAATTTTAGTCTTTTTTGTTATTCTAGATGAAGATTTGTTAATTTTTTTAAATATCAAAGAACTATGTTTTGGTTTTAATGATTCACTGTATTATTTCCTTCGTCTCTATTGTATCTCTACCCTATATTATTTTCTCTTTTGGATATTTTTCTAGGATATTAGGTTATTGATTTGAGGTCTTTTCAGTTAGGCATTGACAGCTAATCATTTTTCCCTAACACTGTTTTTATTACACCTCAAGTTTGTTTGTATTCTTTTTTTTAAATATGTATAATTATTTTGTATGTATGGGTGTTTGGCTTGCATTTAGTTCTATGTACCCTGTAACCAGTGTCCACAGAAACCAGAAGGCATTGGGTCTCTTGAAACTGGATTGTATGTGTATGTACAGCGATGACATTTGTTCATTTTTCTTTGTTCTTTAAAATTGTCCCCCAAACCATATAACCTTAATTGACCTATCTTCAAATATTCTGGTTTTCTTTTTTTTTCTTGTTCTGTTTAAACCTATTGCTAAGTATCAATCAACTTCTCTTTCTCTGTTCAGTTATTGTACAAAATTGCCGCTCAGTTCTTTTTATAATTGTTTCTTTACTGATATTTTATGCTCAATTAGACACTGTTCTCATGCTTTCATGTTTTACAGAGTTTGCGTCCTCTGAACATTTCTCTGACAGCTTAAAGTCCTATATCCGTCTTTGTCAGGAGATGTTTCTTTTATTTTATGTGTGTTTTGTTTGCCTTTACATCTGTGCACTGTGTGCCTGGTACCTAAGGAAGCTATAAGAGGACATTTGATTCCTACATGCAAGCAAAACACCCATACATACAAAATAATTATAAATAGCTGAAAAAAAGAATCCCTAGATTTATCATTGGTTATGAGTGCCTCGTGGTTGCCAGGAGTCAAACCTGAGTCCTCTGGCAGAGTAGCCGGTGCTCTAACTGCTGAGCCTGCTCTCCAAGCTTTAAGTGCTGTTCATATTCCTAGCTTTGACTTCCGTTGTATGGGTCACACTATTTCCTTATACATGTCACAATTTACTTCAAGATGGACATTTCAAATAATGTGCAGCTTCCAAAGTCATATTTTCTTCTTTTCCTGGGGCTGTTGTTGCTTGATGAACTAGTTGCTGTGTTTGTCTAATGACTTTTCCAAACTAATTTTGTAAAGTGTGCATCTGCACTGCGTGACTAAAGTCCCTACTTGGTTAGATTACCTCTCCGCTGATGACTGGATGGAGACTACCTTAAACACCAGTAGCCAGCACCCATCTTGGTCTTTGTCCAGGAGCTCTAGGAATGTTTTGGTAAATGCCTTCAATAGTCAGGCAGTTTGCAAGTATGCATAGCTTTTGCTTCCTGTGGGCAAAGAGCCTGCATGTCAGACAGAACTTGTTTCCTGAGCCTCTTAGTGGTCCTATGCAGTGTATATGCCTGTGTGAGTTCCTAAAATATGCTCACACTTTCAAAGCCCTGAATTGTTCAGCTTTGTGGCTAGTCTATTGTTTTCCTCAACTGTTACTCATTGCTTCAGCCATGATATTAAAATACTTAATAATTATGCTCTCTTGGGAGGATAGGGGCATTGTTATGGCTTTGCTAGTTCCATTGAGACCACATAAAGACCTGCCTTTTTAGAAGTCCCTCCACAGTGGCCCTTGGGATGAGTTTTTGAAAGAGCTCAACCCTGTCTGCTCCCTTGCTACAGAGTCTAGGAATGTGAGCTGTCATTTTTTTAAGGGGTAGAAAAGAACTTCAGGTAGAGTAAGAGAAAATGCTACAAAAATGGTTACTCTTATAGTGATCTGGCTGCTTTCTCCATTAGATTGTGGAGGAGCTGCTGCATGCCTTTAGTAACTGTCCAAACCAGATCTCTGGAAGTTAGAGGATCTGCCAGCCTCTTCACTGCTTTTATGGAAGGACCCACTGACATTGCTTTTTCAGCCAGTCATGGAATTAAAATGGGGGAATGTGTATGGAAGAACACTTGTTTGACATGCAAGAATGAAAATAATAAGGTATTACTTCAAAACAATATTAAATGTACAAGTAAACAGTTAAATGTCTAAACCAACTAAAATATTTGTCAAAATATCAAAACCATAAAAAATAGTCCAAGAAAATAAATTGCCCTCCACCTCACCCCCTAATCCATTCTCATTTGTCCTTGTTAACAATCTAGTCTTTTTTTTTTTTAAGATTTTATTTATTTAATTTATATGAGTACACTGTCGCTGTCTTCAGACACACACCAGAAGGCGGCAGCAGATCCCATTACAGATGGTTGTGAGCCTCCATGTGGTTGCTGGGAATTGAACTGAGGATCTCTGGAAAAGCAGTCAGTGCTTTTAATTGCTGAGCCATCTCTCCAGCCCCACCCCAGAACCTAGTCTTTATACTCATTTTTCTCCCTTTTTTGTAGAGGGTTGCTGCTGGGGAATTGAGCCTAGTGCTGCTTTATATAGTTTACCACTGTGTTACAGCCCCAGCATGCTGTCTTTTTTGAGGTGTGTAGGTGTGTGTGTGTGCATATTCGCGCGTGTGGTGTGGTGGGATATCATTTCTCAGGAGCTTCCCATCTTTTTTTTATTTAAGTTTATTGTGTGAATGTATATTTGATGTATATGTGTACCAAAGCACACGTGAAAGTCAGGGGACAATTTGGGGGATGCGGTTCCTCTCTCCATCCACTCTTACCTGGGTTCGGGGTAATCTGCCTCAAGTTGGCAGGCTTGTAGAGCAAGCATCTCTGTTAAGCATCTCTCCAATTCCCACGTTACTTTTTTGAGACAGGATCTCTTACTGGGTCCTGGGGTTTGTGACTGGTCTAGTCTACTCCCACTTCCTTACTTTTTTGGAGTAATACTCCCCCCACCTTCCTAAGGATTGAGCCCAGGGTTTATACCCTCAGTTCCCCATTTTTGTACTATTTTATACTTAGAATTTTATATTCGGGTTTTTTTTTTGTTTGTTTGTTTTTTGTTTTTCGAGACAGGGTTTCTCTGTGTAGTCCTGGCTGTCTTGGAACTCACTTTGTAGACCAGGCTGGCCTCGAACTCAGAAATTCGCCTGCCTCTGCCTCCCAAGTGCAGGGATTACAGGCATGCGCCACCACGCCCGGCTTTTTATATTCGTTTTAAATTAATTGTATAAGCATTCGCCTCCCAATTTCTGCCCCCCTTTCCTTTTTCCACTTTCCTAGTTCCTCCTACCCTCCACTGTAACCAAAGTGTTGAGCTTCCTCCATGCTCATTCAAAAACATCCTACTATGCACACTTTCAAATATAGGCTGGCCTAGAGCTCAGAGACCGCCCGCCTCTGCCTCTTCACACGTTTTGCCTGTTTGTTCACTAACGTGTACCTGGTGTCAGAAGCATCCAGAAGACGGTATCGGATCCCTCCTGCGAGCTGCTACGTGGGTGCTGGGGACTGAGCCAGGGTCCTCTCCAGGAGCAGTAAGACCTCTTGACCCATGGGAAATCGTTTTGTAACGATCTCTTCTCACAACACATGAATGTCCTTCTAGGTCCAAACCAGAAATTTAACATGCTTGTTAAACTCTTCTTGTCTGAATGACAGTCTTTGTTTTCGGTACTCGGTCCTCTCTCGTGAACGTGAACGTGGCTTACTAATGCTTTTATTTCCGGGCGATTCCTGGGAGGGAGGCTCAGGGATGCCGAAAGTCCTACTTATTTTAATAGATATTCCCCATTTACTCAGCCGAGAGCGTTTGTCTCGGGGTAACATAGGGAGAGTCCTTTCCGGGGAAGAACCTTACACTGTGTGATACTCTATTCGAAGGGGCGAGGGGGAAGGATCGGCCCTTTTACAGGACGCACCTACCCTTTCCTCTCGGACGCGCGCATCGCGGCGACAGCTGCATCTAGCGTACCCTTCAGGCGGGTCTTGCAATTCCGGGCGCCTGTTTCCGCGTGTTCCGGGGTGGCGTGGGACCAGGTCCGTCGTGCTGCTTCCGAGGTCCGCCTGCCCAGACCGCTTTTGCTCGGGCTACGCCTGAGGCCCCTGAACGCGGCCGCGGCGGCGCTGCCGGCCAGACAGGCTAACCGGCCGCAACCGGCCGGCGCCGTCTGGAAACTTCGCTCAAGCTTCTCGAGCGAGGCGGCTGGCTGAACCCCGACGTCCCTCGGGCCTAGCTGAACGCGCCACTCGCCTCACAGGGCGCCGCCTCGAAGGAAGCGGCCACTTGTCCCTCAGACGCGGGGCTCGGGCCCTGTGAGGACTCGCGACCCGCGTCTCCGGCCACGCGACGCCTCGAGGCACGCCGGGTCGCTCAGTGCGCGCGCGCGCGCGGGCCGCCGTCGAGCCGCGCGGTCCCCAGCTGCCGGCCCTGAGACGAGGGCGCCGGCTCCTCAGCTGCGGCCCGGGGGCGTGGCAAGGCCCCACTGCTCCTGTTTTCCCCGGCTGGGGCCGGCTTTCAGTTTCGTTTCCTTCCAGCGGGAACCGGGCCGGTGAACAACGCCGTCCTCCGTGCTAAGCCTCGGTCCGACGGCCATGGCCCAGGCCGCGGTGGCGGTGGCGGTGGCAGAGGTGACCCAGCTGCTGTGCGCGGCGGGGGGCGCCTTGGAGTTGGCGGAGCTGCGGCGCCGCTTGCGAACCAGCATGGGCGCCGAAGCGCTGGAGCGGCTGCTGCGGGACCGCGGGCGCTTCGTGGTGGTCTCGCGGGCGAGCGCGGGCCGGGCGGCGGCGGCCGCCTCGGAGCGCGTGGTGCTGGCCGTGTCGTCGCTGCGTCTGTGCCGCGCGCACCAGGGCCCCAAGCCGGGCTGCACCGGGCTCTGCGCGCAGCTGCATCTCTGCAAGTTTCTCATCTGTGGCAACTGCAAGTTCCTGAGGACCGGGTAAGGACGACGGGCGTGGGCGGATGCTCCTGGCCCTCCGCTCCCGGGCCTCCACTCTCGTCCCGAGATTGGGGCAGAGATTAGGTGACGGTTCCTCAGCCTCGCCTGTCCTTCACTCCCGAGGACGTTCACTGACCACCTACTTAGTGACTGGCTGGGTGTGGTGGAGTGGCTCGGATAGGATGTGGTCCCAAGAGGGACACCTGAGTATGGCAATATGGCCCCCAGGAGGGAAGCTGGTTGGAACAGGCTTGCAGTCACAGCTCTAAGGAAGCGTTGGAAACGCCACTCAACTCCCGTTTGCCCGCTTCGAAGCCCGAAACTCAGATTTTCAAGGTCCGTAGCGGGCTCCCGCACTCCCCTAGCCACAGACCTTCCTGGGTGCCTTTCCACACACCCCACCCCTCCTTTGGTTCATTTGGTGGCAGAGCCCTGTCTGGAATGTCCTTCCTGGTTTGCTCTTTAGTGCTTCGGGCAGGAGCTGAGAGATTATTCGCTTTTTTGAGCTCTTTCTCTTTAACTCTTCCACACCACACTTTTATGTCCTCATTAGTCCGGGCTGTTCTCCGCTTGCACCTGCAAGGTGATTGGTGAAATCTGTCCCGAAGAATTTGGGTCTCACCTTAAAGGTGATAAGGTCTGCTGAATGGCTGCCGTGAGGTTTGTGTTTTAGGAAGATGTCTTGGGGAAATGGGGCGGGGGTGCTGGGTTAGGAGAGGATGTTGAGACTGCGTGCTTCGAGGCTAGTCCAGTTGTCTAGTGCGATTAGGTTCTTCCCTCCCTGCGTCCTTTTGCTGTAACACGGTAGACGTCATTTTTTCTGATGTCAGGTGACTAGTCTTTGGTTAGTAACCTTGACCTATGCTGTCTGCCAGGGATCCAGGCTGGCAAATACAGCTGCACCCTCAACGCTTTGGAAGCAGTTCAAAGCATCAAGTTCTAGGGCTTGAAGGGAGGGTCTGCGTGGGCCAGGTCTAGAAGTGATAAATATCCCATTTACCAGAAGCTGTCTCCCACCCCTACCGAAGGGGTATGGGCTGGGAAGTGTGGTCTCTAGGACTCATTCAGAAATAATACAGATTAGAGCTTGTCCAAACAAGGAACATGGGAGAGATTTGGGGGAGTTAAGGGGAGCTTGCAGGTGTGAAAGAGTCTGTGGGAGAGATGGTGACTCTTGTTTCTATTCTCACTGTAGACTAAAAGCCAGAGAGGGTTTGAGTTCTTTACTTAAAACCCTTACATGCTGCTTTGGAGGCTGCTAGGTGGTCAGTACTGTGGCCCCAGTCGCAGAAGTAGACTGAACAGATCTGTAGAAGGTGGGCCTGGAGAGAGGGTAGAACTCTAGGAACTCTGCCATGCAAGAACAAGACATCTCTGGGGTGAAAGAATTAACAAGCCCAGAGAAAGAGGGTACATGGGAAGTGGTGGCTGGCTTGATGCAAGGACGGGAATAGCTGGTGAATGAATGGATGAGTGAATGAATGCATGAATATCATATTGAACAAGTGGCTTGATATGTTGGCCTGTTTGGCCTGAAATTTGCAATGTAGACCAGGCTGGCCTCCAAATCAGAGTCTTCCTGCTTCTGGGACTAAAGCCACGCACCACTTCGTCTGCCTGGCAAATCTTGTAATGTGCTTAATTGGCAAAATAATCATGGAAGGAAGATCTGTTCTTATACCAATTCCCAACGTTTGGGTTCAAATTTAGTATCAGAAATTTGGACATTTGATATCTACTGGCCTCCATAACTGAGATTTTTCTTGTTGTTCTCCTTTGTCTTTTCCCATGATTTGTACTAGGTAGTTTCCTACCTATTTTTTTCCAATGGATAAGGGAAAGTGAGTGTAATTAGTGTACTTTCCTGTGACTTTGTCTTCTTGATCACAAGGTTGGCTCTCTAAGAAATGAGCCGGAGAAGGAGTCTTCAGTCCTGACTAACAGGCCTGTGCTCAGGAGGCAGTGTGCCTGCGGATCCAGAGCGAGGGTCCCTGAGCTAGTCACCTTGTCGGAATCCTGCTCTGCTCTTTGCTGGCAGTCCTCCTGGGCTGAATCTGCCCCTCGGTGATGATAAGCTTACTTCCCTCACAGGTTTGCTGAGGACTGAATGAATTAACTCACGGACGGAGGCGGCCTCTGTCGCATAGTCAGTTCTCACGGAGTTTTAGCTGCCGTTCTTGCAGTTATTTGTATACTTGACTTTGGCAGCACCAGCTTACCTTCCCCTCTTCTCCTCTCCTGTCAGCTTTTTCCTAACCAGAGGATGTGGCGGATGTGTTGTTTTATACCTTCCGATGGCCTCTCCTCAGTTCTCTCCCGGATCCAGATTCTGCAGTGCCTCTCTCCTTTGGTGCTACTGTATTCTTACCATAGCTGACCTCAGACTTCCCACTCTGTGTGAATTCTTTTCTGTTGCATTCACCAGTTGGGAGAGAGGAGTGAAGGATGACTTCATGGTTTTTGATCTGTAGGGGAGGAGGGACGTTAACTTTTGACAGAGATCAGAGAGCTAGTAGGAGAAAAGGGTTTGGGGATGGGTTTGGGAATTTGGCATTCTTTCAAGATGTTCATTGCAGATGTTAAATAAGGTATGGTAGTGTCTGCATCAAGCAGATGCTGCTTGCCTGGCTTTCCAGGTGACTGAGACTGTCATTAAAGATCTGTCCCTGAGTTCTTAGGGTGGAGTACCAGAGCCTGGTTGATACATGCTCACCAGATGCTTATGGGTTGAAAGTACAGAGGAGGGGAGCTGCAAAAGGGGTGGACCCAGGAGTGTCTGTATCTATGTGTGCCCATACCTGGAAGCATGAGTCACTTTGATTAGCATTTTAAAAAGGATTTATTTTTTTATTTAAATTATGTGTGTCTATGCTGGGTAGAGTAGAGGGAACGGTGCAAGGCCAGAAGAGTGTTAGTGAGACACCCAATATAGGTGCTAGGAATTAAATGCAGGTCCTCTGGAAGAGTAGAATAGTGTCCCCAACTACTGAGCCTTCCCTATACTTCATGCTCAATTTATTTTGGGGTAGGGGATGAGTTGGGTTGAGACAGGGTCCTGTCCTGGAACTCACTTTGTAGCCCAGACTGGCCTCAGACATCTGCCTGCCTTTGCCTCCCAAGTGCTGAGATTAAAGGTATGTGCTACCTAGACTCGTCCCTGCTCAGGTTTTTCATCCAAATCCTTACTGAGTGGCCAGTGTGCTGTGACATTTTGCATGATGGCCCTGCCCTTCTCTTTACATATCTGCTGAGAAGTGTTGTCCTGAGCCCTAGACGTTGTCCAGTCTCATCTCTTCCTGGTAAATAAGCATATATTTTCATGCATAGCTGTTTTCTCTCTCTGCTGCTTATAAGGAGGGTCAGGAAGTGTTTGTGAAAAAAATGCCCTGAAGAATGATCTCACCAGCTCTGTAGTTGGCCAGGGCTGCCATAACAGAGTACCACAGATGGGTGACCTGACCTTTGTTTTTCCTCCCTCTCTCCCTTTCTCTTCTCTCTTTCTCTCTTCTCTTCCATTTCTTCTCTTTCCTTCCTCTCTTCCTTCACAGAGGATTGCTCTGTTGTCCAGCTAGACTGCAACTCATGATCCCTCATGATCCCCCTGCCTCAGCTTCTGAGTATTGGGATTACTGGTGTATGCCATAATAGCTGGCAGACTAGAAGGCTTAAACAAAAAAAACTTATTTCTCACTATTCTGGAGGATGGAATTCTGAGATAAGGTTCATGTTGGATTCGGGCTACTCTAATGACCTCATTTTAATTTAATGACCCCTCTCGTGACCCTATCGTCAAAAGAAGTTCTACATCCTAAGGATCTGGAAGTTGGAACTCTAATAGGGTATTTTAGGGAAGTAAAATCTAGTCTGTAACAACATCTTTGCTTCTTTGCAGGAAGAACTGTAGGAATGGTCACAGCTTGAAGACTGATCACAACCTGAGTGTGCTGAGGACTCATGGTGTTGACCACCTCACATATACAGAGCTTTGCCAGCTCTTACTTCAGAATGACCCTTCACTTTTACCAGATGTGAGTGTTTAGAAGTCTGGAGGGTTGGGGGTGTTCTTTGCAAGTAATAGTGGAGAAGCCAGATGGTTGGAAGATAGATAACTCTCAGTGTTGAGAACCCTATTTTGACCAAGAACCATTGCACAGAGGAGACTTGGATTTAATATCCAGCACTGCTAATTAAATCTACTGGATTTAATATCCAGCTTTGTTGATGCTGGACCAACCTTGGCATTTCTTGAAAAATTTCCTTCCCTATCAGTTGGGCTGGCACCACCTTTGTAGTGATGTTGACCAGCATCTGAAACAAGTGCTATTTAGAACTAAGCAGAATGAGAGACCCCAGCTGGCCCATCCCTGAATACTAGGAATTGGCACTGCACGGGGTGTTGTTTTAGTCTGTGGGGAAGCCTTCCAGAGCTGCTTGACAGTCATCCAGGACTCTCTCTACTCAGTCCCTTGGACCCAGGAGAGTCTGTACATTAGCTGACATGGAATCTCAGCTTGTGAAAGCTTATTGCATTATCTCTGTATCATTTAGTGGAGGAAGATTAGCAGCACAAAAGGTTTATTGGATAAGGAGCAGGAGAAAGTATAGAGAAGCTTTTAGACAGCGGCAGGGCAGGGATAACATTCATGGCAGGGGCAAGGAAGGCAGGGGCTGAGTAGGAAACTGACTAAAGCACGATTCTGCTTTAGGATCACTGCTGTTTTCCACTGTGCTGGGCAAGGCCTTAGTGTGAACAGGACCCTGGCTCTGTAGGGCTTCCCTGGGCCTTGAGGTTCTCCAGCAGATCTGAGCAGGGTGTTTTCCACTTATGGGGCTGGCTACATGGGATGCTTTGGCACTGCTACTGGTTTGAGCCAACAGATGAGTTTGGCATATTTTAATGCAGATATTTCCATATTAGACAATTATGTCACCCATTTGAGGAGTGGGTAGTAGCACAGCATCATGACTGGCACATAATAAATATCAACTTTTGATATTTGTCTTTTGAAAATTCATATTGCTTTACTTCAGCTAAGTTTTTTGGAATATCCATTATCAGCTAAACATTGATGACCAGGGGGTAACACACCCTGCTTTTCCTGATTTTTGAAGGCAAATCAAGTGGTGGGATAGGAAGGTCAGAGGATCATTTGGGTCCTGCTTACAACACTGTCAGTTCCCATTCCACACTGTGGGAAAGGCGTTTGGGGCAGATGAGGCCTGTCCAGAGTGCAGGCAGGTACATGAGGGAGAGGACGGTCTGGCACCTCTCATATGTCAGCATTGGTTGGTATTTTCATGGTTTCAAGTTCAGTAATCACAACAACTCTGTGACGTTGATGGTGTTCTACCCATTTTAGAGATTCAAAAAAATGGAGTTTCAAAGCTGGTGAATGGTTTGACTAAGGCAGTTGTCAGAATTGCTGTCTGGCTTTTTCCCTTGGGTAGACCATCTGTAGAGTGGAGGACTTGAAAAAAAAAAAACCTGGGTTCTGCCTCTTAACCCCCAAGGGAATTCTCTATAGCTTGTGGACTGTAATGTCTAGAAATTGAGTAGGTGGGTCACTTTCCAGGTTGAAGTATTTGGGGCGTAGAGGATGAGGTTCAAGTTGCAAGTTTGTAGTTGTGCATTGTGATGAGTGTTTGTGATCTTTACAGTTGATGGTGGAGGCAGAGGACTAGGACTCATCCTGTCTTTATCTGTGTAGGTTGAGGACAGCCTAGGCTGTGGGAAACCTTGTATTAATAAACCAGAAAAAAAGTTACAGGTTTGCCAACAACCCAGTTGAGCAAACAACAGATACAGTGACTAGCTGTGTGACTGGGGCTAGCTCATGAAATTTTAATAAAATTTATTAAATTTATTAGGGGCACAGATATCCTAGGTACAGGTGGGTGTGAGTGTGCTTGTCCACAATGTGGCGGTCAGACGACAACTCCAGGGAGTTGTTCTTCCCTCTCATTGTTATGTGGGCTCTGGTATTTGTGCCAGGTTCCTTTATCTGCTGAGCCATCTTGTTGACCCTAGCTGTTTTAGCTTTGGAGTCCGCTAGTTCCCCTGAGAAATGAAGGGTGGTGTTTAGCCAACTTTGAAATGCCTTAGCCCTAAGAACCCCTCTGACTTTAAATTTTGAAAGGAAAATTGGGAAAAATGAACTAGTAAAGTTTATTTGGTTTGATGAGGCTGTGAGTATAGGTAAGGTAGGTATATTGAGGGAGATAGGAGGTTGCTACTGCTCTGGCCTCTTTGAAGTTCTGTGACTCTTCCCAGGAGAAGGTCTTGTTTGGAGTTATTTTAGCTTAGGGAATATTTTGGTCTCTATATGTTGAGTAAGAGATGAATTCTCCATAGCCCATGTGAATGGTGAGATAATAATGACCATGAGGCCCCTTTCTCCCATGGCATGACTGTTGAGGTGTGCTGTGCAGTGTTCATGTGATGATGTCTTTTTGCCTCTTTGTCAACAGATCTGCCTACACTACAACAAAGGTGATGGACCCTTCGGCTCTTGCTCCTTCCAAAAGCAGTGCATTAAACTCCATATCTGCCAGTACTTCCTACAGGGAGAGTGCAAGTTTGGCACTAGCTGTAAGAGGTCCCATGAGTTCACTAACTCTGAGAATCTGGAGAAGTTGGAAAAGTTGGGTCTAAGTTCTGACCTGGTGAGCAGGCTACTCTCTACTTACCGGAATGCATATGACATCAAGAATAAGTGCTCAGCCCTCAGCAAAATGTCCCCTTCTCCTGCAGGTTCACAGGGGACTTCTGGTAAGGCTAATGGAAAGTGCTACAGGCTCTGGGTTTGGGGCCTGGATTTTTGTTGTTTAGTAAGTAGAATATGACTTTGTGGAAGTGTGGGTCTCTTTTATTAAGACTCATTGATCTTTTCCTAGCTAGGAGGTTGTGAAGATGGTTGGAATCTCGACACAGTCAAACAGGGCATTCCAGATGATGCAAGTTGGGGTTGGCACATTCTTAGTTCTGGAGGAGCTGGGTCTGCACTGAAATGAGGTCAGCTCCCCCTGTGTAACTGCCTTCCACCCCCTGGAGAATTTTTCTTCTAGTGAGGGATCTAGAGTTGAGATGTTAGTTATCAGCTCGAGGACTGTTCATTAGGCAGCATTCTTTATGATATTACAAACAAATGCAAGAAGGCATTTGTAAAGCTGTGACTTTGGCCATCCTGCCATGAGCAAGCACAAGGTTCTCCCCTCGTAAGTGTTTTTGGCCTTAATCTCTGCTGCTTTTTAGCACCTAGACAGTGCCTGGTATGTAAACAATATTCTAGCCCAAATCCCCTTCCCACGTTTTCCAGTTTCTTCCAGTACGTTGTCCTTCAACTTTTATGTGATTTTTAAAAAAGATTTTAAAACTTTTATTTATGTGTATATCTTGTATTTGTGAATATATGCCATGTGTATGCAAGTACCCTCAAAAGTCAGAAGAGGGCATCAGGTCTTCTGAAACTGGAATTACAGGTGATTTTGATCTTCATGTAGGGGCTGGACTCAGGTCCTCTGGAAGAGCAGCAAATGTTCTTAACCACAGGTCAATTTCTTCAGCTCCCTCATGCTATCATTTTAAAAATTACTTATTTACATTTATTTATGTGTGTATTTATATATGTGTATACATGCATGCATGCATGTATGTGTCATAACACATGTGTAGGTCAGAGGACAGTTTGGGGAAATCTGTTCTCCTTTCACTATGTGGGATCTCAGGGGTCAAACACAGGTTGTTCGACTTGGCAGCAAGTGCCTTTACCACTGTGTCTAATTAGTGTTGCCTGCGTGCGTCTTGGCATGGGGCTATCCTACCAATGACCAGTGGCTGTACCACCAGCGAAAAAGGACTCTTCCTCTCCCAAACAGTAATCACTTGCCAATAGCTCCTCAGCTAGGATGGGTGCCCCATGAGCCCGTCTCGCATCCATAGTGGAGTGTCGACTGGCTTAATCTTACGTAGGTAAGCTATAGCTGTTGTGAGTGTGTGAGTGCAGTGGCTATGCCATGGGTAGAGTACAACATTTCATAATGCTCTTACCATCCTCCAGCTCTTCTAATCTCCCTGCCCCTCTTAGCCACTGAGCCTTAAGGAGCCTTGAGACAAATGTCTTATTTTGTATTAATAATTTAATAGCCCAAATGTCTATTTAGGGCTAAGCACTTAACAGTCACTTATTTTCAGCACTTTGACCAGTTATAATTCTGCATTGGTAGCTGCTCACTGCAAAAAGAAACTTTGTAAACCAAGATTGGGAGCACCACTAATATATGGGTATAAAATATGCATTTAAAAGGTGGTTTGACTTGTTCATTTAGCAGTCCACAGTAGTAAGTTACCCTCTAATGCTTGTGACACCTCCTGCCATGGACTCTTGCTTGGGTTTACAGTACGAAGTATGAATTCTCTCTTATAGAGCAAGCCAAAATCCAACCAGGACGCAGTTGATTTTTTTTTGTTGTTGTTGTTTGTTTTTGTTTTTCAAGACAGGGTTTCTCTGTGTAGCCCTGGCTGTCCTGGAACTCACTCTGTAGACCAGGCTGGCCTCGAACTCAGAAATCCGCCTGCCTCTGCCTCCCAAGTGCTGGGATTACAGGCGTGCGCCACCACGCCCAACCAGGACACAGTTGATTACCCGAGTGTGCCACGCTGTACCAGTAGGCATATCTTATCCTACAGGCTGATACTGTAGTTTGCATCACCACTGTGGCTGTGCCATTGATAACTTCTCCAGTGGCCTGCTTTGTGCCTTTAGACACTGAAAATTAGCCGGCAGGGAGGATGACTTCAGGGCAGTTCAAGTTTGCTTTCTCTGTTTTTCAATCAAAGTATGTTGTGTCTTTAGCAACCATCTCCCTCTGCTGAGCAAACCAGCAGTAGCAATGCCTGTGTTAGTTTTATGGGGGGTGCCTCTGGGGCTTCCTGACCAGTTACTCAGAGAGAGAGAGAGCCCATGCTTGGAACTGAGGTCTTTTTAGTAACTCATGCATTCTGTGGGGAAAGAATTGTCCATTCATGCAGTGTATCTCTACTCAAATTTCTTTTTAAAATTATTTAATTTAAATTAGCATATAGAGAACTGTGTTTCCATAATTTTCCATAGAGCCTTGGTTTCAGTTAATGCCCCCCTTTCTCTTCACCAACCCCAGACCTATCTGTGCTTAAACCTTTAATCCCCTGTGTTTCCCAGCTACTTGTATTCTAACCCCCCCACCCCCATCCCCCCACCCCCCCCACCCCCGCCTTATGGCCTGCTCTCTTCCTCATGTGCCCCTTTTCTAGCTGCCTGATCTCTATAGATTCTCTTAGTAAATGCACAAGTCTAAAAATTTTAAGCTAGAATGCACACAAGATTTATTTATTTATTTATTTTTGAGATGACATCTTGCTCTGTTCCTACTGGCTATAAAGTCAACAAAATGATCTTTTACCTTAGTTTCCCTAGTAGCCAGACCTTTAAGTATATGACTTTGTGCCTGCTTAGAGATTTTATTTAACAATCATTTCTTAACTGACTGCTGTATACGGTCCTTGAGGGAGCGTTTGAAAGCGTCTTCATTTGGATCCCATGGTAGAGGCTATTGGCTGGCCACCCCAGCTCTCTGCTTTCATTTCAGCAGCTTTGAGAATTTCCCATGTGCTAATCTGTCCTAGCCTGAACTAGACTTTAACAGACATGAGAACAGGCCTCTACCTCCAAGCACTTCGTGCCCATCCACTCATACAGCCCTTGAGATAGAAAATGTTTTTAAGAGATCTTTTCCTAAAGTACCAGATGAGTGCTAAGACCGCCAACAAACATATTGGCCTTCTAAAGATTTATTTATTTATTTTATGCATATGAGTACACTATTGCTTTCTTCACACTAGAAAAGGGCATTAGATCCCATTATAGATGGTTGTGAGCTACCATGTGGTTGCTGGGAATTGAACTCAAGACTCTGGAAGAGCAGTCAGGGCTCTTAACTACTGAGCCATCCTGCCAGCCCCCATATTGACCTTTCTAATCTTATCTGATTATCATAGTTAAAAATAGTTCTTGCTACCTCTAGTTTTTCTTTGTATTTTCTTCACTTTGAGGGTGTGTGTTCGTGCAAGTGTGCACATATAGGTATGTTCATATGTAAATAGGAGGTCGTGTGTACTAATGTGAGTAGAGGCTATTCCTCAAGTTCTGTCACCTTGGGTTTGTTGTGTTTTGTTTTTGAGACAGATTCTCATGTTGTCCTGGGCCTCACCAGATAGGCTAGGTTGGCTGGCCAGTGAGCCACAAGGGATCTGTCCGTTTGTCTGTCTCTATCTCACCAGCTCTGGGGCTCCAAGCATGCCCAGTCATGCCCAGCTTTAAATGTGTGTGTACCTGTATGTGTGTATGTTTTGTGGCATACACAAAACATACAGGTCTTTTGATGTAGACTAGGCTAACTTTGAACTCAACAGAGATCTACCTGCCTCTCTCTATCAAGTACCCTGACTAAAGGCATATATCACCATACTCAGCTTAACTTTTTATTTGAGAGACTGTGTGAGTACTAGAAAGTGAACATGTGTCCTCTGGAGGAGCAGCCAGTGCTATTAACTATCTCTCTTGTCCCACTTGGACATTTAAAAATGTGGGTTCTCCAAATAACCCTATTAAAAAATGGGGTACAGTGCTAAACAAAGAATTGTCACCAGAAGAAATTTGGATGACTGAGAAACACCTTAAGAAATGTTCAGCATCATTAGTCATCAGGAAAATGCAAATCAAAACAACCCTGAGATTCCACCTCACACCAGTCAGAATGGCTAAGATTAAAAACTCAGGAGACAACAGGTGCTGGCAAGGATGTGGAGAAAGAGGAACACTCCTCCACTGTTGGTAGGATTGCAAGATGGTACAACCGCTCTGGAAATCAGTCTGGTGGTTCCTCAGAAAATTGGGCATAACGCTTCCAAAGGACCCTGTCATACCACTCCTGGGCATATAGCCAGAGGATTCCCCTGCATACAATAAAGACACATGCTCCACTATGTTCATAGCAGCCTTATTTATAATAGCCAGAAGCTGGAAGGAGCCCAGATGTCCCTCAAAGGAGGAATGGATACAGAAAATGTGGTATATTTATACAATGGAATACTACTCAGCAATTAAAAATAATGAATTCATGCAATTTGTAGGCAAATGGTTGGATCTGGAAAATATCATCCTAAGCGAGTTAACCCAATCACAAAAGAATACACATGAAATGCAATCACTGATAAGTGGATATTAATAAGCCCAGAAGCTCTGAATACCCAAGGCACAATTAGCAAATCAAAAGATTCCCAAGAAGGAAGGAAGGAGAGGACCCTGGGCCTGAAAAGATTGGATCCAGTTTTGTAGGAGAGTACCAGAACAGAGAAATGGTGTCTTTGGGGGGGGGGGAGAGGACTTATGGGACATATGGTGAGGGGGAACTGGGAAAGGGGAAAGCCTTTGGAATGTAAACAAAGAATATAGAATTAATAATAATAATAATAATAATAAAAAGAAAATCAAAGGTGGGTGTATCTCTGACCAAAATAAAGAACTGTAATGAAAAAAAAGTGGGTTCTCAGAGATTGACTTGGATCCTCAAGCTTGCAAGGCAAGCACTACTGAGCTGTCCTCCTGGTCTCTCCAGATATTTTTCTTAACTCCAAGATACACAGAGGTTTCACTTTAAATGATGTTTAGAGCATCATCTGGATTATGATTTTTTTGAAAAGTGAGGGACAGCTCCACTGCTGAGTGGCTCAGGTCTTAACAATCACGGGTCTCCCAGGTGTGTGTTTTGAGGCCCAGCCTGTGGAATATTCGGGAGTTTGTAGATGAGAAGGGAAGACGCAGGTAGCAGAGTAACAGAGATAGGATGGTGAGTGAGTTTTTCTTCTTATTAGGGTTAAGGGAATGGGGTAAATATATAGGTAAAGACACATTGGAATGGTAATAAGAAAGGTACACTTTGAAAGAACCTAATATCCTTGTCTTGTTTTAAGAGCCCTACAAGTAAACTAAAATTGAGAGTATTGTATTTGGAGACAAAAGCATTCCATATATTATCTTTTTTTGTGAATATCCAGTTCTAAAGATTTCATTGACAAATATTTGCTGTAGAAATTAAATGTGATTTTTAAAAATACCCATCTATTTTTCTTTCCTAGTGACTTGGATGGATAGTGAGAATTGAAAAAATTCTCTGTGGTGTCCTAGACTTAGTAAAAAACAAAACAAAACAAAACAAAACCTATGTGCTGGGTATTCTAGGAGTTACCCTAAAAGTCAGGTGCTCACCTGTGTGTGCCTGGGGGTACTTTTATCCCTCAAAGGATATGTTCTGTTGGTTTGCCTAGGCCACTTTTGCACAGAGGTGGATAAATTCTTCCTTCCTTTTAGCCCTGAAGTGCAAAAACTGTTGTTGATTGGAGCTTATGTATTGTGTGTTGTTTCTTTGTAGAAAGAAAAGACAGTTCGGGCCCTGTGTCACCAGGCACTCCTAGCCAGGAGGAGAGTGAGCAGATTTGCTTGTACCATATCCGGAAGAGTTGCAGCTTCCAAGGTAAGTTAGACACTCTTCCCTCTCATGGGAGGGGAGACTGCTTCCCATTACTGGAACTGCTTTAAGGCACCCTAGAGAGAGCAGGGATCTTGCCAAACTAGTTCTGAATCTGCTTTGTTGAGGATAGAAGAAATTATATGCATTTTTAAATGAAGCTGTAGATGAGTTTTTGGGAATATAGGACTTTGGCTCTGTACCAGGTGAGTGTCAAGTGGTCACAGAACTTCATGAAATGTGGCTACTCAATCTAGCGGAAGCTAAGATAATTGCCACTTCTGTGACCTCAGTGAGGAGATGGGGGCACGTGTATTAGCACTTTAGAGGCTTGCTCATGGTTCCCTCGGCGGGCCGGCGGGCCTTGCTGCCTCCTTTCCCACAAACAGTAACTCTGTGTGGGTCAGGATTTTCACACAAGCTTTCTGTGCTTCACCACAACTTGTCTTTGACTAAAGACTTTTTCCTCAAGTCCTGTGACTGCAGCCACTAAAATGTTGTGTTTCATTTTTAGTCTTTAGATGTCACACAGGCAATCATGAATGTTTTCACTTTGTGAAGCAGTTAGGCAGTACAGAGCGGAGCAGAAAGTTCTCTGTCTGCTTACCCTTCTCCGGTGGCTTATACTTGCTCTATGCTGTGCCACACTTGTTTTATGTATTTTATTTTAGATTAAATTTTATCTTACATGTATGGTAGTTTGCCTACAAGTATGTGCACCTCAGGCTACACCTGGTCCCAAGAAGGCCAGAAGAGGGTGTCTGATCCCTTGGAACTGGACTACAGAAGGCTGGGAACTACTGTGTCGGTGCTGGGAAACCAACCTGGGTCCCCCGGAAGAGCATCCCACTGAAGGGACTTTCCTGCCCCTTCATTCTTGTTTTTAAAGGTTTATTTGTCTTCTTTTTTTTTTAAATCTTTTTTTTCTTCAGTTTTATTCTGCCTGCTTTGTAGTTTAGGGATTCTTAAATGACTCTGTTTTCTTTGGAGCACTTTTCATTGCTGCCGAGTACTTTTTACGTTTGATCTTCTCTCTAGTCTGCCATTTCAAGGGATATAAGAAGGAAGAGGTGTGGATGTGGGTGCTTTGCCTTCCAAACTGAGATGACATTTGTGTAACTCAGCCTCGAAGCCTCGAGCCTGGCTGGTGCTGATGTTGGGGCATTGGGGGGAGGCAGGAGGCAGGGAAAGGGAGGGGTCAGGGAGGAAGGGCTGTGTCCTGCATCCACTGGGTGCCAAAATTCTCACCAGCTACTGTGGTTACAGTGGCTTCTCCCGCGAACCTCCAGGTATGATTGGCCTGGCCACCACATTCAGTTCCAAATCTACTGCTAGCCACAGCCTTGGGTCCCTGGGTCCTTTCTGAGGCCTTAGGCTGGTGGGCATGGAGAGATACTCTTTCTCGGGAGCTGTTTTCCTTCGTGGGGATTTTCCTCAGGCTACCCAGGATTTGCTTGTACTTGGGGTTTGTCAGCGCAGCTTTGCAACACTGGGTACTTTCTGCTCACCTCTGGTCATTTTCTTTAGTGCCTTCAGGCAGGAAACTAGAACTTTTGGTTTGGTCACGACCTCTGAACCATAGCTACAGCCTGGCCAGAGCGTCGCTGTTTGTTAGGCTCATTCCTGGTCTGAGTCCAGTGTGAGTCATGTAGGCACAGACTGTACACATGGAGGAACTGAAAGTCCCCAAGATGGCTGTGTCCTGCCTCGTTGAGTGTAAGAGCTCTCCTTGCCTGGATACCCCAGCTTGTTTCCCGAGGCCTCTTGACCTTGTACCCCTTTTTGCTGTGTTTGCATAGCTTCTAGCCTGTTCTTTGACAAGCCCTAGCAGTGTCAACAGGCTCCTCTGGTACTCCTCAATCACCATACCTTTTTAGAGTCTGGGAAAGGTCTGACATTGAGAAAGAATGTGCAGGTTTTAAGACAGTTTAATTTTCAATTATTAGCTTAAATTAAAATTTAAAAATGAGAATTAAAATGGGTTAACTAACATTAATAAGAAATGAATCTTTATCAGCCTTCTTTTTCATAGCAGTCAGGTCCTTTAAAAACAAAATTAATGATGTCCTGTTCCTTGGGTGTCTGGAAGAAAGATGTGGCATGTGCACTAGTATATATGTCTCTTTATAGTAAGTGTGTGTGTGTGTGTGTGTGTGTGTGAGTGTGTTTGGCTTTGTTCTTATATAGCACTAGCACACTTTTTTGCTTAACAAGGAAGGTACAAATCTCTGTGCAGACGTGCCAGAAACTCACAGGACTTTTGAAAGCAAGTGTCAAAGACAGTGTAAGCAAAGATGGGGCAGGGAGCAAGGGCCCGATGGGGAGGGCAGTGGAGAGCCTGTGGCACCTAGAAGACAGAAGGTCGAGCAGTCAGGGGTACTGATGGAACCACGACACCTTCAGTGGGATGTGTTAGGTTACATGGATGTCTGCCTCCCTCCCTCCCTCTTCCTCCCTCCCTTCCTCCTTCCCTCCCTCCCTCCCTCCTTCCCTCCCTCCTTCCCTCCCTCCCTCCATGGATTGAACCTAAGGGGTTTGTCCATGCTAGGCAAGTGTTCTGTCACTGAACTGTTTCCAACCCTGTTTTTATTTTGAACTTGTGATTCTTCTGCCTCAGCCATCAAGCTAGACTCTGGGATGGATTCCTTTTGGAGTTAGATCTGGACTCCGACCTCTGCCCATCCACACCTCTGTGCATAGAGACAAGGAACAGCTTTACTGCCCTCTGCAGGACTGGGACTGTCTTTCTTTCTTTCTTTCTTTCTTTCTTTCTTTCTTTCTTTCTTTCTTTCTTTCTCTCTCTCTTTCTCTCTCTCTCTCTCTCTCTCTCTCTCTCTTTTCTTTCTTAATTAGATATTTGCTTTGTTTACATTTCAAAGTTAACCCCTTTCCTTGTTACCCAACCAACCGAAAACTCCCTATCTCACTCCCCCTTCCCCTGCTCCCCTCCCCCAATTTCCTGATTTGCATTCCCTGTTCTGGGGAATTGAGCTTTCACAAGACCAAGGGCCTCTCCTCTCATTGATGTCTGAAATGGCCATCCTTGCTACATATGCAGCTGGAGCCATGGGACCCTCCATGTGTACTCTTTGGTTGGTGGTTTAGTCCCTGGGAGCTCTGGAGGTACTGGTTGGTTCATATTAGTGTTCCTCCTGAGGAGCTGCAAACCTCTTTAGCTCCTTGGGTCCTCTCTCTAGCTGCTCCATTGGGGACCTTATGCTCATTCTGTTGGTTGGCTGTGAACCATGGGTGTTTTGATCCACTTTCCAATAAGGACTGGGACCTTCTTATGATCAGTTTCTTTATGGTCATGAAATGACATTCTAGACTAACACATATCTTTTGAAAAACTCATTGTAATGTCCTGTTTAAAGGGAAGACTCTCATAGTGAGACTGATAGTACTTTAGGATATAAATGCCCACGTGTAACTGCACTAACAAAGCATAACTTCGCAGTCAGGACCATTCCCATTGACAGTTACAGGGTGGGGCCACACTGCTCACTGCTAGGGTGTTTCACTCCTTTATGTCTCTATTTTAGATAAATGCCATCGAGTTCATTTTCATCTGCCATATCGATGGCAGTTCTTAGATGGAGGCACATGGAAGGACCTGGACAACATGGAGCGTATTGAAGAGGCCTATAGCAATCCCAGTAAAGACAGGTAGGAGGGGGACACGCCCTCGGCCTGGCTCTGCACCAGCCTGTTATGTGCAGCATGGTGGATTTAGTTTAAACAGCAGTATGTGCAAGCGCAGTGTATGAATGGAAAGAAACTGGGTCTTTTCTAACATGCATGCAAGCAAGCACGCACGCACGCTGCCCACCCCCAAAACTTGATCTGGCGGTGGAAGCCCATGTTTATACTGGCTATGGTTTATACTAGCTATCTGTTCTGCTTTCCTCCATTCATAGAGGAGCCGTGGGAAAAGAAGGTGGTACCAAGACCAAGTAACCTCAATTACTTGCTGCTGGGACTGACCATACACAGTTATTCATTATTATAGACAGTCAAGAGATTGTCTATAACAAGGAGTTTGTAAACTTCTAATCTTTCCCACAAAGTCACACAGCCGAACTGTTTTAACCTGAGTGGATTTGATTTTGTTTTTGTTTTTGTTTTTTCCAAGATGGTTTTTCTGTGTAATCCTGGCTGTCCGGGAACTCACTCTGTAGACCAGGCTGGTTTTGAACTCAGAAATCCTCCGGCCTCTGCCTTTCCAAATGCTGGGATTAAAGGCATTGCCCACCACTGCCGGGCTAACCTGAATGTTTTTATCCTTTAATTACTTCCAGCATTTTCACTCAGACAAATCATGTAAACAGGGAAGACCCAGGTAATCAATTTTTTTTTTTTTTTTTGAGACAGGGTTTCCTCTGTGTAGCCCTGGCTGTCCTGGAGCTCACTCTGTAGACCAGGCTGGCCTCAAACTCAGAAATTCGCCTGCCTCTGCCTCCCAAGTGCTGGGACTACAGGCATGCGCCACCACGCCCAGCTGACCCAGGTAATCTTATCCTAAGTATTTAGTCATTACTTGCTTTAAAATGTGCTGGGATATATTGCTAAAAAAGATAATTTAAATTTTTTATATTCTGGGCATGGACTGCAGAGGTATCATAGTATGTAGAGAACTTATCGCTCTGCCAGAAGCCCTGTGTTTGGGTCCAGCTTCCACCTGGGAGCTGTCTGCAATTCCTTCCCATCATAGAGTATCTTAGGCCCTCTTCTGGCCTCCTTAGGTACTGCACTCATGTGGTAACTGCAGACAAAATAAACACACACACACAAATCTTTATTAAAATAAAAAGTTTTGATTTTATTGTTGGTTATATTTATGGGCATGTCTCTCTCTCTCTCTCTCTCTCTCTCTCTCTCTCTCTCTGTGTGTGTGTGTGTGTGTGTGTGTGTGTGTGTGTGTGTGTTTGTGAGAGAGAGAGAGAGAGAGAGAGAAGAGAAGAGAAGAGAAGAGAAGAGAAGAGAAGAGAAGAGAAGAGAATGAATATGAATGAATGAGAGTGAAGGTGCCTGCAGAGGGCACAAAATGGTATTGGATCCCCTGAATCTAGAGTTATAGGCAGTTTTGAGCTACCCACAGTGGGTGCTGGGAATCAAAATCGGGTCTTCTATAAAAGCAGCAAGTGCTCTTAACCGCTGAGCTCCCTAAAAAAGAATTTGAATATCTAAAATAAAAAGTGCATATGTGCAACTTGCTATTGGTTAAGAATGTGAAACAAATTATTTCCCTTAGCAAGGTTAAATAGCCTACTCACTATCCATAATCTTTCTCTTTGAAGCTAATTTTAGACAGTGTTATGCACAAATAATAAGTATATAGCTCAGTTTCTTTTAGTAAATGTATTTGTGTATGTACCTAGAATACAGACTATCTCATCACCATAGAAAGGTCTTTATTCACTTTTGAAATTGTCTTCCCTGACTTCTCTCACCTTAGATTAGCTTTGCTCTTCTGTGGACCTGTAAGTTGAACCATTTGCTGTGTACTGATAGGCCTGGAATCTAACAGCATTGTGGTTTCTTTTCTTTTCCTTTAAAAAAGTTTTCAGTTGTGGTTTTTGAGACAGGGTCTCATTATGTGGCACAGGCTGTTCATAAATGGTCAGTCTGGCCACGCCTCCCAAGGGCTTGGGTGGTAGATGTAGAGCAGGCCCAGGGCTGTGTGGACCAGCCTTCTGTGTACCATACATGTGTTTATATGGAGAGATTTCCAGAGGCACTTCTGAGAGAGGCCATGTTTGTCCCGATAAGAGCTAATGGGTTGGTTTTCAGGTGATTTCGTGCTTTCCAGCCTCCTTAGCAGGGTTTAATGATGTGCCCCCCCCCTTATTGGCACTGTTGAATATTTGCATACTAACAAGTCCAGAGTGTGAAATGTTGTCTCAGTTTGCATAGTCATGATTTCCAATGAGAAAATTTTTTTTCACATGTCTGTTAACTGTTTTTGGTTCCTTTCCTATGCGATGTTCATCCTTAAACATAATTTGGATGTGACGAGAACTGCATTTTTATTTATCCATTTATTTTGAGGTATTTTCTACATTTCTAGATATTAAATGTGAGGTAAAAAACTCAGCTAATAGCACTTTTGGTAAAGAGAAATATTCGTCCAGCTTTTCCTTTTTGTTTTTGTACTTTATATGTCTTAAGAAATCTTCCTTTATTGTATTAACAAAAGAATTCTCCTGAGTTTTCTTCTAAAAGTGAACATTTTAAGTATAAAACTATGTTTAAATTCTCTTTTTTATGTGATTAAATTTGAGCCTAATTTCATTTTTTAGGTGATTCACTAGTTTCTCCAGTAACTACTTTGAAAATTTTTAATTAATTTGCTCGTGCTTGAAATATGTGCCATAAAATTTAAACTACTGAGCACACTCATACACTACAAGCTCCATGGCTACTCACTTCTAGATGTTTATTTTTAAAACCACCTAAAGAGAGTCAGGTGGAGTGAAATGTTAACACATCCCATTTTCATTTCAGTTGTCAGATACCATATTTTTACACCCCTCAGTGCTGCCTGTGTTTGTCTATTTCTGGTCTTTGGTAATGCCTGTCTGTCAGTCCCACACTGTCTGACCCATGGAAGCTTAATACTAAGTTCTGGTTTCTGCTAAGGTTACGGCTCCTCCCCCTTACTCCTCCTTCTGCTTCTTGCTGTTTTGCTCTTAGGAATTTAAAAATCAGCTTTCAAATTACTCTGTTGTATTCTTGACTTGAAATTACAGTGACTGTTGTGGAGAATTGTGTCTTTATAATTTTTGTGCACACACATGCCCACTTTCTGAGCTCTTGGGCTTGGTACTGCTGTTGGGATTTGATAACGTGTGTGCTGTGTACACTCAACAGTCTTCACTTTACCTCTCCTTCTCCTGACTTCTCCCTCATTCCCTTTCCTCTCTGCTGCATTTAGGAGAATTCTCAGAGTCACAGGCCACCAGTTCAGCCTCGCCTGATATCTACTGAGGCCATCTGTGACTTTAAAATGTATGCTATATTACTTTATCATAAATGTTCTTGTTTTTTCCAGTTTACCTGCTCACTTTTTTAAATGTTTCTAATCCCAGTGTGGGCTTTGATAATTAAGAAGAACCATTTTACACTGTTTGCATCTTAGATGCTGGTGTGTGCTTCCGCTGTCTGACTCTGTGTTGTTGTCAACTGTGCTTTCTCACGGAGTCTTGTTTCCATGTGTGCGGTGTGATTTGATTTTAACTTTGTATTTGATGAGACTTTATTTCTGGAAATTCATCTGAGGTGAGTTCCTCTAGAGAGTTTGTGTTTGGTTTTTTTGGGAACCACTATCTATACACCTAATTCTCACATAGAATTGTGAAACATCCTAAAACTTCTAGGAGGCTTGATTGGTTGAAAGTCCTGGGGGAGTTTTTCCTTTTCCTTCCAGAGCTAGTGTGCATGCAGGTGAATTTCCTTCTGACTGCCTTGGCATGTTCCTGCCATCTATCTATACAGAACTCCCTCTCTGTCCTATTTTCTCCTTCCTTTCCTTCTCTCTACCTTTCCCTCTCTCTTTTGTCAGATGGAATCTCAAGTAACCCAACTGTCCTGAAGCACAGTGTAGCTGAGAATGACCTTGAACTTCTGATCCTGCTTAGACCTCCCAAGTCCTGGGGTTACAGGTGTGTGCTACCAAGCCTGGAGAGAAGTAGCTTTCCTGAGCTGGGTCTAAGGGTATAGGTCTGTAATACCATCTAGTTGGGAAGGGGAGGCAGGAGGATCACAAGTTCACGACCTGCCTGCCTGTGCAACTTCTTCAAAATGAAAAGAGTTGGGGATATAGCTCAGTGGAGGCGCGGTTTCCTAGTGTGTGTGAAGTCCTTGGGTCATCACCCAGCACTAGCAGGGGAAAACCTCTCCTTAGATTTGGCCTCCATTTTACTCAGATCCTGCATTTGCTTGTGTCTCCTACCCTGCTGTCTTGGCTGCTAAAGCCACAACTCTTTGTCTTCCTCATTGACACTGTCCTCACTTTCTGGCTTTGTGATTCCCTGTGGTCTTTGAGCATTACCACATTTTCAAAGAAGCCTGTACTGGTGGGTAGCAATGTAGGCTGTGTGGCCAGACTGTCTCCTTTATACCTTGTTTGCTGGCTGTATTTGCTCAGATGTGTTTCTTAGCATTCATGGGCTTTTAGTTTTCCATTTGTTATATGGCATTAATAACCTTATCCCATAGGGTTGTAAAGATTGAATCTTCTAAACAAAGTATTTGATGCAGGTGCTGGCAATGCTCACTATGTGCTAACTATTGTTAATTTTGTTTTCTAAGGATTTCTGTCCATTTTTTGACAGCTTAGTAATGCATTCTGTTTTTGTAGCTTTGGAGATCAAATCCAGGGGTGCTGTTATTGCTAGGCCAGTGCTCTGCTCTTGCCATATTTCCACCCCTGAATTTTTTTTTTTTTTTTTTTTTTTTGGTTTTTTGAGACAGGGTTTCTCTGTGTGGTCCTGGCTTTCCTGGAATTCACTCGGTAGACCAGGCTGGCCTCGAACTCAGAAATCTGCCTGCCTCTGCCTCCCAAGTGCTGGGATTACAGGCATGCGCCACCACACCCGGCGGTCCTGAATATTTTAAAGAATATTTTAACTAACATTTTTATATTTAAAGTCAGAATTTTCATAATATCCAGTCATCTGTATCACCTTTATTTTTTTTCACAAAGGAGAAGTGATGATCCTAAAAAGCAGCTTTCCCCACCTTTAAAAACTCCTGAGCCTGAGTATAACGTATTTGCTGTTTGTATCTACCCATCACACATCCTCACAGTTGGAAGCACATGCCTGTGCTGTGATTGGTGGAGTTTTCATCTGCATTCCCTTTCCTTTGCAGGATTGTATACACAGAGGCAGCCGCTGGCATTCACTTTGATAATTTAGACTTTAATTCCATGAAGTTTGGTAATACTGTGGCTCGCCGACTCTCCACAGCTTCTTCAGTCACCAAACCCCCACATTTTATCCTCACTACTGACTGGATTTGGTACTGGATGGATGAGTTTGGTTCTTGGCAGGAATATGGACGACAAGTAAGTGTGGTGAAAAAGGATAACTGTTTTATGTAAGATGAAGACATTCTAAACAAAAGCACAAAGGTCCAGGAAGCATATTTGGTAGACTCCAGAATCTCCAGATACCTGCAAGACAGTATATCTTTATAAGCCTATCTTTGAATGATTAGAAGTCTTTGTTCATTAATTAATGTTAAATAAATCATGAATGTTGTTTAATATTAAATAGCTGTCATGATGTCAGCTTTTTTCATTGATTTTTATTAGTAGAAAACTCTGGAGTTAGTGCCTAGTATAACAGTAGTATAATGTTGAAGACTTTCAAATTGCCTTTTTTGCCTGTTTCTACAGGGTTAGAAGATAGGATTGTGTGAGAATAATGATTTAGAATACCATTGATTTTGAATCCAAACTCATTGTCTGATATTTGAAGCTGTCCACGATGGCTGAGATCAAAAGAAGTCTCTGGAGACTTACAGAAATGCAGTATGTGAAGAAAACCCTTTATATAGAGATCCTCTTCCACAGTGAACATTATCTGTGGGGCCTCATGGATACTTGTGTTCACTGGCTTGTTGGAGGTTGTACCAAGTCATGGCTTTCTAGTTCTTAGTAAATGTTGATTTTATTTCCTCAAATGAGGTGATGAGAGCCATACCCAAGCTGTGCGAATTCTTAGAAACTAGGTGTAAACCTTTGGAAATGGCCATTATAAATCCCAAGATTTTTGTGAGATGACAGTTACATCAACTCCTGTATCCAAATGTTCTACTTCAGTGCTGTTTAACATTAACAATTATTTATGTTAACAACTGTTTGCCAAAATACATGTTTTCTTGTATTTCCAAATCCTCCTGATCTTTTCCTGAAACAGCTTGTCTTTGACATAGGGAAACAGTTACAGCCGAGCACCTGTCACCCGTGCTCACTTGCATCTTTCTTTACATGGCTATTACTTTTCTTTCTCCTTTGAAATTTTTATCTCTAAATCTTGGATACACAATGAATTCTTGGGAAGTCAGTCCACTCCTTCCCAAGACCATTCCTACTGTTCCTGATGGCAGAGAACCATAAACTCCAGTAGATATTTTATAACATTGGATTTTGTGGGGCCAGGGTAAGATGTTATCTGTGGCTAAGTCTAGAGCAGCACTGCTTACAGTGGCTGTGCAGTAGGTCTTCAATACTTAGTTGGGATTTTTCTGCTTGCTTGTTATTTTTTGACTGACAGGGCCAAAAAGCCTATACTTTTGCTGCAGGGTCTTGAGCTAGGCCCCCAATTTTATTTATGATAGCAAGAAATTGCCTTGGATATCTCTCTTGGACTTATACTCATTGGTCCGGTTGTAACCCTTTGCCATATTGCCTGAACACCCTTAGAACCTAGGCCTTCTTTGTGGTTTATATTTAGAAAAACCATTGGTTTTAGAGATGCCTTGTTCACAATTTTATTGCAAATGACCATATTTCACACAAAGCACCAATAATTTTGAACCGGGCATGGTAGTGCACGCCTGTAATCCCAGCACTTGGGAGGCAGAGGCAGGGGGATTTCTGAGTTCGAGGCCAGCCTGGTCTACAGAGTGAGTTCCAGGACAGCCAGAGCTACACAGAGAAACCCTGTCTCAAAAAAGCCAAAAACAAACAAACAAACAAACAAACAAACAAAAAACAACAACAAAAACCCAAGAAACAAAAACCAGTAATTTTGAGATCTGAGACCTTTGGTGGCTTGGTCACAGTCTCTACAAATAACCGTATCATTCACAATTAAAGCACCATGCATTTTGAGATCTAAAGTATTTAGCTATGGCTTGCCCAGTTATCGTGGCATTATACACTTGAGAACCAATATTGGTCATCTCCCTGAGCCATTCTTCCATAGGTGTGCTCTCACCTCTAATGGTCTAATAACATTTTTATACTTGGTGTTCACATGTATTCGAAATTGAACCTGCAGGAGACCAGCTACAAGTGGTGCCTAGTGTGGGGCTGTTTGTAGGAAAAAGAAATAGTAAAAGAAAAAATAATCACACATATTTTACAACAAGGCTAGGCAGAATGGAAGGTTTGAGTTCAAGTACCACAGAGCAAAAGGCAGGAGGAGGAGGCATGGGCACTGCTTTGAGGACGGGCAAGGGCATATGCGGAGGCTGTTGTTGGGACATTCTTCCCATGGTTTTCAGCAGTAGCTCTTTCTCCTTTTACTCATTTTAGGCTATTTTGTTTACAAAATGGGTAATTGGAAAAAAATCTGGGTGGAAATAGAGAAGCTTGGGAATAAAAAAAAAAAAAAAACAAGAAAATATCAAGAAAATGGACAACAAATAGGCTCATTCCCAGTGACTGAAACAGAGAGAGGAAGCTCCCCCCTCCCCCCTAATAGAAAGAGGCAAAATGTTAGTGTCCTCTTGGATTTCTGGGATATAAAAAAAAGCCAGCCAGGGGTCTGGGCGTGGAGGGGGCTATCACTCTCAGAGCGAGAAGAGAAGGAAGTTGGTGGAGAAGATATTGCTAGGAGACAGTTGAGCCAGAGAGGCTGAGCTGAGCAGATAGGCTAGAACAGTTCCAGTTTGGAGCTGCTAGAATTGGGAAGTCTGGGAGAAGGGACTGTCTCCCAGTGTAGGCAAACTGTTGGTGAGCTGAGGGAGGAATAGTTGGGAGAAATTTGAAGGGCTTGGGCTGGAAACTGGGAGGAGGGCTTGCAGAGAGCCAAGAGAAATAGTTACTGTTGTAAAACAGCTCGCCATTTTACAGGAGGTGGCATTCTTGGAGCTGTTGAGTGAAGGAGTGTATGTAAGTTTGCTGTTGATATTTTACCATCATTTGAATGGGTTGAGTCATGTATTCTGAAGATTTTCAAAAACTGTGTGTGTGTGTGAGAGAGAGAGAGGGGGGGGGAGGGAGGGAGAGAGAGAGTGTGTGTTAGAGAGTTGTTAGTTCTCTTCTTCTAAGCATTGAACTCAGGTTATCTGCCTTGATGGCAAGTACCTTTTCCTGCTGAGTTGCGCTTTTTTCTGCTGTTCTGTACTTTTTCATTGCTCACATTCCAGTTACCCTGCTTAGCAGGACTGTAGTTGCTGTCTTCTGTTTACAAGAATAGCTTCAGGAGAGTCTTGTCATTCCCTCTGTACTTCCCCCCATCCCCCCACTCTGCTCTCTGATACCTTCCTCTTTTCCTATAACAAGATTATCTGCCTAAAACAGAGGCTGGATTGACTTTGCTCATCACCATAGGCTGTAGACATAAGGTTCTGTACGCTGTGTAATGTGTACCCTTGGGTTATTCAAATACTGACTTCTCTGCTTTCACATCTTGTTTCAATCCCAATGCAGCATTATAATGCTTATACCATGAATCTCCTGTCTCAAGTTTGTGTAAATAGTTCTTACCATTGATTCTCTGCCTTGTCAATAAATGCTGATCATCCAATGGCTGGTCAGAAGAGAGAATAGGGCAGGATGTCTGCTAACTAGAGGAAGGAGAGAGGAGGACAGACTTACAGTAGGATGGAGGAACTGGATCCATGAGAAAGGGGTCTAAAGAGCCAGATCAATACTAACATGCAAGTATCATGGGATGGGCCTGGGAGGCAGCCAGACTTGCAGAGGAGGTAAAGAGAGATCATTTAGTGGGCCACTTACTGAGGTGCAATTTTAGATAGATCTGGGTTTCTTTGTGCAGTTGTTGGAGACTAACACAAGGTAAAGAAGTACAGCTGCCAGATTAATTCATTTAATTGTTTACATTTATATTAAGAACAATTTATTTTCAATAGTCTCTTGCCTCCATGACACCTCTGGATTTCCCCTTACAGAGCACAGGGCACCCCGTGACCACCATCAGCAGCAGTGACGTGGAAAAGGCTTACTTGGCATTCTGTGTTCCAGGGGCTGATGCCCAGGCAGCCATCTTGAAGTTCCAGGTTGGAAAACACAACTATGAGTTAGACTTCAAAGGTACCTCTTACTTGGGGAGTAGAGTCTAGCCCTCCCATATTAACCTGAGGCTGCTTTAAGAAAGGAAAGGAGGGTATATCTGTCCCAAAAGGCAGAGAGAGCCATCAACAGATGATACTGCCCTTCGCTGTCAAGAGGATGTGCTTTGCAGATATGAGGATAAGGAGCTTTTCTGACAGATGGAAGGACAGGGTCAGGGATTAGTGTGGCTGCTCTGTTTCTGAAGGTTAACCTCAGTCTCCAACCAGGCCCAAGTGGCTCTGCTATGTCGTGTTGTTGCCTTATTATTCCTGGTATGTCATTGAAGCTCCCACCTTTTGTTGAGTTTTGATGGGACAGAGTCAGGTTTAGCATGTTATAGGACACATTAATTAAAAGTTCTGTCCATGTAGTGTCCAGAAGCTAGACCTGAGATGATTACTAGAGAAAGGGGCTCTCCATGGAAGGTTAGAGAAGATGTCTAACATATGTAGTAACCAGTCCATATACCCTGAACAGCTTATTTTTACTAGTGAAAGGTCATCTGAGATTCATTATAGATAATAAGCCAAGTGTGTTAATAAGCTGACCATCAGTAGAAGACTGAATGAGGGGTGGCAGAGGGTTGTGGAGGCTGGTATGTGAGCGTGGACTCCAGAAACAATGGGTTTAGCTGAGTTTAAGGGACACACCCTCCAGGTACTGTACAGTCTATGTGCAAAGACAGCTGAGTTCCAGACATATATAATTTTTAATATTAAAATATTCCTAAAATGAAGATCAAAGTTGGATTTATATATTTAAGTGTAAAAGTAGCACCTGCTAGAAGACACAATTTCTAGACATTTGTCATCTTCAGTACAAAGGGTGGATGACACACACCATCAGATCTTAGAGTGAATCTGATATTAAGGGTGAGTCAAATGTCTATTAAAGAGAACATAGGTAGGAAAAGGTTGTTTAAAACTGTTTTAGAGTCAGTTTACTCAATTTTTTAAAAAGTTGTAAGGACAAAATTATTACATATAAATTACATTAACTCAAGATACAGTAATTTGGTTTCAGGCTTGGCTGGAACCTCTCTACATACAAGCTGGAAAAAATGCTGAACAAAATATTAATTTAAATATGATTGGAAGGAACAATTCAGAAGCACTCATGTATAATTGATATATCAATTATTAATTATTTCTCTATTCATTAAACTTAGTCTCCTAAGGATACCTATTTTCTTTATGAAGATTTGAAATGTATAAAATTGCCTTATTTTTAAGACTGATCTTGGGTTTTACATGTTGTATTATCTGTCCAACCCATTTAATTTATGTTTATAGAACATTACTGCTGTGCATGCACCCATACTGCGTATATATGTGAGTGTGTGTATATTTTTTCACCCCCCACTCTGTGTGTGTGTATTTTTTCATTGGAATGTTTTTTCAGCTTTTCTGCAGAAAAACCTTGTCTATGGCACTATCAGAAAGGTTTGTCGCAGACCCAAGTATGTGTCTCCCCAGGATGTGCAGCTGAAGCAGTCCTGGTAAGTAACATTTGTGAGCTTGCTTGGTTGAAAAATGCTTCGCCTTCAGTCATAGGAAGCTTCTCAGACTACATGGAAGGGTATTCTGGCATTTGTGACTAGCAAACTACTGTCTTTCAAACCTACTAGTTGGGAAAGTCTTTAAGCCACAGTGAGAATTAGCATTGTGGTTTCATCACAGAATATGAGGCTGTTTGTCAGGATGTGCAAACCTGGCTAGATTTGAAACCAGCCCATCAGTTTGTCTTTGACTGTGACAACTAAATTATAAACCTAAGTCTTTACAAATGTTGAAGTAATGAAATAATAAAGGCTCATGTACTTCATTCTTGAATATCATGGAATAGGAAAATAAAGAAAGTGCCATAGTAGTCATTAACAAGCCAGCCTCACTTTCACAGTGGGTCTCCTGGTGTCACAGTGGCTGCTTGGGGCCTCTAATTGAACCCATAGGCAGAACATAAAGGAGGAGAGAGACTTTCTGCAACAGCCAGACGTTCTTGAGATCTCTGTTGATCAGATGTCCTTTTGAGCGGGTATGGTTTAGTCTTGAGCAGGTGCAATAGGATTGGAGCTAGGCAGACTGCATATGTACTACAACCAGATGGCCTGGATAGTGGAGATGTACCAAGCTTCCCTTACAGTCTTAAGTTTGCCATGGCCAAAGCTGGGACTTTAAGCCAACAATGTTGTTAGCTGCCCATAGCTTTATTAACCTGAGAAGCCAGGATTGTTTGGGTTCTGTTGGTTCTCTGAAGACTTTAGAGGTAAAGTTTATTGATTGTGTTTATAAAACAAGGAGGCCATTTAAAAAAGATTTAGTGGAAAAGTATATTAACAGTCCAAGAAATAATGCCCAAGACTCAAATATAACAACATAATTTCTTGAGAATGTGGCCTCTTTTTTTCCTTTTCTTAAAGTTTATTTTTGATGAAATGTAAAACATACACTTGCTTAAAAGTCAGAACTCTATAATATAGTATACTCAATAGTTTGTGTCTGTTTACCCTGTTCCCGTTGAGGTAACCGTTTTTGTTAGCTTCTGATTGCTCTTTTTGTCTGCCTGTTTCCTTTCTTTGCTTACATAAAATGTAACCTCCTTTGTATACACAATTCTGAATCTTTTAAATATCTTTAAAGTATCCTGGTAGTTTGTCTGTTCGAATCATTGAAGACTTCTTTAATCTGCTCTTTAGCAGTTGCATATAGTATAGTTTATTAATTTGTCCCTCTTTCATGGTATTTGTGTTTTTAGTCTTTTGCTATTACAAAATACAGTGCTACAGAGAATGCTTTGGTGGGCTTGGAAGTTGTCAGAGTCCGAAGGCAAACTGAGTTCCTTTCCCTGAACGTGGACCACCGTGTCACCCAGCAAAGCCAAGATTTGCTGATTTTTCTTGGCCTTGCTTCTAGTGACTCATCAACCCTTGGGCTCTGCCATTCTCACAGTGTATTCTGGTTGGCTTTCTTTTATGAATGAGATTGAGTATATACATTTTCAAATCCTAAGGATCACTTCGTGCTCTTCGTTTTTCTGCTGTGGACAGTTAGATTTGATTTTTATTTGTTATGATTATATGCTTGTATGATGAATGTGTGTGGAAACAGACTTGCATAAGCATGGAGCATGCATGGGAGTGGTTCCCTCCTTCCATTGTGGGTGCCGTAGATTCAAACTCGGGTCCTCATACTTCAGCAGCAAGCACTTTCCCACTGAGAGCTTTTTACTCTGGTAGGGCCTTTTAGCTCTTGGTTGGCTGCTGCTCTAACTTCAGACATATTCTCACAGCTTGTTATCTGCTTTAGTGCCTTGCTATTCTCATAAGGTATTTTTCACTAGCGCTGGGTTGTTTTATTATTATTATTATTATTATTATTATTATTATTATTTTACTGTATGGGCTCAGTGCCAGCTTTTTTTTTTTTTTTTGGTGTTGTTTCTAGGTTTAGTTGTGGATGGTTATGATGGTCTAGTAACTTGAAGTAATTTTTTATTCTTTCCCCATGCAGGGCTCGCCCTAAGCAAAATTTGGAAAAGTCTTTTTATTTGTCCCTTTATATGAGACTAGATTTTTTTTGTGTGTCATCATTCTAACTTAGGGTTTTTTTGTTGTTGTTTTTTGTTGTTTTTTTTTTGGTTTTTCGAGACAGGGTTTCTCTGTGTAGCCCTGGCTGTCCTGGAACTCACTCTGTAGACCAGGCTGGCCTCGAACTCAGAAATCTGCCTGCCTCTGCCTCCCAAGTGCTGGGATTAAAGGTGTGTGCCACCTTGCCTGGCTTAACTTAGTTTTTAGGGGACCATAAACAGACATACTTAGCATGTTCAGTGCAAAGACCCTGGGTTTTATTCCTAGCAACACCAAAAAGTAGTTATTTTGATTAAATACAACATAAAATACAAGTGATTCAAGACCTACTCTTCTGTGGGCTGCGAGCTGAGTGCTATGCCACCTCCTGCTCATTCAGATGAGGTGCTGGTTTCTTTCTCAGCCCTTGGACGTTAGCTAACTAGCTGTCAGGTACTCTAGCAACTGTGCGTGTGCATGCATAAGCCATACCTTAGTCCCAGGGAGCATCATCTAATGTAGAATTTGAAGCCACATTTGTAATCATTGAGTTTAGTTCCATTTTCAGTAAGCATAACTCAGGCTGGTAAGATGTCTCCATAGGTAAAGGAATCTGCTACCAAGCTTGACACCTCCAAGTTCAACTCCTCGGACCCATGTAGTGGTAGAAGAGGAACAGCTACAGATTTTCCTGTGGCCTCCACATGTATATTATGGTGCACTTTTTTTTTTGTGCACACACACATACATATGTGTACACATTCATACACACAGTTAAGTGTAATAAAATTAATTTGATTTTTAAAAATGTTTTATTAGTTTGAAAATTGTTCACTATGTTAAAGACAATGTAGGAAACTGGGTTCTTCACTTAGGCACAAATAAATGAATGTTTTTGCTTTCCTACTGTAAAAACCTTCATACTTTCCTCTTGAATCTTGTTTTAACTTTAAGAGACACCCTTGTTTTATACGGTGAAGGTCTCATTGAATTGCTCACATTTAACCTTGGTTTGTCTTCTCAAATTCTTTAGGTAAGATCTTATGGGGTAAGAGATGTGGCTGTTTCTAGTTTGTTTGAGTGTCTTTATCTTGTGTTTGAGAGACACTTTTTTTTTTACTGGGTACAGACTCTTAGAGCACCCAAGCTGCCACCCCACTGTCTTCTGCTTTCCACTATAGCTTTGGGGAGATAGTACTTTTTGATGATTTCACACTGTTTTCCCGTCGGGCTCATTTGAAAGGTCTTGGTCTTAGAGTTCTGTCCCTCACTCTGCTGTGTGAAAGCTTGTGTTTATATTTATTCTTCTATATTAAGATTCTTAATTTTGGTGTTTTTTTTTTTTTTTGATTTGGCTTTTTCAAGATAGGGTTTCTCCGTGTACGCCTGGCTGTCCTGGAACTCACTCTGTAGACCAGGCTGGCCTCAAACTCAGAAATCCACCTGCCTCTGCCTCCCAAGTGCTGGGATTAAAGGTGTGTGCCACCAACGCTAGCTCAAATATTCTTCTTCTTCTTCTTCTTCTTCTTCTTCTTCTTTTTTTTTTTTTTTTTGGTTTTTCGAGACAGGGTTTCTCTGTGTATCCCTGGCTGTCCTGGAACTCACTCTGTAGACCAGGCTGGCCTCGAACTCAGAAATCCGCCTGCCTCTGCCTCCCAAGTGCTGGGATTAAAGGCGTGCGCCACCAATGCCCGGCTAAATATTCATTTTTTAAAAGATTTATTATTGTATGTAAGTACACTGTAGCTGTCTTTAGACACATCTTTAGATTCTGTCATGCCACATGTCTCCCAGCTCACTTCACCCTGACAGATAGGTGAGTCTGTGAATTAGCCTGTCCACCGAGTTTCTTTTGTCAAGGATCCACTCTGCTTTTTTCACAGTTCTGCTTGATTCTTGTAGGTCTTTTTATGGTTTTTCTACATGTGTGTTCCAAGTGTTTTCTTTAAGTTTAGGAAGAATAACTGCTGATTTATAACCTGCTTGATAAGTTTGCCATCGTAATAGGTGGAATTAGTGAAAAAAGAACCTTGAGGCTGGTTATTCCGATGGATCCTTGCTTAGTTATTTCTAAACTGTGAACATTTCCTAGGAAAACTATTTCTGGGATGTCCTGGAGACTTACGGTGAAGGGACATGTCCCATGCCAGCAGAAACAAAAGGTAGATCTGCTGTAGAAAGGACAGACAGTGGAGGTTTCATTGAGCAGGAAATGAATTGGATTGTAGTTTTGGCAGTAACGCTCCTAAGCCTTTAGAGTCATATGGGGTTTTTTTAGTATGGCTTTTATTTGTTTATATTTTTAAAAGGTAATGCAGTGCTTCTGTTATATGACATCCTTGAATTTAGCACACTAGTGTGTGTATGCATATGTACATTTAAGAAGGACAAATAATGGGCCACAAATAGCTTCTTATCAGCTTAACTCAAATTTCTGTTACCAGGTGGGTTTGGGGACCAGTTTTACAGCTTTGAAAATATTTTCTGTATGTCAAGTGCATAGCATTAAGACTTCAAAAAAGCATTTGGTGCTTTTTGAATTTCAAGAGTTGGATAAAGGCTGGGGCCTGTGTATACTGCTTTAATCAAGTGCTTTGTCCCTTCAGTGTGGTTGGTGGTATGCAGGTGAGAAATGCATCTCTCAGGACTGATAGCTTTTTGGTTTGGCTGGTAGACAAGATGGAAGTGCTCTGTTTTGGAAACACTGTACTGTGTGCTTCCTTGTCCTCTAGCTTTTAAATATATTACACTGAGGCTCGGGGTTGGTGATACTGGTAAGTAGAGTTTACCTATGATAGACTTCTATGTGTTTAAAGATTAATAGTCTAAGTTTTGTTTACCTTTTAGCAATTCTAAGTTGCATGGCCAAAAGAGCATCCCAGACTACTGGGACCCTGCAGCCCTGCCGGACCTGGGATTTAAGGTATGGGATTCACACCCTGGAGCTGGACAGAGAGGGTTCTGTAGAGATAGATGAGTGTGAAAAGAAAGTTTTATGCAGCTGTGTCTCATGGCACCAGAGGAGAGAGCTACTTGTGGGCTTTCTGCTTTGTTTTTGTAGGTCTTGGGGATTTTAAGGCTGGGTGACTTTGTATGGGTTGACTGAGCTCCCAGAGAAAGGAGCTGGTTGGTATGAGAAAAAGATGAGATGTGACATTTGCCAGGAAGAGCAGAAATCAGGGTCTTCTAAGCAGGGATTCCAAGACCAACCAGTCTGTCCCAGTGAGAAATGAAGAGCAATGGGGAATGTTTGAATGTGATGAGGGACATTTACTCCACTAGACATCAGTGGACAGGAGGGCAGTTCAGTAGCTCATTTGAAGTCTGCTTTCTGGCAGCAGTGCTGTGCAGCAGAACACTGTCCAGATGAATGTCCCCTACTGCTCCATCTATGAAACATGGCGCTGATTTCCAGTGCTGGGATCATGCCAAACACTGCAGACAGACTCTTCTGTTATGAAGCCTATCCTGAGAAGACTTTTCTCACAGAGCACAAAGCGCGCATAAATTGTAACAAGAGGCAGCATGTGGAGGACTAGAGGAGCTCACACACCTGTGCTGGTTCCAGTTCTCATAGGCCACGTGCTCTTATTATTTTGGCTTTGGCCTGTGTGGGATGTAAAAGAGGAACAATGACTGACATCCTAGAGACACTTAGGATGGTGGCTTAGATACCACCTGCCTGACTTATGGGCATTTCACAGTGAGCAGAGGGAAATTACTATACCTTGTAGGCATTCCGTATCTGGAGAGACTGCATCCCGGGGAAGAGGGACCGTGGCATCATTTTGGCTTTATTCTGAAGTTATAGTGGTCACAGGAACATTTGAATCATTTGACAATAACATAGGAAAGATATTTTCCCATTGTAGAAGATCACTCTGAGTTCTTCCTCAGAAGAGTATCAGAAGGTATGGAACCTCTTCAGCCGCACACTACCTTTCTACTTTGTTCAGAAGATCGAGCGGATCCAGAACCTGGGCCTGTGGGAAGTCTACCAGTGGTATGTGTGACAGAGCTCTTTCTTGTCCTGCTAGCTGCTTATTTCCCAACATGCTCTCCTCTCGAGGATAGTCAGAGACGTCACCATGCTCACCCAGTGATGCTGTGTGCCTTCAACTGTCTCTGTTCTCCTACTTTCTTATCTAAGGCTATATGAAGAAGAGTCCCCTTGCAAAGGTGAGGGGACTACAGGTTCCCTAGCACAGATCCTGTTCTCACTGTGACTAGCAAAGCCAGACTCCACTCCAGTGTACTCTTGACTTTCTGAAGGTCAGTGGGACAAGAGCAAGATAGTTCACTCACACCATCAGCCTCACGGATGTAGAACTGTAGCCAGAGAGCAGGGGCATCATCTGTCTGTCTGTCTGTCTGTCACACGAGGACCAGCATGATCATGGTCAGCCAGCATTTCTCCACAGAGGGTAGAAATACTTTATGGCTCTCAATGGTGGCCTGGGGCCTGCTGACTTGTCCTCACATGGGTCTGGATGATAGCAGATCCATCCATCCAGTGATGGAGATAGTCATAGTAGAGAAGGGAGAGCTTATGGCCCTCCCAGACCAGACCTGCAGCCTTACAACTTTACTTCTGAGCGTCCCAGGTTGAGCTCCATTCAGGAGCTGGGTGGAAGAAGAGCCCGGGCCTGCTTCTAAGAGCTGTCTGCTTTTGGAGCCGTTTGCTGTGGAGGGGAAGCTTTGCTTTGCTTCTTGGCCTGGTCTACCTGTCCTCTGTGGCATGAACCTCCAGGGGTTGGCCAGGGCAGCCACAGTCCTCTTCTAGTCACATAATGCTGATTTAGAAAATGGGTTCTGGAGGCTGTTCTTAGGAGGTCAGCACCTTCTTCCCTCAACATGCATGTTTCTACCATTCTAGGCAAAAAGGCCAGATGCAGAAGCAAAATGGGGGGAAGGAAGTAGATGAGAGGCAGCTGTTTCATGGTACCAGCACCAACTTTGTGGATGCCATCTGCCAGCAGAACTTTGACTGGCGGGTCTGTGGTCTGCACGGCACGTCCTATGGCAAAGGTAAGGCAGGGGTGCTTCCAACAATAGTTGGGAAGTTATTTGAAGACAGCCTTACAGAGGCTACAGTTGCAGCCAGCCAGTCCATACTGCCCATGAGAAATGGCCTTCTTGCCTCTGTGGAACAGCTCCACCCTGAGCTGGCAGTACTGACTATTGCTCTGCTGTGTGTGATCGAGACTCAGTCAACTGATGGCAAGGAAGTCCTGCCTCACTGGGGCTTGTTTCCTGTAGGATGGATGCTCTGAGAGGTAGTGAGAGGTGAGCACCTTAACCTTGCCGAGCACCAGAGGCTGTGCCTTCCTGACATCCTTAGAACAGAGACCTGAGACTATCCTTTCATCTAGGGCCTGCGTTCTGGCCTCCTTTTTTCTTGGTTATTTTGAAACAGTATTTGGTAGTAATTTCAAACTCACAGGAAAGTTGCAGGCTGTGTGTTTATATACTTACACACATATGTGTCTGTGTGCTTATTGTATACATTATATCCACATTCCTCAGTTTTAATATGTTGGCCTTTTCATCTTTTTATTTCTGAACCATTTTCAAGTATTTGTCATCTGTGGGACCTTTTCACTCTTCAGCACTCACTAAGAAGGCTTCTTCTGTCACCACATGGTGATAACCAAATTTAGAACATTCAAGGATCTGTTTGCTGACCGGCACACGCCTTTAACCCCAACACATAGGATTCAGAGGCAGGTGGAGCTCTCCTGCTGTCCTGGTCTACATTATGAGTTACAGGAAAGCAACGACTGTAGAATGACCTCAGTCTCAAAAACAAAACAAAACAAAACAAAAAACAAAACAACAAAACAAAACAAAGCAACCCCTCCAAACCACCACCACCACCAAAAAGAATCTGTTTGTCCTACTCTGACTCTATGGACTGCCTGTTCATTAGTTTCAGTCTGATGTGTTGTTTGTGGGATTAACAAACTGGTGATAGATTTGGGAATCCCATATAGAGGGAGCAGCTTCTAGTTCCGGTTCCCATTTGAAGAATCATTGTTCTATAAGTTAAGCTGCTGGTATCTATAGAATGGTTCAGTTTTCCATGTCACCCAACTAAGCTCCATTCTATAGATGGAAAACTAAAGTCCAGAACTGATTATCAACAGACTGTAGATTTTCTCTGGAGTTAGAACTGAGAATAGAGTGAATTCGGTGAGTTCTTTGGATGTCCTGCCAACTAGAGAGGTGTTGATGACCTCCGTGATGAGTGAGGAAAAGGGCAGAGAAGTGGAAGCTGGAAGAGGGGATGTGCTGTTGAAAGGGCAGAGACTGCTGGCGTTACCCATGGCCAGCATGTGCTCGTCCAGTTCCTGTGCAGCGTGTCTGTATCGTTTCAGGGAGCTACTTTGCGAGAGATGCTGCCTATTCCCACCACTACAGTAAATCCGACACACACTCCCACATGATGTTCCTGGCCCGGGTGCTGGTTGGAGACTTCGTCAGGGGCAGCACTTCCTTCGTCCGCCCTCCTGCCAAGGAAGGCCAGAGCAATGCCTTCTATGACAGCTGCGTGAACAGCATGTCCGACCCAACCATCTTTGTGGTTTTTGAGAAGCACCAGGTCTACCCCGAGTACCTCATTCAATACTCTACCTCCTCCAAGCCCCCAGCTGGCCCCTCCATCTTTGTTGCCCTAGGCAACTTGTTCACCAGCCGACAGTAAGCCTGGCCAGGATGCATTAGGCCTTCTGCCACATCTGTCTGTCTGGTGGAGCTATTTGGAAAGTCTTTTTCTTTCTTTCTTTCTTCTTCTTCTTTTTTTTAACCAAACTTTTAATGAACTCTTGTTTAATATTGGCTTCTCAGTGAAATTACATTTTTTTTTCTCCCCTAGTGCTGGGGATGGAACACAGGGCCTTGTGCTTGCTAGAAAAGCACTCTACCACTGAGCTAGCTATACCCCAGCCCTTTTAAAGTGTTTTAATTATGAGGCGGGGTTTTACTAAATTATATTCTGCCTCAGTCTCCTGATCAGCTGGGATTAAAAGCCTCTATGACCAGGCCTGACTTGAAGCCACAATCTAAATCCTTGGCTGATAACATTTTTAGGTTTTAGGTCCTTTTAGGTTGGCTTATGATCTTAGCAGTAGTGATTGTGAGCCCATGTTTGATGTATAATAATGTTAGTATTGCATTTTAACTCTTTGCTGACTTTGATGTTTATTAAGACCAAGCACAGAATTTATACCTACAGTTTTATGGATTTGTTTTAACTGTGAAGAGTTTATGTCTCTATAACAATTCTGGTTTGAAGGATCTTGTGTCCAATTTGCTTTTGTCAGAGTAGCATAGTGTCCTTTATGGAAGGGGAGGGGACTACAGGGGCAGCCTTGGCAGCATGTCACTTTGGCCCTGCTTTGGCACTGACCTGGGCAGTTCTTGATGTAAGTGAAGTGTGACTGCCTGGCAGGAAACACACATTAGTGGCCCCTTAAGTCCCAGGCTTGACCCATAAGTGCCTCTACCGAAATCCCTTAAGCACACTGGACACCTTCTAGGTATGGGCTTTATGTCTCAATGAGATTGAATACCCATGCTTCAAATGTCACGTGAGCGTATAGAAATAAAAGACTATTGAAGTAGATGAAGACTGGAGTTCATTTTTGTTGTCTGTTCATAAAGAGTACCAGATAGGCACCAGGCCCTTTGCTGTGTGTTGGGATTATTTTGGTCCTGTGCGAGTGATTTTAACGAACACTAGACATTTATTGTTCAAGGTTTTGGAGGCTAGGAAGTTCAAGATCAAGGTACCTATAGATTAAGGGTCTGGTCATGATCATTCTTTATAGCTGGCAAGCTTCTCAAAGGAACCGCAGTGGTAGAGGAGACCCTACCACCCTTTATTAAATAAGGGTGTTAATCTCACTGATGAGGTATTCCTATTTTGGACCCAATCACCTTCTAAAGAACCACAAACCATGAGTGCAGATTTAACATGGGTTTAGGGGTGAAACATTCAGACCACAGTAAGAAAGAACAGAGTTAATGCCACTGGCCTCAGTAGGGCTGAGAGTCTGGGTTCCTCACTTGTTCTCTCTCCTCCTAAGCTCTAGCAATATGGTCACATGCTCACATGTATATTTATATTATTTTTAGGTTTTGGCCCACAAAATGTAGTTTCCTTATAGAACAATGTGTTTTCCACATGTCTGAATGCACTCATCTGGCCCAAGCTGACAGGGAGGATGGCTCCATCTTAAAGAGTTGTTACCACTAGTATGTCCCTTGAAGATGAAATCTAAGGCAGTTAACTGGAGTTACCATGGTTGGAGTGACCTTAAACCTTACACAGGGCAGTGTTCCTAATCAGTCCAGAGAGAGATGAGTTAAATGAAACTTAAGCCCCCACTTCAGGTCAGCCACAGAGCTGCAGACAGTGTGATTTTCATGGGTTTTCAATGTGGCTCCATTACATCCTAGATGGTTCTCAAATTATATTGTGTTTTGTTTGAGCTCTTGGTCCTTTAATGATAGTGTGGGGGGTGGAGAAGGCATTTATTTGGTCCTGTGAGTGTTGGAGGCCATTGTTTGCACTGACAATGCTAGAGAGGGGCTTAGAGTCACTGAACAGTTGCCTGGCTGTGTGGAGTTGGGGGAGGAAAAGCTGTCCCTGCATTGTAGACCCCGGGCCTATCTATCTTCCCTTGTCTGCTGTGACTGGCACAGGACTGCTTTAGAATCACTGGACTCCCATCCCTTGATGACAGTTTGAATCCTTAGTTTCTTCTCTAACCCCTCTTATATCCCACTCTGTTCTTTGTAACACCAGTAACCCTGGGGCAGGAAACAGGATGTGCACAAAACCGTCTAGTAGATCCCAACTGGGTCCTCACAGAGCCTTCTACTCAGTTGCATGTACATGTTCTTGCCCTGGACCCTGTACACCTTGGCACCAGATAGCATTCTAATGAATATCATCAAATGCCCAGCTCTCCTGCACAGGCTTTGGACTGTTCCCTCAGCAGGGACCTGCACACTTAGGCCTCCTGCAGTGGCTGCCGAGTGGTCGGGAGCTGGGAGAAGTGTCAGGGAGGTAAGGGAGGTCTGGAGGACCCCAGGAATGCTTGGTTTTCTTCAGTGAGTCTGAACCCCAACTTTCAAGAGTACTCTTTAGCTTATGTTGTTCTGTCTGTGCAAGCTTCCAATAAGTGTCTGTATCCCTATCTAAGAAGCCAAAGCATAATGAGGCTTTGGAGCTACTTTGGAGGCACATTGTTTCTCTGAAACCTGTGAATCATGAAAAGCTAAAAAAGCCTATACCAGTGCTGTCAGGACTGTTTACCTGTGTCCCCGTGTCCTCCGTCATGAGGCCGGGACTTCCTTTGATACCTTACTCTCAGTTTAATCAAAATGACCTTTCCCTTAGTTAATCTCAGTCCCAAGAAAACCATGGTCTGAACCCCACTGGTAATGTCAAAATGAAGTGTGACAAATATTTATTAAACATTTAGGAACTGTGACAAATACCATATGCTCACATGCCATGTGCCCTTTTAATCACGCTAAGCGTTATATTCCTATAGACTTTCCATCTCCACATGAGGCTTTCATTTGAATCCCGACAGTGATGTGCAGATGTCACCATTACAAAGTGCTTCCTCTTTCCCACGTGCCTTCTATATCAGCGTGACACAATCTTGATGTAGACTCCATTTTGGGGGCCTAGGGCAGATTTGGATTCTAGCTGAAGTGGAACCTAAAATAGAGTAAATTGAAATATTTGACAAAGTTAACCATATCTCCCAGAAGACTTTCTTAGAACCTAGCCTGAAGTATGGCTTGTGAAAATTTAGCTGTGGGCTGGGAGCCAAGACCTTCGGGGGTCCGAAGGAGCCAGAGGAAGGAAAAGCTGAGTACTGTAAAGCCGGCACATGCTAGTGTACTAAGATGCTAATAGGAAAACACAGCGTGGGGCTATGGGCCAGCCCTTACCTGAGCATATAGTTAATCTCTTCATCAAGAGATGGGTGTCCCTGGGAGGAGAGGGACTAGACTGGCCCTAGCAGAAACCGATGCACTGTGGGGCAGAGAAACAGGGTTGGCCCCACCCTGGGATATCAGACCCTCACCTGAGTCTCAGGGCTGGCTTCAAAGTGGAACTTGTGTAGGACCTGGAGTAGTGTCAGCTTGACCACCAACAGCCCCAGCCGGACTCCGAGGCAGCTCCTGGGGCCAGCTCCGAAGGGCAGGTATGTGAACGGCCTCTGCTGACGGCGGGCCTCTGCTGTGAACCTAAGGGTCCGGTGAAGGTTACAGTTGGCCTGAAACTCCTGCTCCAGCTAAAGCACGGTGGTTCTCAACCTTAATGCTGTGACTCTTTAATACAGTTCCTCATGTTGTAGTGATCATAAAATTATTTCATAGCTATTTTGTAACTGTAATTCTGCTACTGTTATGAATTTCAATGTAAATATATTATATGTGACCCCCTCCCCCCAAGGGGGTTTAGAACAGCTGATCTAAAATCCCATTTCTGGCTAAATGACCCCTTCATGTGAGATCCCTTCCTTAGTCAGGGCCAACAAGACCCTGTGTCCAGGACTTGACTATGTCAAGACTCTGGGTAACTGGTAGCTTCTGATCACCCATGTCTCAGCACTGTCCTGCTCAGTCTTCGAAGAACTGTTGCATTCAGACAATCAGCTGAGTGCACCTTCCTGTCTCACCTAGGAAGGTATTATCCAAGGGTGCGTGAAGCCAGGACATAATCCAGAATCCCGGGGCCTGACCAGCACATCCTGGCCCTGTCATGCCTCACCTCCCCCTCACAGCGGACCACAAGCTCCTCTCATTTCCTCTCAACAAAGATTTTAGGCACTTTGGTCACATCCTTAAAGCCTTCCCAGGGGTCCAACATGTCTTCTCATTGAAGACTGGTAGCTGCCTCCCCACCACCCTGACTTTCCTGGTCAGGAGGAGGGAAGCTTGAGGCTCTGGGTGTAGAGGAATTTTAATCCTGCAACATGGCTGCTCTGGCTGGAATACAGACATGCCCTTAGTTACACATCTTTAACTCTAAACAATGAAGGTAAGTTTAGTTTGTAGAAAGAAGCAACCTTGTTTGAAAGTGACCTCTAGTTGAGGGGCAGACAGTGATGAGTCAGAGAAAGGCTTGACAGAATGAGTCAGAGATGGGATACACCCAACTGTCACGAGAACAGACAGGAAAGGAAGGCTATTTAAGAGCAGCACAGGGAGAGAATGGGGAGTTGGAAGTCAGTCTAGATCAGCCAGTTTGAGTGTTCAGTCATTTCTGTTGAGTACGTTCAGTTCAGTGGAGTGGAGTCAAGTGAGTTGGGAGTCAGTGTAGTGCAGTAGTGTTGAGTTTGTTCATGAGTTCATGCAGTCGGTTGCAGGTCAGCAAAGGCAGTTGGAGCCAGATTAGAACAAGGTGCCAGAGTTAGTTTGAGGACAAGCAGAGCTGTTCACTTAGAAGCTGAGAGAAACCAGTTTAAATCAGTCAGCTTGGAGAGAAGTTTTGAGCCAGAACGACTGAGTTGAACCAGCCAGTCAGAGTTCAGAAAGAAGTAGAAAGGGTAAGCTTATTCAGAAGCAATCCTCTAAGACAACAATTACATCAGGGGAACAAAAAAATGCTTTTATACCTGGGAGCCTCAAGATTTGGACTAAAGGTAGGATGGCTAAGCTGGCCATGAGGTCTCCTCCCTAGTCCCGTGGAGCTAAGTGACAGTCTATGATGGCCAGCTAGTTCTTACCACTTCCAGGCTTTCTTATAATGCTCTGAGCCCCACAGATGCTGTTTCTGGCTATGACTCTTACCATGTTTGCGGGGACCCACTGAGATGCGGGAGGCTAGTTATCTGAGTCTCAGAGTCCCTGAGCAGGTTGTAGAGGTGGGCTGGGCTCACATGAAGTCAGGAAAGCGGCACCTTACCTGCATCCCTTAGTGGGTCACAGCGAAAGGAAAAGTGACTGATTCTGACAAGAAACAGGGTGTGAGGGCTGCCCAGGTATTTATACCACAGAGCCTAGAAATGGAGTTGACAATGGACCAGATCCGTGTCCATGAAAGGAAGAGGATCTAGGTCCTTTGGATCTCATGGGTTTAGAGTTAAAGGGTAGCTATGCTGGTGTGAATGCACTGAATGGAGGTGATGTTTTGTTGCTTTCTTTTGCAGCAGATCTATATATCTATATCTATATATATCTCTATCTATATCTCTATCTATATCTATATATCAAGGTGGAGAAATGGTTCAGTAGTTAAGATTGTAGAGGACTGGAGTTTGGTTTCCAGTACTTAGGATGGGCAGCTCACACTTGTCTATGCTGCAGCTCCATGAGACCTAATGTTCTTCCGACTCCCGTAGGTACCTACACTCGCATGCACATACTTGGATACAGACCCACATGATGCATACAATTAGAAATGAAATCTAAAAACCTAAAACAACCACTACCACTCTGCCTCCTGTGCCCTGGCTTGGAAAAACAGAAGATACTGATCCTTGTGTGCATTAATGCTGCTGGGCTAGGTCTCTGGATTTAGTTTTTCCTTTGGAAATGATGCCTCCCAGTCTATCTGAATTGGTGTGTTCTTTCTTTGAGGATGGCTATGCCCATGTCTCCTGGCTTTTGTCTCTATGGCAAAATTTCTGTCCCATACACTCACATCCCTCAGGGACGCCTTACCTTTCAGGGTCAAAGGTCTCAGGGCTCGGCCAGTGCTCTGGGTCATGGTGTAGGGCACCCACAGCTATCTCCAGCACTGTACCTGCAGGGATGCGCTGTCCCAGTACCTCACAGTCCTGTGCTGCCTCCCGTGTGAACCTGTGGGAGACAGGCAGGAAGCCTTGCCAGTGTGCGAGCTGGTAGGGGCCCCAGGGTGTTATGGGAGCCAAGATGGGGTCTGGAGTGCTGTCAGAGACATGGGGACACAGTCCTCTTCTCAAGGTGAACCATTCAGAAAACAAGCTTTTGTCTCATAAACCCCCTACTCCCAAGGAGCCTCCAGTCTCAAGGCCCTTGTGACTGCATGGCCTTGAAGATAATGGCACATCCATGGGCTGAGCACTGTGGCTCCCTCCATGGACCTGCAGAGGTGCTTCCAGGGGCTGCATTCCGGCCAGTCTGCTGCCTCTCCTGTCTCCACTCAGTTACGCCTCCTCTCATTACCCCCACTCTCCCTTTTGCCTCATCTTTCATTTGTATTGTAGCCCTGTTGTCTGGCTTCTAGTCTCTGCCCACAACTCTATGGTTGGTTCTTATAAGATCATGAAAATAATCCTGTGGACACGCAACGTGCCATCGACTAATGGCGGATCAGCCATGAGTGGATAATCTCGGTTGTCAGCTTGACATCTGGAATCAACTAAAACCAAAGCAGCAGGGCACACTTGTGAAAGTGAGAGACTTCACTTGGTCTGATTATTTGAGATGGGAGACCCACCCTAAATCTGGGCCATACCTTCTGGTCACAGCCAACATAAAAGGACATGGAAGAAGGAAGCTTTGCTTTTTGCCTGCTCATCTTCATTCTCACTGGCAAGCTCATCTACCCTGATGGTGAACCATTCCTTCACTGGTATTAGAACCTGCTTCCTCAGGATTCCTATGCAGAGTAAACACCTTAAGCTTTCTAGGACTTTCCTAGGACTCTAGCACCAGATTGGGACAGCTGAGACATCCAGTTTCTGTTCCTTTAGAGAATCCTGACTAACAGAACTAGATTTCATGGAATAAAGCTGTAACTGGAGAAAGCAGGTCAGAAGCCAGGAACCTGTGGCCATGAGCAGGTGATGGAGTAGAAGCTGCTCTTACAGCCTGAGATGTTTGCCTGCTTGGGCTGCAGGGAGTGTGGAGCCAGGACTGCGACGAGAGCTGGGTCTTCTGAGCCACCTTTACTGACTCTCCTCCACGGCCTGTCTATGATGACTGTTCTTGGTTCCTGGACTTCTGTGTCTTGTCTTACCACAGCTTCTCACAACAACCATTACTTAAAACTTGCAAACCCAATATAGCTCTCTTGAGTTTTGCCTTATTGTCACAGGCCAGGCTAACCTAACAGCTGGTTCTACAATCCTATACCCTTAGTGTTATGGTTTGTATATTCTCAGCCCAGGGAGTGGCCCTGTTGGAGTAGGTGTACCACTGTGGGTGTACACTTTAAGACCCTCTTCCTAGCTGCCTGGAAGTCAGTATTCTACTAGCAGCCTTCAGATGAAGATGTAGAACTCTGAACTCCTCCTGTACCATGCCTGCCTAGATGCTGCTATGTTCCCGCCTTGATGATACTGGACTGAACCTCTGAACCTGCAAGCCAGCCCCAATTAAATGTCCTTTATAAGACTTGCCTTGGAGAGATGGCTCAGTGGTTAAGAACACCAACTGTCCTTCTGAAGGTCCTGAGTTCAAATCCCAGCAACCACATGGTGACTCAATCATCTGTAACAAGATCTGACACCCTCTTCTGGAGTATCTGAGGACAGCTACAGTGTACTTACATATAATAAACAAATAAATCTTAAAAAAAAAAAAAAGACTTGCCTTGGTCATGGTATCTGTTCACAGCAGTAAAACCCTAACTACGACATTTAGGATTCTACCCTTGGGCCTGAGCATGGAAACCACCTGGGTCAAATACAACTTCTTGCCTCTTCCTTCAAGTTCTTGCCAAAGGTAGGACTTTAGATGCACCCTGCCAGATAGTACTCAGAAGTAAACCACCTGCTTGCTTTCAGTAACAGACAGAACTGATTGATCTGCCCAAGCCTTAGAACAGACATGTTTCAACTTCTGAATCCTTTCAAGCCCTTTGCTTCTCTGTGTTCACTGCACCTGGCCTCTTCTCCAGTCACATCACCGCTGGAGCCCAGACTCCAAACCCCGCCATGTCCTTACCTGACTTCCCCAGCCGGAACCTCAGGATGCTCTTCTGCCTTGGGACTAGAAATCAGTTTCTGGAAATTGAACTAGAAGTAGAGAGCTACAGACCCTCTTTGCTTACTGTGGGGTGCAAACATGGAATCTTTAGCTTGTTAATCTTCAGAACAGCCTCTTGGAGTTCTGGTTAGTGTTTATAGATCATCTTAAAGGAAGGGATAGAGCCTTGTTTTGGACAAAGGTGGAGTCACAGGTACTGCCTCCTCTTCAGCAGCACCCCCCTACCTTCTCCTCGCCAACTGCTGGGGCTGTGGTACCCGATGGGATTCTTTCACACGGCACCTTCCTGTCTCAGTAAATGAAAATCCTTCCTCCCCCTCCTCACTTCAGACAGTTCTCATTTACAGGTGAAGGGAGGCTGGCGGCCCTCTGTGTGCCTTGCACTGGCGCAGAGGTACTTTTCGAGGGCAGGTATCTGAGGGGATACAGGAGATTCTCGACTTTCCCATGCTGTCGTTCACAATCAGGCCTCTCTCAGCTACCCTCAGTTTCCCCTCGTCTTTCTCCCTCGCATCTGGTGGTCCATCCCTGCAGTCTGGCTCTGTCTTCTCCTGCCCATGGATGGTCCTCATCAGGGTCCTCAAAGGTTTTTGGCATCCGGCCCCATGGACATTGGCAGCTTTTTCCCCCTCCTTTTTGTTCCTCCTGGGTTACTGATCATTAATGAAGCTGTGATTAAGAGAAGGAAATAGGGCCAGGAGAGATGGCTCAGCAGTTAAGAGCACTGACTGTTCTTCCAGAGGTCCTGAGTTCAAATCCCAGCAACTACATAGTTGCAGAGAGCCCTGGGTCTACTAATTATATTTGATGTTAATTCTGTTCTCCTGGGAGTGGCTGCCAACAAGGAATGAGTCAGCACTCAGGTGATTTTTTTTTCTGTAAACCTTCTTCCCACCTTAATTTATAAATAAAGGCTAGAGCTGGTGACTGAGCAGAGAAGGAGGGGTGGAAAAAGAGGAAGGTGGAACTGAAGGTTTTGGAAGAGAAGGGAGGTAGAAAGAAAGTAGAGCAGAAGTTTGTGGCCTGGAGAAACTGCGAGTTATAAAGGGTCTCATAGATGGGGAAGATGGTAGTGTAGTGGTGGATCTGCCCAATCTATGCACACATTAGTATTCATATTAATTGAGTTGTGTTTTCATTGCCCAGGCATATTAGGGTTGGAGATTTACCACAACACTACATGGTGGCTCACAACCATTTGTAATGAGATCTAATGCCCTCTTTTGGTGTGTCTAAAGACAGCTTCAGTATACGCACTTATATAAAATCAATAAATCTTAAAAAACAAAACAAAACAAAAAACCCTCAGATTCTCAGACAAACTGAAGAGAGAGGGAGAGGGAGAAAAGGAACCAGGAGATGAGAAATCAGGAAAACCACCCTGGGTGAAAGGTTGGTCTCAGAGACAACGTCCCTGTGTAGAAAAGACCTGGTTCCCTTACATGGCAGGGAGGTTCCCAGGCTATCAGGTGACGTGCACTCCTCCTATCTGCCTGGTCCCAGCTCCCGTACCTGTTCACTTCTGTACTGGCCTAGCAAGGGCCTGGAATTAGTGGAAACCCTTCAATGCTTGAAATAATATATAAGGATGACTAGAATAAAGGTGTTTGTCCTATTAGCTGTTATGATAACTGGAGTATTCTAATGCTAGAACTCGTCTGGGTAAGATTTGTTTATTTATTACTTTGTTGTGAATAGACACCTTTTTTTTGTTTGTTTGTTTTTGTTTTTGTTTTTGTTTTTGTTTTTTGAGACAGGGTTTCTCTGTATAGCCCTGGCTGTCCTGGAACTCACTCTGTAGACCAGGCTGGCCTCAAACTCAGAAATCCACCTGCCTCTGCCTCCCAGAGTGCTGGGATTACAGGCGTGTGCCGCCGCCGCCGCCACCACCACCACCACCACCCGGCGTGAATAGACACTTATAAACTATCGTTTGAACCATTTTGAAGGGAGCAGTTCTGTACTATAAATATACCCACTGTGGTGGTTTGAATATGCTTGGCCCATGGGAAGTGACACTATTAGGGGGTGTGGCCTTGTTGGCGGAAGTACGCCACTGTGTAGGCAGGCTTTGAGGTCTTCTAATACTCAAGTTCTGCTCAGTTGGAAGAGACCCTCCTCCTGGCTGCTTATAGAAGACAGTCTCCTGGCTGCTTTTGGATCAAGATGTAGAACTCTCAGCTCCTTCTCCAACACTGTCTGCCTGGAGGCTGCCATACTTCCTGCCATGATGAGAGAGGACTGAACCTCTGAAATTGTAAGCCAGCCCCAATTAAATGTCCTTTTGTAAGAGTTGCCTTGATCATGGTGTCTGTTCACAGCAATAAAACCTTAACTAAGATACCGACTGTTGGTCAACTATCACCCTAGAGCAGTGGTTCTCAACCTTCCTAATGCTGTGACCCTTTAATACAGTTCCTCATGTTGTGACACCCCAACCATAAAATTATTTTCTTCCTACTTCATAACTCTAATTTAACTACTGTTATTAATCATAATGTAAATATCTGTGTTTTCTGATGGTCTTAGGTGACTCCTGTGGACGGGTCATTCAAGCCCCGAAGGGGTCATGGCTCACAGGCTGAGAACCACTGCCCTGGAATCTGGGCATCCTCCTCATCTGGTCGAAGGCATTCAGCCAGATCGTTTGTTTTGTCCAAGCATGTTTTATTTTTCAGAAGTAGACTGTATGTGTTTGCATGTGGACATAACATTTCTAGAATACCTGCCATCTGTGGTCTGAATATGAGGTGTCCCTTCTGAGGGGACACTTGTTTAAAGCAATGGTTCCCAATGCACTGTTCACAAGCAGGTCTTAGGGGAAGTCATTGGATCATGTGGGCTCTGAACTTATCAGGGAATTGATCCACTGATGGAATTCATAATTTAGTGGCATTGGAAACTAGGCAGTGGCCAAATTGGAGGATGCAGGTTGGGCCTGTCATAGAAGGATCCATCTTGTCCCTGTCCCCCTTTCCCTCTTGTTCCTCTTCTCTCTCTCCCCCTCTTCCCCTCCTCCCTCCCTCCTTTCTCCCTTATCCTGCCCTCTCCCATTATCCCTCTTGTCTTTCTTTCTCCCCTCCTCCTTTTCTGTTTCTTGCCTTCAATGAAGCAAGGAGCCTTCCTCCCCCACGCCCTTCCTCTGGGGAGTGTCTGTCTTTTTTTTTTTTTTTTTTTTTTTGTGTTTGGTTTTTTCAAGACAGGGTTTCTCTGTATAGCCCTGGCTGTCCTGGAACTCCCTCTGTAGACCAGGCTGGCCTCGAACTCAGAAATCCGCCTGCCTCTGCCTCATTACAGGTGTGTGCCACCACCGCCCAGCTGGGAGTTTCTGTCTTGCCACAGGCTTGAATGCAATGGAGCAAGCTCACCCTGGATGGAGAGCCCTGCATCGGCAGCCAGTATAAACCCTGCCTCCTTGAAGTTGACTCTCTCAGGTGTTTGTCTGGCAATAGAAAACTGGCCAACTCAACGCCTAAACTGCCACGGTCTCTTCAAGGGTGTCACTGAGCAGGGCTGGAAGTCCATTTTCTTTAGCTTCTTCTATATAATTCATTATTATTATTTTTGCAATTACTATAAAAAATTGAACAATCCTGTGTTTGGTGCAGTGACTCTGTTGGTAAATGAATGTTTTGCCAGCACACACACCCGAGTTTGATGCTGGGTGTATGGTAGGTGTGTAATCCCACTGCTGGGGACACAGAGATAATGTCACTGGGAATCACTAGCCAGCAATCTTACCTAATTGATGAACTTCAGGCCAAAGAGACCTTGTCTCAAAGGTGATGGGTGGCCTTCCTGAGAATGACAGCTGTGATTGTCTGGTCACTTCCACATGTGCACCTGCACAGTGCATTTCTGCTCTCCCCCCACATATGTTAAAGATAATCTGATGCTGGTGTTGATTTCAAGTGATAACTTAAGCATTCCTAAATTCTTTAGAGGAAATATAACTATCAGACAAAGTGCAATGATATATTGGTTTTGCTCATGAAAGGAATTACGAGTAACTATGGGTTCCTCTGTTTGTTTTGGATGTCTCAGAAACAGTAAGAAGCCAGACTAGAGATCACATTTAGATTCAAAGCCTCTGACACCTTCAGAATGAGGTGTCAGAGCTAGTAGCGGATTCTGAAACCCAGAACTTAAAACTCAGCTAGTACACGGAATATGAATTTCCCAACTTCAGTTCCAGAAGATGCATGCCCATGCCATTGTAGCTCCGCCTTTCTGTCCTTCCTAAAATCCACCAGGCCCAGCAAGGATTCCCTGCAAGCTGGGGAATAGGGCCTGCCCTCTTTGGTGTTGCTGGGTCTCCTGTCTGACTCATGAAAATGTGCTAAGCTATGCTGCATAAGGCTTAGAAACAGCTGACAGTGGCCACGTCTGTGATCCCTGCTGTTGTAGCTTCTCAGGTAAGCCATGCTGGCATGTGAAAGTCAACATGCTTTCTCTCTTTTTTCTTATTAGATATATTCTTTATTTACACTTAAAATGTTGTCCCCTTTCCTGGTTCCCCCCTCCCCCGAAAATCCCATAAGCCATCTCCCCTTCCCCAATCAACCCTCCCCCACTTCCCTGTTCTGGCATCCTCTACTTTTTGGCATCCAGTCTTTCCAGGACCAAGGGCCTCTCCTCCCTTTGGTGTCTAACAAGGCCATCCTCTGCTGCCGATGTGCCTGGAGCCATGGGTAACTCCATGTGTACTCTTTGGTTGATGGCTTTGTCCCTAGAAGCTCTGGGAGTACTGGGTGACTCATATTGTTGTTCTTCCTGTGGTGCTGCAAACCCCTTCAGCTCCTTGGGTCCTTTCTCTAGCTCCCCCATTGGGGACCCTGTGCTCAGCTCAGAGGGGGCTGGCTGAGAGTGCCCCCCTCTGTATTTGTCATGCACTAGGAGAGCCTCCCAGGTGATAGCTATATCCGGCTCTGGTCAGTGAGCACTTGTGGGCATCCACAATAGTGCCTGGGTTTAGTAACTGTGTATGGGATGGATCCCTGGGTGGGGTGGTCAACATGCTTCCTTTTTTTTTTTTTTTTTTTATTTTTTAGTTTTAGTTTTTTGGATTTGAGACAGGGTTTCTCTGTATAGCCCTGGCTGTCCTGAAACTCACTCTGTAGAACAGGCTGGCCTCAGACTCAGAAATCTGCCTGCCTCTGCCTCCTAGAGTGCTGGGATTACAGGCGTGCGCCACCACTGCCCGGCGTCAACATGCTTTCTTAAGAAACCACGGGAAAAGAACATCTTCACTCTGTATGTTCATCTGCAGTCTGGGGCCTAGCAGTGCCTACAGTGGCCATGCCCCTCTGCTCCATCACTGCACGGGGCAGCCAGGGGTTGGGAAGGTTGGGTGTGCCCGTGGAGCAGCTATCGAAACAAATGCGGGAAGGTCACGGAGCTGTGTGCGCCCCTCCCCAGGAGAGACCACCAGAAGACTCAAAACGGCAAGTATTTGGGGAGCACAGTTGGGGAAGTAGCCAGTCTAGCTATTAGAAAATTCGACTGGGGTAATTTACCCAGTAATTGCACAAACGCTAAATAAATAAATCATAGTCTGAGTCTCATTCATTTGAAAGCTAGACAGGGATAGAAATATTCAGTTAAGTTATAATCAGGAGGCTTTGGGCAGTGTCCACATGCTTAAGTGTCTGTCCCCGTGGGTTTTATTTTTAGAGTCTGTTCTCTTCATTCCTTAATGTGTCTCCTAGATGAGACCTGGGGGGAGGGGTCAATCTTATTTATTTATTTATTTATTTATTTATTTTAAAGATAGCTTCTTTGTATGCAGCTCAAGCTAGCCTGTAAATCACGATCCTCCTGGCTCAGCTGCTCAAGTATAATCTAGGATTACAGGGGCACCCTGCCATGGCTGGCCATGAGATGAATTCTTGATTGGGTTTAGATCTGGGAAATGATTTTCTTTTCTTTTTTTAAAATCTGAGTTAGGTTCTCATTATGTTTTCTAGCTGACCTGGAACTCACACTCACAGAAGTCTACCTGCCTCTGCTTCTAAGTGCTGGGGTTACGGTGTGCATCACCACACCCAGCCTGAAATGATGTAGTTTTGACCAATTTATCTAATCTTCCTCCTGCTGCGGAGGAACGACACAGCCCTTGAGCTCAGCCAGTTCTTCCTTTTCCAGGAATCTTGGCAACTGTGGCAAGACCTGACTGCTGTCAGTCATTCCTGGGACTCGGGAGATGGCCCTGGAAGCCGCCTTGCTCTCTTTCTACTAGTGAACGATTTGTTTTGAATTTCATTTTGGATTTGCATTTTGCAGTGCATACCAGTTGTCTGCAAATCCTGTGGGAGGAAAGCTGAGTATAAATCATGAAGAGGAAGGAAGGATTGGACATCAGGTTACTTGTGGCCCCTTGGAAAGCCACAGGAGGGCCATAGACTTGGGTCTTCATGCCAGCAAAAGAGGAGCAGGAAGGCAGCCTTTGGATTCCTGCACTGACTTGCACCGAGCCCCTCAGCTGTGGGGCACCAGCCTCGTGTGTTTGCTTCTGGGTCTGTGCATTTTGGATTAAATCTGTGCATACACCTGTCACGATTATGGTTTGAAACATCCCTTTGAGCTACCCTTAAATCACGTTTCTCTCAAAAATGACAAAAGCTATCTCCATATGGTCTGTGTGGTATTCGAAGAAGTGCCGAGTGAAGTTAGTAAGGTGTGATTCAGTGGTTTGTGCTGTGTCTGTGAAGTCTGCTCACATTCTCACTCCCCCCACCCCCGGGGTAAAGGTTTGGGAGAGTTTCAAAGAAGTAGGCCTGGTTACTGATCTGATTTGCAGGTTGGTGTGATAATGTGTTAGCGACCCGTTATGAGTGCTGAATTGTGTCCAGGAGTGTGATTACGTAGGACAGTGACAGCTCAGGGTGCTGGCATGACAGGCAGAAGCCCTCACTGTGGAGCTGGAGAAAGGGCTCAGTTAAGAGCACTTGTTGTTCTCCAGGTTCAGTTCCCATCATCGGTGTCAGGTGGCTCAGAGCTTCCTGCAACCCCAGTTCCAGGGCCTCTGGTGCCCTTCGGCCCCTGCTGGCACCTGCAAGCAAGTGATGCACATACCCCCCTCCCCACCTCCCCACGTGTACATAAAAATAAACACTTTTTAAAAAAGACAGTCCTTGCTAGTGGTGCACATAAGCCAATGAGCACACATACACACACATACACATAAAAATAAATAAATAATAAAGGAGTTGAAAAAAATAAATCCTTTCTATGAAGTCTTTTGCAAGAACTCTTATGTAAGAGCTCCAGCAAGGAGGTCTTAGACACCAAGGGGGGAACATTCTAGTCTTAGGTGGTCCTCTGCTAAATGCCCCCTCCAGGGGCAGGAGCTTTGGCCTGTTTTGTGTGTAGGCTAACTTTCTAGTGCCTAGCACAGAATGTACAAGTGATGAATGAGTGAAGGGTGGGCGGGCGGGTGGATGGATGGATCAGTGGGCACAGGGGGTGGCAGATTCCATCAAAGGCTGGGAGGCCAAAGAGACAGGGTGGGGCTGAGAAGAAAAGCCATGCAAAGGCTAATGCTGTTTGGTAAAGGTAGTTAACCTACAGAAGACCTTTCAGGCCTTGTGTCTGGTGCCCCAAGGGATACAAAGAAACCCAGGAACTAACCAACACAGCTCTTTAGGAATGTGTGGTAATGGCTGGCAACAGACTACTGATCAGTGATGGCCCCAAAGCGTGGTGCTCAAGGGGCCAGACATACCTGAACGCTGGTGGGTACATCCTCAGGGTCTCTGCAATCACCATGTCCAGATAGGGCAGACTTTCTTGCAGGTCGCAGTACTCAGGGGCTGGCTGAGGCAGGAAGCAGACAAAAGGAGGTTGTGTTAGAAGGAATCTCACAGCTCTTGGTCTTTTTTCATGAGCTCTGATTCCAACTTCAACAAACATCTCTCTGAAAATCCCACAAGACAAGAAGTCGAGTCCATCCAGATGGCCTCACAGTAGCCACCGGTGTGCTCTGTGTGTTTTATTTCTTGGTGTTTTACATTACTGAAGACAAGTTCAGCCTTGGACTTGGGGATCTTTGTACCATGGAGAGATCTGGTGTGAGGGTTTGTATTGTCAACTTGACAGAAGGGAGAGTCAGCTGGGAGAAGGGCTTGCTTGCAGTGTGTTGCCTTGATAGGGTTAGTTGAGGGGGAGACCCACCCACTGTGGGTGACACCATTCCGTAGGCTGGGATCCTGGCCTGTGGAGCCGGGGAAGCAAGTTGAGCATTGGCATGCTTGCTTTCATTGCTCTCTGACTTCCCCACCATGGGCTGTAACTTGGAACTGAAACCTAAAATAAACCATTTCCCCCTAGGCTTTGTCAGCATTTCCGTCACAGATAGGAAAAGCCACAAAGGCAGACGCTAGGACTACAGTTCCAGTCCCACCTCTCGGGAGCTGATGGCACGGCTAACCACGGCAAGCCCGTGCTCTCGCGTAACCCGCCCAGCGCAGCAAGGTGGCAGCTCTCCCGTCTCAGAGGCTGTCACCTGGATGGTAATTGGTACAGCAGTAAAGCTAAGAGACACACAGAGTCACGGCAGAGAATAAAAGCTTGCAACAGTTAGCAAGGATGAGCAGTTGACACAACCCTCCAAAGCTATTATATACCAGCAAGAAGAGACAGCTCAGACAAAAAGCTGTCAAGGGTATGAAAAGGCAAAGCCCAAGAGGAGGAATACAAGTCGCAACGGGAAAAAAAAAAACCCGCAAAATCGTAATATTCTGTTTCCTGCACATCAGATTAGAAGTTGGAAAAGACTGGTTAAATTTGGGAGATGCAGTTGTCAGGGTTCCTAACATCTGGTGACTCTCAAGGGGAAGACAGATTGGTGTGCGTAGTCACCAGGGTGTGGGTACCCCATGGGTGGGGCAGGGTGTGACCCAGGCACCCCCAGCCTGTCACTGCACTCCGTGTGTGTGTGTGTGTGTGTGTGTGTTGTGTGTGTACTTTCTGTTTGTCAGGTGTTACTGTTCATCTCTGAAATGTTCCCATAGGCTCCTATTTCTCCAGATGGTAGGGAGCATTAATTAGAGCAGTTAGGACCCTTTAAGAGGTGAAGCCTAGTTTCGGGACGTAGGTAACTAGAGGCAGGCCTTGGTTGGGAAAGCCTAGGTCCTGGTCTGTTTCCTGGTCTTATGAGCAAATGCCGCTGAAGCCCCGTCACTCCACGGTGCCGTCACCACTGCAGTGGACCACACTCGCTGAGCCCTCACATGAGAGCAGTCCTTCTAAGTGCTGCTTGTGTCAGGCGCTTTGCCATAGCCAGGGAGAAAAGGAACAAACCCACTGGGTGACAGCCTCGCTCCTTTCAGTTGTGGGGGAGGGCTTTCTTCTCAGCCCCCCTCCTCCGCAGAGCAGCAAGAGGCAGTCCCCAGACCAGGTGCATCCCACAGCAGCCAGTCTCCACGGACCCACCCCAGAGGCTTTGCCCCACTTGCAGGAAAGAGGCTCACAACCAGGAGCGCTCAAGGCCATACTGCCAGGTGGGGCGCCCGCTATAGTCCCCAGATGCGTATCCTGGGACAGCTACAGAGTTACTGGGAAACCGCTGTCAAGGCAGAAAAGCTAGCGGCAGGAGAGGAAGCAGCGGCAGGACCTGGAGTCTTGACACCTATAAGAAATACTTTAGCTAATCTATGATGGTTCGGCCACTCAATAACACGGCCGTTAGGGATGGGTCATCATGCGCCAGGTTGCAGCAAATGTAGGTGGTGGAGCACCCTGTCTGTGAATGCTCGTGAGTTTGGAAGGCAAGGGAGATATTTGTGCTTTGTAATATACAATGTCAGCCACTGCCTGGCCTTCCCAGTGCTTGCCCACCTCCTCTCGGGTCTCTTACTTGGCATCACGTTTCCATCTCCATCCTAGGCCCTTGTGTGTGTGTGTGTGTGTGTGTGTGTGTGTGTGGCTGGTGCTCTGCGGTTGTTGTCTCGAGACTCCTAAGACCCCCGCTGTTAGATTTGCGCTCTGGGGTGAAGTGGGAAAGACCTTGGGTGCTTGTTCGGGGTCTCTGATGGCTGCCCCCTGCCCCCTGCCTCCCAGGCTGCCTCCCTGGAGGAATTCTCAGTTGCCTTCTCTGCCCTGGCCCTTAGACACAACTATGAGAGGATGTGAATGGGGTTCACATATATTGCAGCATCTTGGGGTGACCATGGTGGTCATCTTAGATTCAAGCTGAAGAGCATGGGTGTGTGGCAGGACTGGCCAGAGGGCGCACGGATCCAAGACTCCTGGAAGTCGTGGTCTGCTGTGGGGACTGGGAGGGGGGAGACACCTGGACTGACTGACCCAGACCCTACCCCCAGCCAGGCTTGGGACTGGGGTTCAGGACTCCTGTGAAGGTCTGGACTCCCTCAGCCCAGCCCAGGCCTGAAGAAGCTTGGGGGGTTCTGGGTTCTGGGACACTTTCCCTTCTGCTTTCCGTCCTAAGTAGTTTGGTTTGTGTTTGTGCCCTCTGGTCGTTGAGTTTACAAAGCATGAATTGTGCTACTTCTGTGGTTCTGCATGCACCTTTAGCAACTGGCTTTTATGATATAAAGATGGGTGGGAAAATTCAAGGAAATAATTGAAAATGTAGGTGATGTTTTTCTTTACTAAGGATGACATTGAGTAGAAAGGAAACAGCACCATGGCCAGCGAGAGACCTTGGAAGGAAGGGAGCCGCGCTCCACCCACGGGCTCAGCTGTCCTGCCTTTTGAGTAGAGAGTCCCATGTTTTCATTTTGCTTTAGGCCTCACGAATTGTATAGTCAGCTCTGCAAGACGTGACTAGTTAGTCCAAGGGGACCAGTGTAGAAAACTGGATTGGGATAAAGAAAAAGGAGCCTGGAGTTGATAGTGGGTAAGCCATGATCTGTTGGTGGCCACCCTCTGCTTCGTGGGTTAGTGAGTATAAAATACCGGTTGGTTCAAGAGAGAAAGCAGCACACGTAAAGAGAGAAGCAGAGGCAAAGGGCGGAGACCATTTCCTGGTGCCTCATGGAGTTCTTGGTGCTGTCTGCTCCAGGCAGGCTCCCGCTTGTGGGCCAAGTCAGTGACATTTTGAACCTTCCTCTCTGCAACCACAGGAACCCTAACAAATGCAGGAATGTGAGAGAAAAGAAGAGAGAGAGGTCGGGAGGAAGGGACATGATGACTATACCACAATATAGAGCTCTCTCTCTCTCTCTCTCTCTCTCTCTCTCCTCCCTACCCCCCTCTCCCTTTGAGACAGGGTTTCTCTGTGTAGCCCTGGCTGTCCTGGAACTCATTCTGTAGACCAGGCTGGCCTTGAACTCATAAATCCGCCTGCCTCTGCCTCCCAAGTGCTGGAATTAAAGGCGTGCACCACCACCTCTCTCTCTCTCCCCTCTCTCTCTCTCTCTCTCTCTCTCTCTCTCTCTCTCTCTCACACACACACACACACACACACACACACACACACACATGAATTGTATGTGTGTGAGTGTATGTATGTATGTATGTATGTATGTACGTACGTACGTATGTACGTATTAGATGTAGGAGCTGTTTCTCTGATGGGTAAGTGGTGCTGGCTCCCAACTGAACTTGTGTGATTATAAACTGTCTGGATTTGTTAAAAGGGAGAAGCCCATTAGGTGGTCTAACTGGCACCTTCATTGTAAAAACACCTTCATTGATTCTGTCTCTGCACTAACTTTCCTGCCCCTAAACTGTTGACTCAAGTGCACCTGTGAGCATCACGATGGTCCAGTGTTCTGACTTTGCAGGCACGCGGGCCCACTCTCTGGGGATTTGGTGACCCGTAGTGGGGCCCTCAAGAGCCTTCCTGGAACCTCGAGTGACGCCAGCATAGGAAGAATGAGCACACAAGGTAAATCCTTCATTTGAGTTAAATCCAGGCCAGGCAACGACAGGCAGGGATCTCAGGGACACCAAGGGCATGCGAGGAGCCTGCCAGCAGGGGGCAGCAAGGGGATGGGAAATGGGGACGCCCCAGTTCCCGGCAGGGATGTAGAAATCATGGAGCTTGACTTCACGACAGAGGGGAGACAAACGTGCGAGCCAGGGAGGGCCCTACGAGCCCTGGGTCCTGCCGGGGGTGTGCGCTGAGCACTTTGAACCCAGGGCTCGCACAGCGAACCCCTTAGACAGCCGCTGCGCGTGCTGCCCGAGATGCAGAGTGGCATGGGCTCTGCCCTTTGGGGACCACACGTCTAACAGAGCGTGGCAACGGGCGGGCGTCACTGGTGCTGTAGAGGAGAGGTTGGGGAGGAGCAGCGCTTCTCATTCACCTTGGGAAACCTGCCATTCCCTTACCCAGGCTGTAAGGCCTGTGCCAGGCACCAGAGGTGCACGACCTCACACCAGCTCAGCGCTTTCTTCAGGGAGGAAGTGAGGAAAAGTCAGGAGGAAGCCTGGGTCTTGATGGCTCGCCCGTCTAACCAAGTTAACAACGTGATTAAAATAGAAATAACATCTGTTGGAATTGGTGAGGTGGCTCAGTGGGTAAGTGCTTGCTGAACAAGCTCAAAGGCCCGAGTTCAGATCCCTAACACCGTATAAAAACCAGGAGGGCAGCCTGCTCTGTACCCTAGGAAGGGGACAGAGGTGGAGGAGTCCCGAGCTCACTGACAAGCCAGTCTAGCTGATATGCAAGATCTAGATCTGATGACAACCCCTGTCTCAGAGCGGAAAGGGGCCGGGGCAGCGTGGGTAGAGAATGAGAGAATGCCAGCTACCTCATGTTGACCTCTGACCTCCACATGTGCTAACATGAATAAGAATGCTGATATCACACGCGCGTGCACACACACACACATGCGCGCGCGCGCGCGCGCACACACACACACACACACACACACACACGCAACACACATCTCTCCACATTTAGGAAGAGACAGAGGGACTACACTGAGCTATGACTGGCCCACCCCAGGCCGTTGTCCCAATTTCTAACAGGTGCTTAATATTCGTTAGAATGTCCAGGAAGTGAGGGACAGAGGGTAGGAGATTAAGGAAACGTGAGGTGGAGTCTGTGAGGCCTGGAGGACCAGGATAACTTTGAGAGCTGAGTAGGAATATCCTCTTTCTTCCAGCCAGGCAGCATGTCAGACATCTAAGCTTCAGAAAGACCCTATGAAGTCACTCTGGCTTCTGCAGCCTCCAGACTTGGAAGTAAGGAATCTGAAACCCACCTCTCACCCGTGAAGAAGTCCCACCTGTCCCTCTCCTGGCCAGTCCTTGGGGAGCCACCATGTTCCACAAGTGAAGGACACAGTTATGAGTGGGTCCGGCAACAGCTGTGGGCTTGACCCAGGTGCTGGGGCACCATCAGTGGGTCACCTCGGATGTCCCACAGGGCACCATCAGTGGGTCACCTCGGATGTCCCACAGGGCACCATCAGTGGGTCACCTCGGATGTCCCACAGGGCACCATCAGGGCACCTCGGATGTCCCACAGGGCACCATCAGGGCACCTCGGATGTCCCACAGGGCACCATCAGGGCACGTCGGATGTCCCGCCCCATTCACAGCTAGGGCAAAGGCACGATGAAAATGGCAGCTTCCGGAAACTAACAAATGGTGTTTCTGATGGGATACACCCACGGGCAAGACTCCTACAGAAGAGGTGTCTGTCTTCAGTAAGGAGTGTTAGTAAGAGAGTGATTCCCAAGGCTTATTAAAGTCCTGTCAACTGGGATTTGCTTTATAAAATGAATTTCTGTGCTCCTAGAAAGGAGAAAATTAAATATCAGGAAAATGGAAGTTTAAAAAGTAGGTGGGACCTCCCTGGTGTTTACACACACACACACACACACACACACACACACACACGCGCGCGCGCGCGCGCGCACGCACGCACGCACGCACGCACGCACACGCACACGCACACGCACATGAGGATCCCTTGATTTTCAGAGGGATTTTCATTTATGTTTGGTCTTCACTGGACAGTAAATTCTAGCCTTATTTTATTTTTGGCCTCTTTTTAAAAATTAATTTATTTCTTACTTTTTGTTCATGGGCGTTTTGACTGAATGTATGTCTGTGTGAGGGCACCGGAGTCTCTAGAACTGGAGTCACGGACGTGTGAACTGTCACATGAGTGCTGGGAATTGAACCTGGGTCCTCTGGAAGAGCAGCCAGTGCTCTTAACCACTGAACCATCCATCTCTCCAGCCCTGATTTTGGGCCTCTTAGTTTTTTTTTTTGTTTGTTTGTTTTTTTTTAACATTTGCTTTTTTATGTGTATGTTTTGCCGGATGTGTACCTTGTATGTGCTTGATGCCCGATGAGTTCAGGGAAAGGTGTCGGATCTCCTGGAACTGGAGTTATGGGGGTGCTGGGAATTGAACCAGGTGCTCTAGCACAGCTCCCGCAGGGGCTCTTAACCCCTGAGCCATTCCTCCAGCTCCCTGTGTTGAACTTAGTAAGCACTGTTTTGTTTTATTTCCTTTTTAGAGCTAGGGTCTTTTGCCTTGTAGCCCTAGGTGGCCATGAACTTGTGGTCCTCCTGCCTCAGTGCTGGTATTCCCAAGTGCTGGGATTACAGGTTTGTGTCACCACACCCAGGTATATTGACACATCTTTTAAGTAGGAAACAATATTTCCCTTTCCGGGTAGCCTTATGTTTCTACATTTAGACTTTTTACCCTTTCCCCATCCGTTACATTTAGGTTTTTGTGTATGAGTGTATTAAGTGTTATCCTGTTCTTTGAAAGCTACACACACACACACACACACACACACACACACTTACTCCTAGACCAACACAAAGCCACACACTAGCTGTGTGCACAGATGTGACCTGGGGTGTAAACGAAAATAAGGACTCTGATTTACAGAGACTTTTCTCCTGTAGATTCAGGGACCTAATGGAAACTAAAATTTTCTTGTTTTGTCAATGGAAATTAAAATGGCTGGCTCCGACTGTTCCTCTCCAGCAGCGCCACATGATATTGATAATCCCACACACACACCTGCTGTGGCTACTCCTGTGTCGTACAAACAGAGCCTAGTGCTGGCTCCTTTCTCTCTAGAAGCAGGGAATTAGAAATCTTCTAAGTGTAGGGACAGATGGGGGAAATGCAGACACAGGAAGGAAAGGGTCTCAAGCACCTGAACTCCCCAGGGAGCACAGCACAGCAGGAAAGGGATCTGTGGAAACTGTGATCACCTCAGCCCTGCCCCTTGACCGCAAACTGAGGCGCAAACCCCCCCTTGAGGCACATGGCCTGGCTCCACCCTGTTTGTACTGGCTGGTTCGAGTGATATAAGTTAGAGTCACCAGAGAAGGAGGAGGAGCCTCCGCTGAGGAAGTGCGTCTATGACATCCAGCTGTAAGGCATTTTCTCAGTTAGGGATCAAGCGGGGAGGGCTCAGCCCAAGGTGGGTGCGGCCATCCCTGGGCTGGCAGTCCTGGGTTCTGGAAGAAGGCTGGCTGAGCAAGCCAGGGGAAGTAAGCCAGTAAGCAGCACCCCTCCACGGCCTCTGCATCAGCTCCCGCCTCCAGGTTCCTGCCCTGCTTGAGTTCTGTCCTGACTTCCTTTAGTGATGAATAGCAGTGTGGAAGTGTAAGTTGAATAAACCCTTTCCTTCCCAGCTTGATTCTTGGTTATGGTGTTTGATCACAGCAATAGTAACCCTGACTAAGACACTGCCAGTCCTGGGGTCTCCCTGCCTGGCCTGGGGTCTCACTGGCTTCCTCTAACTTCTCCCAACTGAGGGTTCATCTCTGAGATTTCATAGGAGTTTATTCAGTGGGTTCCTGTCATCTGTTTCAGACTTTGAGTGAGAAGCCACAGGGTCTGGATGTGGGACCTAGGTGTGTGTGTGTGTGTGTGTGTGTGTGTGTGTGCTCATTCATGCACACACTCTTAAGTTCCCTGGCTTATGTAGCAAAACTCCGAAAGCACTGTGTGCTAGTTTTAGAGAATTTGGCAGTTAGAAGCAGAAATACATTCATAGCTTAGAGGAAGCCATGAGGAGCGTGTACATGGCATCTATTTATATCCACATTAAAAGAAAAAAGCCAGAATTCATTTCACACAAACAAAGGGATTATTTCAGGTGTGCCTGGACTCAGAGTCCCAGGCCATTAAGGGATTAGCTGAGGGGACAGACGAAAGAAGATATAACACTTGTACAGGCATATTCACACCCATCCGCATACCACACCCCCACATACACCCACACACACCACATACCACACACACATACATACACAAACCACATACCACAAACACATACACACACATACACACACACCACATACCACAAACACATACACACACACCACATACCACAAACACATACACACACACCACATACCACAAACACATACACACACACCACATACCACAAACACATACATATACCACATACACACATATACCACATACCACAAACATACATATACATACATACTACATACCACACACACACCACATATACACATACACACATGCCACACATACCACACATAGACATACACACCATATACACACACACCACATACCGCACATGTACCACACATACCACATACATACACTATATACCACACACACATATACACATCACATATGTATCACAAACACACCACATACCTACACCACATACACATGCACACATACCATATACATACACATCATACCACACAAGCACCACATACATACACCATATAGCACACACATACACATACACACACATACCACATACTACACACACATACCATACCACACATACACATACTGCACACACATACATACCACATACCATTCACACACATACCACAGACACATACATATACCAAATACCACACACACATATACATACACCAAATACCATACACATACCACATACCATTCACACACATACCACAGACACATACATATACCAAATACCACACACACATATACATACACCAAATACCATACACATACCACATACCACACACACACATACCACATACCACACATGACACACACACATCACATACATACACTACATACTATACACACATATATACATACCACATATGTATCACACATACACACACCACACACCTACACCACATATCACACATACACCATATACATACACATCATACCACACAAGCACTACATACACCACATACCACACACATACACATACACACATACCACATACATACACCACATACTACACATACATACCATACCACACATATGCATACTGCACACACACATATACCACATTCATGCACACACCTCATACATGTGTGCACATGCACATTTGAATAAACATGTAATGTCATCATCACCACCACCACCCTCATCCCTGTCTGCCTAAGGCCTCAGGTTGACCGTCATCAGCTGTGCCATCCCTCTGTATGGATCTTGCCTTTAGAGAATAAACCTAGGATTTCACCCTGTGAGGTTCCGTTCTGCTCACCAGAGATCCCGTGTCTGTGTACCATTCTGCCCTCAGAACTGCCCTGAGAGCGGCAGGGCAGCCTTTGCTGTGCGTCTTGTAATGGATCTCCCTCTTTCCAGAGTCCCAGAGGCTATGTGTCCTGTTCCAGGCCACTCGGCTGAAGCAGACTTGAGACTGCGTCCAGGTCTTGGATGCCAAGCCTTTTCCTTTTGCTCTACCACCCACCTCGGCCTTCTTCCCCTCCTCCACCAAGACAGAACATTCCAGAACTCTGTAGTGCTCTGTTCCCCACTCCTGCCCCAGCCATTTCAGAAGTACCTGACACAGAACACGGGAATGGCTTGGCCTCCCCCTCACAGCTTTTATCAATGGCATGTTAATGAGCAGGCTCCGTGTCTGCCGCCTCTCGCTTAGGATTGTCTGTGATCTGTCCACGTTGAGTGTAGCTGTAGTTGTAACACCCCCTCGGCCTCTTGCGGTTTCTTTTGTGCTCAGGATGGAACCCAGGGCGTTGCACATACTACTTGGGGATGCTGCCACCAAGACACTCTCGAGTGTGCCGCCATTGCCATGGATACATAACCGCAGTTCCCTTCTTTCCCTTGTGGGTGACCCCCAGTTTGGAGGCCACCATGAACAAAGCCGATATGAACAGTCTTACCTATGGTTTGGGGTGAGCTTGTACACAGGTTCCTGGGGTATGAGTCCAGGGATAGTCTGCAGGGTCCTAAATATGTGTGGGCTCAGCTGCAGTAGATATTTCAAACTGTCTTACAAATGGTTTGTGATGCCTGAAATTTTGAGGATGGATCCTTAGCAAAGGAGCAAGTTAACATCTTAGTTTTCCCTGTTTGTCCCAGCGTCGTGTTTTCCCTCATGTCTTCCCTCGATCCATCCTGACAGTCTGAGGTCTAGCCGTTTGACCTATCCTGGGAAGGGGCCGAGGTAACAAACTAGGGTGCTGTTTTGGGAGTTGAACGTTTATTAGACTAGCGTGTACCTTGGGGTGCTATAGGGGGAGATGGAAACAAATAAGACATATCTAAAGAAAAAAAGCATTTTTTAAAAAATTATCAAATGCACTGCAAGTACTCATGAGCCAAAGTGCATCCTGGCATCAAGCAAATTTACGTTTTTGAACTAGCTGCTGTTTTATAATATTTAGCATTCTGTCCTCTCCGTTAGCGTGAATCGCTCCGAGCTGATTGTATTCGATGCTTAGAGAAATAAGCCCTTTTGTAAATGATCGTTAAATCACCCAGCCTGCTCTCTGGAAGTGGAGAAAGAGTGGACTGCATTTAATTTGCAGGGAAAATGTATTTATTCACTCATTGCACAGATAGACATTGCTTAGCAGCCTGTGGGAGTGGGGAGGGGGGAGAGGGGGAGATAAGATGCGATCCCAGAGCATATGGAATTCATTGTGTGTCGTGGAAGCCATTCATTTGTTCATGCAAAGATTTATTGTTCTGGCGGGGCCACTGATGGCTTCTGAAGAGTGGAGGTAACACACTGAAAATGGTATTTTTGTGATCTGACAAGGACGGGAAGAATAGATGGAGCAGGAGGAGCAGGGAAACAAGGAGCTCCAGGCGCAGCCTGAGAGTGTGAGCTAGGCACCTCCATCTTGGTGATAGGAATGGGTGGGGCCACCCCAAGGCATCCAGATTCAATTGGCGTTGTTTTCCAATCTCCCCAAGGGATTCTCCTGTGTAGCCTGGGCATTGAGATCACTGTTATGAAGGAATTGTTGAGGGGAGGGGAGGCTTGGGACATAAAGGGCCACAGGGAAGGGTCCACAGGCTTCGCTGCTGGTGACTGAGAGAAAGATGGAAACAGGATCCAGGGTGGAGGAGGCTCTTGGTCCTGAAGATCTGCGTTAGGGCCCCGCCCCATCCCGCCCCACCCCCTAGGGGCAGCAGCTCCTGCCTGGAAGTGGGAAGATAAAGCACTCACAAAAGGGTCTGTGCCTTTGGGGACTAAGAGAAAGAAAAGCAGAGGGACTGGACCTTCACTACTGCCCAGTGCAAGTGGCCGGGTCACTAGAAAGTAAGGGACTCTGAACAGCATCTCAGACTGCTGTGATCTGGCTCTAAACTGCCTCGACAGTCCACGCCTTAGAGGCTCACCCAGGAAAGCAGCAGCCCTGTGCTTCCTGGAAGCTGTGGGGGTGCAGGAGGTGGGGCTTAGGGTGAGGCCATCCAGTGGTTGGAAGGTTGACCTTGAAGGGGATAGCAGGAGGCCAGACCATCCCTCTTCTGTTAGCATCTCAGCCATGGGTTGAAGGCCTCACTCTGCCGAATCCTGCCTGTTCCAGGCAACAAAGGCCCACAACCAAGACTGTGACCCTCCCAACTGCGAGCCCAGACAACCTGTCTTCTCTTTACTAGTTGACCACCTTGAGTATTTGTGATGAGTACATGGGTCGCCCCTCATCAAGGGCTAGGGTCAGGACTATGGAAGGCTAGTGCATTGCCAGCTAGGGCAGGAGAGGGGCCAGAACAGACACCAGTGAACAGACAGGAGGGAACAGAAAAGCGAGCTACAGGGAGGAATGTGGAGCTCGCGCACTGTGTCCTATGTGCTGAAAGGACTGCGAACAGACCGAATGTGGGGGACAAGAGTGTCTGCAGGTCACGTATGCAGCAGGGAAATGCTGTGTCGCATTAGCAGATGTTCCTTTGTCAATGGGTTGGTGACCCCAAGGTGCCTCCACCTCTGAGGTGGTCGGATGTTCCAGGGCCATACCTCATCTCAACGACAGCTCTGTGACCCTAGTATATTTTAGTCACTCTGACAGACCAAGTAAATGCCACGAGAAGGCGGAGTGGCCCACGATTTACCGTCCACCCACCCCTACTTCCTGTGTGCTTTTTGTTGATAATCTACCCTGAGAGTCAGAGTAGGTCACTCTCTGTTTGGAGAAATGGTAAACAAAGATAAGAGCTCTGAGCACTGGAACTTATATTTTATCCACTTGGCCTAAAAGCCACTGCCTGTTAAATTTAGACAGCTGGTCCCAGACCCCTCCCGCCCTCCTGCTTCCTGCCCCCTCTCTGCCACCATGCCCAGAGCATGCTCTCTGCTGGCTGTAGACTATATGATATATGCACAGAGCTTGGGCCAGAGTCAGGCTGTCTGGATGTTTATCAAAATGTATCCGTGGAGGGCCTGGGAGACAAGAGACATTTCCTCTGGTCTCGGCTCAGTTCAGCAGTGTAGCTGCAGCAGCCAAAGGCTGCCCAAATATTTACCCAAACACCCGCCCAGGCAGGGCTCCTGGGCTTCTGTCTCACACTGTCGTAGGTGGGCCTTGTCCCACAGGGTGTCACAGCGTTTCCAGCAGACCATCTTAGGCTTGTTTGCAAGGTCACCTTCCACCTGCCGGGATTCTATCATAGATGGTTCTCCCACCCACGTGCTGTAAATCCCTTTGCAATCAACTCTAAGATCCAGAGAAATCCTTCTTGTTGACCTGGAGTTGTGTTGCTTTGAAGATGATTTCAAACAAATGAGCCATTGTCTGGGCTCAGAATTTTCTGGAAAAAAAAACCTCCACTGTGATGAGATAGGATCCCCTACGTACGTACACACACACACACACACACACACACACACACATCCCTATTGTCCACTCAGTCTGTTTTCAAAGGTCAGGGTATAAGTGGGGAGGAGCATCAAGTCCAAGCTAGGTGGGGGAAATGCTTTTTTCCATTAAGATTAACCCTTGTTTGTCCAAGAGTGATATCCAGAGGCTCAAATAGTATCGGGACCAGATTTTAAAAATCATTGAGAATTGAGGCTCTTTTTATTTACTCACTTTGATTTTGTATGTGTGTGTGTGTGTGTGTGTGTGTGTGTGTGTGTGTATGAATGTAATGAATATATGCTTGTGTCCGCCTGGCTGTTTATTCATCGAGTGCATTCACTTGCATGCAGTGCCTGTAAAGGCCAGAAGAGAGCGCTAGATGCCCCTGACACTGGAGTTATAAGCCACTCTGGGCATGCTGGGAACTAAAACCCGATTCCCTACAAGAACAGTATGTGCTTTTAACTGCTGCACGATCCCTCCAGCCCCTACAGATATTTTTGCGCACCAGCTCAGGAGAAAAGAGTTAGGCACCAGTGTTCTTGCTGGCACCGGGTACCAGTCACGAGGCACTTCAAAGAAAACACAAGAGGAAATCCCCAGGTTCTAGAAATGTAACCCTGCCGAGAGGAACCACAGGCCAGACAGGTGAAATAGCTCAAAGTGCTCAGCAAATGAGGGGCAGAGGCAGCTCCAGGGCACAGGCCAATAGGAGGAGGCTCCAGCAGTCCAGTCAGGGAAGCTCAGGTCCTGCAGGAAATCCTGTGGTTAGATAGAGCCCCAAGACCCACCACCATCTTGGAGCTGGTGGCCTGACCAGGTCACCATAGAGAACCAACAGAGGAGCCCAGATCGGTGGAACAAAAGAACTGATTCTTAAGAGCTGGCATCTAGGCAGGCCAGAAGGAGACAGCGGGAGGCAAGTTGCGTGCCCAGCAGCAAGCTGGGAGGAGACTTGGATCCGGCCCAGCAGAGCTGAGGAGGTAATTTGGAGCCCAGTAGCGGAAACCTTCCAGTTTCCACCTCAGGAGCGTGGACGCCCTCTGCGACAGCAGTGCCAAACACCAGGCTCACAGGAGCTTCAAACACCAACCAGTAACAGCAAGACCAACTAACTCCAGAGATAAACAAATGGCAAAAGGCAAATGTAGGAACGTTACTAACAGAAATCAAGGCAATATGGCAGCATCTGAACCCAATTCTCCAACCACAGCAAGTCCTGGATACCCCAACACACCAGAAAAACAAGATTTGGATTTTAAAGCACTGGTCATGATGCTGCTAGAGGAACACAAAAAAGACATAAACAAATCTCTTAAAGAAATGCAGGGGAACATGAATAGGTTAGGAGCCCTTACAATGGAAACACAAAAATCACTTAAAGAATTCCAGGAGAATATGGGTCAATAGACAGAAGCCAATAAAGAGGAAACAACAACAACAACAACAAAAAAGTACTTAAAGAAATGCAGGAGAAATTGAGTCAACAGACAGAAGTCATGAAAGAGGAAACACAAAAATCTCTTAAAGAAGAAACACAAAAATCTTATAAAGAATTGCAGGAAAACACAAACAAACAAGTGAAGGAACTGAGCAAAACCATCCAGGATCTAAACACAGAGGTAGAAACAACTAAGAAATCACAAAGGGAGACAACTTTGGAGATAGAAAACCTTGAGAAGAAATCAGGGGTCGTAGATGCAAATATCAACAACAGAATACAAGAGATAGAAGAATCTCAGATGCTGAAGATAGCATAGAAACCATTGACTCCACAGTCAAAGAAAATGCAAAATGCAAAAGGCTTGTAACCCAAAACATCCAGAAAATCCAGGACACAATGAGAAGACCAAACCTAAGGATTATAGGTATAGATGAGAGTGAAGATCTACAATTTAAAGGGCCAGCAAATATCTTCAACAAAATTATGGAAGAAAACTTCCCTAACCTAAAGAGAGAGAGATGCTCATGAATATACAAGAAGCCTACAGAAATCCAAACAGACTGGACCAGAACAGAAATACCTCCTGTCACATAACAATCAAAACCCCAACATACTAAACAAAGAAAGAATATTAAAGGCAGTAAGAGAAAAAGGCCAAGTAACATATAAAGGAAGACCTATCAGAATCATACCAGACTTCTCACCAGAGACCATGAAAGCTAGAAGATCCTGGGTAGATCTCATGCAGACTCTAAGAGAACACAAATGTCAGCCAAGACTACTATACCCAGCAAAACTCTCAATCAAAGTAGATGGAGAAATCAAAATATTCCATGACAAGACCAAATTTACACAATATCTTTCCACTAGCCCAACCCTACAAAGGATAATAGGAGGAAAACTCCAATACAAGGAGGGAAACTACACCCTAGAAAAAGCAAGATAGTTTGAGATAACCACTCAAAAACAAAAATAACATCAAAAATGGCAGGAAGAAATAATCACTATTCCTTAATATCTCTTAACATCAATGGACTCATTTCCCCAATAAAAAGACATAGACTAACAGACTGGATATGGATACAGGACCCTACATTTTGCTGCATATAGGAAACACACCTAAGGGTCAAAGACAGCCTTAGAGTAAAAGGCTGGAAGACAATTTTACAAGCAAATGGTCTCAGGAAGCAAGCTGGAATAGCCATTCTAATATCAGATAAAATTGACTCTCAACCTAAAGTCATCAAAAGAGACACAGAAGGTCACTTCTTGCTAGTCAAAGGAAAAATACACCAAGAAGAACTCACAATTCTGAACATCTATGCTCCAAATGCAACGGCACCCTCATTTGTAAAAGAAACTTTACTAAAGCTCAAAGCACACATTGCACCTAACACAATAATTGTGGGGAACCTCAATACTCCACTATCCTCAATGGACTGCTCAGGAAAACAGAAACTAAACAGAGACACAGGGAAACTTATTGAAGCTTTGAACCAATTGGATTTACACACACACACACACACACACACACACACACACACATATATATAAACATTTCATCCTAAAGCAAAAGAATATACCTTTTTCTCAGCACCTCATGGTACCTTCTCCAAAATCGACCATATAATTGGTCACAAGACAGACCTCAACAAATATAAGATTGAACTAATCCCATGCCTCCTATCAGATAATCATGGAGTAAGAGTGGTCTTCAATAGCAACAAAAACAACAGAAAGTCCACATGCACATGGAGGCTGAACAATATTCTACTCAATGATACCTTAGTCAAGGAAGAAATAAAGAAAGAAATCAAAGACTTTTTAGAATTTAATGAAAATGAAGGCACAACATACCCAAATCTATGGGACACAATGAAAGCAGGGCTAAGAGGAAAACTCATAGCCTTGAGTGCCTCCAAAAAGAAACAGGAGAGAGCATATACTAGCAACTTAATGGCACACCTGAAAGCTCTGGAACAAAAAGAAGCTAATTCACCCAGGAGGAGTAGAAGACAGGAAATCATCAAACTCAGGGCTGAAATCAACCAACTTGAAACAGAGAACCATACAAAGAATCAACAAAACCAGGAGCTGGTTCTTTGAGAAAATCAACAAGATAGATAAACCCGTAGCCAGACTAACCAAAGGGCACAGAGACAGTATCCAAATTAACAAAATTAGAAATGAAAAGGGAGCCAGGCGTGGGTGGCACATGCCTTTAATCCCAGCACTTGGGAGGCAGAGGCAGGCGGATTTCTGAGTTCGAGGCTAGCCTGGTCTACAGAATGAGTTCCAGGACAGCCCAAGCTATACAGAGAAACCCTGTCTCAAAACAAACAAACAAACAAACAAACGAAATGAAAAGGGAAATATAACAACAGAAACAGTAAATTCAAAAAATCATCAGATCCTACTACAAAAGCCTATACTCAACACAACTTGAGAATCTGGAGGAAATGGACAATTTCCTAGACAGATACCAAATACCAAAATTAAATCAGGGTCAAATAGATCGTCTAAACAGTCCCATAACCCCCAAAGAAATATAAAGTGTCATAGAAAATCTTCCAACCAAAAAAAGCACAGGACCAGATGGTTTTAGTGCAGAATTCTATCAGACTTTCAAAGAAGACCTAATACCAATACTCTTCAAACTATTCCACAAAATAGAAACAGAAAGAACACTACCCAACTCATTCTACGAAGCCACAATTATGCTGATACCAAAACCACACAAAGGTCCAACTAAGAAAGAGAACTTCAGACCTTATGAACATCAATGCAAAAATACTCAATAAAATTCTTGCCAACCAAATCCAAGAACACATCAAAACGATCATTCACCATGATCAAGTTGGCTTCATCCCAGGGATGCAGGGATGATTCAATATATGGAAATCCATCAATGTAATCCACTACATAAACAAACTCAAAGAAAAAAACCACATGGTTATCTCATTGGATGCTGAAAAATCATTTGACAAAATTCAGCATCCTTTCATGCTAAAAGTCTTGGAAAGAACAGGAATTCAAGGCCCATACCTAAACATAGTAAAAGCAATTTACAGCAGACTGGTAGCCAACATCAAAGTAAATGGAGAGAACCTTGAAGCAATCCCACTAAAATCAGGGTCTAGACAAGGCTGCCCTCTCTCACCATATCTTTTCAGTATAGTACTTGAGGTACTAGCTAGAGCAATTCGACAACATAAGGAAGTCAAAGGGGTACAAATTGGAAAGGAAGAAGTCAAACTATCACTATTTGCAGATGATATGATAGCATACTTAAGTGACCCAAAAAACTCTGCCAGAGAACTCCTATAGCTGATAAACAACTTCAGCAAAGTGGCTGGTTATAAAACCAACTCAAGCAAATCAGTAGCCTTCCTATACTCAAAAGATAAGCAGGCGGAGAAAGAAATTAGGGAAATGACACCCTTCACAATAGCCACAAACAATATAAAGTATCTTGGTGTGACTCTAACCAAACAAGTGAAAGATTTGTATGACAAGAACTTCAGGTCTCTGAAGAAGGAAATGGAAGAAGACCTCAGAAAATGGAAATATCTTCCATGCTCATGGGTTGGCAGGATTAATATAGTTAAAATGGCAATCTTGCCAAAAGCAATATACAGATTCAACACAATCCCCATCAAAATCCCAACTCAGTTCTTCATAGAGTTAGAAAGAGCAATTCTCAAATTCATCTGGAATAACAAAAAAAACCCAGGATAGCTAAACCTATTATCAACAGTAAAAGAACTTCTGGGGGGAATCAGTATCCCGGACCTCAAGCAATACTACAGAGCAGTAGTGTTAAAAACTGCATGGTATTGGTACAGCGACAGGGAGGTGGATCAATGGAATAGGATTGAAGACCCAGCATTGAACCCACACATCTATGGCCAATTGATCTTCGACAAAGGAGCTGAAAACATCCAGTGGAAAAAAAGATAGCCTTTTCAACAAATGGTGCTGGCTCAACTGGAGATCAACATGCAGAAGAATGAGAATTGATCCACTCTTATCTCCTTGTACTAAGCTCAACTCCATGTGGATCAAGGACCTCCATGATAAAACCAGACACACTAAAACTAATAGAAAAGAAACTGGGGAAGACCCTTGAGGACATTGGCTCAGGGGGAAAGTTCCTGAACAGAACACCAATAGCTTATGCTCTAAGATCAAGAAAAGACAAATGGGACCTCATAAAATTACAAAGTTTCTGTAAGGCAAAAGCCACTGTCAAAAGGACAAATCGGCAACCAACAAATTGGGAAAAGATCTTCACCAACCCTACATCTGACAGAGGGCTAATATCCAATGTATACAAAGAACTCAAGAAGTTAGACTCTAGAGAGGCAAATAACCCTATCAAAAAATGGGGTACAGAGCTAAACAAAGACTTTTCACCTGAAGAACTTTGGATGGCTGAGAAGCACCTTAAGAAATGTTCAACATCATTAGTCATTAGGGAAATGCAAATCAAAACAACCCTGAGATTTCACCTCACACCAGTCAGAATGGCTAAGATTAAAAACTCAGGAAACAGCAGGTGTTAGCGAGGATGTAGAGAAAGAGGAACACTCCTCCATTGCTGGTGGGATTGCAAGCTGGTACAACCACTCTGGAAATCAGTCTGGCGGTTCCTCAGAAAACTACACACAATACTTCCGGAGGACTCTGCCATACCACTCCTGGGCATATACCCAGAAGATTCCCCAGCATGCAATAAGGATACATGCTCCACTATGTTCATAGCAGCCTTATTTATAATAGCCAGAAGCTGGAAATAACCCAGATGTCCCTCAATGGAGGAATGGATACAAAAAAAAATGTGGTATATATACACAATGGAGTACTATTCAGCCATTAGAAACAATGAACTCATGAAATTCTTAGACAAATGGATGGAGCTGGAGAACGTCATACTAAGTGAGGTAACCCAGTCTCAAAAGAATACCCATGGTATGCACTCACTGATAAGTGGATATTAGCCTAGAATCTTGGGACACCAAAGACACAATCCACATACCAAATGATGTCCGACAAGAAGGAAGGAGTGGACCCTGGTTCTGGAAGGGCTCAATGCATCAGTGTAGGGGAATACCAGAACAGGGAAGTGAGAAGGTGTGGATGGGGGAACAGGGGAGGGAATAGGGCATGTGGGACCTTTGAGGGGCGGGGAATCAGGAAAAGGGAAATGCAATGTAAATCAAGAATATATCCAATAAAAAAAAAGAAGACACAGCCTTGCTGGAGGAAGTACGTCACTGGGGGTGGGCGGGCTTTGAGGGCCCTAGGCTTGCGCCCTATGTGCAATCGAGAGGGCATCTCACAGCTTCCGGCTGCCGAGCCTCCTCGCTATTATGGACTCTTCCTCTGGAACTGTAAGCCACAATCAACTGCAAGTTGTGTCTGGTTATGGTATTTTTTTTATCACAGCAAATTTCACACAGAAAAGTAACGGATATATCCTCCCAGCGGCTACCCATGTCACGCAGGAGGGGACGGAGGCGCCGGAGCTTAGGTGGCAATGGGAACGCGGAGGCCGAACCTAGGGCTGTTCCCACGGGTCCATGATGCTTACTCCCTCCTGTGACACTGTGGCCTGTCCCCTTTCCACCTGGTGCTACTTTAGGTTTTTCTCTGCAGCTGGTGGCTCTCATGAGACGCACTTCTTGCCAAGGGTGGCCTCTGCAACAGCAAAACTCAGAGCAGAAAGGCCCCGGGAGAAGGATGGCAAGAATCTCCCTCCTATGCCACGCCCCTTCTCCAGCTGGAAGTGAAACAGAATGATGCTTATGGGGAGAGGGGTGGGGCTTTTTTGTTTGTTTGTTTTGTTTTTGTTTGTTTAAATTAATTTGGTATGGGGATTTAATCAGGGACAGAACCTGTCTCGGAGTCTTATTTTCCACAGACCATAGTTTAGTAATTGCTCAAAGTAGCCGCTCCACGCATTCAGTCTCCCCACTTCCGGCTGAGGCCAGCAGCTCTGCAGAGAGACTCCTACCAGCCTCTCCAGAGGGGCTGTGGCCCCTCCACTCCCGGTGGCATGAGCCACAGAAGATGTGGAGGTCACAGTGGGCTCTGAGGGAGATACAGGTTCTTCGTGCACTCTCCTGCTTCTCCCTCTCATGATCCTCCCAGGGAGCACTGCAGGAGGAGCACAGAGGCCCCGGGGCTCTGCAGGAGGGTGAAGGGGGGGGGCACAGAGGCTCCACGGCTCTGTATCTTTCATGGCGAGGGAAAGGTCTTCCCTCTCTGTTCTCAATGCCCTGAGCAAAGCCCCTCCTCTTTTTCTGAGCCACCTGACCCTGTGGCATCCACGGATTCACACAAAAGACACACTACCTGACCTCTTTAGAGCCTTCCACCAGCCCCAGCTCTGGGTCTTGCTCTAGGAACCGTCTTTTGGCTTTCTTGTCTCTGTTGCCTGGGCTGTTCCTATGTGGGAAAAGCCCCAAAGGGATGGCTGTGGCCCCATGAGAACACGTCGCCCCTCAGTCACACGTGGCAGGAGATCCTCACTCAGTTCATGTGTTTATTTCAGTGATGGATTCTTTCAGAAATAAACCCTTTTCCCTAATAAGAACGTTGCCTGCCTCACAAGGATCCATTTAGCTTCCCGCGGGACCCCCTGAGGTCCGTGGGCGGCCTTCCCTGTGGCTGAGCGCTGGCTGTGTGTGCTCTGCACCCAGCACTGCGGGGAGTGGGGAGATGGGCCAGTGCACAGTCCCTGGGGCCAAGGGCATAGGGACCTTCTAGTGGATGTCTGGAAGTGAGAGCCCGCGGCTTTCTTGGGGACACTGTGAAGGTCAGGATCCGCCTTGGGTGGAGGTGGGGACATCGGAAAGCCTTCCTCGGAGAACAGGAGCCTGATGCTGAAGCAATTTTCCAAATGCATTTGTGTTCTCTCACACAGAAACAATAAAAGCAGTTAAACAAGGTTTTGGAACAGCGCTGAACCGCGTTCCGTTGCCGCGGCGTGTTTACTGCGGTTTTATTGGCACACGCTCTTCTGTGGTTTCTGCCTCACTTGAGCCTGGTCCCAGCCCAGAGACGGCGGTGGAGGCCTGTGTTAATGAGGGCAATTTGTTTTGGCTGGGGATCTCGGAGTCTTGTGTTTCGTTTGTCTCTATGCCTGCTGCTCTGGTTCCGGGCCTCGAACACACATGGATGCCTGGCTCGTCACCCTACAGTCTCAGTGCACCCTACCCCACACAGGGGCAAGGCTGTCCAGAGGGACTTAGCATGAAGTGGCTGAGAGGGTGAGTCCCTCGAGGTATCCGAGGTGGGGAGGGCCACCCTGCTGTGGATTCCGCTCCCTCGGGATCATTGACTAGGCAGCCTCAAGCAGAAGGCAAGTGTATGGCCACAGACAGACACTGAGGAGGGGAGGTGGTAAAGAGGGTAGGGAAGGAAGATCGTGTGTGTGTGTGTGTGTGTGTGTGTGTGTGTGTGTGTGTGTTGGAGGTGGGAGGGCCAGGAAGCGGTGGGCACAGCTGAACTGGAGCCCTTTAGGGACCAACCTAGGAGGTCTTAGGGGTCAGAACAGGATGTAGGGTGAATTTGGGGAGAGCACAGCCGTGAGTCGCGGCCGGGATGCAGGTCTGTGGGACTGGCTGCTGCATGGCCCCGAGCTGATCTGGACAGCTCAGACCTGGCTGCTGAGGTGGCAAACGAAAGCCGGACACCACCTGCACCACAAGCTGGGAGACCTTACAGGTGTCTGCGGGCCACCCTTCAGAACCTTGGTCCTGAACAAGGGGCGGGGAGGCGTGCTCTACTGAGGAGAGAGCTGGGCTGGGCAGAGTGGGAGCCGAGCCAGTGACGTCATTTATTTGAAAGGGAAATTCTAGGTCCTCAGAGTTCTGTGGGTGACTGTCACCTGTGCCACGTATAAAGGGAGTTGTAGTTTCTAGATAAGGGATGGAGGTCGGGATTTATGGGTAAGGTCTGTAGGACAGATGGTGGCATCTGGCCAAAGGGGAGTGGGATTTATGGCACGGAGAGAATAAAAGCTGAACTTTGACTCTAAGACCTGTCGGGGACAAACGAAAGACACCGGAGAGAAGAGGCCAGGGAGCGACCCATGGCAGGCGCTTCATGAGACGGATGTAAACCAGGCGGACAGAGTGAGGGGCCCTCTTGGGACTAGGGTCTTAGGAGCCGGGGAGGGTGAAGATGGGTAGGAGAGCCCAGGACTGTGCTCTTGAATGTGGAGCTCTGGCCGGGAAAAGGGAAGATGCTGTGCACTCTGCTCTCCGCCCCCCCCCATCCCCCGCTGCAGAAGCCACTGCGGAGACCAGATGGGACCTCTCTCTCTGGACCTGGCACAATGCATGAAACAGACTGCTCTGGCTGGTGAGTGCTGGTCCCAGTTAGCCCAGGGCTGGGCAGCCCTTTTGGAAGGGGAGTCCTGCAGCCCTGGTCTAACAGTGTGCTTAGCCGCACAGAGCTGCTTTCCTTAGCCTTGGACCTCAACCCTCCCTGAGAATGGCGGGGTCCTCTGGCGTGGAGTTCCACCGTGTTGTCTTCCGAGTCTAATCTGTCGTGGTTGGGGAGCGCCCCAGCCCCGTTTGCTGATCCTCTGTCACCTCAGCTAGCACAGCTTCTTCTCAAAGGATTTTCCCCGGGAACAACAGGATCAACCCTTGAGAAGTCTAGCCAGACATGTGACTCTGTTTGGAAAGTAGTGGAAACATCACACTAAATACTGCCTTTATTTCTACTAAGGACCTGCAGGGCGAGAGGAAATGGACCCAGATGGAGGCCGGAGAGGAGCATCAGAGGCCTTTTCTAAAGGTTCCCCTTCACTCCGTGTGCCCTCTCTCTGCGTATAGGTCACCAAGCATGACTAATGGGTCCTACTTTGGTTGGCACATGGCCCTAGAGCAGATGGCTGAGCAAACTCCTTGTCAGCCCGACAAGCAGGGACAGCCACCAGGGGCCGTCTGCATACACCCCTGAGCAAAGGCATCCCTGTGTCTGCCAGACAGAGAGCCATGCAGCCCTCTTTGCCCTGTGGCCTGCACCCTGGGTTTGCAAGCTCATGGACTGGCATCTAGAAGTCTCTAGAATGCCCCGTGAGTCACTCACGTGCCATAGCATTTTAGGAGTCAGCTGTGCCTAGGCTCAGAGAACGCTCCGGAGGCTGAGGCAAGCAGGGGGCGTCCCATCTGTGCGAGGTGGGGGTTGGATATAGAGCTGACAAGGACCTGCCTTTGGGATTCAAAATGCAGGGACAAGCGCAAGATCGCATGGCCCAGACAGTGATGCCAACCCAGATGCCCGTGAAGCATCAGTGGGCACCATGACTCTGTGAGCTGGGGTCCAGAGGGCATGGGTGTGGCGCGGAAGGGCTGCCGGCATCTGGCCTTACTGCAGGCAGGAGCTGCCCTTGTCTGACGCTGTTGGACGGGAAGGGCTGAGGTAGCCCGAGTTTCCACTGCTTCCAGAAAAAGCCAGGACCTAGATTTTTGTACAGTTATGAGTCCTTAAATACAGCAATTAGCACATATTTAAAAGCTACAATAATACCTCTCTGGCTGCACCCAGTTCATAGGCTGCCTGTGCTGACCTTTGTTCTCTATGGGCAGCTGTGACTGGACTCTGAGGGTTGGGCAGCCCTGGGCATATGATTTGATGTCTGCCCACTTTGGGCTCAGACCCTAGGGTGCTGTGGTATTTGTCTCCCCACATAGCTAAGAAAATAATGTTCTTTCCCCAAACTTAGACTTGGCAAGTAGGTGGATTTCTGGTTTGAGAGTTGAATCTTAAGAAACGAAGAGCGCACCTGACAGGAGAGAGGCCTTTCTTCTCAGGCGCTTTGTCACTCTTGGGAGTCGGGGAGGTTCTCATGACCCTCAGAGTCTTCCGGGTCAGGGCAAGGGTGACCTTGGCAACTGCTGTCATTTTCAGGATGCCCGGATGACTTTGAGTCCCAGAGTAGTTTTTGTTTGGTTGGTTTTTTTTTTTTTTTTTTTTTTTTTTTTTTTTTTTGTCACACTGAAGGAAGACAAAAACTGGCCGGAACGAATTACTTTGCATACCGCAAGGGAGTTGCCTTTCTCTCTGATGAGCAGTCTCAATAGGACGGAGCCCATCCCCATCCGGCGTTCGTTTTATAATTGCACGGTGGCTTTAGGCTCAGAGGCCCCAAATGTAAGAATGAAACTGGGAGCGTGTGGAGACATTGAATGGCATGGTGTCAGGGAGGGGCCTTCAGTCCTGGCGGGGAGTGTGGAGATGAGACTTCATCTCAGTGCGCCACCGCGTGCTGGGCTCTGGTGGACAGGGAGGGACAGCTTCCTTTGTGACCAGGGTGGCCACACCACTATACTGTTTCTAGAGACATCCGAGCTGCAGGAAGCCATAGACAGCGAGCTCCCCAAGGGCCAGGCCAGGGTGTAGCCACGGATGAGAAACCCTTTGAGAGGCCGGGCCCATCACTGTAGATCCAAGCTGCCAAGCTCAAGATGGTAACTTCTAGAACATTAGACCAAGACGAGTCCTTACAGATTGCTGGGGAAAATTCTTCCAGGGTTTCCTTCAGTCAACTTCAAATTCCACCCTAGGAACTAGTACTGAATACTAGAAGCACGCACAGAGTTTACATTTGTGTCACCGCTTGCCTGCCAGCTGGACGGCCTGAGCCGACTCTAGCAACTGAAGTTCCTCACCTAGTGCAAGAGAGAAGTGCTGGCCCTGCCCGCTGCACGGAGCTGGGTCAGCACCGACCTCCATCAAGGATGGCTGGGAAGACAGCGTCTGCGTGAGACACCTCAGTGGACACTCGCTGTGCCTGTTCAGCCTTCCCATGTCCCGCCGGGGACCCCGCCCTTCAGGAAGCCTTTGTAGCTGGACCTGACCCAATCTTGGACTTGCTTTCTTTCTGAAGAAGCTCATCCAATGCTCCCACTGCACATGGAGGCTTCTAGGAGGTGACTCTGGGGACAGGCTCCTAGAATGTAGGCCAGCTGGCATCTTGAGCAGAGGGCCCCTTAGTTGCCCCGCACGCGGGGAAAGGTAAAGTTAGATGAGCGGAAGCAAGGGTATGGATGGTGAGTGGATTTGAGAATTGATCATGAAACAGAAGAACAGCCAAAAGAGTTAATTCAGGGAGAAAAAGAAAGGGAAAGTGCTGTCTTCACTCACTATATCATAAACGTATCAGGTTTTTCATGATACAGGGTCACAGCGATTGCTTTGAACTTAGACACATTCAATGGTGACTTGATAATGGGTCAGTGGTGGGGCCACCCCGGCCTTTTAGGAATGAGTATCAAGAAAGCAGCCTTCAGCTCTGCAAGACACCTTCCCATATGGGGTCCGCGGCATGTTCCACACCCAGAGGGACACAGACAGACAGTCACGGGGACACGGTGGGCAGCAGACATGAGGCCTCGCTATTTTGGGGAGAGATTAGCAATGCCAGAAAGGTACAGGCTGCCCCTCTTTAGAGGAGTTTAACTAAGAGTGGAAAGTTATAGGCCACAGGCTGCCCACCCCCCATGCCCAGGTAGAGGGGGGTTTCTTATTTCTGGTATAGTAGGCAGGAATGGACAGAGCAATCTCTCCTAGAGACCTAGTGAGGGTTCTGGTACCTCGGTGGCTGGTACCCGCCCGTGCTCTCTGATTTGAGCATTGTTTGGTTGGCCTCTGGAAGAAAACCGGGTCCTGGGAAAACAGGAGGTCAGAGGTGAATTTGACAGGAGAGTAGGAAAAGTTTCCAGCAAAAAGGAAGTTGCGACTTTCAGTGGCAGGGGAGGGACCCTGGTGTGTGTGTGTGTGTGTGTGTGTGTGTGTGTGTGTGCATGCACACGCAATACCAGAAGCTCAATGACAGAGCAGCAGGGGCCGCATGTAAGGGACGTGTGCGTGAGCTTTTTAGGTGGTTTTGAGGTAGGACTAACAGGATGAGACAAGAGAGAGATTAGAAGCCCGGGAGGCACCAGACTCTGGCTCTGCACTTCCCATGCCAGTATCCTCGGGCTTGCAGCTTGAGGAGCAGAGGACATTACCGTCCCCTTTAACAGGTGATGGCAGAGGCTCTAGGAGGAGCTGTATTGTCCCCAGTATGGGGTAGTATGTATGGCTGGGTAAGGGGCCGTTCAGCAGGGAGTTGGCACCACAGGCTGGGTGAAGGTGACACTGGTGACAGGCTGGGGGACTCAGGGGATGCCGGCCGAGGGTCCTCCGCTCCCTGGTGCAGGCTGCTGGCCTTGCTGTGCTGCCTCGTAGCTCACAAAGCAGATGCCAGGGCCAAGAGGGACGATGGAAAGCGTCTCCCGCAGGATGGAAGAGGAGTGCCCGCCTGCCTCTCTCAGTACACTGGTCACCGAGCAAATAAAAACATCGGAAGGAACATTGGCTTTGGATCTTGTGGGCGAGATGGCAGTTACTGCTGAGGCATGGAAAAATACTCGGGAAACAAGGGTTTCCTTGGGACTTGCCTGTCACAACCAAAAAGAAAATGCACACAGAATGAAGAGCCCATGAAGAGATTCCAGGGCATTCCCAAGGAGCCGGTAAGATTTAAGAGGATTCTGTGTGGGGATAGAAAGAAAATATATAGCACGTGTGGGCATCTCTTAGCTCGCTGGCTTTTCCTGTCAGCTGATTTCTTTGCAAGACTCAGCTCAGCATAAGAGCTGGAGAAGGCTAGATTGTAGATTTGCATCACAACCTCAAGGAAAACATCTGGAGCCTCCGAGTCTCTACACTCTAGACTCTAAAGGGGAAGCATGGTTACTGCACAGGAGAGTGTGAGCCTGGGCCACCATTTCTGCATTTGCCTCATGCCATGGGCAGTGACAGTCCCAGCAGGGGGACATGGACGACTCACTGTCAGGCTCTGCTTGAGACATAGAGACAGTGAGACAGGCTTATCAGTGAGATGCTGAGACAGAATGCCCAGAACCAGGGTAAATGAGATTTAATGCTGTTGAAGTTAAGTAGATGCCACAGCTATGAGGTTATCAACTCAGAAATGTGCCAAGTTTGGAAATTTGAGATGACATTTGAGATGATGTGATAAGCTAGTCTTGTCCCAGTAACGTAGAGATGAAGGGTGAAGTAGAAGGTCCCCAAATGTGCATTAGAACTCAAAGACCAGGCTAGGAAGAGGAGGGAGTGAGGAGGCTCAAAGCCCAGGCTCAGCGGTCAGCAGTGTGAGGCTTTGTCACGGAGGAGCACATCTGGGAAAGTATTAACTGCTCTGACATGTTTCCTCATTTGTAAAGTGGATTCCTACATGCATGTGTGTGTGTGTGCTTGTGTATATGTGTGTCCTCCATGCTCCTGTTCATGCAGAGAACAGAAGAGGATATATCTGATGTCTTGGCTAATTCATCTGCGGCAGGGTCTCTCACTGGACCCAGAGAGAGCCTGGCATGAGCCAGTCTCCGTGAGTCTTCTGTCTGTCTCTGCCCACAGCACTGGGGTTACGGTGCACTCTGTAAGTGGGTCCTGGGATCCAAACCCGTGAGCTCATGCTTGCACAAAAGCCCTCTCACTGAGCTGTCTCTCGGCCTTGTGCATTTTCTTAATCTCTCCATTCACTTTCCTGGTTGATGATCCTATAAACTCAGGAGTTTTCAAAACAGGGGCCGTGATCCTTTAGGGATCTATGAATTCAGTTTAGGGGGTGAAAACCAAAATTTAGAATGCTGTAGTAGCCAGGCATGATGGTACAAAATTGTCACGAGGGGATGACAGTGGAGCAGAGTCGGGAGGATCGCTCAAATTTAAGGTCTTCTCGATATTACATAGTCAATCCTAGATGAGCTAGGACTGTACAGAGCTATTCTGTCTCAAACAAAACAAAATACAGCTGAACCACAGCATAAAAACACAAAACCTAAATAAATAAATAAATAAGTGAATAAATGCAGGACACACACATATACACACATACGTACACACATACATATACATATGCATATACACATACACAATACACACATATGTGCACACACATGCACACATATATACACACTTATATACATACACAATTACACGTACACACACACACACAGAGCCTCACCCCACCATCACCACCATTGCAGGTCATGTCCTTATTTTTATATCCTGGTGTTCCCAGGTATGCTCACATTATGTTACTTGCCTCAATTTCCCCTTTGGCACTGGGGCCCTTGTCTGTACAGTCCAATTGATTTAACTCTTGTTAGTGTTCCACAGAGGACCAGCCTCCCTCACAGCACAAAGGCACAAGTTCCCCGCAGCGGGCATTATCCCTGGTGATAGTCCCTCTTCTCTGGGGGCAAAGACACAGGGGCTAAGCCATCTCTGGAGCTAAATGCAGAATTCCCCCAATTTAAAATAGAAACAGAAGCACCCAGCTAACTGTAAATATCAGAATTCAACACAGACGTTTTAAAAGTATAAGTATATCTCAAATGCTGAATGAGATACACTAAAAAAATTAGTTGTTGCTCATCTGGGATTCAAATGTAACCAGATACCTGTATTTTATTTGGCAGCTTTGGGTAATAAACAGAGCAAACAGAGGGAAATTTAGAAGATTAAGACTTTAAAATGCCTCCAACTAAAAAACTTTGTGCTTTAATATGATCATAAATTAACAGCTGTATTGCATTATGCAAATTTATGTTAAGTTATTCACTCTCTGTCATCACACCCCAGTAAAAATTGTATATATGACATTTAGGGGGAAATGACATCTCCTGATAAGGGTTTTGCTCTGCATTTTGGCGCAGCTGACTACCCCTGCCTGGTCACGGCAGCCTGGCCTCCTCGTGTAAGTGACTCTCAGAGTGCCTTCTGGTCTAGGACCCTCGAGTATGGCCGGGGAGTGGCGCTTTCTACGGCTGTCTGTCAGGAGATGTGGAGATGCGGAGATGCGGACTCCTGCTCTTTGCCCAAGAATGGTGCCTCCTGGCAGTGAACACCTGTGCTCAAGGAACTCGCCGGGAGGAGGGGCTTTATCTGTAATCTCTGACATTCTGTCTCGTGGGGCGGTCACGCACAAGGAGAAAGACATCTCTGGTCTGATGTCCCATCAACTGGCTAATTTAATGTTCAAGCAGACATAGGTGTGTGTCGTTAGCTCCCCTTAAATAGGTGCACTTGATTGGCTCGTTTATCAGTTTCCTTCCTGAATAATAATTAATTAATTAAAATAATTCTTTCTTTCCTTTTTCTTCCTTTCCATTTATTTATTTATTTATATTTGCTTATTTGTTTATTTCCTGAGACAGATTCCCTTCCCAGATAGCCTAGGCTGGACTTGAATTAGCTATGTTGCTGAAGACTTTCAATCCTAAGGCCCTTATTCCCTGGCCACTAGGCTTATAGGTGCGAACCTGCCCTTGGATGACTGCTTCTTAAGGTTGTGGCACTGCTCATGGAGGAGGTGCCCATTTCTGTTCTGGAAGGGAGGGTCAAGCTTTGCAAGGCACACATGGCCTCTAATAACCTGGTACCAAGGAAAGCTCAGAAGACCGGAAGCCAGATGGCTTTCAGGCCTGGCTTGGAAAATGGCCGTTGGCAGAAATAAGCTATAGGGAGGAATAGGTAAGAGGGCCTAGAATGATCTGGAACTGACAGGAGGCAGTACCAGGCTATTCATGAGTGCCAAAGCTTGCCTAGTACTGCCCCCTGTCAGTTACAGACAGAGGCCATCCTGTTCTAAAGATGTATGGGCTCAGGAGGGCAACGAGGGCCCCACTGGCCTTAAAGAGGACACTGGTTCCTCAAGCTATGCAGGCAAGTGAACCTGGGCCTGGGCCAGGAAGCTGCGACACAGTGTGATTCTGGGCCGGCTCCTAATGCCCTTCCCTATTTCCTTATTTACAAAGCAAAGGTAGGTAGCTCAGTAGTTGAATGTCTGCCTTACCATATGTGAAGTCCTGAATTCAATTCCCAGTAACATATGCATGCATTCATACATGCATGCACACAAGTGTGCATGTATCCAGTGTATCCATCCCAGTAATATACGTTTGCATGCACACATGTACACGAGGGGGATTAGAGTGATGATTTATGGTTTTCAACTTTAATCATCATCTGCTCAGCTACCACTGACTACTGCTGAGCACCCAGGTCTCGATATGACGAGGTGCACAAATACAGGGCATAGGTAGCATCCTGAAACTCTGCCTAATGGTACATCTCATAATCTATCAGGCTGGGTGTGCACCTCCCTCATACAATGGGCATACGTTCCTCTTCCCCTTGACAAGGATCAAAACCTTCTCTTTTATGAACAATTTCTACTAGAATGTATACCAGAATGTGTCTGTGTGCAGAAGGCAGTGGCCTGATGTGTTTTACAGTGCTGTGAGTGCATGCATTTGTATCTTCTGAGTGAACACTTAGGGAGACTTCCCTACTTACCATCTACAACTATATATAGTTAGGCACACATATGATTCAAGCCATCACAGGAAGGGACATACTCAATGAGCAAAGATTTATTGGATTCCTCCTTCTCTTAAACCCCATAGGGGAAGTCTCAAACAGTAAGAAGGCCCTTTGAGTCCCCTCACGGTGTGGTCGGTTGTCACTCCTGACAGTGCGTATCTTCCTGATCTGCTCCATTGTTACCTTGCAATCTCTTTGTGTGTGCATCTTTATTTCAATTCTTTGATTGAACCTGGCAACACCTGGCCCAGACCCTGACCACTAGACCTCATGACAGACTCTGCACTGGTAGGAAGACAGTCATGTTTGACCTGGGTGGAACCAGCTGAAGAGGCTTCTACCCATGAGAAGTTCTGCAGGGGAAACTCCTAAGGTAGGAGTTTCTTGACTTTCTGAAATGGTGAAAGCAGATATGTTCTGGGGGTGGAGTCTGTGGCCTTCTTGGTCACGGGGCTGTGACAGCTGAACGGGTAAGAGGGTCTAAGGCTTGAGCATGGACCAAGAGGAAGGTGTGGGTCTGGAGAGGTGGACTCAAGATGCTTCACCAGCGAGGACAGACTGCACTGCTGGACCACGTCTGGCTAGGCTGGCCCCATCCACATGAATGGTGGGAGCTGAGGGAGGCTTGAAGCAGTGAAGCCTTTGGAATTTGACATAGGTCAAGAGCAGGAGAGGGACAGGAGGGACCCTCACAGTCCTTTCTCAGAACTTTGGGGAAACAAAGCAAGGTTGGAAAGGTGAGGGACAGGAGGACTGCAGAGAGGCCAGGCCCAGACTGGGTTTGTTTAAGTAAATTAGGGTCTGTGTCAGACCAGCACTTCCCAGAACTCCAGGGAGACACGGTGGGTCCTATTAAGTAGGCTTTAAGAAAACATTTGAGAGACGGGAAGAAAAATGCAGCCAGATACCATGCTATCTGACAGGCTTGATCCCCGGGGCAGGAAACTGTCTGTCTGAAGCTGGGGGACAGGATGAATAGAGGAGTTCTTGATAGAGCAGATTTTACATAGGAATAAAAGCTAATAGTACATGGAAGTATCTATAGAGATTAATTTAGGAGACCCAAGGGCAGACAAGGAAAATGTAAATTTGCCAAACATTAAATAAGAAGAACCTATTTCCCCTTGGTGTAGACTTGTTTTTAAAGATCTATTTATTGTTACTATTTGTGTGTGTGTGTGTGTGTGTGTGTGTGTGTGTGTATGGGCACCAGGTGTGCACCAAGTGTGTAGATGGCCTTGGCTGCATTGGGCCCCCCGGAGGCAGACAGTTGTGGACTCCTTGATGTAGGGTTGGGAGCAGAACTCCTAACAGTTCATCCTTCTCTCCAGCCCCACTTTCCTTTCTTTTGCTGGGTAATTTTTTTTTATCCAGTTTGATTAGTTTGTTAATTATTCTTAAACTAAATCTATTCTTTTACTGATAAAGACAAATTCATCTTAACTTATTGGTTTTTCCTTGTTGACAAGTAAAAAGTGATCTTTTTTTTCTTTTCTTCTTTTATTTTATTTATTTATTTTTTTGGTTTGGTTGTTTGTTTTTTGTTTGTTTGTTTTTTGTTTTTTTGTTTTTTGAGACAAGATTTCTCTGTGTAGCTCTGGCTGTCCTGGAACTCACTCTGTAGACCAGGCTGGCCTCGAACTCACAAAGATCCTCTTGCCTCTATCTCCTGAGTGCTGGGATTAAAGGTATGTATCACCCACCACCTAGAAAAAAATGTTTTGCTTTGTTTCTAATATTGTCCTTTGGTGGCAGCAGAAAGGGGACAACCTGGGCAGAAGAGTCATCAGCTCTATGAATTCTCCAACATCCTGTCATGAACTTGGCTGCCACCGTGGTAATAGGCCATTAGTCATATGTGCACTGAGGGCATGCCCCTCACTTTCGACATCTCCTCTCACAGAGCAAGCACCCCAGACTTGGTGACTATATCAAGATGGCACCAGGGAACCTAGGTGCTGTTTGATCTGGGTCAGATTTAGTCTCTGTCTCTAACTTAGTTTAGTTACTTCATTCCCAGCTTCCATTTTATGTTAGTCTTTAAAATGAAGTAAAAACATAATATTGGTTGTTAGAAGTACCTGGTTTCTATGCTATGGTGTGAGAGACAACTTCCATTAGATGCTTCTAGGAGACTTCATTTGATCCAGGATTCCTGGCTACCAGGGTCGATTTCTTTAGAGCAAGGTCAGATTTATTTAGCACATAAAAGTGATTATGAATAATTATAATGCTCTGTAAATGTTTACTGTTGTGCAGAAGGTAAGAGCCATCATTAGCATCTTCCAGGTCTACAAATCTCTCTCTTGCAGCTGAGCTGGGGACTCGTCAAATGAGATTTACAGCTAGAGGTAAAGGAATGAGAGAGGGGGAGGGAGACCTAGAGCCCACTCACCCCTCCACCCCACACCTTCTCATTCTTAGCTGGGGTGGAAACCCTTGGTGGGACAGAGCTTCTTTTGTCTTGCTGATAAGAGGGAGAAATGGGCTTCATGGTCCTGGAGTTGGTCAACGACTAGGTGACTACCTGGTCTTGGGTTTGGTGTGACTTTGTGAGATTTGGTAACTTTTGGACAGTCATCTGCCCACCCTCTTGGAACAACCGTCTCTAAGGCCTTGTGGGACTGGTAGCTGGCTAGATGAACTGGTTATGACCATCACAGTCTCAGAAAGTCTCCTGCTTCCTAACAACTTGACCAGCAGCCTTTCTAAAATGCCATGAGCAGTTCCAGTCACCACAGGGTGTTCACAAAATCATTCCTGTCGCTGACAGTGGCTTCAGGTCAGATCCTAGATCTGTTGAAACAGACTCCTCATAGCACTTTGGCAACAGGTCTTTACCTTAGCTGTGTCTTAGATTCCCCCCCCCCCGGCCCCCCCATCCCGGAGCCTTTCAGAAGTCCAGGACTCAGTCTGGACCAACTAAGTCAGAAGTAGATTCACAACCACTGCCATTTTTGGGGATATAGCTCTTAAGGAAGTTTCTGGCTGTTCTGCCATCTGGATTTGCATACAGGGCCCAACTGGTATGGTAGTGGGAAAAAGACTGCCAGTGCTGGGAGCTGCAAGCTGTCTGAAGTCAGAGTAAACTGTGTTGAATGACTGTGTAGATACGTGTGTTAGTTTCCTGTAAGAAATGACTTAAAGGAGGAAGGAGTTATTTTGGCTCATGGTCTCAGGGCCTTTGGTCCATAATCACTGGGCTCTGTGGCTTCCTATCTGATATGATAAGGTACAACATGGTGGCAGAGCATGGTTGGTCATAGCAGAGGAAAGTGACATGGTAGCCAGAAAGTAGAACTGGAGTAGGGACTATTCAAATGCCTGTTCTCAATGACACGCTTCCTTCAGATAGACTTTGCATTCCACTATCCCTCAGCAATACCTCCAAATTACAGATCCATTAGAGGCCTCATGGTCCAATCACCGTTCAATAGCATTATCAACTGGAAAGCAAACCTTCAACACATAAATCTCTCCGGGACCACTTCATCGCTAAACCACGACAAACACCAGGACTTGGTTTGCTCTAGTCAGAGAGTCTAGAGATTTGGTAAGGTCTAGATTTCCTGTGTCCTTTTGGGTAGAAATATGGGAACACAGTATCATAGATCTGGACTATTCTTCCCTTCCCAACCATCCTCCAGACCTTCTCTACACTGAACTGAAAGCGCTCTCCACAGCAGTCAAGGACAGGCTGGATAATGTGCACATCAGGTGGTCTCTGACTGGTACCCAGGAGGGAGAATGGAGAGGGCTTTCTTCAAAACAGTGCAGTAAGCAGTAGAGGGCGGGTCCAAAGGCTTGGGGGCCAATGTGCAAGTCAAGTGTCTCTTGTACATGCTTAATGCGTTTAACAAACATAGTGAAATCCAGCTGTAGGACAAAGTTCCTGTGGCACAGGTCTCGAAGAGAAGGTAGAGGAGAGCCAGAGAACTTTCTATAAAGAATGAGCCAATACCATTCACAAAAGAAAGAAAGAAAGAAAGAAAGAAAGAAAGAAAGAAAAGAAGGAAGGAAGGAAGGAAGGAAAGGTGACTTACAAGAAGGCTCAGCAAGTAAAGATGCTTGATGAACCCAGTGATGCCTCAACCCCGAGCCTACACCATGTAAATGGGGAGAGAGACACTACAAAGATCAATAATAATAATAACAACAACATCAACAATAACAATAACAATAACACAATGATGGATACCGGGAAAGGCTTCAGGCAGAGTATCTGCTGAAGTAGAAAACAGCCCCAGGACTGAGGTCTCAGCTTCTACAATGTTCTTGTGGGTGTGGGTGAAACATCTAGGGACCTGTGGCCAGAAGGGTGAAGCTGCCTATGTACTGTTCGTTTCATACCGTTATGAACCAGAAACTCAGAGAGTGAGTGGATCATGGTGATAGGAAAAGACATAGTAAACCTCGGGCATTTGCCTGGTGCTGAGAACCAGGATGACAGGTCTGAGATGGTGTGGCCGAGTGGCTGAAGAAGGGTCGGGCTCCCTTGCCACAGATGAGCATGGACGGGGCTGCCCTTACCAGCCGGACAGCTGGCATTTCCAGGGTTTCATGAAACTGAGGCACGCATGGCTCCAAGCTCCACCCCGGAAGGCAGTCCTGAAAGTACTTCTCTTCCAGTACGGCTAGAGCCACCACCACTGCCTACCCAGTCACCATGAACACCAGACCCTGTGTTGATCAGCATACTTGGTACACGTCAGGAGATGGGGAAGGCAGTGGAAGCCAGGGTCCTTCCCAATGTAGCCCTCATCTTCAGATGCTCTCTTCTCTACGCCATGCCAAGTCTTCTGTAAACCCTGTAATCAAAGGCTGACCACTGTGCTACTGGGAAGGCATCTGACTCCACAGCGTTAGCATCTATATGACATTAAGCAAAGGGCATGACCTTGAACTGGGTGCTTGAACCGGATGCATTCGGTGAGGGCAGAAGAGTGAACATTGCTGCTTCCTGGAGAAGCAAACCCATCTCCAGACAGCAGCGCCAACTCCTCATGAGCTTCCGACTGCCAGCCTGCCCTGCAGACTTTAGACTTGCCAGCCCCCACACGGCACGACACGAGCCAACTCCTTAAAATAAACCTCGCTCTCTTCTTGTTCTCTCTCTCTCTCTCTCTCTCTCTCTCTCTCTCTCTCTCTTTCTCTGGAGCTCCTCATTCTCTGCCAATGACATGGGCACTGTGACAGCCTTGACTTTGTCAAGTTCTTGTGAGGACCAGGGTGACGCTTGTTTGTAAAGGAAAGAGCTTGGGGTCTTCCCTGAAAATGCTCAGTGCCGTCGTTACTGACAGCGGAGAAGGCATCTATTCCAACCCAACAATCCAATCCAATCAATAAAAGTAGATAAGGAAACTGAGGCACAGAACAGGTGGTAGCCACTAACGTGTGTATTGCTGACATTGTTAAAATAACACACGTGTGTTAACTCAGTCTGTGCAACAACCCATGAGTTATAGAATGTGCCTATTCCCATTTTAAAGAGAGGAAAACCAAGGAACAAAACGGTGTGTCAGTGACCCCTGCCACAGATGGCCCTTCAGTGTGGTCCATGTGCTGTGGCAACGTGGGACCAGGACGTGGGACAGCAGGCTCTTTGCTCTGGTCTAGTTTGGTGAAATGTGACTGGGGGTGGTGTGTGTGTGTGTGTGTGTGTGTGTGTGTGCGCGCGCGCGCGCGCGCGCGCTGTGGTCTTCAACTCAACAACTCAAGCTTTTCCCCCCTATCACCAGCCAAGAGTCCTGGAGAGAGTCATGCTGCCCTCACCCCAGCCCCGTGAGGTGAGTCACAAAGCTGTGCCTGATGGGAGGAAGGACCAGGATCCCAAGCTGTGCATTTTCAGGAAAACATGGTTTTTTTTAAAGAACCATGACTGTAGAACGTGTATTTCTGTTGTTGTTTGGCTCAGTTTTGGGGTATTTTGAGACGGGTTCTCACTGCTTATTCCAAAGTAGCTTCAAATTCAAGATCCTTCTGCTTTAAAATCTGGAGTTCTAGGGTTCCAGGTGTGCACCCCCAGTCCTGGGCCAGCTCACCTCTTTGTCTGCCGCCGGAGTCAAGTGACTCATCTATTTCAGCTCCTTGCCTGCAGCTGAGAAGGTGAGGAGCTGGTGATTCCCTCCTTGTCCTAGCTGACTAATTACCGCGTGTAGGAGAGGGAGTCACGACAACTGGAGTCTGGGTGGCTCCCCACCCATTCTCCTTCACAGCCAGGGGGAAACCGTGTTCCTCTCTCATCTCCATAACAAGAATCCCTTGGCAGGGGGGTCTGTGGTGCACTTCCCACAGCTCCTGCCCCAGTTTGGTCCCAGCAGGAGGAGGCCAGTGGAGTTTAATTACATTCTTCCTATAGGGAACATTCAAGAAATGAGCCTTTGAAAAACAACTTGTGCTACCAAAAGAAAGGGGGGGGGGATCAAATTAAGCAAGTGAGGAAGTCTCCTGTGCTCTAGAGACCCAATCTAAATATTTAAAAGTAAAAGACAGATTTCTAAATGTTCAGCTCCATAAGACCTTCCACGCTGCCTTTCACTGGCGAGCCACGCGTCCCCTTAGGTCTGGAATATGCATAGGCTGGACGGGCAGGCTCTTCCAGTTGCTGTTGTCACACATGTCATGTTCAGTTACCAAACATCTAAGACAGACAACGCAACACAAAGCACAACACCACTCACAGTCCTGGGTGGAACAGACTCACAGAACGTCTGTAGCACGAGCACTTTGGAAAGGCCCCTCTCATTCTGTGGCGATTCCCCCAGTTCCTCCTCTCTTGGGTCTAAGGCATTAGAGAACTGGCCAGAGTCCCAGAGGAGTCTCAGGCCCGTGTTATAGATTTGCTAGCTTCTAGGGGACACCCATATCTTAGAAGGAAGTCCCTTGTTTCTGGAGCCATCACGCCTGACCATATACCCTCCCGTCACGTACCTGGGTGTATTCTCCCATCATTCTCCTGGGTGTGTGACTGCTCCAGGTAACCCGGGTTCCCCGCCTTTTCTTGTTCTGAAGGTTCTAGCCTGTGTGATGCCCCCACAAAAGCCCATCAGAGCACAGGCGTTTGATGGTGGGGACCTCCTTGTATATGCTCTTCAGCCTAGGCTTACTCCTCCAGTGGTGACCCTTTAACTCCTTCCTCCCAGTTCGCAGTAACCCCCTGGTTTCATCCAGGGTTCCCCCCTGCTGACCACATCTCAGATCTGCCTCCAGTTGGAGAAGGAGGGCACTGCATCCATGCCTGACACCTCTCAGCATCCGTATCTCGCCAGCCAGGTGTGTGTCACATGCTTTTCTGGGACCTGGTTGGGCCAGGGGGCTGGGCATCTTACCTGGGCTTGACTTTGGTGCCCCTGCCGGGGAAGTGCAGGTTAACAGTAGATAATATACCAAGACAGAATGGTGGCAATCCGAGTCCCAGTGGTGGCATTCTGAGACTAGAGGTGGTTTGACAGGAGGTCTTTTAAAGATTACGAGTTTTCAAATTCCCATCAGATTGTGCTATTTGGAAACGACTATGTAAATCGGCCTTTGCCAAAGGTGTCCAGGGACATCAAAACCCCAAAGTTTCCCATTTACTCTTTATTTCAAGAGCTAATTGTAAGGAACAAATTCTATTCTTTTGTCATGCACAATAATTAAACAAAAGAACCACTTGGTTCAAGTCCAGTTCAAGGCCAAGTGGACCCACAGAACCCTGAGCTCCGCCTTCGGCTTTACCTCATTTAGGTTTATTTGTAATTCCTGCTTTTCTGGGTTGCTGTGAACTGACTCTACATCTTATATGCTTAGCAAAGCCCAGATCCTCTACAGCCCAAGATATTGAATATAAAACACTCTAAGTTGCCACGGGAAAGGCTGACTGATGTATTGCGGTCCTGAGAGGGCTGCCTCGATACAGGTCACTTCTCTCTGTGCTCTGCGGGGACACAACAGGGGTGGGGTAGGGAGAACTTGGAGCTTTTGCTTTCGTTGCTAAACACTGAGAGAGCCAACTCTTACTGAGGTGGGGCAGCTCCGGGATCGCTGCTCCTCCATCCTCCCTGCCCTTCAACCTGCCTGTCTTGCTTACCTCACAGTTGTTCAGTTTTAGAGTCTCTTAATGGCTGGGACCTTTAGTGGGCAGTGAGCTTGGAGGTGAGGTGGGTGGGGTGTAGGGGGCCTGGGTCTCTCTGGATCTGGGGAACAGAACTAGAACAGGAATGAAGGGGGAAGGAAGGAGAGCAGGTGGTGCCGAGGGCATTGAAGGAGAAGGGAAAGGAGCTGCAGTGGAGGAGGTGAACAGGGGGCGGGGCACATAGCCAGGGTCCAGCTGTCTCTGTGAAGCTGGAGGAAAATCACAGTCTGGGTGGGTCAGTTTTCTCAGGGGTCACCGTGGGGGTCGGCACTGGGCATCTGTAGGGAATATGAAGGATTTCGGAGCCTTGGATACCAACAGGGAGAGGCTGTGACCATTTACAGCCCAGATGGGCCCTGAGGGGTGCCATCTGCCCTTCTCTTCTGTGTAAAATCCATGGGGTTACCAGTTTCTCTGGTACGTGGCCACTCTGCTCTAGGGGGGGGGCTCACAAGTGGTCCACGTTGAGGTACCTGTTGTTGGTTTTTCTTCCAGAAACTATCCTGTTGGCAGCAGGGTCCACAGATCACAATTCCTAAGAGCTTCAGGCATATTAGCAGAGAGGCCCTGCTTCACAGGTATGAGGATGCCCTCCCTGCCCAGCATTCACTGTTAGGGTGCTACATCCTTGAGTCAGAAACTCGCAGAAAGACAGGAGACTGGGCAAGTTGAGATTCACTTCTGAGCAACCCCCTCACTGAGACTCCCTTTCCTCGAGTGACAATAGAGAAAGAGTGTAGACGTTCCCTTTGTCATCAACATTCTGGGCAGGCAACCAGGACGGCTGGGTGCCTTGATCAATTCCTAGGGGAGCTTCAAGGCCAGACAGAGCTCCCGCCTGAGGGGAACAGAGTAGCCGGCGCATGTTAGATGTGACAGGCGTCCATGGATACAAGCACACTGCCTCTCACTTCCCAGCGTTGTCTGCTTCGAACATGGCTTTAAATCAACCGGAAGCATGCCCTCACTTCCCATCAGAGAACTGCTTAAGGAGGCGAGAAGACTGTAGGATAAATTTAGGACTAACGGATTTCCAAGATGTGTTAGGATGGAATGAGTCCCAAAACACTCTATCTCCCATCCATAAAATGACTGGCATCGTCATTGGAATAATCTAGAAATCATTAAAATTTATTCACAAAAGGGGAGGCACTGTAGAACTTTGAAGCCTTCATTATCATTAGGAATGAATGCACAGTGACTGTGCGCATCCCAGCAGGAGTGCGGTTTACAGTCGATGGACCTGGCTCCTACCAAGTGAGCTGCTGCCGCCAGACAACATCAGAATCTAGAGTTCCCTGGAAACTGTAAGGAATGCAGATGCCCGGGCCCCCACTCTGGATCAGCCTAACCGGAATCTGCAGCTTAGCTCCTATAACTTGTGTGTGTGTGTGTGTGTGTGTGTGTGTGTGTGTGTGTATGCATGTGTGCATATCTGTGCACATGTGCGTGTGAATGTGTATGTGAGAAGAGGCCAGAAAGTTGACATCTGTGCTATCCTCTGTTGTTCTCCATTGTATTTTCTTTCCTGTCTGGCCTGGAACTTACCAGGTAGACCAGGCTAGTCTCAAACTCACAGAGATCTCTGCCTGCCTCTGCCTCTGCCTCCCGAGTGCTGGATTAAAGGTGTGCACTACCATGCCAGCTCTATGTTAATTTTTGAGACAAGGTCTCTTACTGAGAGCTAACTGACTGGCTAAGACTATCCAGCCATCAGGTCCAGAGAGTCTCTTGCCTTTGCCTTTCCAGTGCTAGATTATGGATATACTCTATCTGCCTTTTTACATGGGTGCTAGGAATCCAAACCCAGGTCTTCCTGCTTCCATGACAGATATTTTACTAACTGAGCCCTCTCACCAGCCCCATCTATTTTTAGCCTTTGGCTAGTGCTGCAGCCTGGGCCTGCCTCACACTGCTCCCACCCTTGCTCTTATTTTTATGCTTGGAAATCGGTGTTCTTGCTGCTATGTAGTTGCTTTGCATTCAGATGCATTGTTGTGAGCGCTAAAGGAGAGGGGGCAGTTCTGAAGAGCCACGGGGACTGTTGGCCCGGTATGGAGCTGACAGGGGGCACCCAAGCTCATTCAGAATTCCATCAGACTTGGACAAGGAGAAGAAGCCTGGCTGATGGAGAGCCCCATCCCCAGCTGTAGCTCCATCCTACTTCCTGTGTGACCTTGTCTGTGATCCTAGCTGAAGACTCCCCCATCCCTCACTCCCCATAGTGAGGACAAATTTATGATAGGCTATCCAAATCGTTTCTAACCCGATGTTCCCCCGTAACAAAAGGACGCATGTGTTTATGAAATAGCTGCTTGTGGCTAACCGTGGGATACGTCTGGCTCTATGGATCCCCAACCTTTCTGGAATTAAGCAGCATGAACTAATCAGCTGAAGAAACCAGCACGGAATGCTCTTTGATCCTTAAGAGGAGTAGGAAGAGGAAGATGTGTTTTAATTAGATCTTTATAATGTGACAAAGTGGCTGGAGAGAGCTCTGGGGAGTTGATTGTCCTTCTAAGTCATGACTGTGTTCAAACTACCCTCAGCAGAGGCTGTATATCAGTGTCGTCCAGTTTGTGATAAATTTATAACTAGGTTCTGCAGAGCAGATTTATATCAACAATTAAGCAGAAGGAAAATGGCTCATAAATTTTGGCTGGCACAGTCTGGCACCAAAGAGGAGGCAGGAAAAAGGTTTAGCCAGATCAAAAGTCAAGAATTTCAACAGGAAGTGCTAAAGCTATAACAAAAACAGTGTGAAGGAAAGAATTGTATTCTTTTCTCTCTTGTCCTTTAAACATTATATATTGGAACATACAATGACACAGCTTCATGTCAAAGGCCTGACTAGAAAGTTGTCTCCTTATTGTAGTCTTCTATGTAGCACAAATGGGATAAGCCTTCCCCTGATCCTTTGCGACTAGCTTAATGGATGAACCCACTCTTCCATCTGACGAAGACCACATGGAGGAAACATGAGTTCTCCAAAAGTCCCAGTGATTTGAGAAGGACAATACTGTGGTCCAAATATTCAGCTACCAGAATTTATGTCTTGGGTTTTGGTCCTTCCTTTTTATATGTGAATGCTATTGGAAGGTAGAACCTTTGAGAAATTAGGCTTAGACAAGGTCATAGGGTATGACTGAATTTATGACAAAAGAAGCAGAGGGGCTAGGAAGTGGCCCAGCTGGTAAAGTGCTCGCTGTGTGGAGATCTGAGTGTGGACGCTTGGCGTTCATGAAAAGCAGGGGTGTGTACGTGTCACTCCAGAGTGGGAAGGATGAGACAGGTGGATTCCCGGGGCTCACTGGCCACAGTTTAGCTGAACTGACCTCTAAGTTCAATGAAAGACTCTGTATCAAAACACAAAGCTAAGAGTGATGGAGGAAGACACCTGGCATTGACTTTTGGCCTTCATAGCTGTGTGTGTGTGTGTGTGTGTGTGTGTGTGTGTGTGTGTTTGTATGTGTGTGCCTGTGTGTAAGTGTGTGTACCTGTGTATGTGCATGTACCTGTGCATGTGGGCATATGTGTATGTGCATGTATATGTGTCTTTGTGTATGTGTGCCTATGTTTCTATTTGTGTATGTCTGTGTGTGTGTCTGTGTCTGTGTGTATGTGTGCCTATGTATCTGTGTGTGTCTCTCTATGTGTCTGTGTGTGTATTTGTGTGTCCATGTGTGTGTACCTGTGTATGTGTGTGTACATATGTGTGTGTATATTCACACAGACAAACATACATAAAGCCAAAAGGAAAGGCGCAGAGAGCAAGCCAGCCTGCTTGCTATCTCATCACGTGCCGTTCTCTGACATGTCACACAGAAACACGAAAGCCCCCTGAGCATCAGACTCTGGTGCCCACCTCTAGAAAGGTAGTAAATGAACGCTTCTTTCTCTTTCTGTAACTTCTTTACTTTCAAGTCTTCTGGTATAGCCAAGACATTGGAAGAAATTATGTGTGGTCTAGAGAGATGCCTAGAGACAAGCACTGTCAGGCAGATTATAACTGCTATATGTATGCTAGACGAGAAGCCCGTTCCCTGAAGGGAGAGCGGCGGCCAAAGCCAAATGGGTCAGAGAAGACAACAGGAGAGGGGACATTGCTAGGCAGAAGGCAAGGGCCGAAAAACATGTAGTGATTCCCCAGTAATGGGGCGTGCATTAAGTTGTTTTCTTGCTAAAAGTGAAACTTTTGAAGTCTTGACTTTCATGCCTGATGTGTCGCTTCTTGACTGGTGAAAGTTACACTATGACAACCTGCTAGCCCGGGCTTCACTGTTCAAGCAGTAGGAAGCGTCAAGTCTTCCCGTGGAAGACACAGGAAGCAGCCACGTCGTATATAAGAAATTCACCGGAGCCAGGTGTCCTGGGCTGGATTCACAGTCCTGACTTCATAAAGCTGATCTGGAAAGTTCTGAGGGAAGCAAAGCATGGTCTCCTCAGAGGAAACTAGAAAGTGGGGAATTCTAGTGTGGGGACCATGGACTCTATGCCCAAAGCTGGACAAGATGGTTTTTGCCTGCCCAGAAGTCATTCACCCCACTTCCAGGAACAGGGTCTGAAGGATCTACCTTCCTGCACGCTGAAAGTCTAAGAGAAAGGGTGAGGCCCACTGGTTTTCTTTTTAAGGCAGAGATGGACAAGTGGCCTAGGCCCAAGACAATCAGAACCCTGTGTTCTTGTAAGTTGAGGGAATCTATCCTTGAGAAAAAAGTGAAACTTTAGTGTGAGTTTCAGAAAGAGAGCTATTCTTCTCCGTTCTGGACTTGAAGCCGACTGTCGGCTGCCCCCGTCTTCCTAATGTGGAGGTCATAGGGGGCTGCTGGAGCTGACGCTCTGTGATGAGGGATTTAACGCTGGCTCACTGGGTGGAGTCATCCGGCTAGAGAAGGGGGCCGCACCACCACACAGGTCCCCCAGGCAGGAGTCCTTCACCTGACTCTCAGGCAGGGGCTGGGGACTTGGCTCGTTCTGTGAAGTGCCAGCTCTAGTAGTGGTAGCCCCGCCCTGGGGTCCCTGACACCTATGAGTAAGCCAGGAGTGCCAGCTTATTTCAGGGCTGTGAGGAGGAAAGCCCAGATCCCAGAAGCCACGAAATGCTGAGTGGGAGTAACACCTGCCTATAGTTGCCAAACTCAGACGGTGGAGATGGGGAACCCTCAGAGCGAGCTGGCTAGGCAGACTCGCCATGCAGAACCTCCGGGCCCAACGGAGAGACAGCACTTTCATGAAGAAGATGAAGAGAAATGAAGAGAGACTCCAAACTCCAGCCTTGGTCCTTCACATGCATATGAACACATATACACACACACACATGCACACACAACACACAACACACACTCAGAAAAACAAAAGAGGATGTTTAAAGCATGAGTGGGGGAAAGCACAGAACTGCTTCATGCACCGCATTTAATTCCCACTGTTCAAACACCAGGTAACACAGGTATTTTGAAGTGATGGGAGAGACAGGGTATGAGAAGACTGCTCAGAGCTACTGAAGGAAGCCGAGAGACAGGGAGAGCTACTGGGCACAGGATGGGAACTCTTACGTCAACAGTTCCTGACAGGAGCCCACCTCTGTGCTCGCTGTGCCCTGGAGTCTGCCTGGGTGAATTGCTGTTGCTCATACTTACTTATTTTGTGTCTGTGGGGGAGGGATGCCACTGCTAGGGGAACCAGGTGATGGAGCAAGAGCTCCTTTTCTCCTTCTGTAGTGTGGGTTGTGGGAGGGGTCAAGCCTGGCAGAGCTGTCCTTACCACCTGACCTTCCTCACCTGCCTAGTGGGTGACATTTTCTACCACTGCCTGAAGCAGTCTCATGTGACACAGGGTTTTTTTTTGTGTGTGTTATTGTTATTGTTATTGTTTTTGCTTTTTATCATAGAGGAGGGTAGTAGTTCTCACCACATTCCTCAAAGGAAATTACTGGAGGGGAGATGGTGTGGGGAAAAGGAACTAGATCCAGGATTCAGACACTTGAATGACAGGTCATCTAAGGAGGCCTTCTCTGTAGAGCTAGGTCAGAGCACCCTGGGCACAGGGAGAATCTGCAGCCCTGGAAGCTGCCATTAACTGGCACTCAAGAGATATTTGTTGAATGGAAACCAGCAGGAAAGTTATAACAAATCATACTTTACATGCAAATTTTCAGGAATATTTTCAGGGAAATACTTAATGTGTGAACAGCTAATCTGCATTTCCATGTCCTGACAGATGGCCCATATTAACAGAGTTCTGAGTCTAGTAAAGATAAATAAATAAATAAAAGGAGAAAGAGAGAAAAGGCAAAAATGGAAGGGTGGGGCCCATGCGCAGGACTGAACAGAGCAGTGTGCTACCCGATTGCCTCATTGATTGCTTAAGAAGGACAACCTGGACACATTCCCATCTGTCAAAGACTGCCCCAAATACTGTCCAGAGGAAGAAAACAGCCGTCGGGCTGGCATGGGTGGAGTAGAGCATTCTTTCTTGGGAGATAGTTCCGGGTCCCAATTGTCAAATGCTGTATTCTCAAAATGAATCGGAACCATCATCATCAGAACCTCTGGGATTGTTGATCAGAAATCCAGCACCTCCTCCCCAAAGCTCACATTTACAGAATAGAACTTCGAGGGCCTTGAAATCTGCCTTCCAGTCATCTTAGAGGGTTGAAAACTTTCACCTGGTACAATCAGTCTGCGTGCCCATGGGTCTCCTCAGTACTTGGGGACACTTAGCACAGCTCCATGGGAGATGGGCTTTGGGGGGAAAGAAGGCCTGGTCCTGGGCTCAGAGGCTGGAAGAAGCTAGGGTTTGGTGAGTTGGTGCCACCTTCTTGAGGTCAGGTCTAGTTCAGGCCACGGCAGAGGCGAGGGCATAGCATCAGATTTTGTATGGGAACATTTCTATGCCCACAGCTTCATACCCAGATCGTCCAGGTTGTAGCTGGTGAACCTGGCAGGCTCCTAGGGCTCTCTAGACGTTACAACAGTTTAAAACTGATTGGTCATACCTTATATGGCCCTGGAGGGTTTCTTTTGGAAGGAATATTGCTTAATAGACTATTGGCCATTAGCCCCCTCAGAGTGAAGATAACGCCCCCACCTCTTGCATCTTCCCCGAGCCTCTGTCATAGGTGGCGCGTCCCAAGGTGCCCTTCAGACACTTCTGCAGCCCCTTCTGCGCTCGACTTCCCCTTGGCTTGAGACTAAGGGATGGCTTTCTCTCAGCCTTCCTCAGGAAGCCATCTCCCCAGTTCTCAGCCTTGGGACTTCAGCACAGCTGATCTTGGGGCTGGAGTCAATTTGCTTAGGCATATTGATGTCCTCATGCTCTGAAAACAATTGGCCCATGGTTGGACAAGGGATTCTGGTCAGTGACCTCTGGGACTTTCAGTCATACCTGCTCTTTGGTGGTGAGCAGCGAGGAAGCCGTGGTCCCAGGTGCCCTTGTCAGACTAGCCAAGGACAGTATGGCTAAGCGTGGGGCCATCAGGAGGAAACAGCCAAAGATGAAGGTCAGAGAAACCTTTGAGGCGCCGCTAAATATTTCCCTGAGATCTCATTCACTCTCAAACTGAGCAAGATTTTGAATCCACACAAATGCTTGTTTTGCTAAAATCAGTTTGACTCAGGGTTAGTGACCGGGTGCTAAATATGTTCTAAAAGACACACTGGGATGTACCCCATCATCTCTGACCCTCCTTCCCCCCCTACTCCTCAACTGGAACCAAATATTAAATAACTACCAATAAAGCAGACTGAGACAGGTGGTAGGGCTATCTGGATTCATGGCTTGTTGGAACTCTATGCTTGAAGAATATTGATTAGTGGATCAATGTCAGTCCGGAGGAAACCCTGTCCTGTTCAACATTTTAATCAATGACTTGGATGAAATGGAAGGGATGGTTAGCAAGTCTCAGATGACACTAGCTGGAGGAAATGCTAATGTGACAGATGGCAGAATCAAGATTCAAAATTATTTTGACTGTGTGGAAAAGTAATAAGGAGAAATACAAACTCTTGCACCCAGGCTCAAAAGATCAATCCGTGTAAGCAGGAGATTGGGGATACCCGACTTGGAAGCTGTCAAAATATCAAAGAACTTGAAGTTGACCACACAGGCTCACGTGGAGCAACTGGTTGTAGTTCTTCAGGTCTCAAATATTTATAAAGTGACTTGGAGAAGAAAACTAACTTTGCCTCTACTTCCTCAGTAGGACGAAAGGTAGAATTTTCCAGGAGGTAGTTTCTGGTTATATATACATACGTATATATAACCATATATATATATATATATATATATATATATATATATATAACCATATATATATAAAACCATATATATAAAACCATATATATATAACCATATATATATAAAACCATATATATATAACCATATATATATATATATATATATATATATAACCATATATAACCCTAATGCTTCCAACAGCAGAATAGGGCACATTCCAAAACGGTGACTGTTGTATAATGATATCAGAATGTAATGGACGAGATTCCATTGTGGGGATTTTTATTATTTAAAGTGATTCAGGGCAGTGTAGCCTCCTGAGAAAACCATGAGGTGAGAGAACAGCCCAGCTCAAGGTAGGCAGCTGCTGTGATCTACCATAGAGGGGCTTTGCCTCCAAGGAATACCCAGAATGCACCTGTGCTTGGGGCTCCAGGCCCATTCATTCTACCTTCTTGTCCGTGTGGTTGGGCTCTGCTTTCTGCTTCCTGCTCCATCTGGTGTCCTATGCCCACTCCTGCCTTCAGACTCAGTTCCCTTTGCAGACTCCCATTCCCTGCCTTCCTTAGGAAGGCTGCCCCACAGTCAGAACATGTGATAACCAGACCCCTTCTCTATGGCTGTGCTTTGACCCCAAATTCCTTCCTGGTTCTCTGCAGGTGCCCAGAACCAGTCTCACAAGCTCTTTATTTTCCTGTCGTTCTGAACACCCTATTTTATTTGCTAGAGAGCTACAGAAGGTGGGTATGACCGTATTTTATCTTAACAAACTTTGAATGTGATTTTGGCAAGTTACCGATCAGAAGTTCTACCGAATCCGCTGCAGTGCGGATGCCCGTGGATGCCCGTGAACACCTGGACCCCGCTGTACTCACATGCTTCTCCATGAAGAGGTCCACCTCTTTCAGAAGCCTCTCCTGGCAGTCAGGGTGGGTGGCCAGCAGGTATGTGATGAAGGAGAGCGTGTTCGTGATGATCTCGTGGCCAGCAATGAGGAAGAGGAAGGCCTGGCCCACAATTTCATCCACGGTTAAAGGCTTAGATGTGGACATAGGACGGCACCTTTGGGGTGGGTCCTCTGTGCACTCAGAAGAGGACAGGGCTTCTGTGACCATGTCAAAGCCTTCCACACCCACAGAGCTCACGGAGTGCTGGGCATCCAGCACCGTCTGCAGGAAGTCTCTCCGCCTCTGAGGATGAGAGAAAAAGGCACATTAGAGCCTCAGGATGAGGCTAGGGGCCAGGGTAGGGAAAGCTCCTGGGTGGCTTCTGAACACCTAAGTAGGAACGGGTCCTGGTCACTGTGTTGTTATCTGAGATGGTGAGAGCCAGTGTCCACCTGAATGACAGCAGTGAGGAGCCGACTGATGCCCCAGTGAGGAGATGAGGCTGTTCCCTTCTTTGCCATTGTACAGACTTACGGAGCAAACTGGGGTTATTTAATACACGCAATGTGTAATGGTGAGAGTGGAGTCTTTCGGTATCTATCACCTGTACTTTGTGTGTGTCTGGAATCTTCAAATTCTTCTTTTGCAGTTATTTACAGAATGGTCACACCTACCTGTGAATATAGTCACCCTGCTGAGCTGGAGAACACCAGACTTAGTTCTCTTACCCATAATGACTTGGGCGCCCAACCACCCCCATCTCCCTTCCCTTTCCCTCCCCAGCTTCCAGTGACTACCTTCCTCTGTTTCTGAGATTGGATTTTCAGTTTCAACATACCCAACAAGCATGTTGTGTTTATTTTTCCTGTTCCTGGCTTATTGCACTTAACATGCCGTCCTTTATTGTCTTAACCATGTAGCGGAAAACCAACAGATTTCATTCTTTTATAGGGCCAAATAATACTCTTTCTCATTTATGTTCCATACTCCCTTCGTACATTCTGGATGAAGTCATTCCATATAGGCTGATTCTCTCCCCACTCCACCAAAATACCGTGCTTAAAATAAAGCAAGTTTTAGAGCTGTAGACACAGTGGGATCTCATCTTTAAAAACAGTAAGCGTACAATCTAGAGAACTGCGTGCATCCGTTCATGTGCAGTAGACGTTTGTCAGCCTGTACTGAGCAGATCCCTAGAGCCGGTGGTGGGGTGGGGTGTGGGGGGGGCTGGGGGAGGGGAGGCGGGAACCAAGGTCTTGTGGTTCTGATTAATGCTGCCTATGCGTTTGTTCTAGTGGCTGAATTTCCAATGAGAAAACACCTGATAGATTTAAATCAGAGCATATGTCTACTGTTTACTCTGCAAGGACCTAGTGGCTGGCTATAAGTTTTCTCACGCAGTCGTCCGTCAGCAGCTTGGGATGGGGGTATTGGGGAGCTGGCTTGAATGAAGCTTGTCTTCAAAGTCCCCAGACCCAGCAGGCTGCTTCCTATGGAACCCCCTTTCTCTCTCCAGTAATCCCCAATCTCTTTTGAGTGCTTAAAGCTGCCTTATCATTTCCTCTACCTTCCTTATCAGTAATTTGCATATCCTTTACATTTTGACTACCGCTAATTCTAACTATAGGAGTGTTTACCGCGGCTTTGGCATTCACAAAGTGTATTCCAGGCACAGCCTTTCTTTGAAATGCCCTTTAATGTGATGAATGACAAGCGAGATGTTGCTCTTTTCTGAAGTTTATGGGATTAAAACAGCAAGAGGAGAGTATCAGAACCTCCAACAGGAAAATATTATAATTTCAAAGTATTTTCCTAGTTGTGGTGCTTTCTTAGCTCATCGGCTTCTGAATTTCTGTCGCACGAATAATCTGTGCCCCTCACACTGGCATGTAATTCCATCTTTTAAGTTTGTTGGCATTTCATATGTGGCTACTTTTTTCTGTGGCATGAGATGAAAAGCAACCTCAGGGTGTGACCCACCCCTTTCCCTCGGCCTGTGCCAAATGTTGTGCTAAGTGCATATTAAACATGTAATAGAATCTTCTATACATCAGAATGTAAAGCAATAGTACCCTCGGGGATGGGTACTTTGGGTTTGGTTTCAGCTGGTCAGTGGCTGTTTGGAGCAGGAGGCCTTTGTTGATGCACAGGTTAGTGACCATCAAAGGTGTCTTCTGGGACAGTGAGGGTAGGGCTCAGCACTAAGGGCTTACATACATTAAAGCTGAGGAGGCGAGGTCTCCGTTTCCCACCAGGCTGGTTCCACTATCAGAAGCCTGGGCTTCCTCACTGTGCCCCGAGCCTGCCCATTTTGCTGTCCAGATGACTTCTTAACTGATATTGGTCAGCATCTGGGTGGCCATTGTAGTTTCACTGTGGACCTGCCACAGTGGCCCAGATAGATTGAACATCTGGGGCCCCCTGGGTGCCAGGATGCGATTGGAGAAGCAAAGCAGTCTCCTAGGCTGCATTGCACAGCTTAACCCTGAGGCTTGGCTGTGGCTTTTCCTGGGTGGATGGGGTGATGACAAGACAGCTCACAGTCATATCTACACCACATATTCTTCCAGAGGCAGCGTGGTGGCTGGCATTCTTTCCTCTTGTCCCAGCCCAGCCAGACTGCTCAAAGGGCTGGTGAAGTCTTGCAGAAATCTGTCTTAACTGCCAGCTAATGAGGCCAGGGGGAAGGGCCTCTCTCCAGGGTTCATGAGCTAGAGAACAACATGAGTGCCGATGGGATTCTTTCGTTCACAGGGCATCATGAAGGCCACTTGAAGCTGCCCATTTAGGATGGAAACAGGGCCGGTTTATGGTCCTATCCAAGAAAAATACATGCCCTGATAGATGTAGGTGTCTAATCCACCCATCGGCTCGAGCTTAGAAAAATATTTACCTTTTAACATCTGTGCGGCATTTTCACTGTGCAAACACACATCTGTTTGATGGAATGTATACAGAGTTCAGAAGGGCTCTAAGTGAGTTTTCTTAGTAACTGTATAGCTCTGTCTTGACATGGGCAGCCCTGGATTTGTGGTTGGGAGTTTTTTTTTTCTCAGATCAACTCATTGTTTGAAACAAATAGCTGTAAAGTTTATAGAAGGAAAAGCTTGAGGCAATCCCAGTAATTGGCTCTTTAATAACCTCTCACCTCTCAGTCACTCAGAGCAACAGTTTTTTTTGTTTTGTTTTGTTTTTTTTTTTTAATTTTTAGCCTGGTTTTACAGCCAGTGAATTTCAGGCTTGGGACCCTGTGTGTGTGTGTGTGTGTGTGTGTGTGTGAGAGAGAGAGAGAGAGAGAGAGAGAGAGAGAGAGAGAGAGAGAAAGGGAGGAAGAGGGAGAGGGAGAGGGAGAGGGAGAGGGAGAGGGAGAGGGAGAGGGAGAGGGAGAGGGAGAGGGAGAGGGAGAGGGAGAGGGAGAGGGAGAGGGAGAGGGAGAGGGAGAGGGAGAGGGAGAGGGAGAGGGAGAGGGACAAGGCAGCCCTTTGCAGCAAATGATGAGGCTTGAAAGTGGTTTTTTTTTTTTTTTTTTTTTTTTTAATCTCTTGTCCTTTGGGCTTCCTCCTCACAGCCTAGAAACATTCACTTGAGTGAAATTCTCCTGTCTTTTCTGGCTTTAGAGTGGGGCCAGGTATACCAGTTGGCCCATTTTCCCCCACCTCTAAGGGCATTCAAGTGGAGTTAATGGTGGTATCGGCCAAGGGGTTGAGAGCTTGTATGTGCGTCCCCACACCTTCCCTATCCAGACAGTTGCTGCAGAGTCCCCAGGGTGTGCAGCTGAGTAGGACAGGCTGCTGCCCAAGGCTGCTAAATGCATCAAGCTACTAATTGACTTGGATTTCATTCTAGGCCAATGCCTTAACCATCGGACCTCATGAATCCCTCTGAGCCACAGTCTTTGAGAAAACCCTTTTAAAGCTCCATCTTGCTCAAGGCAGTTAAGTGAAAGCCCTTTTAGTCCATTTTTTTTTTATTTTTATTTTTTTCATTTAGTCTTTAGTGTGATGAGACCCATAATGGAGGACTTTAATGTGGGCAAGGAGCATCTCTGATGCGGAAAGATTATTTCTCACACTGAAAACTGCATACTACTCAGTCAAGTTCAACCAATATTTACCTGTCCCTACTATGTGCCAAGCAGAGAGTGAGTCTGTAAGGGAAAAGGGAAACATGGAAGCCTGCTAGAGAGAGCTGGGAGCCTCAGTCACAAAATTTTCTAGCAAGAGTCTCCGTGTTGAAAGGGACTATGGGAGTGATTGACAGTTGCCTGAACTTCTTGCTAATATTTATGCTGTTCATGCTATGAAGCCCCGCCTTGCTGTTTTTCAGCAGAAAGACTATGCTCATGAAAATTGCATAAGGTGCTAACTTAGAAAATTTGGGGTTGGGGGTTGGGCTGCTGCAACCTGTGCTTGGGGGTAAGAGCTAGGTGATGTGAGACAGTTCAGGGGTTGGGTTCATTCAGCAGCTCACAGCAGGGCTAGGTGACTGGTGGGACTTCCCCTACTGTCCTTCCCATCCTGCCTTCCTATTGCTTTCTACTGACCCTGGAAAGCTCAGACGGGGAGACTAGTGGAGGAGACACCCATGTGATGTGAGCAGTTGTGGGGGAATAGAGGAAGAAAAGAGCGAGTGCTGCCAAATTAGGTTTCATTCTGTTTCCAGGCTGTGTCCTATAAAAATAGTTACCTCTTCTGCTGCTTGCTGGTCCCGTAAGGCAATCACATTCCTAATGAGTGTGTTAAAAAAGCCATTCAGTTCATCTCGGTTCTTATTGGGCAGAATCCGGGCCAATGGGACCATTATGGATGGAAATGATACTTGAAAGAGAAAAACAAAAGTAGCGTTGAAGGGGGAGTGATAATGAAGCAGGGCTATTAGACGCCTGTGACTGGGAAGCAAGCAGCCGCCTTGAATCAGAGTCGCTTGGGAGGCCCGGCTCCCTCTGGACTCCGCGCTTCTCAGAGCAGGGCTTGATCTGACTCTAGCTTTCTATTCCATCCCCATACGTTGTAATAAATTGTTACATGCCTGTGCAATAAAGTGAGTCCTCACTTACCTGGCCTTACAAACCCAATTTTACACTTAGACATTCCTATCTCCAGTCTTAGAGGGGGGAGTGCCTTTGCATTTCATCAGGACAGAATGGGTGACTGGCTGTGTGCCAAGCCTTCACAGGGGCACAGAAGACCATCTACTTTATTGACGTTCTGGTTATTTGTACTTGTCTTTATCTGGATAAATGTCCCCACAGCAGCCATCTGAATTGTCCCTAAGACATGCTGTTGCAGCTGCTGACAAGGACACTGGCTTCATCCACTGCAGATACTCCCCTGCCATGCAACATGCAGCCTGGGTTCTTAGGACAAGGTTCCCTGGATCAGGACACTTGCTATTTCTTGCTAAGAGATGTTCTGGGCCCAGGACGAGGCCTTGCCACAGGGGCATGTGACTCCACTCAGGCTCTCAGTCTGCCAAGCTGCACATAATCCTTTGTGTTGAGTCAGGCTGGAGACAGGAGACACCAGAGCTCATACGCTGCTGTTTAAAAGTGCAGATGGCAGGGCCTTGCTAATGGAACTCCCTGCCTGCCTATAATTGAAAGTGCAAAGGTGGGGCAGCCTTAGCCCCAGCAGACCTCCTGGACACAAAGAGGCTGCGTGACTCCACACAAAAGCCTACAGGTTTGGTGTGCTGAGAACAGAGGACAGAGCTTCCTGCTGGAACTGGCTTAGAGACAAGAAGAAAACTTAGCAAATGATCCGTTAACAAACAGCCCTCAGGAGGCTGAGGCTAGAGTGTTGTTAAGTGAAGATCAGGCAAGGCTCTATAACAAGACCCTGTCTCAAAAGAAGGGAGGGGGAGAGGAGGAGGAGGAGGAGGAGGAGGAGAAAAGACGAGGAGGAAGATGAAGAGAGCTAGGAGGAAGAAAAAGGAGAAGAGGAGGAAGAGAAGGAAGAAGAAAAGAGGAGGAGTAAGAAGAAGATGAAGAGGAGGAGGAAGAGGAAGAAGAGGAGGAGGAGGAAGAGGAGAAGGGAGAGGAGGAGGAAGAATAGGAAGAGGAAGAGGAGGAGGAAGAGGAGGAGGAAAAGGAGGAAGAGGAGGAGGAGGAAAAGGAGGAGGAGGAAAAGGAAGAGGAAGAAGAGGAGGAGGAAAAGGAGGAAGAGGAGGAGGAGGAAAAGGAAGAGGAGGAGGAGGAGGAAAAGGATGAGGAAGAGAAGAAGGAGAAAGAGGATGAGGAAGAGGAGGATGAGGAAGAGGAGGAGGAGGAGGAGGAACAAAGGAGGAAAGATGAGGAAGATGAAGGGAGGTAGGAGGAAGTAAAAGGAGAAGAGGAGGAAGAGAAGGAAGAAGAAAAGAGGGGGAGTAAGAAGAAGATGATGGAGAAGAGGAGGAGGAAGAGGAGGAAGAAGAGGAGGAGGAAGAGGAAGATGAGGAGGAGGAAGAGGAGGAAGAGGAGGAGGAGGAAGAAAAGGAGAAAGAAGAAGAGGAGGAGCAAGAAGAGGAGAAAGAGGAAGAGGAAGAAGAAGAGGAGGAAGAGGAGGAACAAGAGGAGAAGGAGGAGGAGGAGGAGGAGGAAGCTGGGCAAGAAGTGACTAGTCTATGCCATCTCAGAGAGGCAGGGAGGAGCTCATCAATACAATAACAGCAACACACTGTGTTTCCATAAAAGCAATAGATACCAGAACTGGCCAGAGGCAAAGACTCTCTGGTATAAATCAAGTCAGTGGTCTAGTCTTGTTAACGTGAAGCCTCCTTCCAGTGACCCATCTGGTGATTTCTTCTTTAGGAGTTGTTGGCTTCTAGTAGAGAAGTCCTCAGAAGAAGGCTTTCAGTAATGGGACAAAACCAATCAACCAATCAACCAAACAACCCTAGGAAATGAGAGAATTTGGGTTCTAGTCTTGACGTTGTCTTTCTATGCATGTTTCCCAATCCAGTTAGGATTACCAAACAGGATCCAGGGTTACCTGTGTTGGTGATAAATCAGCCCAGATTATGACAAGAGAATTCTAATGGCTCCAGGGAGACAACGTTTCTGCAGGACAGACAAGTCTGAGACCCCTGAGGGAACTTTCCTGGTGGAAGGGACTCAACCCTGCAAGCTGTCCTATGGGTGGCGATCTGGTGTCACCACCTTGGGTAGGGGCTACACTTACAGATTAAAGCCAGGAGAGGCCTGGGGATACAGAAGGCAAAGGCACGCCGGCAGTGTTGCACGAAGGGATCTTCCGGGGCATTCTGGGAGTCCACCTGGGTGCCAAAGGCCACACTGGCCACCACATCTGTGGTGTAACAGCAGTAACACCTGTGAACATAGAATATGGCTTTAACAAGGAGCATATGGAAGAGACGGTGAGGGCAGGACATCACTAAGCCAGGCCTTAGAACATAGTGGAACACTAAGGCACGTGCCTTCCAGGGGCGGGTGCCCTCCTGTGAGGGGAAATGGGGCCTTCAAAGCCTCAGGGCTTTAGCCAGTCTCAGGCCAGAATCTAATGATTGGTTGAGAGCTGTCAAATTGGCATTGATGGATGAATCTCATCAGCTCATTTTATTAACTCCCCTCCATTTTTCCTTCTAATGATTTGGTAGCCCTGACTAGCCTCTTTCTCTCCTGGGCTGGGAATAAAGGCATGAGCCACCACTATACCTGACGATTTCGCCATTTTTAAAAGTGCAACGAGGGCTGGAGAGATGGTTCAGTGGTTAAGAGCACTGACTGCTCTTCCAGAGGTCCTGAGTTCAACTCCCAGCAACCACACGGTGGCTCACAACCATCTGTAATGGGATCCGGTGCCCTCTTCTGGTGCGTCTGAAGACAGCTACAGTGTACTCATATACATTAAATAAATAATAAATAAAAAAATAGAAGTGTAACCAAAAAACAAACAAAAACAAAGACTCTTCTCACTCAAATGGATAGCAGACAAACTTTGGGACAGGCTTACAGGATATATTTAATTTACTACTGGAAGTACACATTGCCTTTCCCAAACAAAAGGAAAGTGTCTTCCAATAGCGTCAGAAAATTTAACCAACCCCAGGATAGGAAGCCCTTCCCTCCCAATGCCATTTTAAACTAGCATTATTCTTTCACAAAGTGCTATGTGTTTAATGTTCTTCTATACATCTGCACAGTGTGTGTGTGTGTGCATGTGTGTTAGCATGTGCATGGCATGACGGAGACATGATATACATGTGTCACAGTGCACATTGCATGTGAAGGTCATAGGGCAACTTCGTGGTGTCAGTTCTTTCCTTCTACCTTTGTGTGGGTCTTGAGGGTCAAACTTGGGTCACCAAGCTTTCTAGGCTCACCTCTGACCTCTGAGTCACCTCACCAGTCCTTACAATCCCCCTTTTTGTTTTCTTACAGGCATTGCCATCTTAAGGACTTTCTAAGGAGTCTACTCCCTGGGCTATTGATTCTCTTCTATAACTGTAACATCTGCGCTTGTCATTGATACAGACACAGTTGGTTCTTCTGCACGGGTCCTATAGCCACCAGCTTATCATTAGACCTGATGACTCTGAAATTTTGATGACTTATTTTGAAAACATTTCTACGATCTGTCACTGATTCCCCATTGATGCAAAAAGCGTCATGGCTCCTGAGTGCAATCCCACCAGACGCGAATGCTGGATGGTTCCAGGGCTGAGGAGTTATTTGCTTTGCTTTAATAGCCGAGGAGGCCGCCTTATCTTCCTCTGCCTTCTGCGCACTCTGGGAGCGTGTGGACGAGAAGGGTTGTCAACAGCTGGGAACGACGTGAACACCGCTGTTGACTAGCCTGTGGTTTTATTGGCAGGGACGGTTCCGGGTCATCTGTGGCTGATCTGCAGTCACTCTGTCCCCAGTCTGCCGCCAGCCATGACCTAGCACAAAGCATCTAAAGGTTGCTAGGAGAAAAGTCATTCGGTTGCTTAAACTGCCAGCTATATATACTTAACATCACTCTCCTGCCGCCCACTGAGCTGGGGCTGCTATGCACAAGTGATCGCTACTTATCTATTAATTTAGTTAGCTGAACCGAGATTTGACTCTAGGGCCTTGTATATGCTAAAGCACTCTATCCTATTGAATAATTTCCCTAGCCAATCCCTATTTTCATTTATTTATTATTTATTTACCTATTTACTTACAGTTTTTTTTTTAGAGATTTAGTCATTTATTTATGTGTATAAGTGCTTGCCCGAGTGTATTCATATATACCACCACATGCCTGCAGTGCCTACCGAGGCCAGAAGGGGGCGCTGGATACCCTAAAACGGGTTCTAGATAGATGTGAGCCACCTAACATGGGTGATGGGAATTGAACCTGGGTCTTCTAGAAGATCAGAAAAGTACTTTGAACTGCTGAGTCATCTCTCTAGCTCCTTGACTTTTTATTTTGAGACACAATTTCACTAAGCACCCAGAATGGTCTTAAACTCACTCTAGCCCAGGCAGGCCTTGAACATGTGTTCTTCTGGCCTTAGTTTCCTTAGTAGGTCAGATGATATACCTTATTTACATTATCTTTTTTAATTTTTAATTTTTAATTTTTTGGGGGGACAGAGTCTCAGATAGTCCAGGCAGGCCTGTATTCCCCATGTGAACAGCCTCCAGAGTCTACAGGTGTACACACTGCCGTGCCAGGCTTCGTGTGGCACTGATGTTGGTGATCAATCCCAAGGCTTTGCTCATGCCAAGCACACGTTGTACTAACCAAGCTTCAGCCTCAGCCCTCATGACTCGCTGTTTGTTTGTTTGTTTGTTTGTTTGTTTTTGTTTCTAGGCAGGGTCTCATTGTGCAGCTCTGGCCTAGAACTCACTCTGTGGAGCTTTAGACTTCAGAGATCTACCTGGCCTGCCTCCCAAGTGCTGGGATGAAAGGCATGTGCCACCACATCTGTCCTCAGAAGTTTTCTTGTGAAAGTTTAGTTCCGTTCTCTAAAGCCCCTGTCCCTTCTGCCCTGGCATGTCTTCCCATCATGTCCTTGGAGATCAGAGGCTAAGTCTATTCAGGGACTAACCACTGCACATCAGGAGTTTCCTCAATAGGCTGGCATCCCTGGCTCAGGCTACTTTGTTTGATGGTTTAGGTGGGGTTTCTTCTCATTAGTCAGTCAATCCACACCGTTATGACCGTCTGGCGTTTCCAGTTTGCTACTCCCAAGGTAACTGTCCAGCCATTATGTACTCTCGCAAGAATCATCCACTCAGAACTGTGGCTTCTCACCTGTAATGGGGCAGCCTTACCTCTGGATGTCGAATGTGTCCCTGGATGCTGCGTAGCATTTTAAGTGACCCACGAGAACTTCACAGGCTTGGCTGATGAGAGGTGTCATCTGACAATAGATAGCAGAGGCGTAATTAGGGCACCGGGCCTAAATTGGCTGGCACTGGTGGACGAGGTTATACACAGCGCTTTCTAGGGAAACAGACTGTATTTCAAAGATGCTTTTCACAAGGCTAAGATTAAGGAAGTATTCATAATATCTGTAAAACACAGTGTCCATAAATACCTATTTTAAGCTTAAGCAAGCTTTCTGTGGTAGACTCGCCAAAGAAGAAAGGCTCAAATGTAGATCTGGTGAAATAATTACCAAAGCCATCATTAAGTGTTTAGACAAAACTTCGAATCAGCGCTCAGCTTCCTGACATGTGGTTAGCATTAGCAAGCAACTAGACCACACTCCATATGTCCTGGCCCTGGAACTAACCCAAGTCCAGGCATGCTTGTTCCAATTAAGTTTTCAGATCTCCCACCAGAACATAGAATCTAGTATCCGGAGGAACCGAGGGTCATCTGTTCCAACTTCTTAATTAAGGCAGAAGTTATCTTAATGGTATTTCTGAGAGAGGGGTTTTCAGCTGCTTATGCCTTCCGAGACAGGGTAGCTCTTGGTCTGCACGAGGAATTGTTGGCTCATTAATATTAAGATATTTTGGCGTGGGAAATTTCTAATGCCAAGAGAAAGGCCCAGGGAGCAGCGCTGTGCACGCCTATGTGGTCCCAACACATTTAGACGACGGCAGGTTTGGCTGTCCATCCCTCTGACTTCCAGCGGGATCTCTTGGGTGGGCAGCACTCTTTAAGGACTTTATTCTCTGCTGTATATTTGAAGGGCCAAACTGGAGCTGTCAAGGGGGATCATTCAAACGAGTACACATCCTAGAATAGTATCATAGCTGAGGCAGAGTGCTGCTGTAGGTTCTTCTGAGCATTTATGGAAATAATACATCGAAATGGTGCCTGGTGCTTCATTATTATTATTACTTTAAAATACTTTAACATCGTATCTAAATTAAAAATGTTTCAGATTTTTATTTTATGTATATGAGTGTTTCGCCCTCGCGTATAGGCACCACATGCCTGCCTGGTCCTGTAGATGCCGGAAGAACACAGCATTCCCCTGGGGCTGTGGTTACAGGTGGTTGTGAGCCGCCATGTGGGTGCTGAAACTGACCCTAGGTCCTCTGCAGGAGTGACAAGTGTTCTTGACCTCTGACCCCCTTCCCCCCATTTTACTTTTAAGATTATGCGTGTGTTCATTCATGGCAGGGAGCATTCCGGGTACCCACTAGAAGAGGTCTCGGGGAGCCCCGACGCTTGTGTTATAGATGGTTGGAAGCCACACAAGACAAACTCTGGCAGCTGACGTTGGGTTCTCTACGAGAGCAATACGCTCTCTTAACCGCCGGGCCATCTCTCTGGCATCTGGTTTTCATTATTTTGATGCTAGAATAGTCTGAGGTCAGGGGAGGTTTCATCTGTTTGTTCTTTTTTTTTTTTTTTAATCTCTAGAATGTGCAACAGAACCTGGCATGTGTACTTACTTGTTGGATGGATGGATGAACAGATAGATGAATTTCAATGAGCATGCCATATCTACTTTTTGCTCAAGTCTTGAGACAATAGAAAATGTTAGTCTAGTTGCTAGAGATATGTTATTGGACGGAGGCAAAATCCAGCCCCCTCGATTGCAGTTTGGGTTTTAGGTGTCTATCTCCTCAGGATAGCATGACTGAGAGAGAGGTGGTAAGCTCTTAGGAGGCTGGTCCTACTGGGATGTCTCTGGGCTCTGGGGGGTGTTTCTTTCAGTAGACTGTGGGCCCCCGGCTTTCACTCATTCTCTCCTTCACTTCTAGCCTGGAGGCGTGTGGTTTGGCTTTGCCATGTGCTTCCTTCGTGGGCCTCCACAGACCCAAAACACTGGGTCCAATCAAGCATGCACTGAGACCTCTAAACCTGTGAGCCATGTCTCAGCAGCCCGCCTCTTTCTAAGATGGATGGTAACAAGTAAAATGATAATGATACTTGATAATGATAATCTTATAATGATGAAAAGCTGAATAAAATGTGCTACAAAACCCTCTCTGGTTTCATAGTTTGTATATCTTTGTCTATTCTTTTTTGAAAATTTTTTATAAAAAGTTTGTTTATTTATTTATTTATTTATTTATTTCACATCATGTATCCCAATCCCACTCCTTCCCCCCTTTGTACCTGCCATTCATCCTTGCAACTCCCCTTCAACAGAGAAAAAAAAAATCTCACGTGGAAGTTCTAGTGTCAGTGTGTCTGTCCCACCATATACCCCTTTTCCATATTTCTTTGCTTGCAAATATTCATTGCAGTGTTCATGGCGTTTGGTCTGGTCCAAGGCCTCTGGCTTGTCAGTACTGGAACCTCAGTGGGACTCCCCTCGGATATCCTGTTGCTGCCCCATGTCATGAAGATCCCGTAGTTTTGGGTCTGTAGGACTGACCCTTCCCCATCATGCACTCCAACCATGTAGCACTGGGGTAGATGTTGGGGTGGGCCAATGCAAAGCCCTGGATCTGGGCCTGCGCGGTATCTGAGCTGGTCAGCCCGAGGCCCTCTTGCTCTCACACCCTCTGGGCCAGCTCACCAGCAGCCCCCACAGCTGGGGACAGCTCTACCCGGCTGCCTGGTTAAGGTGCAGGGCCCACTCCCCCAGTGTTGCAGCTGGTGAGATGGTCAGATCTCCCATTCTCATGATCCCAGGGCCGGCTCTCCTGACTGCCAGAGACGGAGAGCGATGAGCGAGGAGAGGAAGATGTCCCTGCCTCATCTGTACCACTGCCCAGCAGACAAGAGGCAGGCCTGGCTCACTGGCACCTCCACATCCAGGTCTACTGTGTTGCCCAGGTGAGGTGTACAGCCTGCTCCCCCAAGCCTTCCAACAGGTGAGGGACAGGGACAACTCTCTCACTCTGATGACCCCGGGGCCAGATCTCCTGCTGGCCACCGGTGGTGAGGGGGGAAGAAGGTATCTTTCCCTTGTCCATGCCACAGTAAGGGAGACGAGCAGTAGGACAGCTCTCCCATACTTGAATCCTCGAGGCCAGCTCGCCAGCAACTCCTGTAATGTGTGTGGTCTGCTCTCCCCAGTACTACAGTCAGCTAGGGTCGGGCTTAGCTCTCTGGTTCTCATGCCCCCAGAGTCCACTGTTCCACGATGCCCAGGTGAGGGATATGGCCAGTTCTGCACAGCCCTTAGATATAAGCATATAGCCAGCAGCAGCCCAGACCAGGAACATCCACTTGGCCTTTGGTGATAACAGACCCCCGGCTACTGCAGAGCTACAAACCCAGATGTGGCCCCCAGTGGCACCATAGGCCAGGACCTTACCATGGCCTCAGGTCTACTCGCATCAGGCTGTGCCTCACCACCCTCAAGCCTCCAGCTCTGCCTCTCTTCCCTGTGCCCACATCCTTCTGCTTCTCTTTCTCTTCTATTTCTCCACCACTTACTTGCTCATCTTAGTGGTACCCAGAGTCTCTGGGTGTCTGGGGTCATCTCAGGAGTGGTCTCAGGAGTGCTATGCTCTGCTTGTACATTATAACTTTGGGTAGGGGTCATCTTGGTATGGTCTGCCCCCCCCTCAACCAGGCCTGCCAGACTGGTAGTCATCTTAGCTTAGTTTCCTGTCTAGACCCCATGGCTCTGGTCTGGTGGTCAACTCTAACTAGCTCCTCACCCGGTCTGCCCGAGTGGCCCCTTGCAAGGGTTGTCTGTCTCAGACTCACAGCCTGTGGCCCCAGACAGGGTTCTCCTAGTCTCTGGCTTGCTCCCTGTCTAGGGAGCCCATCAGCATGGCATCAGACTATGGTGGTTGTCTCTGGCTCACTTTTTTCAAGGGATGTTAGGCTACTAATCATTCAGAGATGTTCATAGGTCAGAACATTGAGCGTAGACAGAGCCTCTCTCCTCTTTGTCACCTACGACTCACCTGAGACACAGCAGTCACACCTTCAACGCCCTAGGGGCCTGACCTTTCTCTATTTTTATTGTTCCTCTCAAATAGCAACCCATAAGTGGAACACAGTCCTGTTTCAGGCACTATCTAGTAAATAGTAAATTAATCACATTCTGTGACCTGAACCCTGCAAGCCAGTAGCAAGGTCAGATGTATATTGATTTTTGTACAAGACACATACCACAAACAAATGTCAAAGTTCAGGTCAACAGGTCTTTCCTGATAAATTATTGCTGAATGCAACTGATTCGTTAGCCCTTGAGGCTCCATTTGTTAAACAGGTTTTGTGTTTCCTTTTAAACATTTTTTTCCAGTATTAAAATCAAATTATCTGTATGGGTGTTTTTGCCTAGATATGTCTATGCACCATGGGCATGCAGTGCCTGAGGAAGCCAGAAGAGGGCGTCAGATCCCCTGGGACTGGAATTACATTGTGAGCTGCCATGTGGGTGCTGGGAACCAAATGCAGGTCCTCTGGAAGAGCAGCCAGTACTTAGACCCAGTGGTCCGTCTCTCCAGCTCCAGGCTTTGCATTTCTAGTTCCTTTATTTCCATAAGAAGTTGTCCTGGGAGGAACAACCCCTGAACTTTCCTGAACAGTGGGGCAGTCTGGACAGCTGTGGAGGTGCTGGAGAATGCGTGGCTGTGTTGGACCCCTCCCTGTCACAGCTGCCTGTCAGCCAGCCCCACATGCCCTATGGGGGGCGGGGGTACACGTGTGGCACCAGCTTCTCATCACCTGCAGTGGTGTGGGAGCCTTGTAGGAAGGGACTGGTCTGAGAGGCACAGGGGCGTTTCTTTAACTCAAAGCGGACAAGTAGCCTTGTTCCATTTAAACTACAGTAACATGCTGTCTAAGTTTCCAGTCACCTCCTGACTGTGCAGCCTGGTTCAAGCACATACCCGTGACCCTCCTCTGGACCCTCCTTCTTCGGGTGTCTGCAGAATTTTTCAAGGTCCTTTGGCCAGTCAGGATAAAGTAAATACTCAGTCTGGCGGACAACCTTGTCAGTGACTGGCTAAAGCAGGAGCGTTATTGACTGCCCAAGTTGTCTGCCCTTGAGTCCATCCAGGAAAGAAATGGACAGGGTGAGCCTGATTTGTTTTTAGGGACTCTGTATCAATTCTTAAATTCTCACCAACCGTCCACCGAATAATCCATCAGTATAAGAATACATGTGGGCGGGTCCCTTAAACTGTCTCCCAGGCATCATTCCCGAGAAGTCCGACTTCCTCAGTGCTTGGAGAGCTTGGTGCTTTCTAAGCATGCCTCTCTAGCCAGCTTCTCTGACTGCCATTCTTAGCTGATTACAATCATTTACTACTTAGCATGTATGTGTGAGCGTGCACGTGCACAGTGCACACGTGGGAGTCAGAGACATCCCGCAGGAATTGGGTTTCTCCTTCAGTATCTTGTGGTTCCCCGAGAAAAACTAAGGTCATCACCTTGGTAACAAGCACTCTTACCTGGTGAGCCATTGCAGCCTCTTCAATTATCCTAATAAACTTAGTTTTTCAAGTGAATCTTATTTTAAAAATAAAGGAAATCCTGTAAATAGGACCGTGTGGTGGTGGAGCACATCTGGAATCCCAGCACTTGCGAGGCAGAGGCAGACAGATCTCTGAGGTCCAGGGCAGCCTGGTCTACAGAATGAGTTCCAGGAAAGCCTGTGCTACATAGAGAAACCTTGTCTTGAACCAAACCAAACTAAGCCAAAACAGGATTTTTCAATAAGTTTCAGAGAAATATTATTAAAAAATAACGACAAAAAACGTGTTGCAACGAGGGTCTCCTTGGGCATCAGTAAGTACCCTTACACTAGCAAGAGAGGTGTGGTATAAAATTTGACTTATACAAACTCCTCAGAAGCTGAAAGCAATGGCCTGTGTCTGAGGAGAGCTCCTCGCGTTGAACCTGAGTGCAGACCTGGGTGACGCAGAGGACCAGTTCCCACCATCCTTCCCCCGCGTGCGCTCGGCTAAAGTGCTTTGCCGCTGGCTGGTGCGGTTGCGATTTTCTCCTAGGCCATGCCTGCTGTCCATCACACTGAATGAATAGTGGCGTTTTTATCTGCATGAATGTGATATGAGATGGGGCATGCACGATGAAAATGTTAAGAAGTAATGCAGAGAAAATATTACAAGACAGCGGAGCATGGCCCATGGGCTGGCCGGTTGCCATCATTTCTTTTTTTCCCCCCTTGCAATGTGTACCACTGTTATAGGATGTCTGCTCTTCTGTGAGCTGAATACACAAAGCCAGGGCTCTGCGGGTTGGGCTTGTGGCCCTGCAGCCCCCTCCCTGCGTTTTCAGACCAGCAGGTGAATGTGGTATCCATACGGACACAAGCCCAGAGGAAACCCAATGCTCTCCGCCTGGATCCCAAGCCTGTCTCTCATTTCACTGTGTTCCATCTCCGTGGGACAATGGGTGGTTTTTGTTTTTGTTTTACCCAACATTTTCAAGTTGCACATATGTTGTACTTTTAATCACATAAAATATTGATACCATTTGGTTTTTAAAAATGGATTTCATCTGGGGGTTGTTGTGGACTGAATGTTTGTGTCTTCTTAAAATCCATATGCTGTTGATCTAATTCCCAGTGTAGCTGGGTTGGAGATGTGGCCTCTCAGGAAACCATTAACATTAAATGAAATCTTAAGATCGATCCAGGGAATGATGGTGTGTACCTGTAATTACAGCATCCAGAAGGCTGAGGTAGGAGAATTATGACTTCTAGGCTAGCCTAGGGCACTTAGTAAGTTTAAGGCCAGCCTGAGCTACACAGTGAGACACTTTCTCAAAAGAGGGGTCTTGTGAGCACATAGTGTGATAGGTGACCACCTGCAAACCACAAAAGAGGAGCCACCAAAAGCCACAATTGCCAGGAAGGACCCTGTTGTCCAATTTCAGTCTCTATAACTGAGAGAAAACAGTTCTCTACTGTTTAAACCAGTCTATAATGTTTTGCTACTACAGTCTGAGTTGGGCAAGGCCAGAGTGTCAGTCCAGTGGCCAAGCCTGTGCTGTCCCCAGAGAAAGAAGACAGTCTGAAAGTGGGACTGAACAATTATTTGGTAACTGTAGTTACTGAAAATAAAGACCTCAATTTGGGAAGAAAATTCCCCAAGGAAGGAAGTTCTTGCTTAGCCTGGACTTTATTATATAAATTCAGTCAGTGCCCAGTATTTTCCAAAGGATTTGACCAACTATCTCAGAATAATAGCATGGACAGAAGACAAGCAGGTAAAGTCTAACTCGTAGGAGCACCTTACAGGGAGAAAAGGTCAGGCATTCCCCTTCTCAAAGAATCACGCCTCAACGCCTGTTGATGCTCTTCAAAATCCCACCTTTGGCATTTTATTTGCGGGGGAAGGCTTTGACTTGGGTAATGTACACTGGCCTCAAAGTCATTGCCAATGACTCTGGCTCCATTCCCTGGAACTGTGTGATTCCTTTCAGTAGCCTAAGTGCAGCAACCTTATACTGTCACCAGCAGAATGGGAGTAATAGTGCCACCTTTGACGTGCTGTAACCACAATTAGAAATGAAATGTGCAAAGCACCTGGCAGTAGTCAGGAGTGGCCCAAACATGACACCTGTCCTATGGAGAACCCAGCCCTGGGCTGGTTTGCACAGCAGGAATCCTTCTCTGCACCTCTCTTCTTCCTCACAGACGGCTCCGCATTGGCCCCTCATGGTTGACCTCATTGTGTGAATGCTGCTTGAGTCCCTTCACCTTTCCCTCCTCACTCCGGTTCAGACTTTGTCACTGGAAGAGTCATTAGAATGTCACTGTCCTTCTGCCTCTTGAGGATGAATGTCATAGGGTAAACACCTTTGACATCTCAGTCCAGAAGCTGACCTGTAGGTGCACTATAAACCAGCCAACCCGAGAGCCCACTTCCCAATCCACCTCGAAACCCAGGCATAAAAAACCGATCTTCTAAAATCACTGTGTTTTGAACATTCATTTTGCTGAAATGCTCTGAGCATCCTCATGACTGACGGACATAGTACAAGCTTCTTAGGTGTCTCTCAGAGCCCACAAGAAACAGAATTCTGCAGGTAACTATGCTAGTCATTGAAGCAAGTGTTCCTGTCAATCCTTCAGATAAGACCACAGACCAGACTAGGAACTTGATCATTATACCAAGAGGCCCTGAGCAGAGGATCCCTGCTAAGCCATGTGGGATGCTTGAATTACAGAAACAAAGGTTTGTTTCAAGCTGCAAGGTTTGGTAAAAAAGTTGTTACAAAGTAACAGGTAACAGGTTTCCAACATCCCTTTTTTATGGTAACTTTTATATGTTGCTATCCTCTATTAAAGTTTTATTTACTTTTTACTAAAAAAATTGGGGGGGGGAGTACCTGTTGAATCCTTACTCAATTGACTCTCTAGAAGTGTCTAAGTCAGTGGTTCTCAACCTTCCTAACCCTGCGACCCCCCCTTTACTACAGTTCTTCATGCCGTGGTAATCCCCAACTATAAAGTTCTTTTCTTTGCCATTTTATAACTATAATTTTACTGTTATGAGTTGTAATGTAAATATCTGTGTTTTCCATGGTCTTAGATGACCTTTGTGAAAGGGTCATGACCCTCATGTTGAAAACCACTGGACTAAGTGATAACCTACTATGTTAAAGGCATTCAGGACCCATCAGTAGGCTGAGATGCTCTTTTTGCCTTAGCATGAGCTCAGCGTAGACTTTTGAAATTTGGCTCTGAGCAAAACACCAGAGATTTGCGCTGAGTCTACTTCTTCCTTCGACCATGGTATCTGAATCTTTCTGACTTTGGTTGGTTGGTTTATAGTGTACCTACAGAAAGTCCCTCACCCCAGGCCATGTTCTAATTGTAATGAACCGTAATGTCCCATTCCATAACGTTCTAGGAGCTCAAGGAAGCCATTTATTGTTGCTTAAGTGTAAAATATCTTCCCAGAGGCTTATTTGTGTTCTTTTGTTTGGTTGTTTTGGCTTTACGGGGGTAAGGGGACAAGACAAATTCTCACTCTATAGCCTTGAGTTTCCTAGGATACTCTATGTAGACCAAGATTTCCTCAAATTCACAGAGATTTGTCTGCCTCTGTCTCCAAAAACTGGGATTAAAGGTATGTATCTCTATGCTCAACTGGCTTCTATCTAATATATATATATATGTGTGTGTATATATATATATATATATATATGTGTGTGTGTGTATATATATGTGTATATATATGTATATATATACATATATATATACACAATAATATAATTATATGTAAACTACATATATACTTTAAACACGGGGTCTGCAGATGGTGGTGCTGCTTTTAGGATCTTCTGGAGGAGGTAGATCATTGGGGTTGGGGCTAGAGGCTGGACTGACCTCACTTCCTCTCTACTCTCTGTTTACTAATTGTACACACAATATATCCAGCCGTCTCTTGTTCCAGCCTCTGTGCCATGCCCTGATGAACTGTGTCCTTTCTTATACTGTGATCTAGAAAAAGCTTTCCCTTCTTAAGTTGCTGTCATGTGGTGGTTTGACCCAGCAATGCAAAACACAGCGGACACAGTACTAAATAGTATGTTAAGAATTTGCTTGGGATCATGGGAAAAAGGCAGCCATCTTTTAAATTTGGGTTAGTAGGGGGTCATAGCAATAGCCCCATTTACTTGAAGTGACATATCCCATCTATTAAAAAGAAAGTATTTTCATCTCTTTAACACATCAACTTTAGAATTCCATGATGATGGAACCTAGTTATTTTTGTGTTCAAATAATTTCATGCAAGTTAGAACTAAGAATGTCAAACCATCTGACTGCTATTGCTTTCCTGTTCAAATCAGGTGCCACGGTACCTCTGGCCCTCAATATATCCACCCTCAGGTTACAATTGTACTCTCTGTAGATCTGACAGCAGGAACTCACGGAGGAAAAAACCAAAACAACTCAGCATTTAAAAGCTGTTGGATATCTGGAAGTTTGGAGAACAGTGTCTCACTGAGAGTTGGAGGAAAAGTGTTTCCTATTCAGAGAATGGGAAAGGAAGGATCTCTCGAGTTACGTGATGTTGCTAAAATTATACGAGCCCCACGTGCTGATGGTGTAGCGCTAAGTGAGTTGTTTACTGGTGTATGAAGAAAGACTAAGAAAGAATCAGAGACTTGTACCCAACTCCCAAACCGCGCCCTGGGAACCTGCCCAGACCCTTCCCTTCGGCTGGAGACTCCAGAGGTACATTTGCAGTTCTCATCTGCTCCACAAGGATTTGCCTCACGTATCTGGAGACATCTGGCCCCTTAAAGGGTAAACAGCAAAATGGAGTGCTTTCTCCCTCCAGAGAGTTCTGAGCAAGTCACTCCCCCACTTCTGAGCATTTAACAGTTGTGGCCGCCCCTGACACAGGGCAGCCGCCCTTTGAGCCTCGACTCACTTCTGCAGTCCTTCCCCCCACCCCCCACTCCCGCAGGTCCTCCCTCCCCTGCCTTCCTTCCTCACACATTCTGTTTCAGCCCAAGTGTGCTCCCCTAGTCTCCAAGCAGGCCCTGTACTGCTCTGTCTAGGTGCCTGTGCACCTACTTCCCCTACCCAAACCTAACATCCCCATTCTTCAAAACAAGACAGGAGCTCTGTCGCTGTCGCTGCCCTCCATTAATTACTTGGTCATTATGCGGTAATTTATGCATCTTGTTGCACTGCTACACTATAATGTTCACAAAGACAGAAATCAACAAATGTAAGAAATTAGCATTCCTTCTGTTTGGTGCCATAGTTTGAATCTGGACTATTCTCCAAAGGTCCTTGTCTTAAAGGTTTGGTCCTGCCCTGGTGGAACTTTAAGAGGTGGGGCCTGGTGGGAGCTCTGCCGGTTATTGGGAGTGTGCCTTTGAAGGGAATCCCAAGGCTTCTGCCCCTTCCCTTTCTTCTCTTTCACTTGCTGGCTTCCGGTGGAGAGGTTGTACCCTGACTGTGCTCCCTCCATGATGCACTGCTGCCCCCTTTACTCCGAAGAGATTTAAAAGCAGTATGTCCATCATCAAGGACTGGAATTCCCAGAACACTGAGCTAACATATCTTTTTGGGGGAAGGTATGGTGATTATCAATGGTATTTGCTAGCATAACTCAGCGCTGACTATCACAGTTGGCCTGAGGGCAGCCATGTTTAAGAATTTAAGTTAGAGAGGGATGTCTGAATACATGAGCTACTGGAGGGAGGCTTTAAAAATGAATACCTTGAAATGTACTCTAACTGTTGACTAACAAATGAAAAATTAATTCTAGCTAATGAAACTTATTACTTCAGCACTACGCCATTGCTGAAAGCCACCTAGAGATATTAAAAACATCCGTGAGTCATTTTTATGCAAAATTCCCTGCTGATACACATCAGCTCCAGCCACCTAGATGAATAATCAAGTGTCATTTCCAGTAAGTCAGAGACTCCTGTCAAGAGCTGTGGCCAATTAGAACTTACTCCAGTGAGGAGGCGGCTGCCACAGTTGCCAGGCAACAGCCAAGCTGTAAAGCACATTTCGATGCTCTTCTCCGTTTAACCGGCGGCAAGTTGGGAGTGACATTATGATTCCAGCAAAAGAAAAGACAAATTACAACCCAGGATGGGGCATCGATGATGAGGAGTGTGTTTTCTTTTAAATGCAAATGGAAAATGAACACTTAAAAGTAGAATTTAAACAGTCCATCATTATTCTGATTTTAATTAGAAGATTAGGTGTCAGTGGGATACAACTGTGTCTCAGGATAATGGTCTCGTGCTGCTAGATAAATACTCAGATACCCTGGAAAATGGGAAACTGGTCAGACAGGGACAATGTATTTTTAGACTCTGAAGTATTTATTACCACCGCTACCCTGGTCTATAATGACTTTTATTTTTATTGTTTGGAAGGATTAAGAAATAAAAGCAAATATTAAAAATAAACCGCCAGCAGCTGATGCTGCCAAGAGGAAGCTGCTTGCCCCAGCATTGTTGGAAAACTCACTTCTGCCATGGAAGCCCCAGTACTGACGGCCTGAAGGGTTTGTGCTGGGGATTTAAAGGCCAGACCAAGCCCAAAGCCACGACGACGATGACTGTAATTGTGCACAGGCTTTCGCCCTGAAAGGGTCCGAGCTGTGCATTCGCTCATACGCTGGCCCTATGTATCAACTTGAATGTTAAAAAATTGTAGCCATTTTTGAGTAATACGCCTTCTCCCAGGCAGGAGAGGCCCATGGGGGGTGATAAGCACATATGCCTCTGTCTGTAAGACTCATACATTATTGACTCTGCCTTCCCGACAGGAAACATCTGGATGAAAGTGAAAAATTAGGCAGAGAGCTGCAGGCCTCGGTGCTGCGCAAGATGCCAGCCTTCCTTGCTGGCTCCACGTTGGGAAGCAGGCCCCCGTGCGCTGCCGCCGTGCGAGTGGCTTACTCCTCTTAGGTGACAACCGTATGTATCCTCAGGGTCTCCAGGGTCTCTTGTATCTGCTCAGTCCTTGTGTATCTGGGTAAATGAGCACATGTCCCCCATTGACAGGAGATTCTGAGGACAGAACACATGCACTGCCTCATAGACTGCCGAGTGTGGCCGAGGGTTGGTGTGGAGAGGTTTGCTCTTCAAGACCGTGCTAATAGGAAGTGCTCTGGACCTTTAATTGCTAAGTTACTGGGAGCATGGCTTTGAAGGGGCTCGTGGGACCCTGGCCCGTCTCTGTCTCTGCTCTGATTCTCGATGTGACCATTTGTTCCAACAGGCACTCTGTAATGGCACGCCACCATCTGCCGTTCTCACCGGAGGCCAAGCCAGCAGAGATGATTGATTTTAGACTCTGACTTTGCTAAATTGCAAAGCTAACTAGACCTTTTATCTTGATAGGTTACCTGTCCCGGGTATTTTATTGTAGCGATGCAAAGTTGGCTAATATGATGGATGCTGACTTGTTGTCCTCGGGGCACTAGAAAATGAGGTAGACAGTGAGGAGTGCAAAGACCTGCCATCCCACTGTCCAGCGGCGCCATTGCCACAATAACGAATGATGAGTTAACCTCCCCGGGGTTCAGCTCTGAGAAAGCGCGAGTCCAGGATAAGCAAAGCTAAACTGACAATCGGAGTCTTTCTAGCATGTTGAAGTGTGTGATAAATGTAGTAGTTTGTAATATTTTATCCAGTCATTCAACCGTGGAGGCCTTTTTAGCCTCCACGATCTCAAGTCCCTCTCCTTGGTAGTTGTATTACTCAGATTTCTGCCACTACGACAGAACACGGAAGTCAACCACTTTACGCAAAGGATGTGTTTCTCTTGGCTCACATTTTTGGACAGTTCGGTCTGTGATTGTACATGGTCGGCATGTTATGGCTGGGGTTCATGTCAAAGCACAACCTCCGATTTCATGGCCAGCAAGAGAAGGAACCTGAGATGTTTGGGGTGCCACGGTCCCTGGATGCGATGCGCCTCCCGTCATCTCCCAGGAGAGCCACCCTGGGGACCCAGCCTTGACCACCCAGGCCCTCTGGAGGCATCCCGGACCCCAGGCCCAGCAGAAGCCATCAGTCCCTTGTCACGTCCTCCTCAATGCACCCTCCCCACGTGTGTACCTGAAGGCCACCTGCCACTCTCCTGCTGACTCACGACAATCTTACAAGAGCCTGTGAAAACTATCCCTTGAGGTTGAAAGAGTTCAGCGGAAAACACAGATGCACAGTTTCCACTGTGCCTTCCCCTTCTGATGAGTTATGACATTTAAAAATGAAATGAGCACTAACCTGACCGAGGGCATCCCGTTATTTATGTGTTTCCCTTGGAGAAGTGTGGATTTAATTTCAATTTCATTTCCTGAAATTAAGTCCATTTACTTCCTGATTCACAATAAAACAGCGCACGATTCCAGGTTTACTCACAGCCTTTGGTGGGGGATCTACTGAAACTGTCAGGGCGTAGATAAATCTCCCAGCTGCCCTTTAAAAAGCACAAACGCTTTTGGAGGATGGGTGGAAAAATCTGCCAGGTTAACCAGGCAAAATTTTCTTCTATGAAAAAACTCGGTTGTGTTCTCAGCAATCCTCAGTAACCCGTTCTGTAAGTCCCGATCACTAATCTATCAGCGGACTATGCGTGTGCTGGTCTCTTCTACCTGAAGGAAGGAGGCGTCAGTCACATTCGCTCTGGCTCCGACTAGGCATATTATCCCCAGGAAGACTAAAGCCTAAAAGCAATTTATTTTTAAATGAAACTGTGACCTCACTTGACTCCCAGCCTTTACAAACAAACAAATAAAAGCCACACAAATGTGCATGCGCACACTTGTATGTGTGTGTGTGTGTGTGTGTGTGTGTGTGTGCGCGTGCACACACACACACACACACACATACACAGTGTTGATCTTAAAGTAATTCTAAGCACTGTTGACTGAGGCAGACTTACATTAGATAAATGGAGTGGACAGGTGGTCAAAGTCTAAGAAAGCCTCTGGAAGTCAACAGGCGGGGGTGGGGGGGTGGGGAGTTACAGGAGGAGGCGGGGTGGCACATGGTGTGTAGGTAGGGAAGACCAGAGCAGCCAAGGAGCCAAAGGCTTTATCTTATTTAGAATAACCCCTGGGCTGCGGTTGCAGAGGAGGTCTGGTGGCAAATATTCAAAAGCTGAGTATTCGGGGAGGACTAGCAACACTGAGGGTGCCCGGTGCTCTCTGTGCAGCTCTGTGCCCCAGCTCAGCAGCCCTGCGCTGACGCATTCTCCTTTGTGTATTTATGACACGTTCATAAATACCTTTTCCACGTTCACATGTGCGGCTTGTGAGTTTGTGAGGAGAAAAACAAATATTTGCTCCGCCCTCTTAACCTTCTCAGTTGTGTGTCTGTCTGTGGGTGGGTGTGCGAGTGCAAGGATGGCGCTCACGGAAGCCAGAAGCAGCGGGTTCCTTGGAGGTGGAGTTAGAGGTGGTTGTGAGCCACCTGCCGTGCGTGCTGGGGACCAAACGGGTCTGTGAGAGCAATGTGCACGCTTAACCCTGGAGCCAACTCTCACAGTCCCTTAATTGTTTTTCCTTGACAAATGATTTCCCTTTTATTGATTGATTGATTGATTTAGTCACACAGCATTAACTAAAAAGTTCCTTAGTTCTTTGGGTTTATAGTCAATTGGGTCATCATTACTGAGTGCCTGTCAGATGCCCTGTGTATGCAGCTAAAAGTTTAGAAGGGAACATAACACAAAGAAGAAAAGCAGAACAAGACAAACAAACAAACAACAACAAGAACAAAGAACCCTGTGTCCCCTAAAGCATCCACGTGAGCGGGGCAAGACACACAACAAACGCGGTAAATAAACGTGTGAACTGAACGGACCCTTAGAGTCACTGAGAGAAGTAGGAGAGAAAAAGCAGCAGATTCGAGGTACAGTGACAGAGAACCAGGCAAACACACACACACACACGGGTCGTCCCGTCCTGGCTGTGGTAGAATCAGGGCGTGGCTCATGAAGCCCACAGCTTCTCAGGCACCTTAGATAGTTTGAGCCGGTGGGACTTGGAGTAGCAAGATGAATCGTGTTTTGTTGATTGGTTGGTTTGGTTTGGTTCTTTTGAGACAAGGCCTCACTGAGACAAGACTTACCCTGACTTCAAATTTGTAATTGTCCTGCCTCTACCTCAACCATGCCAGGATTATAGGCAACATATGATGATCTGCCTCTGGTTCATAACGAGAACCAGTGATCTAGAGGTGTCAGGTTCAAGGAAGTATCTAGACGCCATCAGGGTCACATCTGCTGCGGAAGAAGGCAGTGAGGACACTCTTGGGCAGCCTGCCCTGTCCGTTATCTCCTTCTTCCACAATGGCAGGGAGGCGATGCAAACACCAGCTCTGAAATGCATGGTTGGTCGGGAAGGGGGGGTCGCTGGGCTGAGGAGGGAGAATGCCCGGAGTCTTCAAGAATTCATGACGTCTTGTGGACTTGGATGGTCACCCTAATTTGTCTTAAAGACATATTAGTCTGGCTGCCTACCTGGAGTTCATTGCTTCTCCCCCTGCCTACCTGGAGTTCATTGCTTCTCCCCCGCCCCCATCACTCATGACAGTCCTGTAAAGTGCTTCACCATTTTGAAAACATCCTCCCCAGCTGGTAGTTAGAAGTTCATAATCTCAGACCTGGTCAGGGCCTCCCGGGTGGGAATTTGCATCTGAACAGGCTCCCCAGCTGATCCAGTATAACAGGATATAGCACGAGAAACACTGTTCTACTTTTTCTCCCAAGTGCCTCAAAGTGCCTCAAGCAGTGTCTGGGGCCAGCCAGGTGTGCCGTGTGAACCATTGATTTATGGTGCCTGGGTGTGTGAGATGCCAGAGAAATGGGAGATGCTTTGCTTTCTGTCCGACGATTAGGCTGAGGGCCCCAGCAGGAGAGGCACTTTGATGTGCCACCTGGTCCAGCTCTGGGCCGCATTCTGGGGGAGCAGCCGGATCCTTAAGGAGCAGAATCTGCGCTTCTTGTCTCTTACCTCGTTCAACTTTTCAGGACTGAATGCAGACATCAGGACACCTCTGACCTCCTCCCATCTTCTGTCACGTAACAACAGGACACTGTCTGTTACCATCTTGGGTTCCAGACCTGAGGCCTGATGGGAAGCGACAAGCAGGTTGTTAGCGCCCTCAGAGCCAAAGTCACCTCAGCAGCAGTCCTAGTTAGCTCTAACTGTCAATCAAGTCGTCTGAGGAGGGAGTCTCAATGGAGGGACTGAACAGATCAGACTGGGCCGTAGGCACGTCTGTGGAGGTTGTCTTGTGTGTTAGTTGATGGAGGAGGCCCAGCCCACTGTGGGCAGCACTATACCCTGGGCTGCTGGTCCTGGGCTGTGTAAGAAGCTAGCTAAACCCGCGCCTATGAGGGGACCAGCAATCGACATTCCTCCATGGTTTCTGCTTCAAGGTCTAGCTTGAGTTCTGGCCCTGACTTCCTTCGGTGATGTATTGGGATCTGTCTGGAAGGACAAGCGAAATAAACTCTTCCCCCACACCAAAACTGCTTTTGGTCAGAGTGCTTTATCACAGCAGCAGTTCACAGTTGAAGGACATAAAAAATAAAATAAATAAAATAAACCACTCCTGTTAAAGTCTAGCAACGACCCAAACCTAGGTTTCTCTTGCAAGGACAGAGGAAAGAATTATAACATTCACGGACAAGGATCTAAGTCCCACTTCTGAAGCCAACAGGGACAGATAGACAGATCTGCTAGCATTGTCACAGTGTGGACATCATCAAAACAACTCAGTAGCCTCTGTGTACCCTGAGGCTCCTGTGAGGGCCTCTGAGGACGACCAAACTGAAGGGTGGAAGGCCATGTCTGAATTTTGTGGCAAGAGATTTTGGGTGTCAGGATTGGTTGGGTTTGACTCAAAGATGACAAGAGTCATGCATTCATGTTCTAAGGATGTTGGAGGGGAGAGAAAGGGCTTGTGAAAAGGGGTCCTTCAGAAGCACCTCAGGATTGCTGTTTGAAAGGGCGTGTCTCCTCTGGTGGTTCTGTGTTCTAGTATTCACTGGGTTTTTCTTTTAACTTTAATTTTGAAATTTTCATATGTGAGTACTGTATTGACATCACCCCCTCCTTCTTCTCCCATGCCCATCCCTGCTGACTCCTTCTTAAATTCATGACCTCTTATTCTTTAATTATAGATGCACACACCTATACATGTATAAGTACAATCTGTCAAGTTCATTTAGCACTGCTCGTATGCGTTTAGAGCTGGCCTGTGGGATTCGGTAACATACTGGGGGCTCGTCCTTGGAGAAGACTGATTCTCCCTCTCTCAGCAACCATGAACTGTCTGTCGCTCCTCATCCAGGGCTGCAGTGCTGTGAGACCTCCCCATGTATGTTGGCCTGCCAGCTGGGGTTGTCATCTATTAGGCCTTGTCATCCTTTTTTCTTTTATTGAAAATATATATTTCTTCATACAATATATTCTGACTACAGTTTCTGTCCCGCCCCACCCCGCCCCTTTCTGCTCCACCTCGCCCCGCCCCACCCTGCTCCTAAGGTGTTGCCATTAAGTTTTCAAGCCTTGTTTGGGCAACAGCATTGTTGAGAGTTCCTGTGTGCCGCTTCCCTGTCATGTAGAAGACATGGTGGCGTTCTGGTCCTCTGGCTCCTGCAGTCTTTCTGTTCCCTCTTAGATGTTCTCTGAGCCCGAGGTGTAGGAGTTTGTGTTGAGAGGTATTGATTGGGGATGGGTACCCCGCGGTCACTTGTTCTTTGCATTTTGAGTAATTGTAGCTTTCAGTAATGGTCTCTGTCAGCTGCACAAAGAAGCCTCATAGAGGAAGGGCGAGAGCTACGCTTATCAAGCAAAGGGTGAGACCTGCATTTACATTTACCTACAGGTCATGTGTCCAGAGGGAAGCCTGTGAGGGTGCGTAGGACGCAGGGCAGATGGGAGTCGGAGAAACTCAGCAGGCGCAGAGGATGCACAGCCCTGTCTGGAGTCGGCCTGTCAGCGTCATTTTTTTCCGTAATCACATAGATTTGTTAGATGTCCAGTACAAGCATTATGGCTTGAATTGTATCTCCTAATATATTATATATTGAAATCCTAATCCCTAGAACCCCATATTTGACTATAGAGATTTAAAATAGGTAATTAAAATAAAGAAAGCCTTTATGGTGAGCCAGAATCCCGTGTGTTTGGTATCTATACAGAACCAACATGATTTATTAAGATTAGGGCACAGACAGAAGACCACGGGGAATGTAGAAGACAGTCATTTAAGCCGAGGACAGAGGTCCCAGATGGTCAACCTTGACTTCACTCATACTTCCAGTCTTTCCAGAACTGGGACAAGATGCATTTCTGTCTGTGAGTCTCTCCATGTAAGATGCTCTGTTGTGGTCTCCCAGGAAGCTCAGATAATGTTCATGAGCTGGTTATAGAGAGTATTGAATAGGAAAGACTTTGCTTGTATTGGTTTGCTTTCTATTGATATGACAAATAACCAAAAACAACTTGGAGAGAAAAGGGTTTGTTTTGCCTTACAGGCCAATTGTCCATTATGGAGGGAAATCAGGGCAGGAACCTAGGCAGAGGAACCTTGCTTACTGATCTGCTCCTAATGGTTTACTCTGCTTGCTTTCTTTTTGTTGTTGTTGTTGTTTTGTTTGGTTGGTTTTGGTTTTTCGAGATAGGGTTTCTCTGTGTGGTGCTGGCTATCCTGGAATTCACTCAGTAGACCAGGCTGGCCTCGAACTCAGAAATCTGCCTGCCTCTGCCTCCCAAGTGCTGGGATTATAGGCATGCGCCACCACGCCCAGCTTCTGCTTGCTTTCTTATACAACCCAGAGTGACTTGCCTAGAGATGGCATCGCCCACAGTGGGCTGGGCCCTCCCACATCAGTCCCTAATAATAATTTTTTAAAAATGCCCCACAGACTTGCTTACAGACAAATAATTTTCTCCTTTTCCTGGATGATTCTAGCTTGTGTCAAAATGACAAAAGACTAACCAGCATAGCCTCTATGAGGCTGACAATGGAGGGAGAAGCCGAGAGTAGTGGATATCATTGTAGATTATGAGAAAGAGAGTCTTCTCCAGAGGAAGTTGGGTGTGGGGGCGTGGTATAGGGTGACATGGTCAGGAGGTCTCAAAGGATCAGCCATGTAGTAGTGAACCAAAAAGTACACAAAGGAGTCCCTAGCCACCTTCTCCTTCCCCTCCACCCCCCAGAACATGCTTTTCTACCCTAAAAGCTGCTATCCCAGTGACAGTTACAAATGGTGCCCTCACTGTTGGTCATGTGGGCCCGGCCCTGCGGATGCAGGGGGATTACAGGACTGAGCTCTCTGTAGAAGCACGTGTGCCATGGGGGCTCCGCTCTTTCCTTTCACAGCTTTAATTATAGCTGAAGCACGAAGCCAGCCATCATAACTCAAACGCCTTGTAAAAACTCCTATTTAGAGGAAAATTATAATTTTCTGATAAAATATGAACACTCAAAATAAGCCATAAAACATAACTGCAAAGTATCTAGAGGATTTAATTATATATTAGAACCAAGTTGCTGGGCTATTTCTCTGCAAAGGAATACCTCTCTATATTTAGAATGAGATTCTTTAGGAGTGCCGTGGCCACTAAATTATGGTTTTATGGAATTTTTGGAACATAATCTGTTTATTTAGGTTCCAGAGTCAAAGGAGGAAATCATACATTATGGATATTTATAGAGTGGCAAAGCCCCAGCCTGTGCCACACTGCTAAGACTTTTCGCTTGGAAAAAAAAAGTGAGACACGGGTTTATGCAGTTCTGCTAAGGCTCAGCTGTTGAATCAGGATCAAGACTGATCTGATCCACCTTAAGGCCTAAGCAGTCAGGGGCTGAGGCTCTAGCTCAGTGGGCAGAGTACTCGCTATGCATCGCCGAGGCCTTGAGTTCATCCCACAGAACCCATGCTA